>CM039664.1:14625716-15335716 GCA_022405105.1 Aristolochia contorta
GTGTGTGAGCGTTGGTGTGTGTGAGCGTTGGAGTGTGTGAGCATTGGTGTGTGTGAGCGTTGGTGTGTGTGAGCGTTGGTATGTGTGAGCGTTGGTGTATGAGTAGGGATGTAAACGGGTAATAAACGGTACAGGTAATGGGTTTCGTCTACCGTTTATATTTTTGAAACCTTTACCCGTTTCCGTTCGTATCCGTTTAGTTCCGTGAAATCCTTACCGTTTATTACCAGCCAGAAAACCGGGTAATCGAGTAATAAACGGGTAATTAATAAAAAAATATAAAAATCACAAAAAACCCAAAAAAAGAGGAAACATTAAGAAAATTACTAATAAACAGTCAAATACAATACTTTTCTAGAGTTCAAAATATAAGTTACATAACACAAAAATCAAAAACAAATATAAATTGTCTCCTACACTTAAAATTGACTAGGGACTAGAGAGGGACTAGAGAGGGAGCAATGAATCAATGACTAGGGACTAGAGAGGGAGGGAAAACCAAAATTAGAATATTAATTAATTAGAGAAGTAAGTAACTTGTAATTGAAATCAATGATATTACTTATAACTTATTAACAATTTAGTGTATAAGACGTAAAATGTTATTGGGCAAAAAATTTGAATTATGTAAGCTAATTGAAAAAATATGAAATCATCTCGTGTATTTGTTAATTACTATGTTTATCTTTATATAATTTTTATTATGAATTATAATATGTTTATTTTTGTATGACAATTGTTTACATTTATAAAAACAATTGTCATTTGTATAAAATCTGACATTTGTAAGAAAAATAATTTTTTTTTAATTTTAGATTACTTATACTACCTTATTTAGTTAATTATGAATTTACAATATATGATCTATCCTTTATGACTATGAGTCTATGAGTATGACTAGGGATTCTTTATGAGACCATGAGTTAGAGTCAATATATGTTGACTTCTAAAAATTACCAAAATATATAAATATATTTAAATTCATTCCAAACTTTTCAACTCTACAAATTTTTATAATAAGTGATAAAAAAATATAATAAGGTTATTTATATAAAAATAAGTATTTTATGGTTAAACTAAGTAGATATATAAATTTATTATATTACCCTTACTTAAACGGTAAACGGGTAAAACGGTTTCGGAAGAGCTATTTCCATTTCTGTCTGTTTATTAAACGGTAAAGCGAGTGGGGGGTGTGTAAGAGCACTGGTGGGTGTGTGAGAGAGCTGGTGGGTGTGTGAGAGAGTTGGTGGGGGTGTGTGAGCGTTGGTGGGTGTGTGTGAGCGTTGGTGGGTGTGTGTGAGCGTTGGTGGGTGTGTGTGAGCGTTACTGGGTGTATGAGCGTTGGTGGGTGTGTGTGAGCGTTGCTGTGTGCGAGTGTGTGTGTGGGAGTGTGTGTGTGAGCGTAGGTGTGTGAGCATAGGTGTGTGAGCGTAGGTGTGTGAGCGTAGGTGTGTGAGCATGTGTGTGTATGAGGATGGGTGTCTATGTATGTGTGAGAGTGTTGGTGTGTGTGTCTGGTGAGTGTGTGTGTGTCAGGTGAGTGTGTCAGGTGAGTGTGTGTGTCAGGTGAGTGTGTGTGTGTCAGGTGACTGAGTGTGTATCAGGTGAGTGTGTGTGTGTCTCAGGTGAGTGTGTGTGTGTATGAGGGGTGTGTGTATGAGCGTCTGTGTGTTTGAGTCGTTGGTGTGTGTGAGCATTGGTGTGTGTGAGCGTTGATGTGTGTGAGCGTTGGTGTGTGTGAGCGTTGGTGTGTGTGAGTGTTGGTGTGTGTGAGAGTTGGTGTGTGTATGAGTGTCGGTGTGTATCTGAGCGTTGGAGTGTATGTGTGAGCATTGGAGCGTGTGTTTGAGCGTTCGAGTGTTTGTTTGAGGCTGTGTGTGTGTGTGCGTGTGAGCGTTCGAGTGTTTGTGTGAGGCTGTGTGGGTGTGAATGTGTGAGTGCGAGTGTTTGGTGTGTGTGAGCATTGGTGGGTGTGTGTGAGCGTTTGGTGTATGTGAGTGTTTGGTGTATGTGAGCGTTTGGTGTGTGTAAGCGCTGGTGTGTGTGTGTTGGTGGGCGTCTGTGATCGTTGGTCAATGTGCATGAGCATTGGTGTGTGTGAGCATTGAAGTGTGTGTGTGTTGGAGTGAGTGTGTGAGCGTTGGTGTGTGAGCGTTGGTATGTTTGTGTGTGTGAGCGTTGGTATGTTTGTGTGTGTGAGCGTTGGTATGTTTGTGTGTGTGAGCGTTGGTATGTTTGTGTGTGTGAGCGTTGGTGTGTGAGCGTTGGTGTGTGAGCGTTGGTGTGTGAGCGTTGGTGTGTGAGCGTTTGTGTGTGAGTGTTGGTGTGTGAGTGTTGGTGTGTGAGCGTTGGTGTGTGAGCGTTGGTGTGTGTGTGACCATTGGTGTATGTGTGAGCGTTGGAGTGTATGTGTGTGCGTTGGAGTGTATGTGTGTGCGTTGGAGTGTATGTGTGTGCATTGGAGTGTATGTGTGTGTGTTGGAGTATATGTGTGTACATTGGAGTGTATGTGTGTGCGTTGGAGTTTATGTGTGTGTGTTGGTGTGTGTGTGCTGGAGTGTTGATGTGTGTGTTGGTGGGTGTCTGTGATCGTTGGTCTGTGTGTGTGAGCGTTGGAGTGAGTGTGTGAGCGTTTGAGAGTGTGTGTGTTGGAGTGTGTGTGCGATGGAGTGAGTGTGTGAGCATTGGAGTGTGTATGTGAGCGCTGGTATGTGTGTGTGAGCATTGGTATGTTTGCGTGTGTGAGCATTGGTGTGTTTGCGTGTGTGAGCATTGGTGTGTGTGAGCGTTAGTGTGAGTCAGGGAGTGTTGGTGTGAGTCAGTGAGCGTTGGTATGAGTCAGGGAGTGTTGGTGTGAGTCAGTGAGCGTTAGTGTGAGTCAGTGAGTGTTGGTGTGAGTCAGTGAGCGTTGGTGTGAGTCAGTGAGCGTTGGTGTGAGTCAGTGAGCGTTGGTGTGAGTCAGTGAGCGTTGGTGTGAGTCAGTGAGCGTTGGTGTGAGTCAGTGAGCGTTGGTGTGAGTCAGTGAGCGTTGGTGTGAGTCAGTGAGCGTTGGTGTGAGTCAGTGAGCGTTGGTGTGAGTCAGTGAGCGTTGGTGTGAGTCAGTGAGCGTTGATGTGAGTCAGTAAGCTTTGGTGTGTGGGTGTGAGCATTGGTGGGTGTGAGCATTGGTGGGTGGGTGTGAGCATTGGTGGGTGTGAGCATTGGCGGGTGGGTGTGAGCATTGGTGGGTGGGTGTGAGCATTGGTGGGCGTGTGTGAGTGATGAAGGATGTGTGTGAGCGTTGGTGTGTGGATGTGAGTGTTGGTTTCTATGTGTGAGAGTTGGTGTGTGTGTGTGAGAAAGCTTTGGTGTAAGCGCGTATGTGTGTGTGAGCATTGGTGTGAGTGCGTGTGAGTGCATGTGTGTGTGAGCATTGGTGTGAGAGTGTATGTGTGTGTGAGCATTGGTGTGAGTGCGTGCGTGTGAGCATTGGTGTAAGTGTGTATGTGTGTGTGAGCGTTGGGGTGAGTACTTAGGTGTGTGTTTGTGAGTGTGTGTGTACGAGTGTTTGTGTGTGTACGAGTGTTTGTGTGTGTACGTGTGTATGTGTGTTCGTTGGTGTGTGTATATGTGTGTGTGCGTTGGTGTGTGTGCATTGGTGTGTGTGCATTGGTGTGTGTGCATTGGTGTGTGTGCGTTGGTGTGTGTGCGTTGGTGTGTGTGCATTGGTGTGTGTGCATTGGTGTGTGTGCGTTGGTGTGTGTGCGTTGGTGTGTGTGCGCATTGGTGTGTGTGCATTGGCGTGTGTGCATTGGTGTGTGTGCATTGGTGTGTGTACGTTGGTGTGAGTGCATTGGTGTGTGAGCGTTGGTGTGTGAGCGTTGGTGTGTGAGCGTTGGTGTATGAGTGTGAGTGTTGGTGTGTGTGAGCGTTGGTGTGTGAGTGTCAGTGTCAGTGTGTGTGAGCGTTGGTGTGTGAGTGTGTGTGAGCGTTGGTGTGTGAGTGTGAGTGTCGATGTGTGTGTGTGTTGGTGTGTGTGTTGGTGTGTGGGTGTGAGCGTTGGTAGGGGTGAGCGTTGGTGGGTATGAGCGTTGGTGGGTGTGAGCGTTGGTGGGTATGAGAGTTGGTGGGTGTGAGCGTTGGTGGGTGTGAGCGTTGGTGGGAGTGAGCATTGGTGGGTGTGAGCGTTGGTGGGTGTGAGCATTGGTGGGTGTGAGCGTTGGTGGGTGTGAGCATTGGTGGGTGTGAGTGTTGGTGGGTGAGTGTGTGAGCGTTGGTGGGTAAGTGTGTGAGCGTTGGTGTGTGATAGCATGTGATGGCATGTGACAACGCTGGTGTGTGGGTGTGAGCATTGGTGTGTGTGTGAGCGTCGGTGTGTGTGTGAGCATCGGTGTGTGTGTGTGTGTGTTGGTGTATGTCTATGTGTGTGTGTGTGTTGGTGTATGTCTGTGTGTGAGCATTGGTATCTCTGTGTGTGAGCATTGGTCACTGTGTGTGTGAGCGTTGGTGTTTTTGTGTGTGAGAGTCGGTGTGTGAGCATTGGTAATTGTGTGTATGAGCGTTGGTGTTTTTGTGTGTGAGAGTCGGTGCGTGAGCATTGGTATTTGTGTGTGTGAGCGTTGGTCTTTTTGTGTGTGAGAGTCAATGTGTGAGAGTCGGTGTGTGAGAGTCGGTGTGTGAGAGTCAGTGTGTGAGAGTCGGTGTGTGAGAGTCGGTGTGTGAGAGTCGGTGTGTGAGAGTCGGTGTGTGAGAGTCGGTGTGTGAGAGTCGGTGTGTGAGAGTCGGTGTGTGTGTGTGCATTGGAGTGTGTATGTGTCCATTGGAGCGTGTATGTGTGCATTAGAGTGTGTATGTGTGCATTAGAGTGTGTATGTGTGCATTAGAGTGTGTATGTGTGCATTAGAGTGTGTGCATTAGAGCGTGTATAGGTGCATTAAAGTGTGTATATGTGCATTGGAGTGTGTGGGAGCGTTGGGGGTGTGTTTGAACGTTGGGGTGTGTCTGTGGGAGCGTTGGGGGGTGTGTGTGGGAGCGTTGGGGTATGTGTGTGTGAGCGTTGGAGTGTGCGTGTGTGAGAGCGTTGGTGTGTTTGTGTGACTGTTCGAGTATATGTGAGAGCGTTGGGGTGTGTGTTTGAGCGTTAGTGTGTGAGAGTAAAAATATAAGAGTTGAAGAGGAATGGGACAGAAACTACCTTTGATTGCAAGAATGTGGTAAGCAGGAAATCACTATCCAATGAGGTCGTTTGGCAATGCCCTCCATGGTGCAACAACCCTCTTTCCTGCCTCTTCACCCAGATCAATGACCAGGATTAAGGCACAATTAGAAAATAAGAAAAAACAAAAAACAATATGTTTTTTAACAACATACAATATACGAAGTCAAAGTTCTGAAATACAATCATACAGTAGATGAGATTTTTTTTAACAAATATTTGGACCCCTGATGACTAAAGTTTTTTTAAATTCAAATAAAATTGACGCATCACAAAATAATCTTGAAACCATACTGTAAAATTATTTAGTCACAACTCTTTCTAAATAAATACAATGTCAACCATCATACTCATCTAGGTCTCTAAAATATTCTTACCATGAAATATCTGTTATCTATTCAGTAAGTACATTTTCTTCATAATACAAACATTTGAATATATATAGAATCTAAAAAAATTATAGATTACTTAGAAAACGAAAAATAGATAGAGATATAGAATCCAAAAAATATAATAGATTACTTAGAAAAGAGAGAGATATAGAATCTAAAAAAATTATAGATTACTTAGAGAACAAAAAACAGAGAGAGAGAGAGAGAGAGTTAGTGCATTAAAAACAAGACCTCTTGTACCTGCTCAAATGTATGTGAACTCCAATTCACTAGCAAAACTTAACTTAGCCCCCTCCCAGATCTCCCACCAAAACCTCCTGCACCCCCCACCAAAACCTCTCGCACCCCCACCAAAACTTGTGCCAGCTATGAGGCACACCCAAAGCTTCCTTTCTCTGGCTTCTTTTTCTTGGCATCCACCCATCTATCGCAATCCACAAGACGCATCTCCGCGCCAAAACCTCCTGCGCCAAAACCTCCTGCGCCAAAACCTCCTGCGTCAAAACCCCCTGCGCCAAAACCTCCTGCGTCAAAACCTCCTGCGCCAAAACCCCCTGCACCAAAAGTCCATGATTGGTTTGCATAATCAAAGCATACTTCTTGTGCCAGCTGTGAGGCACCCCCCAAGCTTCCTTTCTCTGGCTTCTTTTTCTTGGCATCCACCCATCTATCGCAGTCCACAAGACGCATCTCCACACCAAAACCTCCCCCGCCAAAACCTCCCGCACCAAAAGGATGGTAGCACAGAGATACTTGCATTATGAACAACGTGTTCCTGAAAGTTCCACTTATAAGGATGGCAGCACAAATTTGTTGGCTAAGAACGTGATCAGATCCAACAAATGAAAATTAAACATTTGACCATCACAGAAAATTGATGCGAGGTTAAAATTTATTAATTTTACAATTGTCGTTTCAGGCTTCAGCCAATATCGTAAAATTAGTTAGAGTAATACTATGGGTCTGGAGCAGAAGCACGGATGCTGGGACCTACCGTGTATACTCCAAGAGCAATATGCACTTTACTATGGGTGCTCTTTACTGTGGCATGCACTTTGTTCACTTCTCCCTCTCTGTAGCTATGGGACCCACTGCTACAGTGAGGGGAAGTGCACAAAGTGCACAACATTTTTCATACCACAATCACCTATCAACAAGTGCCTCCACGTCAGCTCTGTGCTCTCGCTCTGTACCCGTAGCATTACACAATTAGTTATGGATAAAATGTAAACCGGTTCGGGCAACCAACGAATCGAACCGGACCGTTTTATTTCCTGCTTTTCGGCTCATCACTCTCAACACCTGGATGTGATTTCATCAGTGTCGAGAAACGTCGCAGGGGGCAGATGTTGGAAGTGCAGGGTGGGAGAGCTGTTCGAACCTTTGACGCTGTCGTCGTCGTGGCGCGCTGAAGGAGAGCCTGATCATCCACCTAATCAGCAATTCTCTCTTACTCCCTTTCATCGGCGAGCTATAAAAGGGGTTGTTCGGGTGCGCATTGGATGTCTGCCACGCAGAGATTCCTGTGCGCCGTCTCTCTGGGTCTTTCTACGCCTTCGTCCAAACTTAAGTTATACCATCATTATACTCCACTCTCTGATGCTAGATTCTGTCACTGGGTAGCTATGCCGGAGACACGCGTAAGATATTATGGTTCCTGTTCTCTTTTGTTTTTACTTCCTCTGTTCAATTGCAGTATCTTATATCTTCATTTCGTGGTTTATTTATATATATTTTGGTTTAATTATAATATTTTTCCTCTTCCAACTGTTTTTTTTTCGGAGTCCAGTATCGAGTACTTGGTAGTCTTTTGTGTGCGTGTTATTGTGGAGTGATTTCTATGACATATTATTACTCCTAGTGTTTCTCAGCTCCTACTGCTCCTCTTCACTACGAACTGCCTGTGATCGTAATGATATCTGGATCGAGCTTTTCCTTTTTTATTTTTTTATCCTGTTTTGCATTTGTTTTCATCACATTTGCCGGTGCCATTCGTTCTGTATAGCTTGAACACAAGAGTCGATCTGCATGGATTTTTTTTTCTGGATTTTTGTTTGTAACTTTTATGTTTTATGATGCATCGAAACAACTATAAGCTAGAGGCCATGACTAAGTACCCAAAGGACATATCCGAGACGTTCACTTGTCTTACATATAGGAATATCTCAAGCAGTAATTATCTTCTGGATTTTTCGATTCATGGTCGTACCAAATTTTTCTAGTTTATTAAGCTAAGTGTGATTCCCATATGTTTTAGTTGCATCTGTTGTGGTTCTTGTGGCTACTAGTATACTACCGTATCAGTAAAACCAGTTTTAATCAGATTTTTCCTTCTCTTCGATACCAATTATGCCTGTGCTCCATCTGATTTAATACATTCAAATTTGTGTGTGAATTCTACATGCAGGTCAGGCACAGTGCAAATCATCAAGGTGGGAAAGAGAAGCATACAATGAAGGTGCCTGCTCCACACTTAGAGGCTGAAGGCATCAGTAGCAGGCTTAGTGGATTATCTATTGCAGATGGAAGTGAACAAACAAGCGATACAGTTGCACGTCCCTCTGGCAGCATATCTCTCACAAATCAAACTCTTCCCGCGAGAAGTACTGAAGGCATTTGGAAGCCCAAATCATATTCCACAGCAACAAGTGAAGCTGAAGCTATAAATGGTGGTTACAATAAGGGGAATGAGTCTAAGGAAACTGCATGTACCGAGAAAAAAGTGGGTTTGACTCAGCTGTTCAAAGGGCCGTTAGGTGCTGATTTTAATGTGGATAACCTCACTTTTTCCCAAGCCCAAATAAGAGCTACCTTCTATCCCAAATTTGAGAACGAGAAGAGTGACCAAGAGGTATGCCTCTATTTAGTATTTATTTTTTTCAAACAATGTGTACTTGGCTTCTTGTTTTGCATGTTGTGGGAAAAGGCTGTTATGTAGAGGCAAAGGGGTGAAAAGCCATAAAAAGAAACAAGGAATTATCTGTCTAATTTGAGCATAACAATTGGCTAGCGCATATGCATTTCTAGGAACTAAAGACCAATCAGTTGAAGCTGAAGCCGCCAAACCACTAATCTGAATAAGATGCTTTCTAAAACTCCAGCGTCATCCAATTTTTTTGTGTTGGTGGGGGGTTTGGGGGGTGGGGTTAATTTGTGGAAAGGATTTCCAACGTGAGGGTAGAGTAGTGTGAAGTTAAACTGGTTAGGAATTTTTTACCTCCCAAATTGTGTGGCTGAGATGGGGTCTTATGAGATTTAGGTTCCAGCTCTTAAAACATCGATTTTGGTTTATGATGGAGAATTTAATTCAGTTTTATAAAATAAGTGTTTTTTTGGAAAGTTACTCTAAGAAATTGTATTTTTTGGGTTTGGCATTATGAGAAGGATAAGGATAGTTATGTTTCATTTGCATTGATGATAATATTTATGCGAAGGGCATGTGGTCACTTATCATAGATTAATCCTACATGGGCCTATGTCAGATATTATTTATTATTTATTTGAGGAAGCTATGTGGAACATTGCCTCCCTCTTGAGTGGGATGACTCTTTTTGTTTGTTCCAGAAAGAAAATTCTTCACTTATAGTGAAGATTTCGAGTGGTGAGTAATCAAATGAACTTTGGTTGATCGAGGAGTAAAGTTCATTCGAGTTTTATAATGCTGAAATAACTTGCCTATCCAAGTGAAACAGGGTGGCTGTATGGCCCAGGCTAAAAATCAACCATCTTCATCCTGCCCTCTTTATTGCAGTCAAATAATCATTTTCATCAGCAAATATAGTAACTATCAAAGGAAAACCATTGTTACGTGATGAGACAACATGCATAATTCATCACTAGAAACAATCAGACATGTAAAAACCTCGATTGAAACAAACAGACATGAAAAAATGAATGTTACAATTTGAGACAACTTTTAAATAATCAATATGCGGTCTCTAAATTTAGTATATAACTCAAACTCTAGTTTCTTCTTTGAGCCAACTAGAGAAAATTTGTTTCCTTGAGCAACTCTGGTAACTTTTGATTCCATCAACAAATTTTGGTATTTTTTTGAGAGCAGTGAATATTTGTTTTTTTATTGTATGTCAAATCATTCAAATGTAGAATACAGTGGTACAATCTTATAATACAATTTTCCTTTCAAAACTAGTGAAACATTAGAGCTAGTTACAAGGTTACAGTGGGAAATTGTGTCTATTGCTTGTGCTGGTCTAGTTGTGCCTTCTTTTGCCAAGAGATCTGCTATTGGATTGGCTGATCTTAATATGGTGCTCCAAGTGATGTCCCAACCTCTGCTAATTGCCGTTATTTCATCAAAGATATACTTGAGCTTCCACGGAATATTGAAAGTCTTTTTGGCCCAATTAATTGTTAGGGTGGGGTCTCTTTCAATTATAACGGGGCTACTTGTCAAGGATGAAACAAGTCTAAGTCCTTCTACAGTTTCTGCAGCTTCAACTTCTTTAGAAGTTGGAATACCGAGTGAGCTATCCATAGGGAGGGGGGATCATTCAACCATGAGTTGAGGTTTATGCTGCTTGAAATAATTGATCTTAAACCAATAATTCCTGAATTGGTGGTATTGCTCTAGTGCCTGTTCGCATGAATATATTTTGCATAGCTTTTACAATCAAGCCATGATTTTTTGTTGAATTGGAAGAAAACGTTGATCTCGACATCTTACTTTGTTTAAGTAAAAAAAGAAACATGTTTTGGTTACTAAACGTAATAATTACAGGTTAGAATGAGGATGATAGAGATGGTTTCCAATGGGCAGGCAACATTGGAGGTATGACTTTACTTCAATGGCTTTTTCATTTTGTTGTTTGATACTGTTAAGCTGAGATTGTTTAGTTCTAGTTGTTTTGGTTTCACATTCGGGATCAGTTTCTAAGGAGCATATGTTATGGATGGATTTTATTTGCTCAAGTATTTGGTTGCAGGTTTCCCTTAAGCACTCGGGCTCCCTTTTCATGTATGCAGGGCATGAAGGTGGAGCATATGCCAAGAACAGCTTTGGAAATATGTACGTTTTTTATTGGGATATAAGTTTGTTATTTGCATTTTTTGATAAAAACATTTTATTTATGAAATTTCCTCTCTAATGCAGATATACTGCTGTTGGCGTTTTTGTTCTCGGACGGATGTTCCAAGAGGTATGGGGTACTGAGGCAAGAAAAAAACAAAAGGAGTTCAATGACTTCCTTGAGGTAATTTCTGTTCATGGAAGGCATCAGGTATATGAGTTGACTTCATCTTTAGCTGTTCGAAACAGTTGTCGTTGTTATCTGTCTCATGACGTATCTGGTAGAGAATCCAAGAAAAGCCAGTCTCCACTCTATAGGGTTCAGGACACCAAATCCCCAAATTTAGTTTTTTTTTTTTTTTTTTTTTTTGAAAAGTGTGATTTTATTGATTCATCAAAAGAAGTACAAACCCAAAGGGGTAATTACATAGGAAGTTTAGGGAGTCCAAACAACAAATTGTTGTTTATGGACCCCTAACTTAGCTAATTCATCTGCCCTTCCATTGGAGCCTCTAAGTACATGCTCCTAGTTGACTACAACATGAGCTAAATCACATATTTCATTGAATGTAGACCAATGTCTCCAAGGTGGTTTGCATTCACCCTTACACAACGCAATAATGACTTTTGAGTCCCCTTCAACATAAGTGGACTGGCCCAACAAAACACCTCAAACGTTATGAGAGGCGTAAAGCCTCAACAGTAGTGGAGTCAGTTAGACTAATGGGGATATAATAAGTGACAACTACATCGCCTCCGGAGTCTCGAATAAGACCTCCAATACCTACAGGACCGGGGTTGCCCCTTGAGGATCCGTCAAAATTCAATTTGATGCTGCCTCAGGTGGGGGAATCCTTGCTTGGATTGTTGTGCTTCTGCTTCTAGACTCTCTCGCAAATTCAGCCCAAAATCTCCATATGACCCCAGCCCCTACACCAGAGAAAGCCATTTGAAGTTTCACCCATCCAATGACTTGCTGTAAAATGAGATGGTTTACCTCTTACGTCCATGCAATAAGATCTCCAATGCAGTTTCTTTTTTAAATATTGACTCCTACTTCCATTCAGAATTGAACTTAAACCCTCACACTAGACATGACCATTGAACCAAAGCGTCATTCTTCCTTCGAAGACCCAATCGGTGGTCTGGTTTGTTAGGGATGATTTCCCTCCCTCTGGTTTTAAGAACTAATATAGAAGAGGCAAAACAATAAATTTTTAAAATTTTAATGCATCTCAAGAGCCTCCTCCCATCTTCCAGATCCTTCTGCACGCTTTCTAAATGTTTTATTTTTCTTTTATTACCAGATCTGTTATAAGCATGGATAAACTTAATGATTTAGTTTATGGGCCATAGATTTTCAATATAGTTAGCATTTATAGTAATCTCACCATATCCTACACCAAAGTCTGGTTTGCTTGTCAATTTGTTTATTTAAATAAAGTAATGCTTTTCATGACAACTTTATTGGTTTAACTGAGAAATCTTTACTTTCTTCAGAGAAGGTAAATTAGTCGTTATTCACATTGTTGTTGATTCCTCCTTTTTTTTTCCTGAAAACTGTGAAAATTAATCAAGAAAAGAAAATATAAAAGTCAAAAAAGTGGAGTAGGAAGTCCATTTTTAGGCCTTGAAATGGCAACAAAAGAGTCGAAGTTATGTAGCAGATAAGAGAAAGAAACAGAAAGAGACAGAAAATAAAGAAAATCTGAACTGCTATGAGTTCAGGAAAACAGAAAAATAATCAAAGTTGGGGTGGAAAAAAGAGTCAGAAAGCATTCATTGAGATTGCCTCGTAAATGATTATTATGTTTTTATTGCATCTCATGCGTTTTTGCTGAATGTCCTCTTTGATCTGCCAGGAAGATGTTTCTTGTATGTTATGAAATTTCTTTTTGTCAATTCAGTGGCTATCTTTATTCTACCCCGCTTGTTATTGTTGTTATTTTATTCACTAAATGAGGGATATAGGCTTATTAGAGTGCTAATATTAGCTATATATATTTATTCGTTGTTTACATATATTCGTAAGATTAGAGAGTTTTGACCAGTAGCATTTGCCAACATATTTCAGAAAAATCGTTTGTGCATATCAATGGAATTGGTGACTGCAGTTTTGGGGGACCATGGTCAGCGACCTTTGGAAGATTATGGTACATTTTCTGTGCCTTTTTTTTCGTTTATTTATAGTGGACAATTATAAGAAGGTTTTTTCTTAGTTTAATACATTAAAACTATAGAGTTTTTTTTTTTTTTTTTTTTTTTTTATATATTTAACTTGTTGACTCTTCAATTTTGACTTTTTTTTATTGTTGTAACAGCTGTTGTGACGGCTGTGACAGAATTGGGCAATGGGAAGCCAAACTTTTACTCTACACCTGATTTAATAGCCTTCTGCAGAAAGTGGCGCCTACCAACAAATCATGTATGGCTATTCTCAACGAGGTGAAACATCTACTCAGTTAGTAGACTGTAAAATATGTGATAATTAGTTTAAATTAGGTGTTTCCAGATTTTAACAAAATTGATTTGGTAAAGAAAATGCCAACATCTTTGATTTTTGGGTGTGCACTTCATAATTAGGTGCTAGTACTAGTGGGGATCCCCTGCCCTCCCCTCTGTTGTGAGACAGTGGAACGGTGGGGCAGTTCATTGCTCCTTCTGGCAGGAAAAGAAGCGCCCTTGCTGGTGGGAGTTGGGAGGAAGGCTTGCACTCCCTCAGACTTGTCTCCCTGATCCTTTTCTTTTTCTGGGAGTATAATTGACATCATAATGGGTCACTTGGTGGTCCAAACCAAGTTGATCCGGAATCAACCATACCTGACCCTGTTTCCTTCATATCTGATCTCCTGTAAGACTGAGACAGCCTGGGTCTGAATTCTAAGCTGGAATTTTGGGAACAAAACAGCAGCTTGACTCCATTTATGCAGTATAATTTTAGTAAAACCTTTTTATTGTTACATATAGATATGCTTAATAGATTCATCTAGTTTGTGCTGCTAAAAGTTCTCTTATTTTGAATCAGCCAAAAGAATTCTTATATTTTCTTCTAAGGACTTGTACAATGGATGAGCACGTGCTCCTTTTGACAACTGGAAAGGATGGACAGCTAGAGGTTTATTTTTCTAATATTATTGATGAATATTTTGAATCTAATTTATTTTTCCTGGTGAAGGAAATCTGTGATGTCATTTTTTGCTGCATACGATGCATTATGTGAAGAGGGAACAGCAACACCTGTCTGCAGGGCTCTTGACGAAGTTGCTGACATATCCGTCCCAGGTTGTTTATCAAATTTAGGATAAAAGAGTTGCTCCCTGTTCTATTTTTTTTCCATCCTGTTGTGGTGGTTCGTATCTTTGATGAGTTTCTTTGTTCTTGAACAATTTGTCTTGATCAGTCAAAAACTTATATTCATGTTATAATCTGTGTACGGTCAATGATCATTTTGTGTTATAAATGAATTGTCAGGATCCAAAGATCATGTTAAGGTACAAGGTGAAATCTTGGAAGGTCTTGTTGCTCGTGTTGTTAGTCATGGGAGCGCGAAGCATATCCAGAAGGTCTTGAAAGAGATTCCTCCCCCACCATTAGATGAAGGTTTGATTCATTTTGTTTGCACTTCTACTTCTTTCAGCATTATTAATATCATGTCAACTTGTTACTGATGTTAGTGAATGGTGCTGAGAGAGTGGTTATGACTACTTGATTGTGTTGACACGTGATCTTCTTGGTAAATGATTACAATGTGCATTCTTAGTCAGTAATATGTTGACAGTTTACTGTAACTCTGATTTGCTTCAGAAGGAGAAAAGTTCTATTTATTTTGAATGTCATTATTTATTTATTTTAGTATGGTACTACACCACTTATTGTAAAGATTGAGATCAGGACCAGACTATTTAAACAAAATTTTTAGCCCAATAACTTTTCTTAACACTTTTGGGTGTATGGCCACTTTTGGGTGTATGGGCCACTTTTGGGCCTTAGTATGGGTTCAGCTAGATTAGGAATGTATCTATGATTGTAGGTCAGTTGGGGGCTATCTTTTAAGTCCAAGGAATGGATTAATGTCCAGTTATATATATTCGGTAATATCATAATAAAGAAGTCAACCCCTTGGACTAGTAGCTCAGGATTATCGACTTTACGTCTCCCTTATGTCTTCTCTTTTATTCTCTCTTTCTCTCTCACCTCTTCTCCATGCTTCTTCTCCAAGGCTCTAATTCTACAAATCTTAACACTAAGTGATGAGAGTCATAGCACTAGGTTTTTAACCAATAGAATCCATAGCACACAAATAACCCATAATACACAAATTGGACGTAGTTCTGTTGCAAAATGGATAGCCACTTAGGAGACAATTTGTTCAGCTTTATACTCATTACTTTTTCTTAACTCTCTTTTTTTTTTCCTTTTTCTTTTCCTTTTTCTTTTTCTTTTTCTTTTTCTTTGTTGTTGAAGAAGAAAGATGCAATTCGTTAAGGCAAAACCCATAGAAACAACCGAGGAGAGCTTCTTACAAGAAGGTGTTGAATAGAAACCCTCCTTTGCCAACTGATTGGCAAGGCCACCTTGTACCACTTCTAAATGTGGGACTTTCACCACTCAATTGTTATGCTTAGCTGTGTGCGGTTTTTGAAACTGTGTTTGCCCTTTTCAGAATATGTTGTAACTTTTGTAACTTTGTGTTTCTACAAGCCAAAGATTGAAATGAGTAAAAAATGAAAATCAAAATCATAAAGAAAAATATTACCAAGCATTCATGAGTACAATAATGTAGGGAGAGATTAACGGTCTTCAACAAGGGAGTGCTCATGTATCCCTTCTCTCGAAAGGCTGTTCTATAACTGTTAAGATAGGGGCTGCTGGCTAACTGGGTTTAGTTTGGATATTGTATTTCCAAATATGATCCTTTGCCGGTAACCAGATATTCAAAATCTGAATATTTAAAAAATTATCCAAAGTTTTGAGTTCAGTTCCACCAAATCATTTCAGAGTTGGATAATATCCAGTTCAGGAAGCCTATGATGAAAATGACCGAAATATCATAGTAAAAATGAAAAAATTTGAAGTATATGTGTTTTAGCTGTTAACGAGCGTAACAAATAAAAGCTTTTGTCCCTTTGTTCTATGGCAGAATCACTAAATCTTTATGGGACCTGGTAGTGGAGAAGGTGCAGAGGAGGCTCTGACTTTGGAAGAGAAGGCTGATGTCTAAGGCAGGTTGGTATTGATCAAATCCTGCCGTGTAGGTATTGCGGCATAGTAATTTCCTTCCTACGTTGTCCTAGAAGCATGGTGGGGAGGTAGAGTGCCAAAGGTTTCCTGTGGAAAGGGTGGAGGAAGGCTTCAAAATTCACCTGGTTTGTTGGGATGATGTTTTTAAGCCAAAGTGTCATGGAGGAATAGGGGTCAGGTGGATAATTCACATGAGTAAGGCACTACTAGGAAACAGGTGTTGATGGGCAAACTAATGCAAAGACTCCTCGTGATGTACTTGGTACAACAAAATTTTGGGTGGACTCAGATTCTGGATATTGGGATGGTACTTCCCAAGAGGGCTATCAGATATTTCGATGTATATCGAGGTGCCGACTTCCATGGCTGTATCAGATTTATTGTAGGGGATGGCTGTCATGTAGCTTTATGGGAGGACCCTTGGCTGCCTATTTCAAGTAGTTTTACCCGGTCTCTACTGGGTGCTTAAGTACATGATGCTTCTGTTGCAGATATTGCGGGAGGTGGTGTGAATGCTGTAGTTTGCTGGAAGAAAAGTTTTTAGAAGGGAACTTTTTGATGCCGTTACAATTGCTTTCAACATATTTGAGCATACCTTGCTACATTTTTATTGCTGCCCAACCATGGTAGATGGGTTAGTATGGACCCCTTGTGCTCAAAGTAGCTACGGCCTTGGCCTATCCTGTCTTATGGGTGCTCCCCTTGACCCTCGCCGGGCTAGTCTAGCCTGGAAATTGGAGCTCTGTCTAAACTCAGATTATTCACTTGAGTGCTCTTCATAGGAAGATTCTTACCATAGGTAACCTGTTTGCACAGGGGAGCAGGCCTTATTTGGGGGAAGGTGTTGTTTTACACCAAGAGGGGAGGTCCAGAGTCTTTCTACAGAGTAGTTTATAGTGCTGGTCTGAAGCTGGTAGATCCCTCAAATAAGGCATGGCTTCAGTTCCTTTCTCTAGTCTTTGTGGCTACACAATGAGTTCAACAGCGTAGTTCTAATTCAAATTAGGAACTCTTTTACATCTTTTGGTGGAGTTGCATTTTCTTTTGCTAAAGGATTTGATGTTCTGTTTAAGAGCTTGTAGACACTGTTTTCTAGATATTGAGCATTTCCATGTTTATGAAGAATACCCTTGAATGTAACAGTTCTGTGCGTCATTGTTTCGTATCTCTTATATTGTTTTTATACGATTGGATATGACCATAGTTGTAATGCAGCATGACATAATTTATAATTGTTATATGAGGCTTCGTTTTGGGGCTCTCTATGCTTTGTACTTTGTTGCAAATTCATCTGATAATGCCATTTTGTTCAGCTGGCCAAGATCTTGGGCCAAGCTTGCGAGAAATTTGTGCAGCCAACAGGACAGATGAAAAACAGGTAAATGAGGTTCTTCTGTTCTTAATTAAATCTTTTACCCATTTTTTTTTGTTGATCTCATTCCATGCTTTTCTATGTTGGGCAATCTTGACTCACTACAAAATTTCCCTCTTTTAGCAAATAGAAGCTCTTCTTCAAGGTGTTGGATCTTCCATGTGCCCAGATTACTCGGATTGGTTTGGAGGCAGCAGTGATGGTCGGTCTAGAAATGCTGATCGGTCAGTTCTTTTGAAGTTTTTACAAGCTCATCCTACTGATCTTGCCACCATCAAATTGCAGGTTCAAAGATGCTGCTATACATTCTTATTATAAATTACCAAATCTTACCCCTTTTTGCATTGTTTCTTGCCAATGAGGGATTATTCTTTTTTGAATGAACTATAATCCATTTTTGATTAAGGTGTTTCTTTAATTCATCTAGTGGTGATAAGATGTGCTATATTATTTGTTGAGATATAGCTTGTTGAGATACCATCAAGGTTGAGCTTAAGCAGTCATAAAAGGCAAGAACAATTTACAGGGTCACACTATTGTCATTATCCCTGCACGTAACAGGAAAACCATAATCAGGGATGAAAATAGGCATTTTAAAATTGTTGACTGGTAATTAAGGAGACAACTGGTCATTTGAGCCTTACAAAAGATGGCTGCGAGCACTTTCCCCACAATATTGAGAAGTTAAGGGAACAGCTTGACAAGGTAATGTGTTTTTATTTGCAATCAATTGTCAATAATTGGAAGTAACGCTGAGTTGAGTTAGTAACGCTTTTCCATTTGCGAGATGTATTGGAAGTCAATGAAATAGGCTTTCATCAGAAAACAAAGTGCGCGAGATTTATAGGAAGGGTTATATCAAATACAACAGCCTGAGATCAGATAATTAGACTGCTCCTTAGTGGCACAATTTCCAATTCTTCAAAAAGAAGGGGGGATAATTTTTTTAATTTTTATTTTTTTAAAGTGTAATTCTGAATCACATATTGAAATAGATGAATGATTGCAATGAGAATAAGCTATAGTAGGAGACAGCTCCCTGTTATGATAGGAAAATAAACTAATGTTGATTTGGATTTAGAAAAGAATACTATTGTGGTTTCCGATGACTTCTTTTATCTGTTTCAGATTTATTGAAACTTGCTTTGGTGTTCTATTTTAATTTCAATATGTAATCAGTGAAATGTTTGTGCCTCTACTTCATCTTGTAGTTGTCTTCACTCCTCTCTGAAGTTAGATGTAAATGTAATAGAGGCAGAGTTTTGTTGCAATATTATTGTTATGAGACTTTTATGATGTTCAGAATTTTATTGTTTCTTTTTGCTCATGCTTCTGTTTGAATCATATGTATTCTTTCTTTATCTTTTCCTGAGTGCTCAATATTTTCACTTGATTTTTAAATTGTTTCTTAATTGAGTCTAATACTAGAATACCATGTTAGAGTTCTCTAACTAATTTTCTTTCCTCTTGTACCAGGATATGATTCGATTGATGAGACTAAAACGTTTCCCCGCAGCTTTTAAGTGCTACTACAACTTTCACAAAATTGATTCATTATCAAAGGATAATCTTTATTTTAAAATGGTTATCCATGTTCATAGTGATTCTGGTTTTAGACGATATCAAAAGGAAATGAGGTCTGCTTATTGATGCGTTTTGGAGATTAGAATTTCTGTCTGTTTGCTTTGTATATGTGCACTAGTTTCAGCATTGAAGCTTGTCATAAAAATTGTTGGTATTTCCTGCAGGCAAAACTCTGGTCTTTGGCCCCTGTATCGAGGTAGCATACACTGTTTTTATTTACTTTAATTTGATTTTCATTTATATGTTGTTTGCATTTCCGAACCCGAGTCCAATTTGATTGTTTCTGATATGTCAATGACATGTAAAAAATACATTAATTACAAGTTTCTAATCAAGGTGCTTCTCATTAAGGCAATACCAAAAATACTACAAACTACAGTAGAGGGCTCACTACCAAATGTGAGGAGAGACCCCTTCTGAAAGTCAAGAGTAAAATAAAAAATCCCTTTCATTGCTAACTTATCAGTTACCTTATATGAGACCAAGATCTAACATGAGACCTAGAAAGAAGGAGGACCTCATTACAAGCAAACCCAAACTTCCAAGGAGGAGGCTTGCCCTTGAATCCTATATAATAACATTAAACGAGTTGGCGTGGATCAAGGACAGGGAATGTGAGTGCATGAAACGGAGGCCATTAAGTAGTGTTTGAACCTCTACCTCCTGAAGGCATCTATATTCAACTTGAGTACCCTGGGAGAGGCAGGAACTATCCAATCATGGAAATGGACTTTTCCTGTTACAAACAGCCTCCTGCAGCCAATTTATCCTGAGAATACAACCTGCAATATTATTGATATCATTTAGATGCTGGTATGGATTTGCAGTCTCTTGCTTATATTTCTGGGGATTAGTTCAACAAGGAAAATAAAATGCAAATATAAAAGGTGTGTACACTTTCTCTTACCTGGTCTGGTAGTGAGAGACCCTTCGCAGGCTTTGTAATTTTGACTTCTGTGTTAATAAAATGAAATGCGTCCTTTCTCAAAAAAGCTGTAGTTTCTTTTTGGTTCTGCTCTGTTTTCTATATTAGGAATTTGGGTAACATTTCTCTGCTTGAACTGTTCATTGTAGGTTTTTTTGTTGACATAAACTTATTCAAAGTGAGTAAGGATAAAGCAGCTGAAATTTCAAGGGAGAGTAATTCTATGCTGTTGAAAAGTGCCAATAACAACCAAGACTCTGGTACTTCAGGAAAAGATGGTTTAGCTGATGAAGATGCAAATCTTATGATCAAATTGAAATTTTTGACATATAAGGTAAAGAGGTGCCTTTTGAGACTAGGCTGCTGTTGCATTTGTACATTTTATATGTTTTCTTATCAAGAATTTTGTGAATGGAACTGTATAAGGGATGACTGAGAGTGAGAGACCAGAGGAAGGGTTGCTAGACCGCCGACGACTATCACCGGCAACTCCATGGTCGGGAACCAAAATACCTCCTGTACCGGATGAAATCAGAGCCTCTTTCTCAGTGATTGAGGGCCGTTGTCGATATTACATCGACACGATAGCACTGAAAAGGGGCTTTGCTGTGAAAATAGCTATCAAGACAACCAGTAGAAGATCTTTCGTACGCATCTTCCCTGAGGAAATGGAAGAACTAGTGGAGGGACTTCGAAAAATCTTAGCGAACAACTCACCCGGGAAACTGAGTATCCTTTGGAAAGGAAAGTTTCATCTTGGCACCTACATGGAGGATGGCAACACTGTTTGTCGAATAACAGAAAAACGTGGTCAAACCATCGTCGGCTTGTTAGATATGCCCAAGATTTTCAGAAATGCTTCAGGTTGGAATTGGTTATTGGACAAGCTCACGGATACACGGGAAAAGCTAGCAGCTTTTATGACTACCCGAGAAGAAAATCAAAACCCCCAAACAGCCTTAGAAGCTCCAGCACTTAGATCCCCATACAAGGAAGCCCTGAAATCGACACAGCAGAGAACATCTACCACCACAGAGCCTTCAAGCATACTGGTTGAAAATTGCAATGGAAGCCTTTCTTTGCGTATTGACCCGAGCTACACTCTTCAGCGAAGAAGAGTTTTGGAGAAGACTCTGGTCGTATATACAAAAAGTTTCTGGACCAGAGAAAAGTTGCAAGAGGCAATCCGGTACGAATGGATGCTAGCCAACGCTCCAGAACTACACAAAATGGGGAAAAACAACTGGTTAACCACGTTTGAATCAGCAGAGGAAGTCAAATGGATCCTTGCACTGCGGGACGAATTAACTGGAGACACCTTCACAGAGATCGTCGAATGGACTCCTTCGTTGGAAGCTGTAGTGCAAGAAAAATGGATCTCCATCCGAGGTATTCCTGCCCATCTGTGGTGCGAAAATTTTTTCGAAACCATTGCAGGACTGGTAGGCTTGGTTGAGGAGTTTTGACGAAGCATGCATCAAGGGTGAGCGAATGGATGTATTGCGAGCAAAAGTAAGAGCCTTTAAATCATTCTTAGGAGCCCTCGAAGTCCCTATTACGGTCGGAAGCTGGTTGTATCTGGCCACGATCAAAGAGGAAGGTCGAAAAATGAAGAAAAGGGCAACCCGCAATCGAAAAATCACCCTCTCCTCGAAACAAAAATTGCAAAACAGAAGGAGAAAGGTCTGGAGAAGAACTGGCCGGAACGTCGCACCAATGCTCGCCTGAAACCTACCTGAAATGAAGAAGACGATGACTCCCCTGAGGCAAACAGTTTTAGAAACACTAGAAGTCGCTCGGGAATCGTCGCCTCCACCAGGCCGAGTCAACTCGAAGCAACCCGAAACAGACAACTCGACGCAACTCGATAGAGGCAACTCGGAGCATTTCGAACGAAGCAACCCGGGGCAACTCGAACGAGGCAACTCGGAGCACCTCAAACGGGGCAACTCGGAGCAGCTCGGACGAGGCAATTGGGAGCAACTCAAACAAGACTCGGATCAACTCGACTGAGTCAACTCGGATCAACTCGAACGAGTCGACTCGGTGCAACTCGAACGAGTCAACCCGGACGGACTAGGGTACAGAAGTAATTTTTCCCCATCCCACGAAACCCCACCCAGGTATGCTCCGAACACCGTCTCCCCCTCCTCTGCAGGCTTTGTGAAAGTGTGGGAACGTCACCCTCCTCTCAAATTCACATATTCAAGGCGTAAACAAAGAAATCAGCATCAGTTTAACGGGATTGAAGATAAAATCGATGCTGCAATTGAGCAGAAATTAATGAAATTTGGGAAACATTTTAACATCAATTTGGAGGACATTATGACTAGCTGGAAGAGAAATATGGAAAAGAGGCAAGAAAATCAGGATGATATCATCGACAGTGATGCTGATCAATCATGACTATTTTATCTTGGGGATTGGGCTCCATGTGAAAAAGAGCAATAATAAGAGAGAGCTTGCAGCAGTACAAAATTAAGATTGGTTTCCTGCAAGAAACCAAGCTACGTACAGTGGATGTATTAACAGCCAGAGACATTTGGTTTCTCAAAAGACCAGAATGGTGTGAGCTGAAGGCAAATGGTTCCTCAGGCGGCATGCTAATATTGTGGGACAATAGAGATTATGAGATGCTGAACTCAATCAAGGGTGACTTTTGTCTAGCTACCCAATTTCGAAACAGAAAAGATGGTCACATATGGGCAGTATTATCAGTATATGGCCCCACAGATAGAACGTTGAGAAATGCATTTTGGGCGGAGTTATCTTCTTTAATAAATCTCTGGCCTTTGCCATGGCTTATTGGGGGAGACTTCAATGTCATTAGAAAGTGTTGGGGAAAAAACAGAAACAATGGTAGAATTACACCAGAAATGAGAAATTTTGAAGATTTCATTTCGAGCCTCTCTCTTATTGAACCACCACTAGCTGGAGCAGAATACACTTGGTCTGATGGAAGAAGAAATCCTATCCTAGCAAAACTTGACAGATTTCTAACCAACCAAGCTTGGCTGGACCTATATGGTAATGCAGCAGGACGGATTCTTCCCAAACCCACGTCTGACCATGCCCAAGCGGGAAAAAGAGCAATAATACGTGAGACTTTGAAGCAATACAAAGTTAAGATCGCTTTCCTGCAAGAAACCAAGCTACGTACAGTAAATGTAACAACAGCCAGAGACATTTGGTATCTCAAAAGACCAGAATGGTGTGAGGTGAATGCTAATGGTACCTCCGGCGGTATGCTAATATTGTGGGATGATAGAGATTATGAGATGATGAACTCAATGATGGGTGACTTTTGTCTAGCTACCCAATTTCGAAACAGAAAAGATGGTAAAATATGGGCAGCATTATCAGTATATGGCCCCACAGACAGAACGTTAAGAAATGCATTTTGGATGGAGTTATCTTCTTTCATTAACCTCTGGCCTTTGCCATGGCTTATTGGGGGAGATTTCAATGTCATCAGAAAATGCTGGGAAAAAAACAGAAACAATGGTAGAATCACACCAGCAATGAGAAATTTTGAAGACTTCATTTCGAACCTCTCTCTTATTGAAACACCACTAGCTGGAGCAGAATATACTTGGTCTGATGGAAGAAGAAATCCTATCCTAGCAAAACTTGACAGATTTTTATCCAACCAAGCTTGGCTGGACCTATATGGTAATGCAGCAGGACGGATTCTTCCTAAACCCACATCTGACTATGCCCCTATACTTTTAGAACTCACTAGTGACTCATGGGGTCCTCCCCCCTTTAGATTTGAAGAAAGCTGGCTGCTAGAAAAGGGCTTTAAAGACCAATTAAAACATTGGTGGAATGATATATTACCCACGGGTTCAGCCTGCCTCAAATTCAGTGCAAAGTTGAAATTCTTGAAAGCCAAAATAAAGGAGTGGGCAAGACTTAAGAAATTCAATTATGAGAAGGAGAAGACACAATTATTGGCAAAAATCCAAGGATATGATGGAATAGAAGAACAAGCTGGCAGTTTACCTATAGTTGATTTTATAATAAGAGACACACTGAAAGAGGAATATGAGAACAAGATTACACAAGAAAGAATCTATTGGAAACAAAGAGCAAGGTATAAATGGCTTAAAGAAGGAGATGGTAATACCAAATTTTTTCATGCAATGGCCTCAGCACACAAGCGTAGAAACAGAATCTCTACTCTCCAAATAAAGGGGGAATTAACTGATGACAGAGAAAAAATCATCAAAGAGTTTATAGACTTCTACTCATCTCTATACAAAGAAGAAGCTATTGTAAGACCCTTCCCTTCCGATTTGCCCTTAAAGCAGCTCTCGGTAAACTCTGCAAGGAAGCTTGAGGAACCTTTTTCTCTTGAGGAAATTGAAAGAACTATACATAACCTTCCCTCAGATAAAGCCCCGGGCCCCGATGGCTTCTCTGCAGCACTATATGAGGAGGGATGGGACTTTATGAAAAAGGATATCTTAAACATGTTCGAAGAATTTTATGAGCAAGGTTTAACTGCACACAGTATGGGCTCTACCTTCATAGCTTTACTTCCAAAAAAGGAAGGTGCCAATGAAGCAACTCACTTCAGAGCAATAAGTCTAGTATCAAGCCATTATAAACTAATTGCCAAAGTCCTAGCCAATAAACTCAAAGATGCTCTTCCTGAGGTTGTAAGTGGAAACCAATCAGCATTTATTAAAGGCCGTCAAATTCTGGACTCGGCGTTAATGGTACATGAACTGATCCATTTATATAAACAAAGAGACTTGAGTGGTTTCATGTTGAAACTAGACTTTGAGAAGGCTTTTGACAAAGTAAATTGGAATATTCTTGATATGCTTATGGAAAGAATGAACTTCCCTACAAAATGGAGAAAGTGGATTAGTAGTTGTATCTCTTCAGCTAAATTTTCCATATTAATTAATGGGACAGCTAAAGGATTTTTTCCAGGTCAAAGAGGTCTGAGGCAAGGTGACCCCCTTTCCCCTTTGCTATTTCTCCTGATTGGTGAAGCTCTATGTGCTTTAATGTATAAAAGTCAAGAGCGAGGATGGATATCGGGTTTCAAAGTAAAAGAGCATATGCAAATACCACTTCTACAATTTGCTGATGACACAATTATTCTATGTGATGGTTCCCATAACCAGATCATTCCGGTTAAAGCATTGTTGAGGCTTTTTGAATTAATCTCCGGACAAAACATTAATTGGGGTAAATCTGGAATCCTACCAATTAATATTGAGGAAATTGACCAAGAGGTAATAAAGGTAATGTTGGGATGTACACTACTCACTTTACCTTCCCCCTATCTTGGTCTCCCCCTTCATTTGGCAGAAGTTCGAGATTACTATGGCATCCTATCATTGAAAGGTGTCAAAGCAGATTGGACACTTGGAAAGGACAGCTACTGTCCCAAGCGGGAAGGGTCACACTTATTAAATCAACGTTAGCGGGAATACCAAACTATTTCCTATCTCTTCTCCATTGCCCAAAGTTAGTGTCAAAAAGGTTAGAGGCCTTACAAAGAAAATTTTTATGGGGTGGCACACAAGAAAAATTTAAGTACCCATTGATACGATGGGAAAAAGTGTGTAAACCAAAAGAAGCCGGTGGGCTTGGCATTAGAAGACTCAATGAAATGAACTCAACTATGTTGGCAAAATGGCTATGGAGGTACGCCATTGAAAAAAGTGCTTTGGGGAGAAAGCTCGTGGAATCCAAGTATGGGGCTGGATCACATGATTGGCTCCCCAAAGGACCTAATCCCAACTTTTCACCCTGGTGGAAAGCCATTCTAAAAGAGAAACCGCTTTTTGAGCAGCAATTAAGATTTCATATCAGAGATGGATCAAATGTCCTCTTTTGGGACGATTGTTGGCTAGGCTCTCTTCCTCTTAAAGATGAATATCCAGGAATCTATTCAGCAACAAGAAGTAAGCATGCAAAAATTCACCATTTGAAAGATGAAGAGAACAATACATGGAATTTAGGCCTAAGAAGAAGATTAACAAGTTCTTAGATATCAGAATCTACAGCCTTCTGGAGTTGGGAAGGATGAGATTGTGTGGAGCCCATCTTCATCTGGTCTCTACACAGTTGCCTCCTATTACAAATTGAAATCTGAGATGCTCTCACCCCCCACTGACCATCCGTCTAATCTAGTCTGGAGACTCCCATCTACAGCAAGAGTAAAACAATTTTTATGGGCTGCTGCCCATGACAGCATACTTACATGTGATGAATTAGCAAAGAGGGGTCAGATTGTGATTAATTCTTTATGCAAATTCTGTGCACAAGAAGAAGAAACGATCAATCACATGTTATTGCACTGTAAATTCAGTAGAACAATTTGGGTTGCTATTTTGTCTAAATTTGGGGTCTCCTACACTATGCCGAAAACTTATGCAAATATTCTTCAATCGACTTCAGCATGCCCTTTCCCCAAGGTGGGAAAGACCCTATGGATGGCATCCATTGCAGCAATACCATGGACCATTTGGCTAGAGAGAAACAACAGAACTTTCAACAATACCTCCTATTCCATCGGAGGGCTCATTGTCAAAGCTATGCAAAATATTTTCTTATGGGCTTCCACGGTTAAAGGCATGCCACCTGTGCCCGCGGCTGTTCTAAGGAAATTCTGGCATAAGATCATCTACTTCAAGTGCCATAAACCACCAGTTTTGATTGAGTGGTCACCCCCACCAGTTGGATGGATAAAAATAAATTTTGATGGGTCCTCTAAGGGCAATCCTGGACCAGCAGGGTTTGGAGGAGTGATAAGAGGAAGTAATGGACAAATTATCCACACCTATTCGGGTCCACACGGAATAGTAACCTCCAATGAAGCTAAACCAACGGGTTTACTCGAGGGGATCAGAAGTGCGGCTGCCCTTTGCAGCACTCCTATTATAATAGAGGGGGACTCAAATTGACCATTGGATGGGCAACCCATACCATAAATATTCCATGGAGGCTCAAATATATTTTTGATGAAATATCATATGGAAGGTTATACCATGCTCAGCAAATTCACTTGCTGATCAATTGGCCAAAGAAGGTGTAAACAGACCCGGACTTGTTTACGGCAGTACTTTCCCTCTAATATAAAGTGTACCCGAATTTACTTTCAGATCTCAAAGTTTTTTGAAATATTTGTCCAGCTTTGAAAGCTTTAAAAATCAGATGTAATCCATTATTTTTTATCCTTGAAAAGCAATAAAAGAGCATTTTCACTGTTTCAAAAAAAAAAAAAGAATTTTGTGAATGGATTAGATGTCAATGTCTTGGAATAGAATAGAGAAAGCAAAAGGAAAAAGTAGAAGTAAAGGAGAAAAGTAAGAAGTAAAAAAAGAAAGGAGTGAAGTTGGAAGATGTTAATGAGGGAATGGAAGGAAGGAGTAATTAACAAATTATCTTCTGTTGACCTCCACATAATTTGAAAATTAAAACTTGTCTTGAACCATGATTTTTAAGGACGAAATGAATTAACAACCTTATGTGTAGCTTGAACAAGTAAAAGCTATTCTGTGTAGCTTGAACAAGTAAAAGTGATGGGTGTGCTAGGGCTTTAACTGAGGTGAACTACTACCTTCTTCTCCAAAGAAAAGTATCTAATTTTGACTCTAGAATATGATCTTCTATCAATGTATTGGTAATCTACTGAAGTTTACCTGATTATAGAAGAGTACAATTCAATAATATGGTAGGTTGCTAAATAAAAGAAGCCAACTCCAAGTTTCCAGAGCCTAGTAAATTGCATCCATGAGGAGACAATATCTACCAAGGTGTTTTTAGTTGTTCCTTCATCATGGTTGCAAGGTTTCAATTTGGTTCCTGAGAATGAGAAATTGAAAGGTAGATAGTTACTATAGTGATATTTGTTGTTTAAAAAACTATTATAGAGATATCTGTTGTTTTAAAAAAAAACTATATCCTTCTCAAAAAAAAAAAAAAAAAAAAACTATAGTGATATCTGCAGAGGATGGTGCATAACTAAGTACTCTCTTATTTATATGGTGCAATAGGTTTTGTTTATTTTATGACTCGGTGTTCTTTAAATCTTTTTAGTTAAAAATTGTCACTATCACTCTGAATTCAATTTCATAAGATGGCCAGTTTTTTGATTTATGGTGCCTAATTAATCATCTCAAATTTGACAGTTAAGGACCTTCTTGATCCGTAATGGTTTGTCTACGCTTTTCAAGGAAGGCCCAGTAGCTTATAGGAATTACTATTTGAGGTAAGCTAATATAATCCTGCTGTAGTATTTTGATCTTCTGTTTTTATCAGCTCTTCCCCCTCCCTTCCTCCGTCCCTCCCTCCCTTCCTTTCTTTTTTTTTGTTAAAGGTTTGCTCTCACTCACTAGTAATATGTACTTTATTTATATGCCAAATATTAAAATAGAAAACAAGCTATTTATGTACAACTGAAGAAAATGAACTTAAACCTCTGTAAGGGAAAGCAAAAACACAATGATAGGAGAAACAAATTTTTTTTTTCTATTACTCAATCTACTGCAATTTTTATTTGCTTTTAACTAATATTTACATGTGACATTTAGAGGAGGTTTGGAGACTTGCAGGAAGGTGTGACACGACATTACTTCCTAGTGAAAACAATATTATCAAGGAAAGGCAGTTTATGTGGTATACAATTCACACTCACAAAAAATATTAAACTAAAAGTCGTTGCTCCTGTCATTGGAAAAGGAAATTTCCTCCTTGGTTGATCACATATTTGAATCTTTTCTCCATTTGTGAAGCAAACTAAAGATCTTTTGGGTCCAAAAGATACCTTGAAAGGGGAAGAGATGGATTCTTTTTTTGTGGCTAGTTCGTGTTCTAACTAATATATCATCGATATACACAAGTAATGCTAGTCTTATGCATCAGTTGGCAGGTGGTGGGTGCTAGTAATGTATAATGATCATGGTTGTTCAATTTGGACTCGAGACCCAACCGGGGTCCTGAAAGTCCTAGTGGGGTTTGATACAACTTGACCGATAGACATAGTCCCATGCAACTTTGGTCAAAAGAACTCAATCACTTTCCTACAACTTTTCCTTTTGATTTTATTCATTCTTTGTCTTTTTTCCTTATTCTCTCTTTATAAGGCAACCGTTGACCCTTCCTCTCTCCCCTTGCCTACTTTAGTCTTTTGTTGTTTTTATTATCTTCTTGCTTTTACCTGGAGCAACTGTAGAAGGCCAGCCATTCTTTCAAGATTAGACAGATTTTTATGTGAATCAGACTGTCTCAGATCATTGGCCTGTTCTTCTAGACACAAATTCTGAAATGTGGCTATTCAGGTTTGAGAACTACTGGCTTGAGGATGAACATTTTATCCCTCAAATAAAAACATGGTGGAATGATATTCGTGATGAGGGAATGATGAGTGGAAAATGCCTTAGGAAACTCAAAGCTCTTAAAGGCAAAATTGTCAATTGGTCGAAAAATCAGAAAATAATTCTAAATGCAAGGAAGGAAGAGTTATCTTCTATTATTTCTCATATTGATCAAACCGAGGAGATAAGAGAATTGATAGATGATGAGATTGCTAGTCGAATCACTGCAGTTATTGAATTCAATAATATCCTTCGGAAGGATGCTATTTGCTGGAAACAAAAATCAAGGCATAAGTGGCTACTAGAGGGAGATGGAAATACAAATTTCTTTCATGCTATGGCCTCCAATCGAAGGAGAGTGAACAAAATTTGCTCTTTGGAGGTAGAGGGTGCTGTCTCTTCTGACAAAGATGTCATTATCAGAAACATTGTGGACCACTTTACAAGATTATACTTTGAGGACTCCCCTAATAGGCCTCGGCTTCCTGGGGTATTCAGCCAATGGTTAACTCAAGCCCATGCAGATGAGCTTGAATTGACTTTCACCAATGAGGAAATTGATGCTGCTGGTAAGTTCATGCCAAAGAACAAAGCTCCAGGACCAGACGGTTACAATGGAGAATTTTTTAACTCATGCTGGGATATTATAAGTGACGATGTTACCCAAATGCTTCATCACTTCCATGAATATGGGCTCATTAGCAATGCAATGGGGTCTACTTTTATTGCCCTACTTCCAAAGAAAAGGTGTGTTGAAAGGATTACTGATTTCAGACCGATTAGCCTTTCTAATAGCACCTATAAAGTCATAGCCCGTCTTCTTGCTAGCCGACTGTAGAGAGTCATGAATTATATTATCAGCCCTGAGCAGCATGCATTTATAAAGGGTAGGAACATCATGGATGCAGCTATGTGTACCTACGAGGTTCTTCATCTTTGCCATCAGAGTAGTGAGCCACATGTCATCCTCAAACTTGATTTTGAGAAGGCCTTTGACAGAGTCTCATGGGACTACATAAGACACATGATGCAACTTCTCGGCTTTGGTAGGAAATGGAGAAAGTGGATAATGTCTTGCATTTCCTCAACTAGATACTTTATTCTGGTTAATGGTGGGGCTCACGGTTTCATTAAGCCAAGTCGTGGCCTCAGACAGGGGGATCCGCTATCTCTCATGCTTTTTAACATAGTTTGTAATTCTTTCAAAATATCAATGAAAAATAACTTTCAAAAAAAAAATTATCTTCTTCTCTTTAAGTCTCAACCTGTTCGTCCTTCGATTTATGTTTTCTACGATATTATGCCATTTTAATTATAACAGAGTTTAACTCAGTTCAAGCTTGAGTCTCCAAAAGCCCATTTGAATTCTCATTTAGATTGAATGCTTGAGTGGAGCTTGGGAGACATGGTGTGCCTACAAGAAAGCTTGAGAGACATGGTGTGCCTACGAGAAAGCTTGGGAGGCATGGTTTGCCTGTAAATGATTGAGCTTTGTCTCCCTCGTTGCCACCACGGATCTGATCATCCTATACACGATATTCCAGATGTGGATTTTAGTGTGACCGCTGAATTTACTGCACGATGCTTAGAGTGACCTCTAGAATTTACTGCCTATCGAAGCAAGACAAAAGTAGTTGAAAGAAATTGGTCTAGGGTTTGGATTTGGGGAAGCAGACAATGTTAAGGCTGTCTTTGAGTCGAGACTGGATTGGGACATCCGATCTGAGTGCTGCTTGTATTCCTTCAGTTGACTCGCCCCAATTCCATCATTGGGCTGCCCTGATTCCCTCAGCTGACCCTTCCCAATTCCCTCAACTGACCCTCCCCAATTCCCTCAGCTGACCCTCCTGATTCGCTCAGCTGACCCTCCCAATTCTCTCAACCAGCCTGCCTCTATTCCCTCAGTGCCCAGCCTTGATTCTCTTTGTAGACAACCCCCACTTCCCCCTTTGATTCCCTCAGCTGACCCATCCCAACTCCCTCAGCTGAACATAAATCCCTCTGTATACCTGCCTGATTCCCTTAGTTGACCTTCCCTGATTCCTTCGCTGACCCACCCTGATTGCCTCAGCTAACCTGCCCCAATTCCTTCAGTTGACCAGTCCCAATTCCCTCAGCTGACCCATCCTGATTCAGTTAGCTAATTTGCCCCAATCCCTCAATGAACCTGCCAATTTCCACAATTGACCTGCCCCGATTTCTACAGCTAATCCGTGATTCCCTCAGCTTATATACCTTGATTGCCTCAGCCAATCCTTCCCTATTCCCTTACCTGAATTACCCCTATTCTCTTACCTAAACTTCCCCTACTCCTTTAGTTGACCCACCTTGATTTCAGCTGACCAACCCCGATTCTCTCAGTTGGCCTGCCCTACCTCAGCTGACCAGCCCTGGTCCTTCCTCTGCTGACTCACCCTAACTGCTTAGCTGACCTGCCCTGATTCCTCAGTCCTGCTTTGACCCCCTTATTTGACCCCACTGAATCCCTTAGCCGACCCACCCCTGACCTGCCCCGATTCCCTCAGCTAATCTACCTCAATTCCCTCAGCTGACCCACCTTGATTCACTTAGTTGACCTACCCCGATTCCCTCTCCGAACCCGGCCAGATTGCCTCATCTGAATAGGCCCCATTCATTAGCAAACCCTCCCGATCCTCACTTTCTGGGGGGTCTGTGTTCCACATCGAGTTTCCACCCTTTTGTGACTGGATGCTAGAAAATCCAGTTGACTCAACTGACATGGCCGCTGGCACATCCATGGTTCTAATTGCATGCATTAAATTGACATGTGATGACTGCTAGTGTTGTGTCTTAGTTGCATGCTAGTGTTTGTAAATGTATAAGGTAGCCATTACGGTAACTAGTTTGTGCTATTATTTATGGACAATTTATATCCGAAAAAAGTTATTTTATAGTGTCTTGAACTTGTTATGCAAAACAGCAAGAGATGCTATCCATTGAGGGTATGTTTGTATTTGTGTATCTTTAAACCTGTGAGGTTCTCAAAGAAGATATTTGCTATTGTGATGATAGGCAGATGAAAATTTGGGGCACATCTGCTCAAAAGCAGGGGGAACTCAACAAAATGCTCGATGAGTGGTAATATTTTGTTGTGTTTTCTTCTGTTTGAGAGCTACATTTTACTTAATCATTTGAAAGCTATTGTCTTGATATTGATGGCTTTTTAAGAAACAGTATCTGTATTTTTTAGGGCTGTCTATATCCGGAGAAAGTGTGGTAACAAACCATTGCGACAATCCACATACCTCACAGAAGCTGAAGTCTTCCTTGAACAGTTTGCTAAGCGATCTCGTGAAAATCAAGCTTTGGTTGGGTCTGCTGGTTGTCTTGTCAGGAGTGAAGATTTCATGGCTATTGTTGAAGGAGGTGAAGATGAGGAGGGTGATCTCGATGGCACAAGGGAAGAATCACAGTCAAGCCAAATCCCTGTTATTAAGGATACAGTCCCTAATAATGAAGGTCTTATTGTATTCTTTCCAGGTATGATATTCTCACGAAGCAGGAAAATATCCTTGCTTTTTATGTAAGATTTAACATCTGCTCAGGGAATCTGACCTGTGGTTTTTCTTGGTTAAGTTTCACATTGTGATAGTATGCCTGGCCATAATTTTGATAGGTATACCTGGCTGTGCTAAATCTGCTCTTTGTAAAGAAATACTAAGTTCACCAGAAGGTCTTGGAGATCAACGTCCTTTGCATAGTCTAATGGGTGATCTTATCAAAGGTATGAGATATGTAGTTCAATTTACTACTAAATATTTTTATTCATTCTGTTTTGTATTTTTCTTTAGAAAAGTGAGATTTACAGTTACAGGCAGAGGTGCAAAAAAATGTGGCAGATAAACATGAAAAATATGTCTAATTGATATTTTGGCAGATAAACATGAAAACTATGTCTAATTGAAATTTTTGTACACAATTTTTCTTCCTAGGTCCCCTGGCATGCTCATTATTAATTTTCAGTTTGCACTATTGTTAGTTGTTGCCCGGTACTTTACTTAGCGGGTCACTGTTAATTGAATAAATAGAAGTAAAATTGAAGAGAAGCAATGAAATTGTAGCTAACACTTTTATAGGAGAAACCCAAAGTGACTGTAAATTCTGTTACTTTTTCTTTTAGAATGGCTTCTATTACAAATTAAAGAAGGTCAAAGATCTTAATGTTACATGGAGGATTGTTATGTAAAGCTAATCTAAATTCAGTATAGCATTCATAATGGGAAGTAAACTTATCCACCATCCGACAGTTGAAAAAAAAAAAAATTAAAGTCGGCACTTTCTTAAAAAAAAGAGAGATTATAAACAGGTTTATCTATTAGGTCAGACTTAAAAGTAGTAAGGCTACCAGCCTTTCAAGTTCATCCTTCTAAGCTGAAGGTATGGTAGGAAGCTTCTCCAATTGGGGGTGGCAACACGTTTGGTTGGTTTGGGTTTTTGAAAATCTGAACCCCATCCCGTGACTTTCCCCGTGACCCCTTCACTGCCAAAAACCAGGAATGTGGCAGAAAAGTCAACTCTGACCTCCCCAGTGGGACAGCAGGTTTCAACCCATACTACGCTCTATTGTAAATCCGCTCCAGTAGGTTCCAGGTCCACCCCCGCCACTGCCCCTCCCAACCCAACCCTAAGTTTTTGGGTTTAAATAATCACATTTCCGTCTTTAACCTAACAATTTATGTACCAGGTTGGGTATGCTTTTTGATGGTTAAACCCATCCCAAAACCAATATGTGATAGCTTTTCAATTGAAAATTGGGTTCCCTGTTTTACCCTGCACCTCTGCCACGCTACCTCCAATATTGGAATTGGAGCACCTTATAAAGTTTACTAAAGAAGAGAGGAAGTCCCATAAAGTGTGTAGAAGTGAATTAGGACTGCAGTCTGCAACTGAGATGTCCAGCAAAATCAATTACCACGGCATAGGGGACATATAACCCTCCCAATGTGGTGTTTGGCCATTTAATCCTGTGTCGTGATGGTAATTCTTGGAAATATTCTATTGACTCAATTTTAGTTCAATGAAAGTTGGAGTAAAAAGATGAGACCATGAGCCAAGGGTGGTCTGGCGATTGAATGAAGAAGCACGGTGAAAGGAAACTTCTTATAGTAAAATGTCTAAAAACGATGGATGGCCAGCCGGTGGTACCAGAATTGATCAAGTCGTCTTTTTTCACCAACATTAACGGAAGCCGATACTACCTGGACACCATCGCCTTGAAAGACTCAGCAGTCAAGCTGGCAGTGAAAGGTCCGGTGAAACGGTCTTTCATTGGAATACCGGTGACTGGTGTTCAAGACCTGTTAATGGTACTCAACGGATTACTGAAGGAGAATACTGTAGGCTAAGTGGAAGAAATTTTGGGAGGAAGATTTAAGTTGGAGATATATGAGGAGATAGAAGGCCGAGTCTGTAAAATCACAGAAAGTAGGGGCTCCATGACAATCGGCTCAGTAGGAATACCAAAATCAGCAAAGCCTTACTCAGGATGGTCTTCGCTAATCGATGGATTGGAAACAATTAGAAGGAGATTGGAAGCAGCTTGTTCTGCAAGAGCAAGACAGAACACACCTAATATCACAGAGAGAGAGAGAGAGGGAGAGAGAGAAAGGGAAGCATAAAACTTCTTGCAATAGTTGACGAGGGAGGAAGCAACGCAGGAAACATTAGAACCCAGGAAGAGAAGAAAGAAGAAGCATCGGTGTTGAAAAAAAGGGAGAATGGAATTTTAACCTCGATCTTCAACCCAGAGTTCACAAGAGAGAGAAAAGAGGAGATGAAAAAATGCATAGTGGCAGAGACCATCAAGAAAGAGTGGAAAATCGCAGATCTTTTTTTTTTTTTTTTGAAAGTTGTGATTTTGTTCATTACAAAAGAAGTACATAATAGGATGACAGCTAGTAAGGGGTCCATACAATGCCATGTTGCTCATGAGCCCCTTTCTTAACTAATTCATCCGTTTTACCATTTGCACTACGTAGTACATGACTCCAACTAGTGACAATAGATGCTAATTTTCTAATTTTATCGATGATGGGAAGAAGCTTCCAAGGAGGCTTGAGGTCCTTCTTGCACCATTGGATTAGAACTTTAGAATCACCCTCAACATGTAATGGCCCAACGAAATGGAACTTGAGGAAGTATTTGAGGCCATGAAGCAAACTTTTAGTTTCAGCAATTGTGGAATCAGTGGTGCCAATCGGGCATGAATAAGTGAGCAAAGAGTCCCCAAAAGAGTTACGAATTAGTCCACCCACACCAGCCAGCCCCGGGTTTCCAAAAGACGACCCATCAAAATTCAGCTTATAAGCATGCCTCGGTGGAGGGACCCAAGCAATGATTTTGGGAACCTTCCCCCCTTTTTTCAAGCATATGGGGACCAAGAATTCCAGATTGCACCTCCCTCTAAGTTTTTGAAATGTTTCTGCACTTTCAACCAACATACAATTTGGTGCATAATGCGTTGGCATAAATCAGGCAAGGAAGTACTTTTGTTCTGAAAAATTCTGTTGTTGTTTTTTTTTTTTTTGAGGGGGTTGATCTCTATGCATTGTTGAATCCTGAATTGAAATTACACCAATGTTAGGGGTGCAGGTTGCTCCCTCAACTCGAGATGAACAAGGGAGACACTTTCCCTTGCTAGGCCATCAACAATAGGATTTGCTGATCTTGGGATATGACTCCAAGTGCAGGAAGTATTACTTCCAATTTCCCATATTTCCCTGAAATATACCTCTAGTCTCCATGGTGGAGATGAGGTTTTCTTGCACCAGTTAATGACATTCATGCACTCCCTCTTCTTCTAAGTTCCCTTGCAACTTCTCAACAAAGAGCTTCATCCCTTGCCACATGGCAACTGTTTCAGCCTCTACTGAATCCGTTGCTGGAAGTGGTCCCGCAAAGGATAAGATGATTCTTCCATCATAGTCCCTGAAAGCTCCTCCATACCCGGCAGGGCCAGGGTTCCCCATAGAGGATCCATCCACGTTAAGCTTTAAGGTTCCAATGGGTGGGGGCAACCATATAGCAGCAGATGGAGTTGACTGATTTATCGCTAGTCTAGCGATGGTAGCCCAGGAAATTCTGAGTCCTGTCTTCTCAATTTCTTGGAATTCCAGCCTGGAGTTCAACCAGAAAATGAGGTTGTTAAGTATGTGTTCAATCAATTCATTACTGCCTCTTTGCTTGTCCCTGTAAATCTTTTTGTTTCGTTCTTCCCATAAATTCCAAGTTATGAAGGTTGTGCTGGCCCCTAGCATTAATTTCCCCCTCTTGGGTAATGAAGTGATTTCCCATTGGTCCATTAGGGAAGGGAACCCAAAAGAAGGACCATATTTGCTGGCTGTATGCACAGTGGAAGAAGTATGCTCAGCAGATTCTGCACCTCCATTACAAAATTGGCAACCTGTTATGCAGTGCTAACCAAAGAAAAAACTTAGCTTTAGGCGGGGCAGACAGTTTTCATGCCCAACTAGCAGTGTGGATTGGGCCTTGAGCCATGTGGCTGGTGGCAAGGTATGTCGTTTTCACCGTAAACTCCCCATTGGAACTAGGTTTCCAAATCAGTTTGTCAACACACCGGGTGCCAAAGAAGTGCCTTGAGATGAGGAGATCTAGTTGGCTGAGTTCGCTAGCTTCGACATCTCTTAATTCCCTTCTAAAATGGTTTGCCCAAATAAAAGAGCTACCTTGTCTGGATGTCAGCATTTGATGGATTCACTGCTGGGTTAGTTGCAACTCTGAACGGGAGAACCTAGTCTTCAGGGGTGTGTCGCCAATCCATTGATCAGACTAGAATTCCACCATGGTACCGTTCCCTAGTTGGAATCTAATGAGGGATCTGAATTCATCCCATTTCTTATGTAAACTTTTCCAAATTGGGGATAGGCCGTGTGAGGGGTTCCAACCCAAAACCCAATCGGTCTCATTGACTCCCAGCTTTGCTCGTGCCAGATCAGCCCATGTAGAGAAGGGGGTGGTTTATACGACTGCACCATTTTAGCAAGGGCATGATTGAAATGCTTTATCCTTCAGATTCCCAGGCCTCCAAAGATTTTGGGTACACACACTTCTTCCCATTTCACCAAATGATATTTGAAATGATTTTCAGAACCCCTCCAAAGGAAATTACGCATTATCTTTTCCATTTCATTGGCAACACCAATAGGGCATTGGAGGAATGATAGCATATAAGAGGGGATGCCGTATAGACATGATTGAATTAATACTGGCCTCCCAGCTTTTGAGAGATACTTTCCTTTCCACGTTGCTAGTCTTGTTCTTAATTTCTCAATCACCGGGTCCCAAAGTTGCTTTTTTTGCCTTCCACAAAAAATAGGTAAGCCCAAATGCACAAGTGGTAATGATCCAATGGAGCAGCCAAGTGCACTTACTGCCTCATCAAGTATATCCTGCTGCAGATATATCCCCACAAGGGAGGATTTCCCCCAGTTAATTTCTGGCCTGTGGTGATCTCCATTAACGCAATCCCCGCATTTAGCCTCTTAATTTGCGCTACCATTGCTGTTGTTTCTTTCCTTCCACAACAACCAAAGAATGTAGCCCAAACAACAACTAATCATCAATTTTCTTTTGCCGCCAAGGCCAAGAGATCCGATAAGAGCAATGATGCTGCTAAGATCTTGAGGAATAGGGAAGTTTAGTCTGAATTTATCAATGAAAAAAGTCCATACCTTCCAGCTATACATGCAGTGTAATAAAAGGTGATTAGAGATTCACTCAGAGTTACATAAAGGGCATGTAGCATCCTGGATCGGAATTCCTCTCCTTAATAGTGCATCCCTTGTAAGTAGTCTTCCTCTTAAACAACACCATGCAAAAAAAACTTGTTTCCTTGGGCAGGAAAGTGTCCAAGCTTTTGCAGCCTGGTGGGAGTGTTGTCCAAGATCAGTTAAGCAAGAGTAAGCCGTACTAACTCATTAAGTAATGAAACTATCTCAATAGATTTCGCATCAGTTGGATTTCTTCGGAGCAATGGTGTCCAATCCACTTCTCTCAGCTGTCCCCTAGGGGCGATGTCCCTAATAAGACAGTTCTGATCCCTTGCTAATATGAAAATTCTTAGATGCTTCTCAGCAATTAGTGTCCTTACCAGCCCATTTATCAGTCCAGAAAAGTGTTCTATCACCAATTCTAGGATGAATGAAAGTATGCTGAGCAAAAAAGGGCAGCGACTTAATGATTTTCTTCCAAATCGAGGGAGACTCCATTGCCTTACGTCTCCAAACCACCAATCTCGGCCCTCTGTCAAGTGTTTTTACAATTAAATTCCTCCAAGTAGCTCCACTCCTTGTGTTCAGTTTCCAAAGCCATTTAGTTAGGAGTGCTTCATTCATGTGCCTTATTTTTCTGATTCCAAGTCCTCCATCCTCTTTTGCCAGACATACATCCTCTCAACAGATGAGGTGCATCTTTGATCTTTCTGAAGATCCCGACCAAAGGAAATTTCTCATCAGCTTCTCGATATTGTTTACCACTGATGTAGGGCAATGTAAGAAGGATAAAAAATATGTGGGTATGCCAAGTAGGCAAGCTTTGATTAAAGTAAGTCTGCCTGCTTTTGTAAGTAACCTCCTTTGCCATGTGTTCAGTCTGACATTCAGCTTTTCAATGACCGGATCCCATAAGCTCTTAGTTGCTCTACCAGTAACGAGGGGAAAACCAAGGTAGGTTGTAGGTAAAGAGCCAATCTTGCACCCCAACATTGTTGCCATGTCATTCATTATCTCACTTTCTACTAAACAATAAACAAATAATAACTAATTGAAGTTTAGTAAAATTACTAAACTACCCCTGACACTTAACATCTACATTGACTGAGAGAGAGGAAATTCTGTTTGTTCTTCTTCTGTGAGATGCCATAGCATGGAAAAAAAGGGGTGTTGCCATCTCCCTCCTTAAGCCATTTATATCTTGCTTTTTGTTTCCATAGAATGGCCTCTTTACGAAGTAAGCTATTAAATTGCATAGTTGCTGAAAGTCTTTCAACATTCTCATCATCCTCTCAAACTCTAGACTCTTCAAGTAAGTCTAGTGTATCAATCTGATTGCTCAACTCAATCTTCCTAGTCATCTGGTCAGCCTTGCTGATTTTGGCCCAAGCTTGTAATTTGCTCTTCAATAATTTTAGTTTTCTGAAATTGGCCCTTTGTCCTCAAACTCAGCCTACCAATTTTCAATACAGGGATAGAAATCTTCCTCTTCAAACCACTGATTTTCAAACCTGAAAGGCACACCCTCCCAATTTTCAAAGTTCGTGTCTAGATGGATAGGCCAGTGATCCGAAACTGTTTTCCCCAACACTTTGCAAGTCACATTCGGGTATGACCATACCTTCAAAGATTTGGAGAGATGAGAGGGCTGAGAGGGTCGTGAGTGGAAGGGAAGACGAAGCACGACGACAAGGCCAAACCCCCCAACGTCGTCGCAGCCATAGCTCGCATAAGAGGAGAACTCCCCACGACGAAGTGCTGCTCGAGATTTATTGGACAGTGAATGGCACACTGTGGAGTCACGAAGACGCTATCAGAGAAGCCATATAAGATTGCACAGGAAGCTTGGAGAACGTATGTTTGGAGAATCGATTTTCTCTGTCGAAGAAGATTTAGGGCGGAAATGTTTTGTGCGAAAGTGGAGATAGGGGAAAAGAGGGCATTTATTCGAGTCCTCGTGCGATTGGTCGAACCCTTCCTGAACCTGCTCAAAAGTGTTATGGCAGCTAATAATTTTACCTCCCGGGAACTATGGTGGGAAGAATCCCTCTATACAGTCTCGGTAATGAAGCGCTCTACATGGGAATGTAAAATCACGCACTTCTTCATTACAGATAAATCTATCCAACCTGGATAAGGTTGGATTAGCCCTCTTGTTGCTCCACGTGTAGGTCTTCCCAGAGGAGGGAAGATCAATAAGGTCCAAGGATCCAAGAAAATCCAAAACTCTTCATTGTACTAGTGACAGATGTGGCAGGTGGAAAATTTTCATTTTTGGCCTTAATGGCATTGAAGTCCCCCCCAACAACCAAGGACCATGCCAATGACTCACCATGCTTCCAAGCTCTTCCCAAAAATCAGCTCTATGCATAGGTGCTCAGTCCATAGATGGCACCCATATACCAAGATTTTCCATTCGATAAGTCAGCCACTTCCATACAGATGCAATAAACTCTCACGTTTGTAATTAATACATCAATGAAGGATGGATCCCATATGACAAGTATACCCCCTGCAGTGCCAATAGCATTTAAGGCTTTCTATTTAGGTTGCTTGAAAGGAGCAAGCTCATTCACCATGGAATCGGTCATTGTGTCTAATTTCGTTTCCTGTAGCACAATCAGCGGTGCTTTACTCCTCCATAAACTCCTAATAACAGTCCTTTTACTTGGACTTCTTACTCCTCTGATGTTCCATAATAGAACAATCATTTTTTACCCTTTGCTGGGTTTGTCACTCCTTTTCCTTTTCCTCGTGTCACTCTTCTCTCTACCTGAGGAATTTGGGATTCTTTCACATTGTCATCATACTTAGCTCCAATCTTAAGTATCATCTCATATTCATCCTTGCTCATCCTATTTTTGAATTTTTAGATATGCTCGAGCCAGGATGCATATGCAAGGTCATCACTCCCATCTTTTTCAACATTTTCAATCTGTTCCATGTCGTCACTTCCAATATTTCCAGCCTGTTCTCCTTCACAAATTGTCTGATTTACTACAGCCGACATATCTAATCTCTCCTCCCTCACCTGAATTTGAATTGCATTGACTGAGTTTGGAGAAAAAGGTGCAGCCTCAATTTGTTTGCCAGAATTGGATGATTTCTTTCTGGAATAGCTAGTGATGGGGTATGTAGGTGCTTGAGTGGAATGGCAGAGACAGTGGGATAGTGCTGGGTAATTGGTTGAAAAAAGAAGTTGTCCTGGACACTTGCATTAGGGGTAATTTGATGGATTGAGGCCTCGGCCAGCAATGGTGGTGAAGGTGGGGGATGAGCCTGAGGTTGAGGCTGGAACTGAGGTTGGGGATGAGGCTGAAATGGAGATTCAGGTTGAAAAAAAAGGGGGCTGGGCTATAAGAGGGGGGTTTGATGAAGTAGGATCGGTTGGTGGGTTGGTTGGGTTTTGTGAATAAGGAAGATAAGAGGTTGTTGGGTGTTTCGGTGGAGGAGCTTGTGTAGGAACTGGCTCAATGGGGGCGGGTGAGGAAATAGGCAAGGCCATACCTGGTTGGGAATTTTCATTCCACTGACCGAGTGAGGGTGAGTTGATTCGGACATGAACAAACCGAGTTGCCGAGTTGACTCGTCCAGTAACTGGGTTGACTCGGGCCCCTGACTCATTGTTTTCCTCACTGCTTTTGGTGCTGGGAAGTACGTCTTCAGCAAAAAACAGGGGATATATGGTCCGAGTTGGTGAGTCAACTCGGTTCACTTCAGCTCGATTGGCCGAGTCGCTGACTCATCGTCTTCTTCCTCCAGTCGGCTTTGGCAGACAATTGTAAAAGGGGGAGTGAATTTTTCAGGTTTTAGGAGGATTGCGAAAATTCTATCCTCGACCTCCAATTCCGTCCATAGTTCTTGAACTGGCCAGCAGCTTGGTCGGATTTTGGCCCGAGCATAGGCAAGGTTGCTACCACTAGCAGAAGCCTCATCCAGCTCTAGAAACGTCCCAAGAGAGCTGGCAAGTGACCTTAGCGTGTTGACTCCCCAAAGTTCTGGAGGAACACCCCAAATCTGGATCCAAATGGATAATGGCCCCATCCCTTTTGATGTTTCCCACTGGCGAGCCTCCTAACAGGGTATTACCTCGCTATGATTCCAGGAGAGTATCTTGCTTTTAGTTTCGGCATCGCTGGCTAGTATCAGCCAGTCTCCATTTCCAAGATATGAAATTGCAGGTTCATATGCCATCTCCCAGCGTTCCTTAACCCATTTTTTCAATTCGTCAATTTTGTGCAGAGTCCAATCCAGCTTCACGACCACTCCTTGCTGCAGTGAAGCTACTCGTGCCTCCCATGTAGCACTAATCTTACTGCGGGCCTCCTCAGAATGTGCTGTTGTAGATTTATCCATGTGTGCTCAGACATCTTTCTGCAAATTTTTGAAAGCTTCCAACAAGCAATTCCATGGTGAAACTCCTTCAGCTCCAAATTCTGGTAAGTATATTCGTGCCAAAACCTTTCGAGCTCGAAAATGAACAAATTTGCACTCCCAATCACGTCGCCTAAAGGTCGAAATAGCAAATTCGGAGTCCTCCCACCAGATCTCCTTGGATCTGGTGTGCTTTGGTTCCATTACTCCTCGGATATCTTTTTGATTCTAACTGAAACAGTCGGAGATCTTGTTTCCATCGAAGAAGAGGTAATATTAGGGACAAAATTGACTGTTTTCGTGCGGTCGTCAGGTTAGATAGGGCTATGGCAGAGATGAGAACTGCAGTCTTGAGAGATCGAGAAGATGCCTTCTGAGTCACTATAAAAACTAGGTCTTTAGATAAAGGGAAGAAAAAAGCAAAAAGAAAAGAAACGGGAGGAAGAAGCTAAAGTTGGCCAGACGCTCAGCCAGAAGCAAGGAAGAAAGCCGGAGGAACGCAAAAAACCAGATATGGAAAGAGAAGGCTATTACCCAACAGTCAGAAGGAAGTCTAAAGGTCACTGGGGCACAGATGCTGAGGGGGACAGATCTGGATTTCGAATTTCAAAATCCAGGTGGACAGGACCCAGAAGATTCTAAAGGCTCGCCTCATGTAAATACAGAGGGGGACGGTGGCTCTGACTCAGAACGGGTCTTTGTTGACCCAATGCGAGTCGAAGACCTAGGCTCTGACTCGGAACGACTCGAAAAAACAGGATACAGAGAAATTTCAGAGGCGGACCCAAACCCACTTGTGGAAATAGATCTGGTACCGGGTACCTTGCAAAGTCCGGTTATTGACCCAAGGTCGATAACTACACTGATTCTGGAAGGACGATGCTGGGAAAAAGGAGAAGACAAAGAGGAGGAAGGAGACCTGCAGCATGACAGAGAGCTGGAAAGAAGCGAAAAAAGAGCTGGACTTAAGTTCTATTTTCGAAGAAGATCCAGGATCGGACCATCTATGGTAAAGTGCAAAGAGATACGGATCAGAGCTTCCCTTCTGAAAATACTTCTAAAGTCGTTGAACCATCCGTAAAATTCACAGAGCTACGGGAAGATGATGAAGAAATGAAAAGCAAAGAGATCAGAATAGTGGAAATTATTGAAAAGGCTATGGAAGACTTTGGTACTGCGATTGGCATGCCAAAAGAGGATGTGATTGTGTGCAGAGAACGATATTTGAAGATGAAAAAAAGAGATTCACGAAAATAAGGTTGGGTCACGAATATTCTATCTTGGAATATTCATGGTCTTGGCACAGCCAGTCGAAGGGCTAGCGTAAGAGCAAATATCAGAAGTTCTAAAGCAAAAATTGTTATGTTGCAGGAGACAAAACTCAATACTGTCACCCCTAGTATTATTCGGAAGCTCTGGTTTGGAGGAAGGCCACAATGGGAGGATATCGAAGCTCAAGGAAGGTCAGGAGGAATTCTGGTGATATGGGATAAAAGACATACAAAGTTAATTGATGTGGAGAAGGGAAGGCATATTCTTGGGTGCCATTTCAGAACAAAAAAATGCCAACAACATTGTGGGGACACTTACTATTTATGGTCCAACAAAAGCTAGCCAAAGAATTGAGATGTGGGAAGAACTTTCTAGTATTCTAAATTTGTGGGATATTCCTTATGTATTATGAAGAGATTTTAATGTGGTCAGATATGTCACTGGAAAAAGAGGAGGCAGAAACACCTGCACAGCAGTAATGAGAAATTTTGAAATATTTATTTCAGACCACCTTGTCACAGATCTACATCTATCTGGTGGTGCATTCACCTGGTCAAATGGCAGAAGCACGCCCATTCTTGCCAAATTAGATAGATTTATCGTGAAAAGAAAATGGCTAGACGCTTTTGGCAATTCAGCAGCAAGGATTTGGCCTCGAACAGCATTGGATCATAATCCTATCCTGCTTGAAACAGAGTCAGCTTCTTGGGGCCCACCTCCATTCAGATTTGAAGCGTGTTGGCTGAAAGAAGATTTCATTGAAATGATTAAAAGTTGGTGGCAGGAAAAGAGATTTGAAGGCCCACAAGGGTTCCAATTTAGACAGAAATTAAAACTTCTCAAGACAAAACTGAAAGAATGGAGAAAAGAAAGAGATCTGAAGTTTGAGAAAGAGAGGAATACAATGTTGGGAAAATCAGTGAGTATGGTGGAAAGGAAGAACAGCAGGGATTTGATATCATTGAAGAGGTGGAAAGGGAAAAATTAATACACAATGGAGAAAATAGACACGCAAGAGATGATTTTTTGGAGACAAAGAGCACACTATAAGTGGATTAAGGAGGGGGGGTGCCAATACCAAATTCTTTCATGCGGTAGCCTCAAAACATAGATGACAGAGCAGAATCAGTCCACTAGAAGTAGATGGTAAGATAATAACAGAGGCAAAAGAGATTGTTGAGACTTTTGAAAGTTACTACACAAGCTTATACAAGGATGAAGGGATCAGCAAACCATTTCTAGAAAGGATTCAATAAAATTCCCTTAGAGCCGAGACTAAAAGAAGATGTCATGAGGATGAACGAAGAGTTTTATGAAAAAGGAATCATTGCCGCTAGCATGGCTCCTCCCTAACCACATTGATATCGAAGAAAGAGGAAGCCACACACCCCAAAGATTTCCAACCAATTAGTCTGATCTCAAGTCACTATAAAATTATTGTGAAGGTTCTTGCTAACAGATTGAAGGAGGTTCTCCCTAAGGTAGTTAACAGTCAGCAGACAGCATTCATAAAGGACAGACATATTAGATTCAGTGCTGATGGCGCATGAATTTATTCACCATCATGTTAGATTTAGTGAAGGAAGATAGAAGATGAGAGAAAAGTGAAGTGATAGGAAGAAAGGGAAGAGAGAAGGAGAGAAAGTGGTCGTAAGGTCTTAATGACCTACGGCCCTAAAGCATATATTAATAAAATCCGAAAAAACAATTTCAATTATGTCATTTATGGCATGAGGAGCAAGTAAACTAAACAATAAACAAATAATAACTAACTGAAGTTTAGTAAAATTACTAAATAACCCCTGACTCTTAACACTCCCCCTCAAGCTGGAGCGTAGATATCATGAAGGCCCAGTTTGGAGAGAAGATACTCAAATTCCTTTCTTCGAAGACCTTTAGTGAGTAGATTAGTCAGTTGGTCCTCAAAGTTAACATGTGCAATGACTACCGTGCCTTGTACGAACACATCTCAAATAAAGTGACAATCCACCTTTATATGCTTCAATCTCTCAGGAAAGATATTCACAACATACTTTCTCTGCAATGGAACCACTGATCCCCCTAACTTCGGGAAACTTCAATGCCCAAGAAGTACTGAAAGAGACCAAGACCTTGCATTTTTTTTGCCCTCAAATACTTTTAATCGAGGAAGTCCACCACAAATAATTCACCATTTATTTTAGATGCTTCAACAAACTGAATGGTATCCTTAGCAAGTATGGTAGCATCGGCAGAGGCACTAGAGCCGACAATCTCACCAGTAGACATGATAACAAACCACCAAAGAATAACTCACAAGTCCAAAATAAATATCCCGTCAGCACTAAACAATTTTCAGAAAATAAAATCCTGCAACTCAAACACTTCAGGGTCACCAAATCAATGTGCAGTAAACCAAAAATTTCAATTTGAGCACTATAACCGTGACGTCAGCACACCACAAATTAACACCGAGAAACCTAAATTTGCACGTAATCACATAAAATTCCTCGAAAAATACCAGCTAATCAACCAATGCACAATTTTTTTGAAGGTTGCTGAAATCAGAATGAGCAATGATGATGTCAATACGGAAAAATATAGTATTTGCCTACCAGGCTGTCCCGAAAAAGTTTAGAACTACCTGGATTAGTAGAATAGTGATTTCTGCAGGTTCAGGTAATATGTAGAGAGTTGCACGAATCCCGAGGCGGTGAAACAAAAGCAAACACTTTAGCAGTACCAGTAGCAGAAAGAGGGTTACGAACCCAACAGTATCAGAAAGAGGTTTTTATGAACCCGACAATAGCAGTGACAAAATGTGAGTTTTACGAACCCAACAACAACAAAATTACTCCTTTTTAGAGCAGCACTAAGAGTGTAGAACACAAACAACAGTACTACCGATCACCCTTGCTGCAGTAACAACTAGACATCCAAATCTTTCTCTTGAGTATATAATTCAGACCAGAAAAGTTGTTCATATCAGCCCTAAGTATAATGATGTCAGCACAACACAAAGTCAGAAAGAACACCCTTATGCTTTTAAAACCCTGGAGAAGCCTCTGATGCCTAGAAAACCCCTTTCCACAGCCTTTGGTAAGCTAAAACAGTCTGGCACAATTACCAAGGCAGTAAAAATTGAGTCTTTTCATGCAGGAGTACGAGTCCAGCGGCTCAGCAGCAGTAGAAAAACCATTTTATAGGGGCATTAGGTTGTGTATATAGCACCTATACATGAATTTAAACAATTAGCCTTCCGACAATGGCAGAAGAAAGAGAAATATTGAATCATTAGCTTCTGACCACACAACAGATAATGTCAGCAGTAGCAGCACCAGTAGCAGCATGAGCTAGAGCTCAGAAACACCAGAAAACCCTTTCTAATTTGGAAAAAAACTCTGGCACAATTCTCGAGGCAGTGTAAAAATACGAGTTTTACATACTAGGAAGCTCTGAAACACGTTCAGAACTACATTTGACTATAAGTGGCAGATTTACGCTGCTCAAAGACAGGTTTTTGGGTTCCGCACGAATCCTGAGACCGTTAAAAAATTTAATTATTTTCCAGCAGCAGTTGTAGCAGTCGCAGATACAGGTTCCTAGGAACCCAACAGTCGTAGATATAGGTTCCTACGAACCTAGCAGTCGTAGATACAGGTTCCTACGAACCCGAACAATGATAGTAGCGATTGCTATAATACAGTTCCTCTGAACCCAACAGATTCCCTACGAACCAAAGAGGTTCCTACGAACCCAACAGTCGCAAATACAGGTTCCTATGAACCCGGCGATCGCAGAGACTGAGTTCCTACGAACCAGCGATCGTGAGATATAGGTTCCTACGAACCTAGCGATCAGCAGACATGAGGTTCCTACGAACCCAAGAAGTCATGAGATACAGGTTCCTACGAACTCAGCAGTAGCAGATATGGTTCCTACGAACCCAGCAGTAGTAGTAGCAGTTGCCGATACAGGTTCCTTCGAACCCAGCAGTAGTAGTAGTTGTTTCAGACACAGGTTCTTACGAACCCAGCAGTAGCAAAGGAACTCCCTTTAGGAGTAAACCCATACGCACAACACTTAAATCAGCAGTAGAAGCCATTATCAAGGGATAATGGCAGAAGAACACAGACAAGAGACAAACTTTCCAGAACTTCTAACTTCTACAACGAGCTTCGAGGAAGAAGATTCCATGACCTTTGTAAGTAACAAGTCTGATGCCATGTTAGATTTAGTGAAAGAAGATAGAAGATGAGAGAAAAGTGAAGTGATAGGAAGAAAGCGAAGAGGGAAGGAGAGAAAGTGGTCGTGAGGTCTTAATGACCTACAACCTTTAAATATGTATTAATAGAATCCGAAAATACAAAATTACAATGATGCCATGCATGGTTTGAGGAGCAAGTAAACTAAACAATAAACAAATAATAACTAACTGAAGTTTAGTAAAATTACTAAACTACCCCTAACTCTTAACACATTACAAGAAGAAAAAAAGAGTTATTATCCTAAAACTAGACTTCGAAAAAGCCTTTGATAGAGTGAGCTGGAGTTGATTGGATAATATGCTCAAAAAAATGCAATTTCCGAATAAGGGGCGAGAATGGATGAGCACCTGTAGAGAGCCATTTTAAGAGCACAAAGGGATTAAGGTAAAGGGGCCCCTCTCCCCCATGTTTTTTAAAATTGTCAGTGAAGGATTGAGTGCTACGCTGGTGGAAGGACAATCAGGGGTGGATCTCCGGTCAATCAGCAAGTAATATACGTGTTCCAATACTACAATGTTGAACGCAATTGTCATCCTGAATTTATTCCAAATGGCATTAGGTCAAGCAATTAATTGGGGAAAATCAGGAATGCTTGGTCTTAATCTTGAAATCGAGCTTGAAAACAAATCAGAGACATTCTTGGCTGTACTAAGATTGACTTGCCCAGCAAATATCTTGGACTGCCATTTTTTCATGGAAGGGCCACGAAAAAATTATGGGACCCGGTGATAGAGAGATGTCAAAAGCGATTAGACAGTTGGAAGGGGCAATTCCTTATGAAAGTAGGGAGGACCACATTAATTAAAGCCACATTAGCTGGAATTCCAAATTACTATTTATCCTTGTTGGAATGCCCAAAAAGTGTTGCTGCAAAAATTGAAGCTCTACAAATGAGGTTCTTGTGGTGCGGTACAACAAATCAATTTAAGTACCCATTGGTGAGTTGGAAAACAGTGTAAGCCGAAGACGCAAGGAGGGCTTGGCATACGTCATATTAAGAAGTCAACACAGCTTTATTGGCTAAGTGGATTTGGAGATATGCCAAGGAAGATGAAGTACTGTGGAGAAGAGTCAGAGATGGAAATTATGGCACAGCAAAACACCTCTGGCTGCCTAAAAAATGCTCAATGGTAGCAACATCAAGCTTATGGAAAGGATTATATAATAGAAGTCAGAAGTAAGCAAATTAATAAGGTTTCATGTAAAACAAGGCACAAAAGTTAATTACTGGATGGACATTTGGATGGGGAAACAAACACTTGCAAGAACCTTTCCCAAGGTCTATCAGTTGACACTAAACAAAGAAAGTATTGTAGCAGAAGTGCTGAGAGATGATAGCATAAATTTCGCTCTATGAAGAAACTTACAAGATGAGGAAGCTAGTGAGATGGCTACGCTTCTAAATCTGATTGAGGAGAAATACAGATCAGGGACAGGTGAAGATGAGATAATCTGGGCCCCAAACGCAGATGGGCAATTTATTGCTTCACTTTACAACACATTTCAGGATACAAAGCCTCACATAAGTGAGTTGTAGATGCATGGAAACTAATTGCTCCCAGCAAGATAATCTGGGCCCCAAACGCAGATGGGCAATTTATTGCTTCACTTTACAACACATTTCAGGATACAAAACCTCACATAAGTAAGGGAGTTGTAGATGCATGGAAACTAATTGCTCCAAGCAAAGTTAAACAATTTGTTTGGACAGTGGCTCATGAAAAAATACTCACCTAAGCGGAATTAAGTAAAAGGGGACACACAATAATTAACTCTCTATGTAGATTCTGTAATGAAGAAGAGGAAACCAACAATCACATCCTACTTCACTGCAAATTTAGCACACGAGTTTGAGCAGGTCTCTTAAGGAAGTTCAATATGAGCATATGTATGCCAAGGAAACTCAGTCACCTACTTACACAATGGATTCAGTGCCCCTTACCTCATTGGGGAAACCTGCTATGGAAAGCCAGCATACTAGCTGTTCTATGGAATCTCTGGTTAGAAAGAAACAATAGAATCTTTAAGAATAAGAGCATTAATTGGGGGAATCATTGAAGTATCAATATGCAATACACTGACATGGGTACACCGCATACAAGGCCTTCCACCCTTCCCCATCATAGTTATAAGGAAATTCTGGAACAAGGTGATATTCTTTGAAAACTTGAAACCTCCCCAAATGGTCGAATGGCAGCCTCCTACCCCCCACAGAATCAAGCTAAATTTCGATGGCTCATCTAAAGGCAATCCGGGCCCTGCTGGAATAGAAGGTGCCATAAGAAATTTTGGATCTAATGAAGTTGAAGCAAAAGCACTACTAGCTGGTCTGAAGATCTTAAAGCAGTATAGCAAAGTATTGGAAGTGGAAGGGGACTCTAAACTGGTAGTAGGATGGGCAGCAAAAGAGGTATCTTCCCCATGGTCTTTGGAAGGCATACATGATGAAATGGCAGATCTAACAAGAGAATGGAGGATTGCCTGGTCAAAGTGTGCCTCGTTCTGCCAATTCAGCCGCAGACAAGTTAGCAAAGTCAGGAATACCAAGAACAACATTTATAGCTTTTCACTGCATCGCAGATATAGTTTGATGTGATTTGCACTCAAAAGAGGCCTTGGCCTCGGGTCTTTATGCTTGTATTATTACTGTAAAACTATTGTATCACTAGCTTTACCTTTAATAAAAGTTTCAACATTTTCCAAAAAACTTTAATCCTTCCAATCCATCCAACTGCTAGGTATTAGTGTTTTAGATTAAGGTGCAAGGAGTATGGATGAAAACAAATGTCTTAGAGTACCATTGATTGTGTTAACTACACTGTAGTTATTCATTTCCTAGTGTTTCCTTTATTGTTTAGCTTTAAAAACATGAATACCCAATTTTGTCTCGAAAGACTAGAAAAATCTCCTCTGTCACTACCAATTATTTTTTGACGATTCAATTACCTTTGAGTGTGTTGGGCCCCACAGCTGATGGCCTTATGAGGGTTTGGGGTTCAACATTCAACGAGCAAGATCATTGAGTGGCTTTCTTTTTCATTCTATTGATTATTTGTGATGATTGCAGGAAGATACTGGCAAAAGGTTGCTGACGAACGGAGGAAGAAACCTTATAGCATTACTCTAGCTGATAAAAACGCACCAAATGAAGAGGTGTGGAGGCAGGTAGTGTTGTACTCGTTTCCTTGTTTATCTGCTTGTTAGAGGATTTTTTCTTCTTTTTTTGAGGAAGAGCTTGTTAGTGGATTCATTGTGCATTAAGAAAACAAATAAGGCTATCGATGTTCCTCGTAGGTTTTGATTTTGACATCTCATTAAATGCAGATTGAGGACATGTGTCGAAGTACAAGAGCCTCAGCTGTTCCAGTTGTACCTGATTCTGAAGGTTATGTTGTCTTCTTCCCTCAATTATTTATTTATTTATTTACATTTGATTTGTTCATGTCGTGGTTGAGTGATGGACAGTAACTTCTATTCATGACTAATATCGTGCTGCTTTAAAAATATAATTCTGAAGGATTATACCCGAGAGCTTCTGAAGTATAATCACTGTAATAGTTCTAATTGAACGTTCAAATTCATTTACATATACATAAATTTTTCGCTTTTGATTTTTTTTTTGAAAGTTGTGTTATATTTCATTCATGAAGAGAAAAATACAAGTTAAAGATCCCTAAAACTAGGATCAAACATAATAGTGTAGGATATGGCTTAAGGCTTCCAGACAACAAGGTGTGATTCATGTACTCCTTGTTTGGCAAGAGCATCAGCCTCACAATTAGCACTTCTTAAAACATGCTTCCAGCTAACAACATGGCGAGATAGATAAAAAATCTCATTGTAGGAAGATCGGTGCCTCCAAGGGGGAGAGGACGCCCCCTTACACCACGATATAATCACTTGCGAGTCACCCTCCACATGAAGAGGACAATGAATGTTCATATTAATGAAGCATTTGAGGCCCTGTAACAAGCTAAGAATCTCCGCAGATGTTGAGTCGTTGAAACCAAGAGGGCCAGCATATGTGAGAATCGTGTTTCCACAAGAGTCTTTAATTAAACCTCCAACTCCAGCAAGACCGGGGTTGCCAAAGGAGGAGCCATCAAAGTTCAATTTATACTCATGTGTCGGTGGTGGAGTCCACACTTGTAGCTTTGTTTTAACCGTAGCTACATCACGAGCATGATCAACCCAAGAGGACCAGATTTTCCCACCAGTAATGCCATTAAATATTTTCTGAGTTTTGAGCCATCCAATAATGTGCTGAAGAGTACTGTGGGTAACATCTTTCCAAGTTCTTTCTTTCTTGTGAAATATTCTGTGATTCCTTTCTTTCCAGATCATCCAAGGAATGAACTCCATGCAACAGTCAAACATGATTCTCCCTTTTGCACCAAGGGCAGCAAACTTCCTCAAGTATGTAATTCCAATTAGGTTCCAAGGTAGGACCAAGTTGATGCCAAACAATCCGAGAAAATAAGTCCATATTTGCCAGCTGTACTTACAGTGTATAAGCAGGTGGTTAATGGATTCAGATTCACTTTTGCATAGGGGACAAAGAATGGAAGGAATTTGCATGCCTCTTCTCACCAATAAATCACATGTAGGTAATCTTTCTCTAATGCAGCACCAAGTAAAAAAATTCTGTTTCTTTGGGCAAGAGAAAGTCCACGCCAAAGCAGAGGGATGATTATTTACCACTGTAGTAGATAGACAGGAGTATGCTGAACTGACAGTGTAATAACCTTTGGGATTGGGTCTCCATATTAATTCGTCGTCTTGATCCCTTTTTAAATAGAAAGTATTTAGGTCTTCTAGTAGTGCAGAGATCTCCAAAGCTTCTTCATCATTCAAGCATCTTCGTAGAAGGAGTCCAGTTTATATTCTTGAGTTGTCCAGTGTGGATCATATCAGCAATAAAACAATTCGGATTTCTAGCAAGTAGGAAGAGCCTTGGAAATCTATCAACAAGTAAAGAATCACCAAGCCACTTATGGGTCCAAAATCGAACTTTGTCACCCTTTCCGGGGTAGAAAGATACCCATTTACGAACAAAAGGCAGACAATTAATAATTCTTTTCCAAATCGGTGAGAGCCTCCTGTTTGAAATGTCATCAATCCACCATGGCCTTATCCCTCTGCCCATTCAGCTAGTAACCAATTCCTTCCATAGCAGCCCATCATAAGTGTTTAATTTCCAAATCCATTTGGTTAAAAGAGCCGTATTTATAAACTTTATCTTTCTGATTCCAGACCAAAGAAAGTTTCTCATAATTTGCTCCATCTTTTCCGCAACAGAAATAGGGCAATAGAGAAAAGATAAGTAGTAAGTGGGAATCCCAAGAAGACATGATTTTATCAGAATAACTCTTCCTGCCAAGTATTTAGTCTACTATGAAGCTTTTCAATGACAAGGTCCCAAAGATGCTTAGAGTCTCTGGCCGTGAAGAGTGGAAGACCTAAATATGTTGCTGGAAGAGATCCATTGAAACCCATAATTGTAGATTTAGACCAATTGATACTCAGCCCGGAAGTCATTCCATATAAATTTATGATCCCCTTAATTTTCCTTAGCTGATCCATTGTCCCTTTACAGAAAATGATTGTGTCATCGGCGAATTGCACAAGAGGAGTTCGAAGATGATCAACAATAGACTCAATCCATCCCTCTGTTACCGCTAGATGCAGTAAAGAACGGAGTCCCTCACCGGCTATATTAAACAACAAAGGGGAGAGAGGATCCCCCTGTCTAAGTCCTCTGCTTGGGGTAATGTATCCATGAGTCCCCCCATTTATCAAAATAGAGTATCTTGCAGATGAGATACAAGACATAATCCATTTTCTCCACCGTCGACCAAAACCCAGCTGTTGCATCATATACCTGAGGTATTCCCAAGATACTTTATCAAAAGCCTTTGCAAAATCAAGTTTTAGGACAATGCTGGGTTGCCTTGATTGATGGCAAGCATGGAGAACCTCATGAGTACGCATTGCTGCATCCAGGATGTTTCTACCTTTTATGAAGGCTTGTTGTTCTGGGCTTATAATCTGGTTCATCACCCTCTGTAACCGAGTGGCCAACACCCTTGCAATTATCTTGTATATGCTACCTGCCAAGTAGGTTGGAAATCTGATATCGTTTCCACACAATGTTTTTTTGGAATCAAGGCTATAAGAGTTGCACCAATTGCTGTGCTCGTGAGGCCCTATTGATGGAAGTGTTGTAGTGATTGAGTAATATCATCTTTAATAGTTTCCCAGCAAGAGTGAAAGAATTCACCATTGTAGCCGTCCGGTCCTGGAGCCTTATTAAGTGGCATCTGTTGGCCTGCAGCATCAAATTCAGCACTTGAGAAAGGTGCTTCCAACTCCTCCGCACATTCAAGAGACAATCCCCGGTGGCTTAAGCTCGGTAGCCGTAATCGAAAAGGGCAATCCTCAGTAAAGAGTACCTGGAAATAATTGATAATACTATTTATGATCACAGACTTTTCAGAAGTAATCTCACCATTCACCAATAAAGAGTTTATTCGGTTCACTCTTCGTCTATTAGAAGCAATAGCATGAAAATATTTGGTATTCCCGTCACCATGAAGCAGCCATTTGTGCCTAGCACGTTGCTTCCAAAGAATGGTATCTTTCCGGATGATACTGTTATACTCTGCAGCTGCTGAAATTCTTGTGGCAAATTCAGAATCAGCCAAAGGTCGTAATTCCTCTAGTTGGTCAATATTAGCAATTTGTGCAACAAGATCTGATTTTCTTAAGTTCTGTGCAATTTTCTGAGACTTTGCCCAATCTGAAATCTTGCCTTTTGAGCGCTTTCAATTTTCTAAAAAACATCCCCCCAATAGGCCCATCATCCGCCATATGTTTCCACCAGTCATCAACTCTGGTCACAAAGTCCTCCTGCTCTAGCCAATGATTTTCAAACCTGAAAGGAATACCCCCCCAATTTCCAGCACTAGAATCAAGTAAAATTGGCCAATGATCAGAGATGGATTTGTCAAGTACTCTACAAGTAGATCTGGGGTAGATATCAATCCAATCAGATGTACACAAAAATCTGTCGATTCTTGTTAAAATAGGTGGATTCCTCCCATTACTCCACGTAAAACTTTTGCCCGATGTAGGAAGATCAATTAATGATTCAGCTCCAATAAAGTCAGCAAAAGCTCTCATGGTAGCATTGATGGATGGAGCCATTGGTAACTTCTCATTTCTTCCCTTAATTGCATTAAAATCCCCCCCTAGCAGCCACGGTTCGCCCCATTGATTATGTCTGATAGCTCCTCCCAAAAAACAGATCTTTGGGAGAAAGAAGTCGGCCCATAAACCACACAAAGAGACCAGGATTTATTTAAGGATAGGTCAGTGATCTTCATAGCAATATGATACAGCCCCATATGAATATCATGAACAGCAATAATAGAAGGATCCCATACACATAATATTCCCCCAGCAGTCCCATTAGCATTTTTGGCTTGCCAACCTGGCCTGTTGAAATGCACTAGATCTCTTACAATATGCTCAGTCATCATTTCTAATTTTGTCTCTTGAAAGATAATTAATTGTCCCCGATTTTTCTTCATTAAGTCCCTCACAACAGCTCTCTTATGGGGACTATTGACTCCTCGTACATTCCATGTCAAAATAATCATTTTTTAACGGATGGAGACTGATCAACTCCCTTTCCTTTATCTCTACTTTACTTCCATTTCCTCTCCTTATCAGCTTTAACTAGCTGATCCAATTTTGCAATCATTGGCTTCATGGTTTGGTAATCCTCCTTTGACATTTTCTTGATTTCTTTTTTAAAAGTTGTCACCCATGCATATCTACCAGATTTTCTTGTCTTTTCAGAACTGTTATTCCATTTTTTACTCCATTCCTCCTCTATTGGAACGTCCACAACATCATAAATATCATCCTCCTCATCACCACTAGTAATTGATCTTTCCTCATCAAATAATTGCTCCCCATTTGCATTCACCAAATTTGGTTGTTCAGTGATGCCTTGGGGAGGTTGGGAAGGGCGAGGGTTATTTTTCCTGCAATATACTGTAGTGGGGGAATTCAGCATCCGAATGGGTGTAGTAATTCTTTGGACGAAAGGGGACAAAAGAAAATTATCTTGCACGCTACTGGTTTGTGCATCTGGTGCAAATTGACTGGTATTTGTTTGAAAAAGGTTTGTGGGAGAGGGGAGGATGGGTGAGTCCAGATCTTTGGTGGAGTTGGGAGTGGCATTAACGGGTTGGCATATGGAAGGAGGGCTGATGGGGGATCGTTGGAGGTTTTCAACAGTGGAGAGTGAAGGTACATACCCGTTAGCGTGAGTAGGTTTGATTACCCTTGATTCAGGTTGAATGGATCCTGCTGTTGCTGTGCTCTCAAGATGTTGGTCCCCCGCAAAGATGAAGCCTCCCCATGGGCGCAGGGACGCCTCAGCATCTGAATGTTGAAGAGCAGGGCTGACTCGGCTGTCCTCCAAAAGGATCTCTCGGTTAGGCTCACTTGAGTGGTCACAGTTGAGGGCACCCGGCTTGCCTCAGTCGCCCGAGTTGATCCGGTCGGGATCGCCCGGGTTGACCCGGTCGGGGTCGCCCGGGTCTTAGTTGGATCGCCCGGGTCTTAGTTGGATCGCCCGGGTCTTAGTTGGATCGCCCGGGTCTTAGTTGGGTCGCCCGGGTCTTAGTTGGATCGCCCGGGTCTTAGTTGGATCGCCCGGGTCTTAGTTGGATCGCCCGTGCTGATCGGGTTGGGATCGTCCAGGCTGACTCGAGTGGGATCATCCGGAGTGAGTTGGTGATGTGGCTGTCCCGAGGTGAGTCGAACCAAATCAGCACCTTGTAATACCGGGTCCAGTCCTTGTTGCCCTTCCTCTGAGTTTTGTCGAGGCGACTCATCATCTTCAAGCTCTGGCCATTTGCAGGCTGGAAAAGGTGGGACGAAAACTTCTGGTTTCAAGTGAATGGCAAAGCATTTCGCTCCCACAACCAAATCTGTCCAGAGTGCTTCTATAGGCCACTTCCGCGGTTTAATTTGTACACGCCCAAATTCCATATTTCGCCCACTTGTGGTCTTTTCATCAAAAGCGGTAATCTCTCCTAATTGTCCAGCAAGAATTCCGAATACATCCGCTCCCCATAGTTCTATTGGGATACCCCAGATCTGGATCCAGATAAAAGCGGGCCCTGTTTCAATCGTCTCTTCCCATTGTTTCGTTTCCCAGCTGGGAACTTCATCTCTATAAGTCCAGGTAAGAATTTTGTTTCTGTCCTCTGGAGTTCGAGCACGAATCAACCAGCCTTTTTGTCCAAGATATGATGCAGTCGGCTTGTGGACTAATGACCATCTATTCTGTATCCAATTTTCCAGATTATTGACGTCCCCAGATCGCCAATCCACTTTTACAACAATTCCTGTCTCCAAGTCCTTCTCCCTGGACGCCCATTTTTCATCCAGCCGTTCGTACAGAGCAGCCATGTCATTCTCCTTTTCGTGTCTGAGACCTAAAACCTCCTTCCATCTCTGGTTGCATGAAGGAAGAGGCTGAGAGGCATGCTGTGGTGTTTCAGAACTGATCTGCCTGCACGGTAGCAGACTTTCGAGAGCCTGTGAGAGCGTCATCCAAGGAGAAACCCTATTTGCTCCATATTCCGGCAGGTATAGTCGTGCCAAGACCCTTTGCCCTCTAAAATGTGTGATTTTACATTCCCAAGTAGAACGCCTCAATAGCGAGATCGTGAAGAGGGACTCCTCGCACCATAGTTCTCTTGTTGTGAAAATATTAGCTGCCGTGACGGTTTTAAGCAGGCTCAAGAAGGATTCTGCCAGTCGCACAGGGATTCGGATAAAGGCCCTTTTCTCCCCCGTTGCTACTCTTGCATAAAGACAGTTGCGCCCTAAATCCTCTTCGACAGTGAAGATCGAGTCGCCAAACATACATTCACCAATTTTTCTGTGTGCTCTTCTGGAACTTCTCTGGTAACGATTTCGCGATTCCACCGTACGCCATTCACTGTCTGAAGGATTCCGAACATCGCTTCGTCGAAAAGAGGGGAGACCCCTGTGTGAACTAGGGCTGCGGCGAGGTTGGGGCGTTCGGCTTTGTCGTCGCAGATCATCGCTTCGGCGATCCTGGGGGGTTTGGCGTTGTTGTCGCAGATCGTCGCTTCCGATTTGACGGAAAGCAGACCTAGGGCTCCTCTCCGCGCTCGCCCTCGCTCCCGACCCTCTCATCGCTCCAATTTTACTTTTTTTCGCTTTTGATTGACAAAAAACATAGCGCTAAAATATTAATCGTAATCAATAGATACTGAATTACTATCTTTTAAACATGTGTACTTTTCAGGAACCGACTTGAATCCTTTCTCACTTGATGCCCTTGCTGTTTTTATTTTCCGAGTCCTTCAACGAGTCAATCATCCGGTATACTTGCATTCTTACTACATTAATTTGGCTCAGTCTTCTTCTTCTTCTTCTTTTTTTTTTTTTTTTTTTTTTTTTTTTTTTTGGATTGTCTTATCTATATCTCTTTTCTCTTTTTCCTTTTTCCTTTACTTTTTTTAGGGTAATCTTGACAAGGCATCTCCAAATGCTGGTTACGTTCTTTTGATGTTTTATCACCTTTATGAAGGCAAGGTATGATTTCTATCTGTTTCTGTCTGCTTTTCTTCTTTCCTTGTTCCTTTCAAAAGCACATCTTTTCCAATTTGGTTGTGAGTGTTGTACATGTGATTTGAATGCCATAGTATGAGTTCAGCAGTTGAAGAGTTTATATCCATATGATGGATAAATAGACAGATGGAAAAATGAAATCATCATTGATGTTAGTCATTATCCATGATAGGTTAAAATTTGATATGTAAGTATGAGAGAGTAATATGTTTGTATATAATAGTTGCATATATGAATGATAGTGTTCATGCATAATCCTGTGTGTCCAGCAAAAATAAAATTATGAGGTGGGATTGTCTATTCTTGTCTTGCTGAAGGTCTCTCACAGGCTATAATAATCATTCAGCAATCCATTTCCCTTCTTTGAAGAATGTGTTTTTATTTTCAAAGACCTAGAAGAAACAAACTAAGGACAGAGTGGCCCCTTACGGAAAGAATTGAAGGGGCGGGCACCCTTTCTTGTAGCTAACAAGTAGGCGATTCTGCTATGATTTATTTACTAGAATACTCCTGATATGGAAATGTAATAATGAATTCCTCGTCTTTGATCCTAATATTTACATTGAAAGAACTGAAATATTCCCCTTTTGATACATGTTGCTGTTTGCATCTGGGATCTAGTTATTGGTGTTTGATGCATTATCTTGTAAGAGATCCGATATGTGCATTACACTAAAAACTAAAATGTTTCCTTTTTGATACACGTTGATGTTTTGCATCTGGTATCTAGTTATTGGTGTTTGATGCATTATCTTGTAAGAGGACCGGATCTGTGCATTATGTTGATGTTTTGCATCTGGTATCTAGTTATTGGTGTTTGATGCATTATCTTGTAAGAGGACCGGATTTGTGCATTACATATCTTATAATACATGATACAACAGTTATTACACTAACCACTCCATACATACTGCCTCAGCATATTTCGATTAGCTGATATTAATTTTTTTCTGGTTCAATTTAGTTACAAATGTTTGTGTATGAGTTTCGTGAATGTGCATGACCCAGTCCAGTTTTTCTTTAATCTGCTATTACATATTTCAGAGTCGCACAGAATTTGAGAGTGAATTGATAGAACGCTTTGGCTCAGTTGTAAAAATGCCACTTCTCAAGGCTGACAGGTCAGTGTGCGACTAGAACACATTCTTTTTTCACATATAATCAGTATTATATTTTTTGTATCATTTTTTATACCAACAAAATAACGCAGCCTGTATTGTATTGACCCTGATTTAATCTCAAAGTGAGCAACTAATTCGAAGGCATATAGCTCAAACTTTTAAATTAGCAAAATCCAAAGTCACTTGAAGAAGTAGAATATTTTAGCCACATTGTCCCTTTGAAGCGAAGTTAATTGATTTTTTTATTTTTTTATTTTTTTTGTTTTATTTTTTTTTTTGTAAGTTGGTATTATTTTTATTCATTAAAGAAAGATAGCGTACAGCCCAATTGGGCATCAACAATACAAATAGCAAGGAGTCCAAACAACCAAATTTTGCTTAGAGGCCCCCTGTTTTGCTACAATCAGCTCTCCCATTTGCATTCCTAATGACATGATTCCGACTAACCACAACATTAGCAAGATCATGGATTTTATTTGCACCGGATTGCAATCTCTCTGGAGCTAAAATCTCTCTGGAGCTAAAATCTCTCTGAGCTAAAATCTCTTGGAGCTAAAATCTCTCTGACACCATGGATAATCACTTTAGAGTTACCAGGAAAGTAGAAATTTAGGAATCACTTCACTTCAGCCCAAGTTAAATCAGTGATGCCAATTGGCCCGGCATAGGTATGGAATGATTAGACCTCTAACACCCTTGGACCAGGATTGCCCAAAGTTTACTTTGGACAAATGGGAGATCCAACCCAATCCTGACCAAACTTGACAGATTCTTAACCTACCAAGCTTTGTTGGACTTACATGTGAATGCAGCTGGGCGAATCCTCCCTAGACCTACTTTGAACCATGCTCCAATATTACTAGAAATCTCTATAGAATTCTGGGGTCCCCCACCTTTCAGATTTGACGAATGTTGGTTATTAGAGAAAGACTTTAAAGAAAAAATGAAAAAATGGTGGGATGAGCTAACACCGAGGGGTTCAGCATGTTACAGATTCAGTAAAAAGCTAAAACTCCTGAAAATCAGAATCATGGAATGGGCAAATATTAAAAGACTCAATGGTGAGAAGGAAAAGAATCAATTGCTAGAAAAGATACAACATCATGATGAGCTAGAAGAGTTACATGGTAGTCTACCTACAATAGATTACATGGTCAGAGATGCATTGAAAGAGGAATATGAAAATAAAGTTACTCAAGAAAGGATTTATTGGAAACAGAGAGCAAGATACAAATGGCTCAAAGAAGGGGATGGTAATACAAAGTTCTTTCATGCTATACCCGCGGCACATAAGCGTAGAAACAGAATTTCCACACTCAAGATTGATGGGGAACTAACAGAAAACAAGGAAAAGATTACAATGGGCTTCATTGATTTCTACACCTCTTTAAAGTCAGACCATTTCCGACTGATTTACCTTTAAAGAAAATCTCTGAGAGCCCTACAGGAAAACTTGTAGAACCTTTCACCATGGAGGAAATTAAAAAAACTATTCATTCCCTCCCCTCAGACAAAGCCCTGGGTCCAGATGGTCACTGCTGCATTGTACAAGAAAGGTTGGGATTTTATGTAGGAACATCCTCTGTATGTTTGAAGAGTTTTATAGTAGAGGGATTACTGCACATAGCATGGGCTCCACTTTTATAACCTTAGTCCCAAAAAAAGAGGGTGCAAATGAAGCTTCTCAATTTAGACCAATAAGCCTTGTCTCCAGCCATTACAAGTTGATTGGAAAAGTTCTGGCCAACAGACTTAAAGAAGCTTTGGGTGATGTGATAAGTGGCAATCAATCAGCCTTCATAAAAGGTCGCCAAATCTTGGATTCAGCCTTAATGGTGCATGAACTGATTCATCTTTACAAACAAAAAGGGCTAATAGGTTTCATGCTGAAATTAGAATTTGAGAAAGCTTTTGACAAAGTTAATTGGCATTTTCTAAATAGTGTAATGGAGAAAATGATGTTCCCAATGAAATGGAGAGAATGGATACGTAGCTGCATATCATTGGCCAGATTCTCTTTCTTAATTAATGGGACCACCAAAGGTTATATTCAAAGTCATAGGGGGTTAAGGCAAGGTGACCCTCTCTCCCCCTACTTTTTCTACTTGTTGGGGAAGCCTTGAGCGCCTTGTTGTACAAAAGCCATGAGAATGGATGGATCTCTGGTTTCAAAGTTAAGGAAGAAATTCAGATCCCACTACAATTTGCAAATGATATAATTATTCTTTGTGAGGGTACACAAGACCAGATTATACCAATCAGAGCTCTCTTGAAGATATTTCAGCTGATCTCAGGACAAAATATAAATTGGAATAAATCAGGTTTCCTGCCCATAAATATAGAAGAGATAGATCAGAAGGTGATAGAGGTAATGTTGGGATGCAACTTGATCAAGCTGCCCTCTCCCTATCTTGGGATCCCACTACATATTGGTAGAACTTCCAGATTATTATGGTACCCCATTATAGAGCGATGCCAAAGTAGACTAGATTCATGGAAAGGACAACTCCTCTCTCAAGCTGGAAGAGTGACATTAATTAAATTTACCTGGGCTGGAATTCCTAATTAATATCTCTCGCTCCTTGCATTCCCTAGGTTGGTATCCAAAAGATTAGAAGCTCTACAAAGAAAATATCTCTGGGGTGGTACTCAAGAAAAATTCAAGTATCCTCTAATCAAATGGGAAAAAGTATGTACACCAAAGGAGATGGGTGGCCTTGGCATCCGAAGATTTAATGAAATGAATTCAGCAATGTTAGCTAAGTGGCTATGGAGATACACCACAGAAAAGAATGCTTTGTGGCTTATGGAAGTTAAATATGGCACCAATCCCTTGGACTGGCTTCCCAAAGACCCTACGCCAAACACTTCTCCTTGGTGGAAAGCTATTCTCAAAGAGAAACCTATTTTTGAAAAACACTTGAGGTTCCATATTAGAAGTGGTGAGAGTTTGCTTTTGGGAAGATTGTTGGTTGGAGTCTCAGCCTCTTAAAGAGGCATATCCAGGTTTATACAAGCTTTCTAAGATCAGCCACTTGAGAGGAAATGAAATTGAGTGGAACTTACATATAAGACGAAGGATATCCAGCACATTATCCTCGGAGCTCACCTCGTTGCTGAAGTTTTTGAGATCAACATTCATTCTAGGCTATGGGTACGATGAAAGTGTATGGAGTCCATTACCATCTGGCCTCTTCTCAGTAGCCTCACATTATAGCATAATATCCAATACAGTCCCACCCCTTCCAAGTCACCCCTTTTTCCATCGTATGGAATTTACCAGCCTCTAGTAGAGTCAAGCAATTGCTGTGGGCAGCAGCTCATGGAAAAATTCTTACATGTGATGAATTGACAAAAAGAGGACAGGTTGTGATTAATTCACTTTGCACATTTTGTGCACAAGAGGAAGAATCGATAAATCATATTTTGCTCCATTGCACATTCAGTAGAAAGATATGGGATGCTATTCTTTCCAAATTTGGGGTAGCTTACACTATGCCAAGCATTTATGCAAAGCTCCTTCAATCGAGTATAACATGTCCCTTCCCCAAGACCGGTAAAATTATGTGGAAGGCTACCATCACAGCCATACCATGGACCATTTGGTTAGAGAGAAATGGAACAACTTTCAACAACAGGTCATGCAATTCTGGAAGTCTCATTGTTAGAGCATTGCAAAACATTTTTCCATGGGAATCTACTACCAAAGGCATGCCACCTCTCCCTAATGTTATAATGAGAAAGTCTTGGCACTAAATCATCTACTTTAAACACCATTAACCACCGGTCATGGTTTTATGGTCCCCTCCTCCAGCGGGATGGATGACAACTAAACTTTGACGGATCTTCTAAAGGTAATCCGGGACCAGCAAGCTATGGCGGAGCAATAAGACAATGCGATGGGCAGATCCTATATGCTTATTCAGGCCCTAATGGTATAGCCACCTCAAATGAAGCAGAAGCAACTGGGCTACTAGAGGGGGGTAAGGCTTGCAGCAACACTTGAAAGAATACCTATCGTTATACAAGGGGATTCCACTTTAACCATTGGCTGGGCGACACAATCCATCAACATTCCTTGGAAGATCAAACATATTTTTTATGAAATTTCAGAAATAACAAAGAATTGGAACATCACATGGAAGGTTATCCTGCGTTCAGCAAATTCTCTTACTGATCAACTAGCAAAAGAAGAAACAATCAGACATAATCTAGTCGTCGGCAGCACCCTACCACTCTCCTAGTGTGCTTCCTATGTTAACTCTTCATAGTCAAGCTTTATTGTTGAAAGAATGTAAAGAGTTGTAAATTACTATTTGTATGATTATGGAAAAGCAATAAAAGATCATTCACTGTTTCAAAAAAAAAGTGTTTCAGATTCAGCATTGCAAAGAGGATAAATACTAGATTGGATTTCCATTCTTCTCCTCAATAACAAATCACGAGTAGAAAGTCTTCCTTGTAGGCAGCACCAACTGAAAAAATGTTACTTCCTTGGACAAGATAGAGACCATGCAGCCGCAACCTTGTGGTGAGAATACCCTTCATTTGATATAAAAGCATATCCTGACCTGACTAGGTATGATCCTTGGGGATGATGAATCCAGATTAGTTTGTTTTTTTTATCCCTTCTAAGATAAATTCCATTCAAGTTCTCTTGAAGGCCAGCAAAATCAAGAGCCTCAGCATCACTAAGCTCCCTCCGAAAAAATGAGGCAACCAATAGTTTTTTTTTTTTGGCTTGTGCTTTATTTTTTATTTAGTGACGGGAGGCCCACGTGAACTGAGCAGGTAGGCTAACCGTAATTTCTAGGTAATGAATGAAGCCGATTGATAGATCCCGAATCGAATAGGGAAGAAAAATCGAATTTTTATTGATAAAGACTGAATTACAAATAGTTTGGCGTACTTCCGAGAGAAAACCGACTCCCAAATTACTCCAATTGACTGCCATAATCACTCCGAAATTTTGCATCCCTAATTATCCTCTTATAACTTATTTCACTTGTTGTGTTTCTTAATAAACCCGGGCCCAACATTATTTACGGGCCCAACATTACTTGCGGACCTAACATCACTCCCCTCCCATGAAGACACCTTGTCCTCAAGGTGAGAATGTGGAAACTGTTGCTGTATCATGGTGCCGAAGTTGCCAATCTCTTGCTCGATCTCCTCCTCGCTGCCCTCCTCGTCACAAATGCTGAACACCTGCAATGACCTATCCTTGCACCGGTGCCCGAGAGAGTACTTCTCATCACAACGAAAACATAGCCCTTTGGCCCTTTTGTTTCGAATCTCGGATTCAGTAAGGCTTTTAAAATTTCCCTCAGTTCGCATTATCGACTTGTCTGTAATAGCCTCTTTCTGGATTCCCAAGGATTGAATTTTGGACCCACCTCCGGTAAAGCTGGTACGGGATGTACCTCCATCAAAAGTAGTCCTGCTGGATCTTTCTACCTTATTCTTCTCCTTGATTATCTGTGCCAATTCCATGGTGTCACCTAATCACCTCGGCTTCCAAAGTCGTACATCAGCTCGAATATCTGGTTTAAGCCCTTTCATGAAATTTTCTTGTAACTAATTCTAGAATCCTTGTAAGACGACCTGACAACATCTCAAATTCATCTCGATACTCGAGCACAGAGCAATCTTGGATTAGAGCCAATAATTGTTCTTGGAAGTCCCCTTCATGGATATCCTAGAAGCGCTCAAGTGATCGAACTGTAAATTCGCCCCATGATCATAGGGGCTCTCTGTTTTTGCCACCGAAATCATGCCAATGCTTTCTCTGGAGGCATAGAGCTGCCAGTGCTAGTTTCTCTACTTTTGTTAATCCGTTCACTGTGAATTATCTCTCAATTCTGTATAACCATCCATAAGCATCCTCCCCTCGAAAATAAGCATTTTTAGTTTACTCACTGGGGAATTGAGCCCACGCCTAGCTTGCTGTCCTCCAAACCCACCCATAGATCGCGGGTTGGGTCCCCACCCATGTCCTCCTTGATAACCCTCACGGCCTCCACAAATATCGTCGGCGAAAAATCCGTGTCTTCCCCATTCTCCTCCCGAGCCAGTATTGTTTTATTGTTCCTTTACCTCTGGTGGCAAAGTACCGGCATGCGACCCATCCCTGTCGCCCCTGGTGGTGTGAAGGTCTGGTTCAGGCCATATCACCCCCATGAGCGGCGTTAGTCAGCCAAGAATCACCCCTCGCAGGCTGTATTTCTTCCCTACTAGTGTCCCAGTGACCTCGGTTCAGTCTCTCCCATTGGATGTCGTCCTTGTCCCAACCCGTGCGAGCATCTTCTGCACCAGGTCCTGTATCTTTCTCATGTGCTGCAGTTTGAACGATCTCAGGCTTGGGACCCTCCTTCCCTCGCACCCCCTCTGCTATTTCCTTACCTGCGTATCCTTCTGGTGCCTGCGGCTCGCCAGCACCCTGGAGATTTCCCTCGTTGATTGAACCGACGCCAGAAGTGCTACCGATGATGATGCTTTCATGTGAAGGTTCGTCAGACCTTGTAGCATCTGGCGTATAGATGAAAATTGTTCCTCTACCGATTTGAGTCTCCTGTCGATCCCCTTCCCTATCTCCGAGAATTGTCCATCCAGACCCTCCTTTGCAATCTTCACCAAAGCCACTTCAGACTCCAATTTCTCGCCTAAAGTCTCTACTTTTTTCACTGCCGTCCTCCCAGGCTACTTCTCTTATACCAATTTGATAGAACCCAAATCCAATTTGGGAAGAAAAATCAAAATTTATTGATAAAGACTGAGTTACAAATAATTTGTCTTACTTTCAAGAGAAAGCCGACTCTCCCAATTTATTCTAATCGACTACTGTAATAATCACTCCAAATTTTAGCATCCCTAATTCTCCCCTTAAGCTCCTATTTATCATAATCATACTTAACCCGAATTTATAATTTTCCAAAATTCCCAAACTACCCTTATGTCTTGTTTCACTTGTTGTATTTCTTAATAAACCGGGGAATAACATTATTTACGGGACCAACATTACTTCCGGGCCTAACATAGATATAAATAGAATGGTGTCTGATGCATTTTGTGGCCCAGTTGGCATCTTCGGGGAATAACCTGTATTTACATTTAGAATAATACTAAAATGCGAAAATCAAGTGCATTAAAATAATGCCATGAGAGGGGCCGTGCGCCAAAACTGTGCACGGCCGCCATGGACATAGCATTACTCTTACATTTAAGATATATTTACATTAAGGGAGATCATAGCCCTGCGTTTAGATGTAGGATCCTTGCCCACCTCTAATGCTACCACCTCTTCATACATCCAGGTTCTGTGGGGGAGACAGAGAGGGCCACAATATAGATCCATACAAATGTGGAACAATAGATAGGCTTGCCTGAAACCTAGATCAGCGATAAGTTTGAGCCAGTTCAAAGTGGCTATTACTGAAGCTTGTAAACTGACAAATTTCCACTCCATTTTTCATGTCATTTAATACCCTTGCTAGCTACTTTTAAAACAACTATGCAATCAATGACTCTACCCAATTTTCTATTGGTGATTATTTTAGTATTGTGCTTGCAGGAGTCCCTTGCCTGATCCAGTCAAGGGTGTAATTGAAGAAGGCATTAGTCTGTACAAGCTGCACACTAGTAGACATGGAAGGTGCACAAACTTTAGAATTTTCTTATGTTTTCAATAAGTAAAAATATTTTGAGTTTAATTTCTCATTTGTCATGAAATTGGGTGGCAGGAGTATGAGTACAAATGTGATTAATTACCTTGCACCGAGTGTTTTCCTTTTCTTCAATAGATGGGTTTTTGCACTGAGATTAGTGGCATAAATGAAGCATGGAACCTCGCCCTTTTGGCTTGCCCACCTGGGAAATAGTTAACAATAAATCAGATATGACTCAGTACTCTTATATACTTGTTTTTTACTTTTGTTCCTGTAACCCAAGATCAGCTAACTCCTTGGCTGACAGCCTAGCAAGAGGAGTTTCCCTCACTCTCTTAGACGTGAGAGAAACTCCGTAACGGAAATGTAATTCTGTAATTTACTGCATTTTGATCAATGAAATGTGACAACCTTTACTTTTTTTCCTGTAGGTGACCAGTTGATAAAATGTAAAAGCAAGTGATTTTGTATTTTCGTAGTCATAAAACTTTTTAAAGAAAGAAGCAAGTCCTGAGCATCTTGTTGGAAAACATATTTATCATACCTGATGATGTTGCTTACAATTGCATTTATAATTGATTGCGGTACTGACTTGTTACATCACATTTATGAAAGGGCTGAGCCAAACAAAGGGTCTTACGCAAAGGAGTGGGCACTTTGGGAGAAGAGGTTGAGGGAGGCTTTATTTGGAAATTCGGATTATCTTAATTCTATACAGGTATTCTCTTTAAACTCAATCAAATATTATGAATGGTTATTGTCTGGTCCTGTACCGCCCTCAGACTCCAAGCCCCCTCCCGCCTCTCTAACTGAATTTAAATTGTTGGCAGGTTCCATTTGATGTTGCTGTTCAAAATGTTTTGGAACAGTTAATAACTGTTGCTAAAGGTGAGTACAAAGCACCTGCTAGCACTGAGAAGAGGAAATTTGGGAACATTGTCTTTTGTGCTGTTACCCTACCTGTTATGGAGATTAAAGGCCTCGTGGATAAGGTAAAAATTCTCACTAAATTACCCGAAATTTCGAATAGGTCGGTTGCCTGATCTGCCCTCTTCTTCTGTCTGAACAGTTGGCACAAAGTAATGAAATGGCTGGTGAGTTTTTGAAGGGCAAGGACTTCGAGAACAGTCTGAAGAGAGCTCATGTAACTTTAGCTCACAAGAGAAGTCACGGTGTGGCTGCTGTTGCAAACTATGGTGTTTTTCTAAATCAAAAGGTTCCAATCTATCTAACAGCACTGCTGTTCTCTGATAAAATGGCTGCATTTGAAACGCGACTAGGATCAGTCAATGGTGAACAGATCACTTCAAAGAATGAGTGGCCACATGTAACTATATGGACAGACGAAGGGGTTCCGCCAAAAGAAGCTAATAAGCTCCCTGAGTTGCATTCAGAGGGTAAGGCGACTCTGGTCGACCTTAAGCCTCCCTGCACTATAACTGGAGTTTTGGAATTTTACTGAGGTGCAGAGCTCAGGGTCACTATCTTCGATGGGGCGGTCAACAAAATTTTGTAGGGTTAGTAGGCTAGATGTGAAAAAGTATCAATAGTAAAAAGCTCCTGACTTGGGATTAACATCCTGAGAGACGTGACTACGTTGAAATACAAATAAAGACCGCCAGGGGAGCTAAGAAGTTGTTTCGGGAGTATTGAGGTCGTCAGATAAATCCACTTGTTGATAGGTTTTTCTTTCTAGCATCCATTTAGAAATGAGGTTGGAGGTTTGTCTTTGCTTTTCCTATTTACATTAGAAAGTATTTTGATAGTGCACACATGGACATGTAAACGCGGATGACTCTATGGTTCTACGTGAGCTTTTTAAATTGCATTTCACATACTTTCATGGCTTCCTCGTTCTCTACTAGCACTGCTTCTTGCCAACCATTCGTTGGCAAATTAGTCTCCAGATGTAAACTGCAGGGAAACATCAAGAATTGGATTGACCCCTCATAGATGGACGCTCTCCCCTTTTTACCTGAATGATCTATTCTGAGTTTCTTACCCCTCCAATAGAATATACGAAATTTGAACACTTCACGTGTGCTGTAAATACTTTCAAATAATTTAAATAAATTTTTTATAAAAAAGTTTTATCCAAATTACTAAGAAGGATTTGAAAAAATATATTTAAGCTTTTAATGGGTTTTAGTGCAACACTTTTACTTCAGAAAGAGTTCGTCAATGGCCTTGTCACGGATGAAATTTCCGAGAAAGAGAGGGTGTTTCGTGGACGGTAATAAAGAGCTTCCCGTCTTCTCCAGAATTCTTGTTGAGGCCACTGCCATGGAGTCGGAAGGCATTTCTGAAATCCCAGGACGCAAATCCGATCACCTGAGCATCGAAATGGGTGATATCGAGAGGCTTTTAGAGACGCCAGAGGAAACAAATCCGTGGGACAGATGCTCCATCTACAGAGTGCCTCCCCACCTTCTCCGGCGGAATGACAAGGTCTACAAGCCGAGCCTGGTCTCGATCGGTCCATACCATCACGGCCGGTCGGAGCTGAAGCCCATGGACGAGCACAAACTCAGAGCCCTGCGCCAGTTCCTGAACAGATCGAGGAGAACACTGAGCGACATAAAGGGGTCGATGAGGCCGGATGTGGGTCAGCTGATGGATTCCTACGAGGATTTGGAAGAAGAGTGGAGGGTACTGGAGGAGAAATTCCTGGAGCTCATGATCCTGGACGGGTGTTTCGTGCTCGAGATCCTGAGATTGTTTGAGATTCACTGTATCTGGGGTCATTCTCCTCCGTTCGGGTACAACGATTACAGTCCCCGGGATCCCATTTTCGGCGGCCGCGGGAAGAGTATCATTCTTACCTTGGTTGAAGATGTTCTGTTGCTGGAGAACCAGCTGCCGTTCTTGGTGCTGGAGAGATTGCTAGCCGTCGAAGACTTGACAAGAGAGGACCCGGTATGTGAGCACCCAGCAATCACTTGATTACAGAATTCGATCATTGATTTGTTTGGCAGACTGATATTTTTCTGTGTTTTTTTTTTTTTTTTTTGCCTTCTGTGACAACTTAACGAACAGGTGATGTACATGGAGAATCTTCTGAAATACGTGGTGGAGAACGATCGAAGCGAGGAGAGAAAAGGGTACAATCCGCCACATTTACTGGACCTTCTGCGGATGAGACTGGTGGGAAGTCCCCGCAAGGGGAGTCTGGTGGGAAGCAGCATCGAAATCAAAAGCGCAACCGCGTACGGGAAGGCGGGCTTGAGGTTCGATACAGAGAAATTCCCGTCGAAATTCCTCTCCGACATTAAGCTAGAGAAGAAGAAGAAGAAGAAGGGGAGAATGAGAGTGCTGGAGCTCCCGGTGTCCCCTCTCCTCAGCGTGAACGAAGCCCCCTGGTTCAACGCCTGGGTTTACGAAGTCCTCCACACCGGCCTCTCGCAAGATCTGAGCGCCTACGTTCTGCTCATGGACGGCCTCCTCCAGACGAGGGAGGACCTCCGGTTACTCTACCCCGGCTGCGACGAGGAGAGGATCTTGAACCTGGTGAGATCGCTCAAGAAGAACATAGATTTCACCGTGTTTCATGAATTTTTCGATGTGGCCATGGATCTAAACGAATTTCACAGAAAGAGCACAAAGAGATGGAGGAGACGCGCTCGAGAGTGGAGTTTCAACCTCAAGAAGAGCCACTTCAGGAACCCTTGGACTGTGCTGTCCCTCATTGGGGCGCTCCTCCTCATTGTGCTCTCCATTTGGCAGGCCATCTATACTTCCCTCTCTTATTACAAAGTCTGAGAGGTGAACGATGAGTCTTCAACTTCCTTGCAACCGTAAACGATCAATATTTCCTAGTTCCTTCCCTTGTTGTAAGATGGCCCAGGTAGGGCACCTCTCCTCGGTTTTTCCCTGCAACAACCATAGGTGGAATGAAGAAAACCTTCATTTAAAGAAACTTTGAGAAATGGTTAATCATTTATAAATACTAATATTATCCTATATATACAATCCCAACTGCCTATATATGCTAGAACCAGGTTCTTCCACTAACAATTTTCTCCCGGTACTCTTAAAATGTTAATTTTCAACATATGATAAGTAGTACAACACGTTACCACGTTAGTAATGCATTGCAACTCTTCCACCTCTCTACATATGTAAGTTAGAGAAGCCTTGAATGGACGTGACAAATTGCAACTAGGTGTGTGGGTCTTTACTCATAAAGGAAGGGTTACTGGATCATGTGAGCCTTAATGGCATATATTCTCAGACTTTTCTAAAATAACGATTGCAGGTCTAAGGTAGGGGAATACCAAAGAATTAAGCGCTTAGATGAAATCTGATTCTCTACAACTTTCACCAATTTGGATTTGAAGAGAGAGAGGAGTATTTATGACTTCCATTAAATCTAAGTGAAGCTTGTAAGATGTGAAAGTCGAATTAGGTATTTGACTTAGATTAAGCAAGAAGCAAAATATCCTTACAAAAGATTATTTGACTAAATTACAATGTTTGCATAAAAAGAGTCTCAAGAGGGCAAAACTTTGTGATCGTGATCTGATTAGAAGACAATCTCTTTTACATTCTCCCGCAAGTTGAGAGTCCTTGGGATGACACGAAGCTTGATAAAAAATCGTAAAAATTGTCCTCTTAGTACCTTTAGTATAAATATCTGCAACTTGATCTACAGTTGAAATGTACTTGACCTGTAGGAGACGATTCTGAATTCTCTCACGAACAAAGTTGTACTCTAGTTCGACGTGCTTAACACGACCGTGAATCACCAGGTTTGCTGCAATGTATGTGGCGTTGTCAGTGGGTGAGGCATCAGTGGAATGGTTCCGCCGACGAAATCAACCGGCAGGCCTCAGTTTTACCTCGGTCGACTGTTGAAAGTTGCCTTCGTCGGCGGAAGCCAACTCTGCTGACAGATCCACCGACGACAATATATCCACCGGCGAAAGGGAGCTCTGCAGACGAAATCAACCGCCGGCGGAATCCTCTTCACCCGGCGAAATCAACCATCGGCGGAATCCTCTTCAACCGATGAAATCAACCGTCGGCGGAAGCCTCTTCTACCGGCGAAAACAACTGCCGGCGGAACGTTTTAAAAAATAAAAAAAAATAGACTGCGGAGAGAGAGAGAGAGAGAGAGAGAGAGAGAGAGAGAGAGAGCACCTATCACCATGCCAAGATGTCCAGATATAAGTTTATCTTCATTTGTAGCTCTAGTTTATCTTCATTTATTGGCGGATATCTGCACGAACTCTTTTGAAGCATTTAGAGCCGCCAGATGCTTCTTCTTCAAATGGAGGTTCTAGAACAGATACAGGACTTGGTTGCTCAGCTCCTTTAGAGCTTGGTGGAGACTCTGATTCTTTGACATCTGAACAAGATATAAATGGAGAGCGCACCGCAGTTAGAAGACCTGAAGGAGTAGATAAAAACTTAGCACATAGCTCTTGGCAGAGAAGAATAAAAACAGTACCAACTTCTAAGACTAACAGTTTGGTAAAGAAAGAATGAAACTGAAAAAATTGGAGTACACAACAGGTATCAAAGTCTTACTTATGTACATTAGAAAAAGAAGCACCAAAATTGAACCACATCCAACTATGGTAAAGAAATTAAGTATATAACAAGTCATTGAGACCATAAAAGTTTTGCAAGTCATAACAGGCACACTACTTCTCATTAAGTGGCACAAGGCATCAAAATTTTCTTCAACTGGTTTAATTGACATAGTCCTGACACTCGCTTTGGAATCTCGGTTTGGAAAAGTCAGACGACTAAAAAATAACCATAAGTTTCATGTATTGCTAAGTTCACTCCATAGAGAATAATTAACTCGTCATGGCAACAAGGCTCACATACACAAGAAAGATGAGGTGTAAGAGAACATAAAAGGATACCTATACATCTAGATCCAATGACTTGCAATATCCAGGACAAGTAATGACAAGAAAACCAACCCAGGCCTGCAAAGCAGCCCATAAGAAGGATTTCAATGCTACAATTAAAGACATATAACTGGAAAGATACTATATACATATAGCCAAAAAGTACTTCAGAGAAGCTTTTTACCTGTATATTTGAGAGAGAACCACTAATAGACATGCAGTGCTAACCCTGATAGAAAATGAAGCAAAAGACTGAATTTATTTGCTCATATATCATACAACTGCTCTTTTCTTAAGAATAATAAAGCTGCTCTATGAATCATGGAACATGAAATATAATGAAGATTGTTTAATATATGAAGAACCAAGAAGGAAAGAAAGAAGCAAAGAAACAAGTTAGGACAGGTTAAACAATTTAATGATTGGATCATGAAACATTAGTAAAAGTTTTACCAACTGAAAAAACAGTTGGATCTAAACATAACTGATCCTTATCCTTTTTTCCTTCTTGTAAAAACTAGTTTATTTCAAAATTGACCGGGTCAAATTTTACCTGTCCTTGACCATGTCCAAAACAGCTCCAAAAGTTGATACTGAACCATCAAATACATCAGTTAGAGGATGTATAATCATCATTACGTACTTGAGAATGGGGAGATGGACACTCTTGATGACTTACTTCAGAATGGGGAGATGCACACTCATCATTTGGTGCTGACAAGCTTACAAGAGTCTATCTGACAATGCCTGTTTTTTCTTTAAAAAAATATAAAAAAAAAGTAAATGCTTGTGATGGAAGTGTATAATTAAACATTGATATGGCATCTATATGAGTAACTAGTTTTACTGAAAAACGAGAGAGGCATGAACCGATCAGGTTGAAAGTCAGAATTCAGAAAAAAAAAAAGAAACATGACTTAACTTGAACTGATGGTACTGAAACTTTCCTAAAAAAGACATGGAGAAACTGTATTTGTTCCCCACAGTTCACCTATTCCTCAAAAAGAGTGCTTGGTCATCCATAGACACAGAGAATGCAAATAGATCTGCCAATATCATGAATTCACATTATAACAGTTCACAACTTTATATATAAAGCAAAGTTACAACTCCACCTGCAACATAATAAATACAGCAAAATTCGCCGCTTAAATCAAATATTGTATGAAAAATCTACGAAATGATAAGAGATAAGAGCCAACAGAGAACAGAGACAAGTCTTATCTCTGAACAGAAATGACATTCAATTAAACTTAGTTAATTAGAACGATTATATAAACGCATGAAACGAGTAGTAAAAACAAAAAAGAAAGAAAAAGCATATCAGGTAAAACAATAGGAGCCTTTCACATAAATGTTATGCATTCTACCATGGGATACTTTTTTGTATACATTCTGACGTGTACCAATATGGGACCCACCATGCCAAAAACCAGTCATTTTTCAACGTGTGGCATGCACGTTAAATTGTACTCGAAGTACCCCTTGACAATATGCAGAACATTTCTTCATTTAAAAAACATACTTATCGTACCCCATGATGTTGCTTACTATTGCATTTATAGCCGATCTTGGTGTTGACATGTCACATCTTTATTTTGAAAGAAAAATGATATCAGCACTCCCTTCTTTTACTTTGAGGTTTTTATATCGTGACGTGGCAGTCCAGGTGAGAAAAAATCCAGGGTTTAGGGATTACCCATAGAATAGGAAGATAATATTTATTAAAACAAATAAACTCTTGCCGATGGTATCTCCGAGTTTATCTCTTACCTAGAGTGCAACATGGACACCACGTTAGGATGTAAACCTTTGCTGTAATACTTCGAAGTGCTCGTAACGCCACTCTTTTTTTAAAAGGGCCGAGCCATAGAAAGGGTCATACCCAAAGGAGTGAGCACTTTGGGAGAAGAGGTTAAGGGAGGCTTCAAACGAAAATTCGGAGTTTCTTAATTCTATACAAGTTTTGTCATTAAACTCGACCGCAAATATTATGAATTGATTAAATATCCGCTACCATACCGCCTCAAACTCCCTCCTCCCACCTCCCCCCTTTTGCTTCTCTGACTGAATAGAGTGGTGATAACCATACTACCAAATTTTACTGTGAGGGTTTACAGCGTGACATGGCGTCCTGGTTGGCAGTTTAGATAAGAGATAAAGTAGGAACTACTACCTATTATTTAGGTAAGCTTAAATCCTAGACCTTATTTGGATTACCAACTAGGCTGCCAATAGAAGTTTTATCTCCCCAGAGAAAAAACTGGTACAAATATTAGGTTGTCCTCGCCTCCTCCTTGGCCTCCTTCGCGAGGCTCCGATCCTCAGATTTCCTCTCCAATAACAAACCCCAACATTGTCTACTAAGATAACCCCGGGGGCGCCTAGAACGTTGTAAGAGACTGCCATCTCCTCCTTTGCTTAGGGCTTTCTAAAGGGAGTCTTGCTATGCGTACCTCTATAGGGTACTCCAGTCGGGCCCCCGACATGGATGCATAGCTTTCACTTTGTTGTTGATTTTCATTCCAGCAATCGAGGCAGCAATGCAGGTACGTGTAGCATTACTCTTCTAAGCATGCATTTCGAATGAGTAATGCTACGGGTACTCCCATGGGTACCCTTGTGTACCCTCAGACGTAGATGCCACATGTTGAGAAGGATTAACATTATTTATTAAATGGGGCATACTTGACATGGTGGGCTTCATGCTCTACGCTGAAGAGTACTTGGTAGAGGTATCCCTTGGGAAGTATGCATAAAGTTACTCTTTTTGAATAGACGGATTTCGGGGAACCAAGTTTTCCCCATACTGGGTGCTTTGTTGAGACCAGTTCACTCCTCGCCCCCTACAACCAACCTACACCCCCTCTTTCTCTCTCTGGCTTCTTCCCTATGTGGTAGGACTTGGGATTTGAATCTGCGTTAAAAGGTACCTAATCAAAGTACCCCCTCATTACTATTTAAAAGTTGAGTAATGCTAGGTGCACTTTGACCACACATCCACCTATCAGTTCTTTGTGATTTTACTTCGAGGTTTTACATCCTAATGTGGCTGCATAGTTGGCGGTCTAAGTAAGAGAAAATCTAGGGTTTAGGGTTTACCTATGGAATAGGTTGATAATATTTTATTTAAAAACTAAAATCTCGCAGATTTTATCTCCCAGTTTATCTCTTACTAAGCTGCAACATGGACACCACATCAAGATGTAAAGACTTGGAAGTAAAAACCCGCAGTACTTATATCACCACTCATTTCTTTTTGGAAAGAGTGGTGATATAAGTACTGTGACTTTTTACATTTAAGATTTTACATCCTGACGTGGCGTCGATAAACTCGGAGATAAAATCTGTAAGATTTTATTTTTTTAATAAAATATTATCTACCTATTTTATGGGTAAACCCTAAACCCTAGATTTTCTCTTATCTAAACCACCAACTATGCAGTCACATCGCGATGTAAAACCTCGAAGTAAAATCAGGAAGTACTGATATCATTTTTCTTTTGGAAAATACTAACTGCACATATTCACAGTACCTATCCCATGTGCATGTTAATCTAAATCATTAATGTATAGGATTTATCCTTTAGAACATAGGATTTTATAAAATAAAAAATATTATCCTTAGGTACAGCCAGCATTACTCTTTCTTTTTAGAACTGTTATTTTTCTAAATCTCACTAATTTGCACCCAGCGGGGATGCCAGTTGTGAAGTTAGCATTATTCTAAGAAGTAATATTTGAGCTTTTAACGGGTTCCACAGTTTTACTCAAGAAATAGTTCGTCAATGGTTTTGTAAAGTCTACCAAAGAATGTCAAAAGTATTCTCCTTATTAATTAACGGTCAACTTTGGAAAGTAGATCGTGTTCGGGCCTTGTGGCCCATCGACGTTGCTAACTCTTATGCTCAATGTTCCACATTTGTTCGACATGACACTCTGATCTGGTCCCTATCAAATGACGGAGACTTCTTAGTTAAAATAGTGTACTACATTCTTTACTGTATGCATAAAATACTATGCCCCGGAGATCTTATTTGATGTCTAATTGACGCATCTAATCATTGCCTAAACAAAACAAAATTTCATTTGGTTGGCCTTTAAAATTAAACTCTCGACAAATGACCAACGAGGCAAAAGAAGTAAAAATTGACTGTGTTTACTAGATATATGGAGTAAATTAGGAATCCGCCGAATATTTCCTCATCATATGTAACTTTGTGTTGACAGTCCGGAGCCTAATAAAACCACTATCAATCCTAATCCCTCAAGGTCCATTACCTAATAACTTTTCTGCTCCACCTACTCACTTCTTGGCCCATAAAAACTCTCTCCCATAAAAATAAGAAACTCTTTAAAAAAAAAAAAAAAGTAATGCTACGTGCACTTATCCGATGTACATGTTAATCTAAGCCCTTAAAAATATTAAAAAATATTTTTTTTTATATAATCTTATTTTGTAAAGGATAAACCCTAGGCATCAATGGTTTAGATTAACATGAGATAAGTGCTTGGACTAATGCAACTAGCATTATTTTTAAAAAAATCAATCCATCTCTTTCTTTCTCAGCTACATCAATAGTATAATATTCCAGTTCAAATAAATTATAAAACATAAACAAATCCCCAAACTTACTAATATGAAAGAATAGGAAGAACATTATTTAGAAACCCCCACCAACTCATGTCCTGAAGACCAATTTTGATGGCTCGGCAAGTTTGGAGTCAAAAATGGTTGGCAACGAATAATCATGTCACTTAGAATTGGACTCTCTTTTACTCGCAATATGATGAAGGTGAATATATGCGCTAAACCCCACCCTGTGTTTCATAACAAAATTCTTTCCAGTTACACCGATTATAAATCAGGGAGATTTGCAGCTTGTGATACAGATAATTCAGGAGTTAAAAGAGCAGTCCTACTACAAAACTTTTGCCACTTTGGGCCCGAAAATCTTAATCTTGGATTACTGTAACATTAAAATTATTTGACCATGTTTACTCCCTTCCTCTTTTTGAACACGAATGAATACGATATTGGTTGGGGACAAAAAAAAAAATTCTATGGAGGAAATTTCCGAAATGAGTTAGATTATGGTGGACTCCATTCTCCACTTAGACTGTACCCGAAAAAGTGCCTCACCGCCGTACGCTCAGCATTACTCTTCCGAGATTATAAGTATTTGATGGACTATAAGAGCTTCCCATCTTCTCAATTCTTGTTACAGCCACTGCCATGGAGTCGGAAGGCATTTCTGAAATCCCAGGACGGAAATCCGATCACCTGAGCATCGATATGGGTGATATCGAGAGGCTTTTAGAGACGCCAGAGGAAACAAATCCGTGGGACAGATGCTCCATCTACAGAGTGCCTCCCCACCTTCTCCGGCGGAATGACAAGGTCTACAAGCCGAGCCTGGTCTCGATCGGTCCATACCATCACGGCGGTCGGAGCTGAAGCCCATGGACGAGAACAAACTCAGAGCCCTGCGCCAGTTCCTGAACAGATCGAGGAGAACACTGAGCGACATGAAGGGGTCGATGAGGCCGGATGTGGGTCAGCTGATGGATTCCTACGAAGATTTGGAAGAAGAGTGGAGGGTACTGGAGGAGAAATTACTGGACGGGTGTTTCGTGCTCGAGATCCTGAGATTGTTTGAGATTCACTGTATCTGGGGTCATTCTCCTCCGTTCGGGTACAACGACTACAGTCCTCGGGATCCCATTTTCGGCGGCCGCGGGAAGAGTATCATTCTTACCTTGGTTGAAGAATTCGATCATTGATTTGTTGGGCAGACTGACATTTTTCTTTGAGTTTTTTTTTTTTTGTTTTTTTTGCCTGCTGTGACTACTTAACGAACAGGTGATGTACATGGAGAATCTTCTGAATTACGTGGTGGAGAACGATCGAAGCGAGGAGAGAAAAGGGTACAATCCGCCACATTTACTGGACCTTCTCCGAATGAGACTGGTGGGAAGTCCCCGCAAGGGGAGTCTGGTGGGAAGCAGCATCGAAATCAAAAGCGCAACCGCGTACGGGAAGGCGGGCTTGAGGTTCGATACAGAGAAATTCCCGTCGAAATTCCTCTCCGACATTAAGCTAGAGAAGAAGAAGAAGAAGAAGGGGAGAATGAGAGTGCTGGAGCTCCCGGTGTCCCCTCTCCTCAGCGTGAACGAAGCCCCCTGGTTCAACGCCTGGGCTTACGAAGTCCTCCACACCGGCCTCTCGCAAGATCTGAGCGCCTACGTTCTGCTCATGGACGGCCTCCTCCAGACGAGGGAGGACCTCCGGTTACTCTGCCCCGGCTGCGACGAGGAGAGGGTCTTGAACCTGGTGAGGTCGCTCAAGAAGAACATCGATTTCACCGTGTTTCATGAATTTTTCGATGTGGCCATGGATCTAAACGAATTTCACAGAAAGAGCACAAAGAGATGGAGGACACGCGCTCGAGAGTGGAGTTTGAACCTCAGGAAGAGTCGCTTCAAGAACCCCTGCACTGTTCTGTCGCTCATTGGGGCCCTCATCCTCTTTGCGCTTTCTGTTTGGCAGGCCATCTACGGTGAATAGTTTCAACACTCTGGGACCGGGAGAGGGACCCTCCGGGGCTTCAACATGCTGTTACTAACTGACTATAAACCTTGAGAGTTCAATATTTCCTGTTCTTGTTGAAAAAGAAAGGGTCCCAGGCCATAATTTTTCGGGGTTTTTTTTATTAAATTAAAATAATCAAGTAATAATGATTACCTGAATGAAACTATGAGACAGAAATAATTCTTAGAAGTGAAGACTCAATGCTGACCTCTTTCTATTATTTCTTTGTTTTTTCTCCGAGGGAGCTGTTTTTCGCCGCCTCTTTTTTCTCTTTGACTGGCTTTTGTAGCCTTTGACTCTTTGGTGTGAAAAAATATTTTAATAATTTATTCTAATATATAAAATTTTATTAATTATTATTTTATATGATTTAAATAAAATAGATATTTATTCTTTGTAAAATACTCAAAATAGAGCCCTTGTGTGGGTGGGTATGCTTGTGTGGGTGGGTATGCTTGTGTGGGTAGGGGTGGGTCGTTATGGACTTTCGCTCATTCTTTTTTTCACTCTTTCCTTCCTCCTTTCCTTTCCTCTCCAATTTTAATTTCTGTCCCAAATCTGCAGTCTCTATTGACGGGAAAATAGCTTGGGCCTGACTTTATGATCTGAAAATGATTAACATGGATTTTCATGTTGGGTTGTGGATAAGCGGAAGCATAAATAATCTGTTGAAAATTTACATGTCGACGTTGAAATTCGCAAGAGATTGTTTAATAGAAGAAAAAAGTCGTGTTTTTTGCAGAATACGGCGCAACTCTCCGGGGAAAGCGGCTCTTTCGAGCCCAAGTGTCACGCCGCTAAAGTATGCGAAGCACAATCTTGCTCCTTAGTGGCGTGCGGCCTAGCCTCCAAGCCCGTCTGGATGCTAGTCAGCCTCTTGGAAGAAGTTTAGCACAAGAACACTCTTGTTCTTGGTGCTAGAACTCTCTCAAAACTCAAGCACAAGGGAGACTCCGAATTTGGGAGGAAAGAACTCTTCTATTGAATGAATGAATGAGTTACAAGCCTTTGTACATGGCTATTTATAGATTACAACACCTCCCATGGTTGGTGACACCTATCAAGCACTTCTCTAAGTGCTTGCCAACCAATGCCAACTAATGCCAACCCATAGATTCCCACTAACTCTATGAGTTGTTGCCAACTAGCAAGCACTCCCTCCTTGTGCTTGCCAACTCATAGCCAACTCATGTATGCCACCTCATTTGCCTAGTCACGAGCCACCTCATGTGCCACGTCATACATGTGCCATGTCATCCGCCTCGTCATCGGTTGATAGTTGGTCTTGTGCCTCTTTGTCGGTTGGTTGTCCATGCGCATTAGTGTGCGCGTCCGCCCTTGTTGCATGTCCGTGTTCCATGCATATCGCACATTTTGGTATAGGGAAGTCGCGCCCCGTTTCATGCTCCCACCGCCATAAGGCAGACGTCCTCGTCTCGCACACGCCCTGATATGCTTCGACCTCTTTCTCAAATTGCCAAAGCTCTGCTGCTTCATGCCAAGTTGCTTCGCTTTCGGTTCTCTCTTCCACTTCACTAAGAATTTCGTGGAACGTGACTTGCCTCTTTGACGTACTCTCTATGAGTTATTACATAATCTACTTTCTTGGTAAAAGTAGTGGATACATCAAGGGGTGCTCTGGGCTTTACAATTCTTTGTGGGTCTGAGTCGGAAAAGTAAGGTTTGATGTTACTTACATGGAATACGTTGTGAATACGCATCCTCTTCGGTAGTTGCACCTTGTATGCTAGCTTCCCAATCTTCTGAATAATGGGAAAGGGTCCTTCGTACCTTTTTATCAAACCTTTGTTCTTGGTCCTCAACAACTTGAATTGTTCCGTCCTCATCTTTATGAGAACAAGGTCTCCCACCTTGAACTCAACATCTCGCCGCTTCAAATTCGCAAATTTCTTCATGCGCTTGCTGGCATGTTGCAAATATGATCGGGCTAGTTCCGTCCTTTCTTTCCAACGCTTAAGTAGAAGGAGGGCTGCTGGACACTTACTCGATTTTTCCGGAATAATGCTTGCTGGTACTAACGGTTGTTGGCCAGTTGCAAGTTCAAAGGGGCTATGCCCTGTGGCTTCACTTTTCTGCATGTTGTAGGAGAATTGGGCCACATCAAGGAGCTCGGGCCAATTCTTCTGATTTGCACTGACGAAATGCCTAAGGTATTCCTCAAGCAAGGCATTTATCCGCTCCGTTTGCCCATCCGTTTGAGGATGAAAGCTGGTGGAAAGGTTAAGAGTAGTTCCAAGCAACTTAAAAAGTTCGGACCAAAACTTACCCGTAAATCTTGGATCTCTATCGCTTATAATTGTCTCCGGCACACCCCAAAGCTTCACCACATGTGATAGGAATGCCTTGGCTGTTTCTTCGGCTGTGCAATCGTTTGAGACGGCTATAAAAGTCCCATACTTGGAGAATCGATCCACCACCACCAAAATGGAACCCAAGCCTTCAGCTCGCCTTAGGCCAGAAATGAAGTCCATGCTTACGGACTCCCATGGGCGCCTCGGAATGGGAAGAGGGTCCAACAAGCCAGCAGGTCTTCGTCTCTCAACTTTGTCTTGTTGGCATACCAAGCAGGTGCGCACGTACTCCTCAACATCAGCATCAAGTCCGGGCCAATAGTAGTGCCTAGACAAGAGTGCAATAGTCCTCCTTTGGCCAGGATGGCCAGCCCACAAGGTATCATGGAACTCGCGTAGCAGTTCCTTGCGCAAACCCTCATATTTTGGTACAAATAGACGCTTCCCTTTCGTGTATAGCAGTCCGTCGCTAACCCAAAAGCGTCTTGTTTCACCCATGATCACGGCTTGTTCCAAGCGACAAGCTGTGGCATCACTCCGTAGCCCCGCACGGATTCGATCAAGTATAGAGGTACTAACCTGAGTCACAGCGGCAACACTCGTGAAGTCGGCTTTGCGGCTAAGTGCATCAGCAACATTGTTGGTCTTCCCAGATTTGTACTCCATTTCAAAGTCGAATTCCGCTAGGAAGTCTTGCCAACGTGCTTGTTTCGGGCTTAACTTCTTTTGTGTGAGGAAGTAGCTTGAGGCAACGTTGTCCGTCTTTACCACGAACTTAGACCCCAATAGGTAGTGCCTCCAGGTGCGTAAGCAATGTACAATTGCCGTCATTTCCCTCTCTTGAACAGTATATCGCTGTTCGGTTTCATTGAGCTTCCGACTTTCGAATGCGATAGGGTGCCCATCCTGTTCAAGAACACCCCCAATAGCAAAGTTAGAGGCATCCGTAATTACCTCGAATGGCTTGCTGAAGTCTGCTAGCTTCAATACGGGTTCCTCCACCACAACTTGCTTCAATTTCTCGAATGAAGCTTGGCATTTGTCCGTCCAATGCCATAGTTGTTTCTTCTTCAAGAGGTCCGTTAGAGGTGCTGCTATTGCTGAAAATCCTCTGATGAATCTTCTGTAGTAGTTCACGAGGCCAAGGAAACTCCTCAAGTCCCCAACCTTAGTTGGCACGGTCCACTCGGAAATAGCTTGAACCTTCTTTTGATCCATCCAAATCCGTCCGCCGCCAATCCAGTGTCCAAGGAAAGACACTTCTCCCAACCCGAAAGAACATTTTTCCTCTTTACATAGAGGGAATTCTCCTTAACACCTTGAAGACCTGCTTTAGGTGTTTTACATGATCTTCTAAATTTGGGCTATACACCACAATGTCATCTAAGTAGAGCGACTACAAATTTATCAAGGAAGGGTGAAAACACTTGATTCATAAGAGTACAAAATGTAGCTGGGGCGTTTGTTAAGCCAAAAGGCATAACAAGAAATTCGTATGACCCATACCTGGTTACACAAGTGGTCTTCGCCTCATCTCCTTCCGCGATCCGAACTTGGTAATATCCGGATCTCATGTCCAGCTTAGAAAATACTCTTGCATGCTTCAATTGATCATAGAGATCAGCAATCAAAGGAATAGGATACTTGTTCTTGACGGTTACCTTGTTTAGTGCTCGGTAATCGATGCAAAGTCGCATAGAACCATCCTTCTTCCTTTGAAATAGCACCGGCGCTCCATACGGTGCTTTGGAGGGCTGAATGAACCCAGCTTCTAGTAGTTCACCCAATTGCTTCTTGAGTTCCTCCAACTCCTTAGGCGCCATGCGGTACGGTGCCTTTGCTTGGGGTTTGGTACCCGGTTCCAACTCGATGGTATGATCAACACCTCTTCTAGGGGGGAGGTGGGGCGGCAACTCCTTAGGCATGACATCTTTGAACTCTTCCAGGACTTTGGTGACCTCTTTCGGTGCTGGAGTTGAGTTTCCTTCATTGTCCTCTACAAGAGCTGCGACATAGGTAAGATCCCCTTGCTTAAGACCACGCTTAAGCTGCAGGGCCGTTAACATTGCATCCACTCTCTTTACATCATGTACTTGTGATTCGGAAAGAGTACAAGGGCCACCCTCATCAAGGATTCCTACTACTCCCAAATATGGCATTACAAATGCCTTACAATTGTTCAAGAAATCCATCCCCAAAATAACACTAAAATCGTCCATGGGAACAATGGTGAAATCAAGAGTACCCACCCATTTGTCCAAGGTAACACCAACATTTCTAGCAACACCAATTACGGCCTTTGCCTTGAATTCACAGCCTTGATTCGACTGTTGTCCGCTTCCAACTTCAATTTAAGGCGATTTGCCTCCTCCTCGGAGATGAAGTTGTGGGTTGCCCCGATGTCTACCATTGCCTTGGTCTTACTTCCATTCAAAATTAAGTCTAAGAAAAGAAGATTTCGTTTAGGCCTTACCGATTGGGTAGTCTTTTCACTACATGTCCGAACCGAGTTGAGCAATGCCATAGAACTCATGCGCGGCTCTCCCCCATTGTGCTTTAAATCTCCTTCTCCAGAAAGAGAGTTCAACACTTTCACCTTTGGGCAATCCTTAGCAAAATGTTCGCCTTCACAAACAAAACATCTTACTTTTCTATAGGACTTACCCTTCTCGCCTTTCTTCTTATCTTCAAACTTGAAGCTTGAGTCCTTCTTCTCAGGTCTCTTTTCAAACCTCTTTTCTTTTCTTCCTCCTTGTGGTCCTTTCGTGCTATAGGAGTTTTTAGAAACCACCTCCTTGGTCTTCCGTTCATACTCCGTAAGCCTCTCCGCCGTGGACAAAGCTGAGGCCAAAGTCTTGACTTCCCGCCTCCTTAGTTCTTGCTCCGCCCAAGGTTTTAAACCAGCAAGGAAAGAGAAAAGTTTGTCCTGATCGGACATATTAGAAATGCATAACATTAGAGAAGTAAACTTTTGTACGTACTCTCTAATTGTGCCCTCTTGTTTCAAAGCTCTCAACTCCTTTCGAGCTTGATATTCCACATCTTCAGGGAAGAATTGAGCCTTCAATTCTTTCTTGAAATTTTCCCATGTATTTATGGTAGAAGTGCCTAATTCCACATCCGTTTCTCTTCTCCTCCACCATAGAAGTGCATCCTCAACAAGGAACATAGAAACAGTACTAACCTTTTGCGCCTCGTTGAGATTAGCATTGAAGAAGTACTTTTCTACTTGGTAAAGAAAGTTGTCAATGACTTTAGGATCTCTTACCCCATTGAAAGGTTTTGGTTCCGGCACTTTGACCTTGTTTGTTGCTCCATTCGTGTTTGCACCTCCGTTTGCTATAACACGCTCCAACAAAGCAAGTCTAGTCCGAAGTTCATCCATCTCGTTCTTCACATCGTTCTTCACCTCCTCAAGGTTTCCTCGGAAAACCGCCATAGCACTATAGACATTCTCCTCCAACGAATGAACCACTTACTGGGCTTCCATTTCCAGAACTAAGGTTCTCACGAACTTGTTCTTCCAATTCGAATAACAAGCCTCCACCTTCTCGATCCTATCCTCAATTGAAGAAAAACGAAGCTCAGATTTAGACATTCGTTCCTTACCTTTGAGTTGAACTTCTGCCTCCGGTTGCCATAGGATTGCTTCCTGCTCGATACCAGTTGTCACGCCGCTAAAGTATGCGAAGCACAATCTTGCTCCTTAGTGGCGTGCGGCCCAGCCTCCAAGCCCGTCCGGATGCTAGTCAGCCTCTTGGAAGAAGTTTAGCACAAGAACACTCTTGTTCTTGGTGCTAGAACTCTCTCAAAACTCAAGCACAAGGAGACTCCGAATTTGGGAGGAAAGAACTCTTCTATTGAATGAATGAATGAGTTACAAGCCTTTGTACATGGCTATTTATAGATTACAACACCTCCCATGGTTGGTGACACCTATCAAGCACTTCTCTAAGTGCTTGCCAACCAATGCCAACTAATGCCAACCCATAGATTCCCACTAACTCTATGAGTTGTTGCCAACTAGCAAGCACTCCCTCCTTGTGCTTGCCAACTCATAGCCAACTCATGTATGCCACCTCATTTGCCTAGTCACGAGCCACCTCATGTGCCACGTCATACATGTGCCATGTCATCCGCCTCGTCATCGGTTGATAGTTGGTCTTGTGCCTCTTTGTCGGTTGGTTGTCCATGCGCATTAGTGTGCGCGTCCGCCCTTGTTGCATGTCCGTGTTCCATGCATATCGCATATTTTGGTATAGGGAAGTCGCGTCCCGTTTCACCAAGGGTCTACTCTTGAGCTGGTAAAACAATACCCATGAGCGAAGAACGACGTACATCTCACTGATCGATGCCATTATTAGTTTGGGGCAGAGGCAAGTAATGAAGAGTTGCATGGTTTAGGAGCCATTAATCCACACATCTCACTGAGCCAAGTTGTTTAAAACCCCATTAAGAACCCTTGGAAGAAACTAATTTGAGACATGATCGACCATTAAATACTAATATTATTACCCTACATACATAGTCCCAACTGCTAATATTACTACAGCCTGGTTCATCCAATTAACAATGTTCTCCCATTCTTGAAATGTTACTTTTACACATCATAAGTTGTACAACACCTTAATTAATTACCACTTAACAATGGATAGCAACTATTCCACCTCCACATAACATAAGTTTGAGAAGCTTTGAGTGGACCTGACAAAATGCTACTTGGGGTGTGAGTCTTCACTCAAGATAAAGGGTGGTTTACTGGATTATGTGTGTACCTTAAAGGCACATATTCTCAGGCTTTTCTAAAATGACACTTGCATGTCTTTTTTGAGTTAGGGGCATACCAATGAATTAAGCACTTGGTGAAATCTGATTCTCTACAACTTTCGGCAAATTTGTATTTGAAAAGAAAGATCACTTCCTTGAAGTCTCATGTCATGAAGCTTTGATGGCGTTGGTAGTTTTTGAACGTTGGAGGATGGAACTTCATACACAAAGTTATTTATGTTTTAAAAAAGTTGATTCAGACTAGTTATCTCATACTGCTGTTCAATGTTGTGTTAGGAGTTAGGACCATGGTTTTTCTGCTCCAAATTGGGGCTCAACCATAGTTGTCAAAATTTTATTCAAATGACAAAAGCCAGGGTACTGCAACTTGCAGTTCACAAACTTGACTTGAATCAAAATTGGGGCTCAACTATTTATCTAACTGTATATCAAATTCAACTTAGATGAATAAAAAATAAGGCCTTTCAACTCATGCTTGAAATTTGATCCATGTTCATCAAAATCTGAGTTGGGTGTGTTTAACCCTAAGGACTTTGTCCCAGTAGGGAGGGGACTCACTCCATAATGGAAGGGGCAAGTCCGACCCCCACGGAACCTAATTAATCAAAAAAATTGATATCAGTACTGTCATATTTTACTGTGAGGCTTTACATCGTAATGTGCCATCCCCCTGGCAGCCTAGTTGGCAGTACAAATAAGGTTTAGGGTTCCTATAGAATAGGAAGATAAATCTGACTTTACCTAGATGGCTAACGAGGATACCATGTCAAGCTGTAAACACTTACTAATAAAGTATGGCAGTACGCGCATCACTACTTAATTAGTATAGTCTCTCACAAACACCAAGTCGGTATGACCTAATTTGTTGGGTTGAATAAAGCATGGTGAGGACCCATAATTTATGTATCAGAATCATATTAGACCTATGATTATGAACATAAACGATATGAAATTTTTCAAACAACTTTTTTTGCACCGTTCACAACTTTGAGAAGTGATACTACCAACATCGGTTGCATATTTTAGTTGCACCTGGCTCTTGTCTTCCTGTCTCACTACCATATTTCATGTACTTTCAACTTGTGTGAAATAGATTCTCCTCATCAATGATGAGTGATGAACTTTGCTACTCAATTTCTACCCTTGTTGGTTTATGGGTAGAGAATAAATGGATGCATAGATTACTCTTTGATTGGACTTTTGTGGCTATCTTTGGCTCTCATTTATTGTCTCTTCATTTAATGTGGAAAATTAATATCGATGTTGATTTGTTTGACTTATAATTTACCCTTTGAGTTTTTCCAATGATCAATTGCATATTTATAAAGAGAGCACTTATCTGAAGTCCTATAAGGAATTTTAAGGTGATTTTTGGAAGGACACAAATGGTTATTTTAGCTTTCTTTAAAGGTTTATTACACAAGTACAATTATACAGATCTCCAAGTCTTAATCCAAGACTGTTGTTTACTTTAGATTCCTTTATTTTTACAAAATTGTTTATTAAGAAATTATCTTCTATTGTAATTAAGTGCATAGATAAGGTTCGACATTGTTATTCACCGTGAGACAATTTGCTCAAAGGCCCTCTATTTAAGTACTTCCAAAGATTTCAAAGCCTTCCAGGGCATTAGATTCTCCATACACCGAGTATTCCCTAGGACAACAAGCCCCTAAAATAATGGTACATGAATATATAATTGCCTTTCAAACTATGAATAATATCATAAAGTATATCGAGTGCATAAATGAAACTGTGGGTAGGTGTGGCCCCTCGTTCACTCATTCAAAAAATTATTGCAATCTTGAATAACTCTTTTTCTTCTTTATATTTCTTTTTTAAATGTGCCTCAGAAAAAGTAAGATCCCGAGGCTATTTAATTTCCCACTCAATGAATTGACTGCCCAAAATTTCGGCAATGACTTTTATCCTTAGGATTGTTGAAAAAGAACTATTAGATTTTTTTCTAAGTTCTCCAAATCCCTTTTAAAATTAAGTAAAAGCATTTTGATAGGGTGAAGTGAACTCAGATGTTCTTGTTTTTAGCCGTGGGTGCAAAAAAATTTGGAAGTTGAATCATTAACGATTTACACGGTCCTCCATATATATTTTTTCTCCATAAAAACACTACTTTAATTACTTTTCCTTTTTTTTGTAAATGGATCCATATTTCTTATCTCAAATTGTTTATCAAGAATGAAGAGTGACTTTATTAGTAGGAGGCCACTTAGTGTGGTGTAGTTAAGAGGATAATTAGTATTAGCTATGGCAAATTAAAAAAAAAGGCAAACAATCACGCCTTTTACAATAACCTAAATAATTATGACCAACAAAGCAATCGAACGCAATGTTTAAAAAACCGGACTGACCAGGCTGGTTCGACAAGGTTCAATCGGAACCGATGCTTCTTGAGGTTCGGTTTGCTCTCAAACCCGCAAGAGTTTGAAAACTGGATGACCCGACCGGTTTTACTGGTTCAACCGGTGAACCGGTAAACCGCTAAAACTGGTTGAACCGGTTTAGTTACTATTGACCTAAACCAGTTAAAATAAAACTCTAACCATGAAACCAAATCGATTATTTTTATATTTGCAGCTATTATGGATGAACAGAAGGATAAAAATATGGTTAATATAGGTGAAGATTTGGAAAAATATTTAGTTGGATTCTCAAGAAAATATAATTTTTTTTAGAATAATTTTGTATTTTGGAAGGGTATTTTATTTCTATAATTTAATTATATTTAATTTTAAAGTTAAAAAAATATTTTTTTATGATTTTATAATTTTTAATAGTTTTGTATTTTTAAAATTATTTTTGAATATAGGTTATAGGCTTATAGGTAATAGGAGTTATGTTATGAATTTTTTTAATGACTTACAACTCAGACCCGGTTCAACCTCCAATTGAACTGGAATCAGAACCAAAATCGGATGTTCAACCGATTCGATCACCGGTTCGGTTTTTAAAACATTGATCGAAAGTCTCTTTGTTTGTTTCAACCTTGATTATGAAGTGCTGTTTTTTTTTTTTGGTGTTTATGTGAGGGAAAGGTTTCTTTGACCCAATATCTATGTGGTCGTGTTTTCACATCTAACGAGTTTAACTTGGTTAAATCGGGTTCAATTACTATTTAAACTAAAATGTACTATTACCAAAAATCTTATTATATCATTAATATTTTTTGTGATTATGTTGTTGCACAGTATTTATTTTCTTGACACATTAACGAATAAACAAACTGAAATATACTTCAAATTTAGTCAGATTAAACCATGTAGTCTAGTTCCATTTAAAATAATACTACCCCTCTATTCCATCGTTTGCCTTCTCACTTGTGATAGAACAAGGGTAAGGCAGTGATGGCATTGTCCTTCCCCTATCGAGAGGTTTGCCAACCTGGTCAACTCAACCGGGCCAAGTTAAAGGTGACTCGTGCCAGTTCTAATACTTCGAAGAACAGTAATATAAGTACTGCAGTGATATAAGTACTTATTCAATGGGTAAACTAAACTCTAAATTTTTTCTTACTTAAATCGCCCGTGAAAAAACTGGAAGCAAAATAATAAAGTAATATTATTTTTTAACTTCAAAAATTTTATTGTTATCCGTAGGGAATGATTAGTAAACTCTAAACCCTAAATTTTTTCTTATTTAAATCGCCCGTGTAAAAACTGGAAGTAAAATAATGAAGTAATATTATTTTTTAACTTCAAAAATTTTATTGTTATCCGTAGGGAATGATTAGTAGCTAAATAAAGAGTATAGTTTCGTCAATTTGATACTTGAGGGGGTTATTCGTGTCATTCCACGGCGCAAATTAATGTCTGTGTTCAAGTCAACTGGGTCCAGAGCAGAGCCTCTGACAAGAAACTATCACACACAATCGGAAGGTGATGTACCGAATATACCCCTCTCTAACCTCAAAAAAACACTCGAGAGATTCTTCCCCTCTCTACCCACGCCGTGCTCTTCCCTCTACTTCTCCACCACACTCTCAGATCGACAAATGGATGAGAATGCGAGATCCGATTCCCTAGATCCTCGTAACGGAGCTTCGGAGTCGAACTCATCACCCTCCCAGCTGCGATTCGATGGTTTCCGCGCCGAGAACAGTGAGATTTCAGCTCCGGACGGACCTTCGGCGGAGGATGAGGGGAAAAGGGACCAATTTGGCGGGAAGCCGGATTTCAGAGCTTTTCCGGGCGTTGGATCGACCGCTGCGAGGTACAAAACGATGTCACCCGCCCGACTCCCGATAACGAGGTCGCCTTGCTTGACGATTCCGCCCGGCTTGAGCCCCACCACTCTGCTCGATTCGCCCGTCCTTCTTTCAAATATGAAGGTTTTCTTTTGGTGAAATTTTGGCTTCTGGGTGCACTCGGTGTAGATCAATTTGAAGTTCTTGGAAGTTGTTTGCGAGTTTCAACGTCTATTCGATTGCTTTTCTTTCTCCGGATGGCTTTTAAAGAATAATCGTTTTTCTCTTTTTCTGTGCTTGCTTGCTTCCAGATTTTGCACTTTCTGCAAGTGAGGATTTTTTCTTTATCGTAATTATCTTTTTAATTAATTAATTTTATTTTTTTGTTGCTTCTAATGTTTCTACTTAATCAGTTGAGTAGTTGAGTAGCGGATTCGTGCTTTAAATATCAAAATTTTAAGCTTGCGGTGATATTTGGTTTTGCCTTTCACTTTCTATTTACGGTTGTTTAAGCCTCATGGATAGGTGATGAACGCCTGCTTCTGTGCCGACGTCAGGTTTTACCCATGTGTGCACTTCCTGGTTTTACGTATTTCGTGCTGGGCGTAGTTGCCTCTTTTGCTACCTAATATTAATTGAACTTCAAATAGAAGATTTCGCTCTATTAGCAAGCTGTTGTCCATTTTGAAATTTTGTTCTTATGGTTTGTCTATTTTTGCTGATTCGTAGATTCTGGAGGGAAAGGAATACAAACTAGTGTAGCGTATATATCTATTGCTCTTATGTGGACTATGATTGAAAAGAAGGAAGATGTCTGCTGAGGCCGTTAATTAGATTCTGATGCTCACTTTACGCTATTCTGTTCAGGCTCCTTTATGTCGTTCTTTTTTGTTGCTTATTGTTTTAAAATGACTTCCTGTGTCTTTGACTTGTTTTGCGAATATTGTGCCCCTGATTACGCTCGTCCTACTTTTGATATTCAGGTGAAAGTCACCCCTCTTGATTTCGTTTTTATTTTGGTTGTCTTCTCCTAATTCTCAAGTTCTGGCGCTTGGATTTTCTGGTAACAAACTTTGCAGTAATTCATTTGTGTGGATTCTTTAACACATCACTCCGACAGAAGTAGCAGCATTTAGGTGGTGGCTAACAGGAAATAGACAACTGTATGAATGTCTAAGTATTTATCTGGATCGTGCTTTACTTCTTCATCATGAATTGCCGGGAGAATTTTTATGTCCCAGGAATCTTGCGTGCTTCATATTTCAGTGTGCTTCCCTATGTTTTCATTGTCTCTGTGCAAGCTTTTTTTATTTGTATCAGAAGAGTAGTTCTTTCACAAGAACTGGACTATGTGAATCAAACATTTTGGTCAATTACTTGGAACAATTTGACTGTCTTAATTTTTTGTTCTGCTTTTATGCGGTCTCCTGAGAGCGAATTCTCGTTATGTAGATTATTTGTGTTTCGATCTTTTTATGTTGTTGGTACGACATATGCTTTTAAAAAAGAAGTTACTTGTTAAGTGCATCTGTTTTGCTCTATGAAATTTCTTGAGAGTAATTTCTGAATCTGTGGCCCATTTGTGTCTCCAGTCGTTTTATGTTATCTTTAAGTTGAATAATTTTCGAAAAGAAAATCCTTGTTAAATGGATCCAACACAATATCTTTTGAACGCATCAGGAATGTGATACGTGTTCCAAAAGAATAAAACTTATGTTCCTAATTCAATTTGTTCCCTGTTTGTTCTGAACTCGAACACGTTATCTTCGAAAGGCATCAGGAATGTGATTGCTTTCCAGAAGAAGCAAAATTGTGTTCCTGATTTAATTTTGTTCCTGTTTGTTCTGCAGGCTGAGCCCTCCCCAACTACAGGTACCTTTTCTATGCCTCAGCTCAGGCATGATGTACGAGGTTCAGAGTCATTTTCGTCTCCAAGAGACACTTCAAATAGTTCTTCCTTTGATGAGGGAAGTCCTGGAGACTTTGAATTCAAACCTCATGTAGAGCCAGTCTCAAATTCGGTTCTGTCCTCTTTGGGTCCTCGGGTAATTTCTGTACTATTTTATTGCTTGATTGGATTGTGACAAAAAAAATGGTTTTCTCTCATTTTTGTTGCACTTTTTCCTTCTCATGGGACAATGACATGAATGTCAATTTATGAGTTGGGCAAATTGTTTATTGATTCGGCTATCTATTTTGAGGAGCAGAACAAGAGCAATAGTGGTGTGGTCTTTCTTATACTAGTTTACATTTTTTATAAGACTATAGGTAGCGTCAATATTTTACTTCTCATGTAACATCTGTAGCTGTAGCAATGGAGAATAAGACCTAGGCAGGCAATATAACATCCATGTAAAACTTCATAGCATCACTTGGGCTCATTAATTGTCTCTGCCGGTACTTTGTTATTAATTCTACTCTCAAATTTACAAACTTATAACACCTTATTTGATAAAATACAAGCATTTACTTCTTTCTTGAGCTTAAGTACTTCGAAGGGACATTATTTTTTGTGAACTTGTTATAGATGAGCTAATGACCGTTTTTTCATTTTAATGAAGGTTTCTGTTGGTTCTAATTTCCAACAAGGCAAGCAGTTTTCATCCCCACCTTCTGTTACCACTGAGAATGTTAGTGCTTCTTGTCATGATTTAACCCTATCTGTCACACCTTCAAACCCTTCTGGTCATGCGGTTACTTCAAGAGCTGGCGCCACTACAGAAATTGCTGCTGATGGACCACAACAGACCCAGATTTTGGACAATGGAAACCATGTTTCGCAGTCTGATCACAGAGGAAACAATCCTTTGGTTGTTGTGGAGAAGTCCTCTGAAGATGGATATAACTGGAGAAAATATGGGCAGAAGCATGTTAAAGGGAGTGAGTTTCCACGTAGCTATTACAAATGCACACATCCTAACTGCCAAGTGAAGAAGCAACTGGAACGCTCACATGATGGACAGGTTACTGATATCATCTATAAGGGTCAACATGATCACCCAAAACCTCAGCCCAATCGTCGGTTAGCAGTGGGGACTATCCTTTCAAACCAAGGAGAAGAAAGATCTGAAGCATTTTCTTCTATGATCACAGATGGTAAAAACTGTTATCTATTCTGTATAGTATTTCACTAGGAGATTGCGTGATGTAAACATTATCTTTCAAGTTTAACGTGTTGCTCCTAAAGTAGATTATACCTCATCATGGACTAGCCAGTCTAAGCATCCCCCAACTGTGCAACCTAGGGATTTAGTCATATGACTGGAACTCATTTCTGCCATCTATTCAAGTATTACAGGATTAGCTAGGAAGAATTTTGCACTGTATCTTTACCTTGGTGAGATCAGATGTTGTAGATACCATATGTCGTCAACTTGATATATCTGTGATGGTTTGACTTTGGTAGGACTTATTTTATCTGCTGACGTACAATTTTTACAGAAAATCTTTCAAGTTTACAAGTGAACACATCTAATCATGTTGGGACAAGTGGCACACTTGAGCGCTTACCTATCTCAGTAAGCGATGATGACATTGAAGGAGCAAGGTCGAGTAAAGCTGGCAATGATATTGATGATGAAGATGATCCAGAGGCCAAACGCAGGTGCTTCTTTATTCTATTTGCACTCTCTTTTCCTTTTTTCCATTTTTTATTTCAGTATGTGAATATGCTTAGAGAAATTCCCGTCAACAATTTTAGCACCTAAAGGACAATGAAGGCTAGACTTTTGGAAACACTTGAGAGATGAACACATGAGTCTCTTTGTTTTTTCATGGTGGTTGTGATTTTATGATATTTAAAATGGTAATTTGGATATCTCCTATGTGTTGTTGGCCCATGAGGGAATATGCACTAGTTTGTAAGGTGCTATTAACTTGATCACTTGCATGCAGGAAGACAGATCTAGGAACTATAGATGTTTCGCCACTGGGTAAAGTAACCCGTGAGCCACGGGTGGTTGTACAAACTCTCAGTGAAGTAGACATTCTAGATGATGGGTATCGATGGCGTAAATACGGGCAGAAAGTTGTAAAAGGAAATCCAAATCCAAGGTATGAGTGACCTGTTTGACAGGTAGATATTCAGTTAATGATAATATTTATTTTATCTCTTTGACTTGTACATATACCTCAAATTTATGTTTAGTGATTTCAGTTAAGTTACTGTGTAAAACATAGCCACTTAGAATACTTTTGCACAACCATTACCCATTTTATAAGAATTAGAAGGTAGACATTCTGGAGATTGAACTTCTATACTACAGCTTCTTTTTTCTTTTTTACCATTCAGTGAAGCTTGTCTAATCCACAAATTTTGGTGCTGCAAAGCTTGTTTTATCCTCAAAGTTTGTTGTTAACAGAGTTTTATTTCTTAATGTCAACTGGGTGACTAAACTTGGTAATTTTGGCAATGAAAGTCATATAAAATTGGCTGTAACTGTACCAGTCGTGAATCTTTGAAAGCCATTAACCTCTAATTCCTGGACCTTGCATTACTACATGCTACTGAATTTTTCAAGTTAAATATGTCTAAGCCAGTGAATTCATTGAGATGAGTTTATGGTCTTCTAGTATTTTCATTGTTTTTTAACAGAGGGTGGATGAAATTCTCGGGCAGTTTTTTCAGATATGCAAAGTAAAGTGTTCAAGCTTTTGGATATCTTTCATTTTGTTTTCAAATATCCGCAAGGGCAGGGACCTAATATAGATGGCATGTGGTTGAGCGAAGTTGTCTTGGCTGGCATTAATTCTTGGAAACTTGTGGGAACTAAAAGTTCTAGTTAGATTATTAGTTCTTGCATTTGCTTTAGTAGGTTACATTCGCCTATCTGAGTTGAGCATAACTTCAATCAAAATATAATTGTTCCATGGATTTACAAAAGAAATCCTCCACCAGAACCGTGTTTACCTGAGTAACTGAAATGCAAGACTTCCCATTTGGAAACAAAAAGAGTGTGTTTTCTTACTTACAACTACCATGTCAAATTTACGTAAAGGTTGATGAGGTACTTCATTTGAAAATCCTTTTCTTGATATGAACTTTTTGCTGTGATTTTTGTTTTCATTGTCCAAACAGTGTTGGGTATTTGTATTTCAGAAAGTGACCAAATTAAGGAACTCTTTAGTCCTTAGAAACTATCTAGGCTTTAGGGTCTATTTTCTTTTTGTAGATCCATGAGAAAATTATGAGAGAGAATTTGGTGCAGCTGTAGGAAAAATGAAACGAACAGCATCAATTTGGCAGTTAGAATTATTGCCAACAAACTGTAAAGTGTTATTTGGCTTATAACTACATCTTGAATAAGATTTGTAAATCATTTGCAAGATGACTTGCCATAGAATAAATTAAGAAAACTTTATCAATAGTATACTGCCCAAGGCCTGAAGAATGTTCATAATAGCCTCGTTCTACAAAATATTTTGGACTAGGGCAATCCAACTCAGAATTTCTGGACCCAATTCCAGAGAACCATGCTTTTGTCATGGAAAGAATTTCCCTCGAAGATTCTATTATAATTTTTCGTTTTAGTTGTCTGTCTTCGTGTTAGCACGATTAAGCTTATGTTTGAGCTTGACTCTATGGAGGTTTGCTTAAAAATTCTTATTCTTGCTCCGCTTGTGCTTCATGCAGGAGCTACTACAAATGTACAAATGCTGGCTGCCCCGTTAGAAAACATGTGGAGAGGGCATCTCATGACCCCAAGGCAGTGATAACAACTTATGAAGGAAAGCATAACCACGATGTACCCTCTGCAAGAAACAATAGCCATGATGCTGCAGGACCTATGGCACTAAATGATACTGCTGTCAACAATTCCCATTTGCCCTCTGCTTTTGATGGCATGTTAAGAGCTGATCAATCAGGAAACGATGATGTAATTAGCCTTGATCTTGGTGTTGGAATCAGTTCAAATTTGGAAAATAGATCTAATGAGAAACAGCTACAACAGGACGCCACACAAATCCAGTGCCAGAATCCAATAGATGGGATGGGTCCTAATGAGGTAGTTCATGCTACACCGGTTTCATCATTTTATGGTGGTCGACTAGATGTTTCTGATTGTATTAGACCTCGGGAGGACCAGGGAGAAAGCTTTACCTTCAACACCCCATCTATGAATCATTCCTCCCTGTATCCACAAAACATCGGGAGATTAGTAATGGGTCCCTGATGCTGTACTTTCCTACTCTTTGCATACAGCTGAAATCTATGATCGCAAATGATAAACCTGAAAAGAATTCGCCATAGAGGTTCTCTTAAGAGGCAAGCATAACATCTTGTACCATACCTCATGGAAAGGCTGTGGCTGTTTTCTGCCTCAGTCCAAAGGCTGTTGCATCCGATGGCTGTATTTATTTATTAATCTTGTAAGCTAATGCACTTGTACAAATATATTACAGCAGATCATTGTAGGTAATATTATTTCACTGGTGCATGTGGCGAATTTGAGAACCAAGGAATCGGTTTATTTCATTAAGGAATTCGTGTAGGTAATCTTATTTCAGCTGAGTTTAAAATGTTCGGTGAAACAGATCAAGTGTTGCAGGTACCCAGAAAATGTAGCATGGTAGTAATGACAAGCCTACAGGTTTCCGAAGTAACGACTGCTGTCTGCAGCTAAGCATGGTAGTAAAAGGGCTGCCATTGCATGTTATTGTTTATACTACATAAACCAGGGTCCTCTACTGATGGATGGTAATGCATCATAATGAACACTAACAGTGGTTGTGCTTGTGCACACTACCTTGTTCCGATCCATAAAACCACCAAATCCAGAAACAAATAAACAAAATGTCTTGATCCGGGTTTTGAACGAATTGAGCCAGTAAGTTCGGTTCGATTTTCGTAATATCAGCGTCAAGAAGCAGTTTTTTTCTTTCTTTTCTTTATAAATAGTTTTAATCCATAGATATGTAATGGTTTAATCATTCTTCATGCTCATACCCCAAGCCACCGATTAAGTAATCTGGAGCCCATAGTCGGAAACCCGCAAAGTCACTTTTGTAAAAGCTGGTTCTTTATGATGATTAGGTTTTGTCCGTACCATGGGGAGGGAGATGGTAGTACATTAATGCTAGTTGGTGTCATTCTACTCAGCTCTACCAAGACGAAGTCCGCTGAAACATGGCAGACATCAGTTTGAAAAACCTCGAGCCAATTTGGAAAGTATTTTGCCCTCTCAAAATTCAACGGATGGTGCTGGGTTATCTTTCAGCTTAATATTTGTCGTGTCTTGCGTTAAGTGGCCTTTAATTTTCTGTTTTAGTTATTTTTACATTTCCTTGTATTTCATAAAAAATGATAAAACTTTCTTTATTTTAGTTTTATTATTCATTTTTCTTGTACGATGGTCTTGTCTCGAGTATATCTCCAACAGTTTTTCTTGTCCAACATCTAGTTCTAAATTGGTCAATAGCAGAAAAAACAAAGAAAAAATAGAAGAAAAAAAATGCTTTAGAGAGAGACATCCAACGAATTTCATGGTTCACTTTTTTCTTTTTGTCTGATTGTTTCAGGTCACATTTACATCTACACTCCCTAACAACCCCTCCATTAAGAAACAAAATTCTGAGCCAAATGAACATCCTACCCAACAAGGAAATGAAAATATATCCCTTCACAGAGCAAATGCAGAGGAAAGGACAAAAGAACTTGAATGACAAATTTGGGTTCTGAAACCAAACAGGAAGAAGAAGCTAAAGAAGTAGTAGTAGTAGTAGTAGTAGAAGAAGAAGAAGAAGAAGAAGAAGAAGAAAAAGGAAAGGACTGTAGGAACAACAAGAGGACAGAAAACTCAGATGGTGGAGCATCATGAGCAACACCAACGTCTAGACTTTTCATCGTGTTCAATCGTGTCTGTCTGTAACACGACTGTTTTCCCGTTACCCACATCCTGCTTCTTGTGCTCTTGGGATTGAAACACTTTCCTGCTCAAGATGCTGTATATTTCCTTAACAACTGTTTCGAAAGCAGCCTTTACATTGGATGAATCAAGAGCTGATGTTTCCATAAAGAATAAACCCTGCGCTTCTGCGAGGCTTCTGCCTTCCTCAGTGGTAACCTCCCTCGCTTCTTTAAGGTCAGTCTTGTTACCAATGAGTATGGTAACCACATTCATATCAGAGTGAGCTGTCCAAAAGATACCCAGATACCCAACTAATAAGTGCAATTCAGAATCCAAAGTCAAAAAACATAGTTTTACATCGTAATACATAACCCAACAAAACACATGTAGTCCACCTGAAAATTTTGAAAGGCACACAGTGCAACCTATAAATTGAATGGTAAAGTGAATGCTGACTTAAAAAGATCAATGACTGGATATAACAGGTAATTTTTTTTTTTTTTTTCCAAATCAAAAGGTACATGAATATCTAAACATCACATGCAAGATTCCACTAATGGCCACTCACAACCACAATCAATTGTCAAAAAGTAAAGCATCCAATTATATGTTTTTTTGAGTGAGAGGTTCTAAGAAACTCCATTCAGCAATTCATTCCCAACTTTGAGGTAGATACAATATCAATATCATCGTCCAAATTGATACTGGAATAGATATTGCTTCAATTGAAGGGCATTAATGGTTTGTCGAATAATAGTTGTACTGATTATCAACTGCAAATGTGAAGATGGAAAAAAAAAATCTTAAATGAGAAGGTTGCATCTACAAAAAAGAGTAAAATGTGGAGAAAAGTGAAGCAAATTCAAAGAACATAAAAAAATTAACTACTGACATAATAAAGACTGAGTGCTTGTCTTACTATGCAATTCATTAAGCCACCGTCCAATACTCTCAAATGTCTGACGCCTACTGATGTCATATACCAGAAGAGCTCCCACTGCACCTCTATAATATGCAGATGTCACAGCCCTAAAGCGCTCTTGGCCTGCTGTGTCCCAAATCTGGGCTTTGATTTCCTTCCCATCAATGTCCATCTTCTGGGTCTGAAATTCAACTCCAATAGTAGATTTGGAGTTAGGATAGAATTCATCTCTTGCAAACCTTGCAAGCAAGTTTGATTTTCCAACAGCAGAATCACCAATCAGAACAATCTTAAAAAGGTAATCTTCTGTTTGATTTTCCTCTGAATAAAACGCCATTTTATATACACCCCCTTTTTAAGGCTTGCTAGAGAATCATAGTTAGCAAGGCCTCTGGTCTGGGGACTTCACAATGTTGATATTCTTGTGCTTCTAATCATTGAAAAGCTGAGATACAGATCTTCCTCTGAAATGAAGATAGATAGTTGTGATTGGAGTAAAGGACAACCTTCTACATGGCCTGATCAAATGAAGAGACTATGCGGTCACACAACATATGGAAGTAATGAAATATAAGACATCCAAACCCCGCCCCTCTGTCCCCAAAAAAAAAGAAGATAAAAAAAAAAGTTGCTGAATCCTTATACAAAATAATGATAAAAAAGAGAAGAAGATTATTATGTTCTATTTGTTACATATATAAGAACCAAAATGAACTCGTTGTATTAAGTAAATGGTAGAAATCAAATAACATGGAAAGTACAAATATATGAGACTACAACAAAAGATAGACCAGAAAGTCCAATATCCTATATTTTTCCCATGTAACAGTTCATCCACTAACTTTCAAAAAAAAAACAGTTCATCCACTAGATTTGTTCTGATAACAGGCGCAAAAAAGGCCAAAAGTGAAAAGTCACAAAATCAGTTTCAACACTCAATGCCCTCTTAGAAGATAGAGATTGACTGAAAACCTATGATAGAACAATGATATCCTACAAAGTAAATTCTCACGCGTTGATTTCTGACACACTAAAAACCTATTTAACAGTTCAAAACTAGTTATTATTCTGACACAGTGAAGCCTTTCTGTCATTGATAAAGAAGAAAGAAAGAAAGAAAGAAGAAGAAGAAGAAGAAGAGAGGAAGAAGAACAAGAAGAACAAGAAAGAACAAGAACAAGAAGAAACTCTCAAGAAATTCTCTTTAAATAGAACTCTCAAGCAATTATAAAAGCATACTGCTTCTAAGAAGGAACATCTTCACTATTATCATTGTTAGGGTTATGGAAATTGGTATTACCAAGAGAAAAAGTGCAGTATAATTTTTGTCAAGGAATCTCTTTTCTGTTTAGGTGCATTTGTGAGAGATTAGATTCACACGACTAAGGAAGTTTTAAGAAGCCATGATACAACAGCAAGATCCATTACATGGCGTAACAGATACAAATTGATGAACGTTAGCAGATAATTTTGCAACAGGCACCTACTAAGATAGAAGACAATTCGGGCAATCCATAGTCCAAATTTCACTTGTCCAAGATAGAAGAGCAGCTGGGCAATCAAAAATCAAAACTTCAATTGTGATTGAGCTACTTGTAACTGGTCCACTGATTTTAGAAGCAGACCAAGGCCAAAGCCAGTCTCGTTTGGAGATGACTAGAATCACAAGAGCATTTCTCTCTATTTCTAACATATAGAATGTAAAGTGCTGCTTCAGTCAATATGAAATAGGCACTTGGAACTCAGAGTGGGAACTAGATGAGAAAACAAGAAAAGAAACATCGGAAAAAGACCTAAAAATTCCCGGTGCAAGCAGTTCTGTCAAGTTTAATGATTGATCGGCAAGAAATGAAGCGAAAAAAAGGCATTGACAAAATTGGGCATGAAACAATGAAAACAAAACAAAACGGACAAGAATTTGTGCATACACTCTCAAATATTGTTGGATAAAGTCGTGGCCATGGCGCGTTAAATATATCTTCAGAAAAATCAACAGTATCATCATACACCAATAAAAAGAAACAAAGAATTTGCCATTTCGATAGATACCACATTTAGTAAAATAATTTGTGGAGCAGTAATTAGAACAAAAGAGTTGTGGTTTTGCAATTCTAAACGACTTGCCATACATCTTTCGTATAATCGTATGGTAGTCTAGATAATCATTCACAGAAAAGATTCAACGGTATTAAATGGCTCTGTTTTACCCTCAAATTAGCCAATAAATGGTGAAGTTCTAGAAGATGCAGAACATTATAAGACGTTTTTGTTGAATTCGTTCATGATAATTCATGATTTATTACAATCAAAGTCAAAATCGTCGAAATTCGTTAAAATTTTCACCGCGTGCCAAGTCCATGCTACGGTTACATGCTTAAAAACAAAGAGCAAGAGTATGAGAAGAACAACGTGAGCCCACGGATTGGTGCTGCATTATTCAGCCGACTATCAAAGAAAATGGGATTTAAAATTCCCTACGGCCTCTATTACATTTGACAGAAGATTGAATAAACAATGAAAGAACAATAATGCTAAATCAAATGGAACCGCCAAACACAAGAGAATGCCGATCAAAGACCGAGTAAATCCATCAACCCACGACCGATAAAATGCAACCGAGAACCCATTTCCAAAACTCCCAAAATCTACGCAAACACAAGACCCAAACGACTTACCTGAAAAATGGTCTCGAGCAGCCCGCAAGTCCTTGGAGTCAAAGCAGAATAAAAAAAAAAAACCAACAATTGAAGTACGAGCTACAAGTGTTAGAGAGGAGGCATCTGCTGGCGTCCGGTAAGGAGCTCCTGGCCTCGGCGACGAGTAGAGGTCGGAGGGAGAGGAAACCGAAACGCGAGATTTGGGATTTAGGGTTTTCTTCTATTCTCGTCTTTTTTTTTTTTTTTTTTTTTTTTTTTGTGGGAGATTATGGGAATTCCTGAATCTTGAATTCTTGATATTCAAGGTGTTCCATTTTTGACCCCATTAACGCTTCCGAGCTACTATGTATCATGGAATTTATTATTCTGAAGACTCCCCAGATGCAAGAGAACAGCGTTACAGGAGACATCAAGCATGGAAGCTTGGAACCCAACGTGCCGATTCGGAACTTCCGACCCGGGAACCAGATCAGAACCCTTGAATTAAGTACCAAACAACCCTCTTCACCTCCTCGGTAAAAGTTTTCACTTCAGAACTTCGTAAGCCTCTTCTACAGGTAGCCTACTTAGGATTCAAACAATAACATATGATAAAGACTATGATGGCAATTGGTATGCCCTTCATTAATGTACTAAAAAGATTTAAAGTCAATGAAAATTCAAGCCAACAAAAACCAACTCAATGTTTTTACTTAAGTTATACAACCATACAACAAAATTGAGAAAAAAAATGGAACACCAATTAAATTAGAAAAGCAGTTTTTAATAGTTCCTTTGGTTCTTTGCCAAGTACAAGATGTTTCTTTTGAATCTTTGATTCTTCTTGTTTTAACTTTACAAACATGGATAAAAAGATGGAGACTTGTAATAAAATATGTACAACTTGGAGAATATTTATTATTATTATTATTATTATTATTATTATTTGGATTTGGTACTCCCTTCTTGAAATTGCAATAAAAGGAGGACAACGGCATCTTAAAAATCACTATAAAATACAATAAAGTTGACATTTTAATATCAAAGGTAGCTAAATATATGGGCAATATTTAAATTATGAAGAACCATGAGGCATAATTTTACGAAAAATAAAAAAACTAAAAAATATCTTGAGGGAGTCGGGACCATTTCATTGCTTCTTTTATGTGAGCATTCTTCATATCTTTTCTTTATTTCACTAATCTCTTATCTCTGTATAGACATTAGTACCAAATCAGCCAGGATGCACTTTGTCTCACTACTAATAATCTATGAGCCTTAGTTTTTGCATGGCAAAATTATATGTACAAAGTATCTTGTTTGCATATAATGTACACAAGTTTTATATTTTTTATAGCGATATTTTGTACCTGACAAAAAGTACCACTAGCTTGGACTCGCTCTAGTGACAAAAAGGCAGCTTGGATTTTGAGAGTGTCATTGACCCTTAGTCACATTTGGTTGATCATTATTGTTACATGTAACAAAGAACTAAACCAATCATGAGGTGATATGTGTCGTTAAAGTGACACAGCACGCTCTAGTGACAAAAAGGCTGCTTCGACTTTGAGAGTATCATTGACCCTCAGTCCACATTTGGTTGGTCATTATTGTTACATGTAACAAAGAACTAAACCAATCATGAGGTGATATGTGTCGTTAAAGTGACACAGCACTTCGTGATCTCTGCAGCATGGTGTGACCGTTCCAACAGATTCGGCCTCTTGTACTTTTATCTCTTTTTTTTTTTTTTTATCCAAAACAAAGTTAAATTTCATTGAAGTGTTCAAAGAGAGATAGGTTCAAGGCTCGGGAACGAACTGATGGGGTATGCCACGTCAAATAGTTTACAATCATTCTTAATGATAATGTTTAGGCAAACCACGGCCCTTAGACAATCATTCAAAGACATTCATTTTCAAAAAATCAGGGATTCCGTCTATCCATATGTGGAGCTTAGTATTTCCATTGGCTGCAAAATTTGATCCCCTTTTTGGAAGTGTGTCCGCTGCAGAATTAGCCTCTTTGTACTGATGATGAAGCCTCAAGGACGGTGAGGTTTTGAGCAGGTAAGTGTCCACCCACTTCGCTAGTTTCCAATGCCCCTGTTGGTTTCCTTGCAACAACTGAATTACAATCTTGGAATCTCCCTCGATTTCAACATTATAGTTTTTGAAGTATTTATTAATAATTCGTAATGATAAATATACAGCAATAAATTCCGCTTCATTATTTGTCTTCTTTTGAAGTGGCCAGATTGCTGAAATTAAAAGAGTGCCATTTGATACTCTGACAATCACACCTGCCCCTGCATTTTTCCATCAGAAATAGTAGATCCATCAAAATTTATTGTTAAAGTCTCTTCGTCTAGTGGGTGCCATTTCATCTCTAATCGATATTCCTTTTTCTTTTGAAAGTCAAGGATGTTCCTTGATTTTATAAGTTTGGTTTGTCCCAAAATTGTGTTTACTGCTGCGGTAGTGTTCTTATTTTCCATTCTTTTTCTGTTCCTAGAGCACCAAATTTCCAACATTGTGGTGATTACATGGGTGAGTGCTTTTGGGGAGTCATGCATTGGTCTCTTGTCAAGAAGCTTTACCAGGAAAGACCAAATGGTACCTTCCTGTGGGACGACACCCGACCAGGGCAACAAAATCGCATAACATTAATATGTGGGAGATGGATTCAGCTTAGATTTGACACATAGTGCTGAAGGGGTTTACATGTAGGGATGTAAACGGGTAATAAACGGTACGGGTAATGGGTTTCTGTTTACCGTTTAACTTTTTGAACCCCTTACCCGTTACCGTCCGTATCTGTTTAGTTTCGTGAAATCCTTACCCGTTTATTACCTGCCGGAAAACCGGGTAATCGGGTAATAAACGGGTAAATGATAAAAAAATATAAAAATCACAAAAAAACCCAAAAAAATAGGGAAAATTAAGAAAACTGATAATAAAGAGTCAAATACAACACTTTTCTAGAATTCAAAATACAAGTTACATAACACAAAAATCAAATACAAATATAAATTGTCTCCTACACTTAAAATTGACATTCAAATACATTTAATACTTTAGATTCAAAATTGTCCAACCCAAAAAACCATTTGCACTCTTCAATCTTCAAGTTCATCCTCGTCCTCCGAATCAACTTCAGCCATAGAGTATAATGCACCAAACCCAATGGCAATAATTGCATAAGAAATTTAGGGTGTAACTAAATAATACTAAATAGACAAGGAATCAATTAGGAAAAATCTAAAATCTAAATAGCATAATTGCATAAGGATTAGGGAACAATGAGTCAATGACTAGGGACTAGAGAGAGAGGGAAATCCAAAATTAGAATATTAATTAATTAGAGAAGTAAGTAACTAGTAATTAAAATCAATGATATTATTTATAACTTATTAAGAATTTAGGGTATATGACGTAATATGTTATGGGCCAAAAAATTCGAATTACGTAAGCTAATTGAAAATATATGAAATCATCTCGTGTATTTGTTAATTACTATGTTTATCTTTATATAATTTTTATTATGAATTATAATATGCTTATTTTTGTATGATAGTTGTTTACATTTATAAACAAAATTGTCATTTGTATAAAATCTGACATTTGTAAGAAAAATAAAATTTTTTAATCTTAGATTACTAAAACTACCTTATTTAGTTAATTATGAATTTACAATATATGATCTATCCTTTATGACTATGAGTCTTTGACTATGACTAGGGATTCTTTATGAGACCATGAGTTTAAGTCAATATAGACTTCTAATAATTACCAAAATATATAAATATATTCAAATTCTGACCAAACTTTTCAATTCTACAAAATTTTATAATAAGTGATAAAAAATATAATAAGGTTATTTATATAAAAATAAGTATTTTATGATTAAACTAAGTAGATATATAAATTTACTATATTACCCTTACTTAAACGGTAATCGGGTAAAACGCGTTCGGAAGAGCCATTTCCGTTTCTGTCCGTTTAATAAACGGTAGAGCCGGTAAACGGTAGAGCGGTAAACGGATAATAATATTTTATGTCCGTTTTGTTCCGTTTATTAATCGGGCGGACAGTAGAGCGGGTAATCTGCTCCCGTTTACATCCCTATTTACATGGAAACCCCTTCTATTGAGGTTGTCAGCATTAGGAAGCCATTCCTTCAGCATTAGCCAGAGGAAAATCCTTTGTTTGGGCAGTTTTTTCAATTTCCTGATTTTACTCCAAAGGAAATTTGTGGGTCCGTAGGTTTGTGTATTAGTTTTTGCATTCATCATAGTAAAAGCTAGGTGGTAGGCAGACTTTACGGAGAAGAGACCATCGGACGAGGGGGACCAGATGAGGAGTCGTCTCTAGAAGTATCTATCGGTGTCTCCAGAATTTGTTTTTGCAACGTTAGGTGGCAGAGTTACCTAACGCGTGTTTCATTCCACTTGTTTCCATTAAGAGTAATGGAAGCAACTTTGGCTTTGGGCTCCCGAGGTCCACATTGTATTCCCTTGTATTCACTCTATGGTTTGTCGATTTCCCAAACCCAATTGTCGTACCACAAAGATGTGTTATTTCCATTCGGAATTTGACATGAGTTTTCTTTGAGGTTATTCAGATACCTCACCATTTACTTCCAAGCTAGGGATATACCATGCTTGTTTATTTTTTCATTTGTTGTGTGTGGCGATTGCCTATAGTTTTTCCTCATGTAATTAGCCTAGAGGGAGTCTGTGTTTGCGAACATTCTCCATAAGAGTTAAATCCTGCCCCTAAGGATTGCAAGTTTCGTAAGCCTAGCACTCCCTCTCTATGCGACTCACATATACTCTGCCAGTTTACTAAGTGCATCTTTTTGTTTCCCTTATAGGACCAGAGAAAGTCTCTAAAAAGCTTTTCTATTTGATCTATTGCTTTTTGGGAGACGTTAAAACAGGTTAGAGTGTGGAAGGGGATGCTCAATAATACTGATTTCAGTAGGGTCACTCTTCCCGCTAGGTAGAAAATCTTCTTCATCCAACCCTTAAGTTTTCTTTGTACGGATTTTATCAAGGGGTCATATATGTCCCTGGTTATCCTTGATTGTGGGACAACTATCCCTAGATAGGATCCGATGGAGGGGATTTGATTAAAGGGTTAGTGGTTTGTTATGCTATCTTTTGTAGCCAGATTTATAGCTCTCGAGAAGAATAAGGAAAATTTGTTTGGGTTTACATGTTGACCCGAGTATTCTGCATAATGATCGATTATGCGTTTACTACCCATTGTTGTGTTTTCTTCAGCTTTGCCGAATATCAAAGTGTCATCATCATAATGTAAGTTGCAAACACCTGACATAGATGTAATGGGTTTCCAAGGTATTATGGTTCCAGTGGTTGTGGTTTCCTGTAATTTTGTGGCCAATATGAACAGTGTGGGGGAGATGAGTTCCCCTTGCCTAATGCCACATCCTGGAGAGATTAGTTCTGTAGGGGTACCATTTATTAGTATCTGATAAGTTGTGGTGGTGATGCAAGAAAGAATTAAGTCCTGCCATTGCTTAGGAAAGTTGAAAACCTTTAGAGTATAACTAATAAAATCCTAGGATATTGTGTCAAAGGTTTTCTTTAGGTGTATTTTTGTAGGAAAGTAGGTGCCCTTTTTCCTATTTGATTGGAAGGTTTTGAAGACTTTGTTGGCAAGCATGATTTGGTCCATTAGCTGTTTTCCTTTTATGAAGGCAGCTTGGGTGGGGGAGATGAGTTTAGGGAGAAACCTTGACAGTCTAATTGCAAGTTTTTTAGTAAGGATTCTATAGGTAACATTGCACAAGCTAATTGGCCTAAATCACTAAGGCTTTTTAGTGTTTCTATTTTAGGGATGACTACAATAAAGGTTTTGTTGAGCTCTTTTTTCGTACGTGAGTTAAATATGGCTTGGGTATTTGCTAGTAGGTTATCTTTTATGAGGGTCCAGTTCTCTTTGAAAAATATTGGTTGGAATCAATCTAGCGCAGGGGCCTTATACGATTCCATAGAGAAACAGGCAGCTCTGAGTTCTCTCATGGTTATGGGAGAAGATAAAATATGTTTATCATCTTCTGATAATGTCCTTATTGGCTTGAATGGTGGGAGTCCATTTCTGGTGGGTTGTGAGTAGATTCTCTTAAAGAAGGAGACAACCTCCTTCTTTAAGTCATCTTCAGTATGCAACATCGAGCCATCTTGTTTCTCGATTTACTGAATCTTGTTTATGTGAGCTCGAGCTTTAACAAAGGAGTGGAAGAAACACATGTTTTTATCCCCATCCTTGAAGATATTCTATCTCACTCTTTGGAAGGTAAGCATATGTTTGATTCTGGAGAGTTTCATAAGCTCATGTTGAAGATCTTTTTCTTTTGTCAGTAGGATCTGGTCTTGGGGGTTTATCCTTTTGGATGCTCTGAAGTTGTTTAGCTGTTTTTCTAATATTTTTATGAAAGTTCTCAAAGGTCTCATGGTTACATTTTATTAATCCTAATGTTATATTTTGTAGCCTCCTTGGTACTAATTCCTGGGGAGGGGTGGCTAAGTGTGGGCGTTGTATGCTCTACCATGCCGACTTAACTATTTCCTCATAGTCATCTCTCTCTTTCCACATAGCATGGTACCTAAAAGGCCTAGTACTTTTTGGACCTATGTGTAGTAGGGTGAGGAGAAGGGGGAAATGATCTGACCTAACCCTAGGGAGGGTGAGTAGGTATGAGTTTGGCCAGTTTGTGAGCCATCTAATGTTTACTAAGGTCATGTCACACCTAGCTAGGACGAGCTTTCCATAGCTCTACCGTTTGACTAGGTATGTTTTGTGCCATTGTATCCAATGTCGATCACCCTCCATTTGATACAAACTCAATGAAGGGTATGTTTTCTTTGTATGTGTTCCCATGGGTCGAATATTTTTCTCCCGATGATAGTGCGGCACTATCATCGCCGGTTCAGAGATTGGGCACCTAGTGTTCTGTAAGTACTCTAGAGTCGTACTCCACTTATTTGGTTGACGGGGTAGATAGGTGAACGTTATGTATCCACTTTTCTGATTTCGTTATGTAGCTTTGATTTGAATTACATGCGGAAGAGTCTTCAGAATATCTATATTTATATTTGGGTTCCAGAATAACTATTGTCCTTCGCTCAGACCTTGCAAGGGACGATGTGTGAATTCTGAAACAGACTTTCAAGCCATTTGAAAGAGGGAGACGTCTCCAGTGAAGCGGATTTCGCCTCCGATAAGTATATTATTTCGGGTGAGTGCATTTGTAATATGGTAGTAAGTGCATGTTTAACCGAGGAGTTGTATGCTCCTCATATGTTCCATATTAAGATTATAGACATAACTAACTATGGGGGGTTGTCACAGAGTTATTACTTGGCGACAAGGAATGGTGTGTCATTGGAGCAATCATCATTTTTTCCGCTTTGGTAGCTGCCGATGGCAGTGAGTTCTTCTTGGGGAGGATGTTTAATTGTTCGGTTGTTGACCTCTTTCTATTCATCCTTCCCACCAACGTTTGTCCCATGCTGATCTCTTCCAAGTCTGTTGAGAATTCACTTGGTGTCTCGGATCCCCTTTGTTGTTGTATATATTTCTGCATCGCAATGGGAGACATCTGTGTTAGCTTTTCAGAATCAGACTGTGTTCCTTCCTTCTGATTTTTGGTTTGGATAGGAGTCTGGGTGCCATCCTTGTGCTGGGTAGCGTTTGACTCAGACTCTGGACTGTGGAGCTGGTTCGAGTTCCTGTGGTAGACCCTAGCCATATGCGGCTGGATCCTTCTCTCTGTCCAAGTGTTATGTCGGCTTTGGACAAGGGTTCATTCGTCTTCCCTCTCATATTGACCATCGTTTTCCGGAGGGACAGCCGGTCTTCCTCCCTCCTCAGTCGGGGATCGTCCTCGGCACTCAACAGTATTGTGTCCCCAGCGGCGATAGACTGTACAAATCTTTGGTCGCCCTTCTACGATGTATGGGAGATAAAATCTTGATCCCAGCATGACAAATAGTTGTGCCTTTCTTTTCTCCGTCTTCAAGGTCCACCATAACTTTCACACGAGCATAAGTACGGCTGCATGGGTTGTAAGCGGTTTCAACGTCCATGCAAATGTAAGAACCCAAGGGGCGAACCACCCTTTTGAGGGCTTCATCGTGGTAGAAGTTGAAGGGGAGGTGAGAGAGTCTAACCCACAGGGGGTGCTTCAAATAACAGAAAAGTGTCCATATGGAAATCCTGAGGCCGCCTAAATAAGTGAAGATAAGAATCCCTGAGTCTAATCGGAGAGTGAAGCAAGAGTTCTTCGACTTCTTCATCACTTGAGAGAACAATAGAGTGGTATCCACGGTTGAGTGCATAAACTGCAACAGTAGGTTCAGGTAAGGCTGCCTTTCTGACAATGTTCTGCAAGAGAGTGGCGATGGTGCCCAAAGATGCAGGGATGCGAACAACAAATATCCCTACCAGTGTATTTATAACTTGTGCGAGCCTTTTCTGGGTGATTTCTTTGGATAGAGTGACTCTAGTCAGGTCCACTGTAATGCATTCCAAATCCTTGTTCGGTAGAGGTTGTTCGACGGGGTTGATCTGCTGCTGCATGGCTGTCTAGTCTGGCTGCATGCATGAGAACCTGAGCAGAGGTGCCGCCGATTTGACGGGAACAAACTCATTTTCTTTCGGGATTTAGTAATCAGCAACAATTGCTAACTGGTGAAGCAGTGTTCATCGGAGAAAGAGAAGGTGAAGGTTTATTCTATCGAGGAAACTAAGGGTTTAATTTAGGTATATTGCACGCCAATCAAATAGTTTATAAGGTTTCAATGACGGTTCTGATTATGGCAGCTCTTTTCAAGGGGTGGGTACATAAATTCCCGCGGCTTTATCCGTGTGTGACCGTGTAGTGGAATGATTGGGGGATGTGAAGGGGCTTGCGTCATATATGAGCTTTTTCCCATAGGCTGATACAAAGTAGATATTATCTTAACTTAGGCGAATTTCGATTTTTTATGTGGTTTGATTTAGGGAGACAGCGCAGAGTTTTTTGTGTAAATGAAAATTTGGATGAGGGGGAAGCCGCTTATCTATCGACCAAGCCTTGCGCATTCCGTTCGCTTGAAGCCGCCGATCGTTGTGACTAAGAAAACACGTCTACTATCTTTGGAGTAATACTGTTTGACAAGAAATCCTGCCGCTTTGGTTCCCCTTTCCTCGTTGTTTGTACGGACTATTCCAGCTATCGGTGTGTGTTTCCGGCAGGCAATCCGCCATTATGGCCTCGTAGTTCCAGCTCGAGTTCTTCTTTTTCCGTCTTCGTGTCCACTGATACTGTTCGGCGGGTGTTCTCCTGTCGCTCTCCTTAGTATAGACCCCAATGAAAGCATGCGTGTAGACGGGTTTGAATATCCCGGCATATTTAATTTTTTTGTGGAGGGTACTCAGCTGTGTTGTTGCTTGCCCGATTGCGATTACCGACTCACCCCTCTTCGCCGACCGTACGCCCTGCGGGTCATTTTTTGTGTTTTTCCTTTGACATATGTCGCTTTGTGAGACAGAGTAGGGTTTTGTTGCCGTGTGGCCTGATATAATTTACTTACCTGAGGATTTTTTCTTCTGGTATTTGTTTTTCCTATCGTCTTATTCTTACCCTTGGCTTGGGAACATTTGTGTATTTCCCTTGATTCGGTATGTGGATTTGGTATAACTCTTTTCGGTGTGAGTTCATGGTGGAGAATCAGATTTCCATGTGTTTCACAAATTGAATCGATTGCTTCTAGTGTTGGGATCGGGGTTGCCTGTGGTTGTTGTTGGTGTATCGTCAATCCTTGGAGAAGATCGCAAAGTTCTTCCATCTCGTAGACTTTCTTTCCGGAGCAGAGGTGGTAAAATTCCAGAGCAGAGCCTCGATGTACTTTTATCTATAAAAGGATTATCAAGATTTTCTACACAGTACAAGGAACCATTTGTGTGCAACCAAAAATCATAAATTAAGATTGAAGATTGATTGGTAACACGCAAAAAAATAAACATGCAGGGCACACGAGAAGGCTTGTGTAGTTTGGTGCAAACACGCTTAATTAGTCCATGCACAGAAAGATTTGATCACGGCACCTCTGACAGACTTCAAAGGCATTGTTTCACATTTGTGGAATTACAGCTTCCCTGAAGTTTTTCCTCAAAACAGGTGTTCTCTTTGCCGTCACGGAATCAAGAAGCAAAACAACGAACACCACCCGGGATCCAAGGCTATACCCCCTTGTCGGAGTAGCGAAAGTCGACGGATCTGCATTCTGAAATCATCACCTGCGTTAATGGCAGCCTAGCCAACAGACGCGCCGGAGGCTGTCTTGTTCTGCGCAAGTTTTGAGTAGCATTGCACAGAGTTACAGAGCATACTGGGTTGAACGGCGATGAAGCCACCGTTCTTTTTAGAAAATGTAGGCGTTTGTTCAAAAGGAGAAGATTTCTATTTTACAGTGAGGTTATTCTGGTTTGTCTAGGTCCCGAAAGCGATCGCTTCTCTCTAGTTTATGGCCGAACGAGTGCCGGGAAGCGGATCTTCTAATTAAATTTTCTGCGATGTCAGTGCAAAACCTCTTCAATTCGCTCTTTGTCCCTGTCCGTGCCCAATCATGCCATTACAGGCGCGCCACGTCATGGCGTTTTTACCATTTTTGGAAAGATCTACATATCTCTCTCAGCAAAAGCGAAGCTCCGGGATCTCGAAAAGTATCTGGGTTCGCCGGCATTGTCGAGTCGAAGTATTTGCATAAACCGGGGAGGAAGAGGTACTACCATTAAGGCCCGGAGATGTATGCAGCTTGGTTATCGTTTAAGGAGAACATGAATTGCAGACAGAGAGGGACTGAAGCATTCCGGCCGAGAAAAGTGAATCGAGCCAGAGAGATTGATTGTGACGAGAATGTGTACTGCCAGAACACCGGCCCAGAAAGATTCAGAGGTGAACACGCTCAGTACAGTACAACGTTTTTCTTTAATTTTACTAATTTGCTGAATATTTCACTAACCAATTGCCACAAACAATGGCAAATCCATGATATCAGAGCTCGAGACGGGGGACATCTCGCGAAACATCATCGAAATCATCTTCCAAACAACCTCGATGTGGAAGCGAGTGAAGAAGATCGAACGAGTCTTGAAGGTGACAAAACTTCCGGAGGTCCTCCAGAAGTTCGAGGACTACAGAGAGAAGGTGAAGAAACACGCTCGAAACAATAGCAGGACACACCCACGAAGTGTAGTCGACGGGAACGAGCAGTTGAGCTTCTATGTCACAACCATGTCCTGCTGCCCTCCAAAGGACGATAAGATGACCCATCTCTGCTGCTATGCCGCTTGTGGCGTCTGCACGGTAATCCAGTCTGGGTTTAAAGATGCAGATGCAAAAGTGATTGACAGCTGCAAACTGTCTGCAACCGGCAACAGTCACTGCAAGGGCACTGGGAGGAAGAGGGAGGTAAAGAAAGCTGTGGTCTTATGTAGAATGATAGCAGGCACTGTAGCTGATGCAGCTGAAGGAGGCACAATGGGACTCTCTGATTCTCATGGGTACCGCGAAGGATTGTCTGTTAAGAATCCCAATGGAATCCTACCATGCTTTGTGATTATATATTCATGAGATGAGAGACCGAATTCACGTGAGAAAAAAGTAGACCAAATTCATGTAAGAAAAAATTAGACCAAATTCATGTAAGAAAAATGTAAACCAAATAGCTCAGTGGTTTCTTGCAGCAGAATGCTTGCTAGCATGTGATTTCAACACTACTACTCAGGGTCTGTAGGCTGTCCCTCTTTGATGGTCTTATGCAAGTTGACCATGACCTACTCTGAATCAGACAACAGAATTAAGTAAACAAACGGTATAGAAGTTAGTTGTTTGTGACCGGTGAAGAGTTCTTCGCGCGAAACAGTTATTGGGGGGATAGCACGTAAACAATGTAAGCAAAAAATGCACTTTCAGTGTCACATGGCATACACGAAATCTTATTAAAACATGCGAGAAGTATAATTTTTTGATGTCCAAACACTAACTGATTCACATATGACTAAATTAGTCTGGGAGAGCAAAGCATAATCTGTTCCTGAAGTACATTTGATTGTATCCATATATCAGGCACTTGATCTCATTTTGCGATCTTCTGTAGTCTAAGAAAATGTTAGGCTTTCTAAAGACACCAACCACCAGTAAAGAATTAGTTATTTGTTGCCATGAAACCAAAAAGTTTTCAAGTGTATACTGGTCAATTGTTGTGTCTATCTTGCACAGGGAGCAGCCAGCAAGTCAATGTTGACTCATCTCCATGCACTTGAAACAACCAACGGTCTGTCTATCCAACCAAGATAGAGCGCTCCATCTCTTTCTTCAAGTCTATAGTTCTCACAGTAACTCTCCAGTAAACTCCGAATGGTGTTATTCACTAACGAGCTCAATGGGTAAGGACTAAACCCTGCCATCTCGAAACGAGCCTGCCATTTCCCCAGAAGTTCGTGCCTTTCGACCCTTTCAGCCCCTTCGCATGCAATGATGTTAACTATGTCACGAGCCAAGCAGTGCTGCTCCACACTAATCCTTTCCTTGTTCTCCCTTGGTAGAGTCACATCAATTGACTCAAAGATAGCACTGTAGTAACTTAGAGTCTCTACGTATCTCGGAAAGAAAGGGGCAGTATTTGTATTAGATTCTTGTTCTACTAGGGTAACTACCTTCGGCGATAAGCTTTTCACCAACCTCAAGAGCCGATCCCGGTGATTCCGTGTGCTAACACTCTCATCTGGCATATGATGCAATTGAAAAGGAAAATTGACTGCCAAGGCCTCCCCAGGTCGGACACGCAAATGCTCCAATTCAACTTCACATCCTGACATAGCTGCAGCATGGAATTCAAAAGGCACATTGCAAGAATCAGCAAGTCTTGCCAGCCTCTGTCCTACAATATGGAGCCCACCACCTCGAGCATAGGCAGACATCGAGTCATCGACACCGGTTATGCGTACATGTGGAGGACCACCAGGCCTTGCAGACAGAGCCTGAATTAGGGTGATCCATTGGCTTCCCTGAGCAATCTGAAAATCAATTATATGGACACGATCTTCATCCTTCAAAGCTTCTGCAATGGCTCCATTTGCAGACATATATCCAAATTTGAAGTATGGGCAAACTTCATAAAGTATGTGCATGTAAGAGAGAAGTTCCGAACTGGCAGGCTCCTTGCATTTGAGGGCTTTGCAAATCAAACTCCCTGAGGAAGCCAACCTTGCAACAAGACCTTCAAGCATGTAGGCCCCAAGTCGTTGAAGGGGCTCCCCTGAAACAGAAACCATCTGCCTTAATTCACCCATCAACCATTCCGCACTAAGCATATCATTATCAGCGACAGCTTTTCCACAAGCAATAATTACCTCCTTTAGATCTCCTCTAATTATCTCCATCAACTGTTTCCACTTGTTGAGTCCCAATGAGCTAGGACCGGGAGAGGTGCCGTCAAAATTGTCAACTATGTCAGAATCAGGACCCAACATAACAGTTTCCAATTCTCTCAGCTTGTGCTGCAAACCATGCACATCCTCAGTCACGCAGGACCCACTAATGGGTGAACCGTAATTAATATCTGGCGAGTGATGTTGATCCGATGGGTAGGATTGTGAGTCTTGTTGTGATGCCGGGCTTGCACTGGGTGAGAAACTGAGGGATGACGAAGAGTTATACACATTATAGCTACCAGTTGCAGAAGATGATTCTAAGGTACAGTACGGCCCTTGAGAAGTGTGGATTGTAAAGCTGCGATGAAGATGCTAGTGTAGTCGGAGCCGGAGGTGGTGGTGTCGGAGTCGGGACTGGTGTTGCCTGGCTGACCGAGTCGGACTCAGGACTGGTGTTGTTCGGGCTGGCCGAATACACCGAACTTTGACCCTTACTGGTGATGGTGATGAGGAGTCAATGGGATGTTTCCTAGGTGGCATATGTACCCTGCAAATTTAAAGAAACGAGGATTGTCAGCTATTTTCACAAAATAAATAGAATTACCTGTTACGGTCAACACTACAATAATTGTAATCCATCAAACTTACGCTATGTTACAATTTAAGGATTAAACACTTTAGATGTCAACAGAGATGAGACGCTTTAATGGATGAAACATCAAAATTCTGTTTTGGGAGATAAACTCACTCGTGATCTAAACCATTGTACGAAATGGTTATGTTGCTCTGTCTGTATCCGATGATCGGTCCATTGGGGGTGTAACCTTCTCAAGTACTCTCTATTTTCCCTACAACCAAATGTGGAATAAATTAATTTAGCTGTGGTATATGGTTTGTTTCTGTGTAATATTTAGTGAAACAACTAGAATTACTTACAAGAGGTATGGAGGAGCCTCCAGAGTGTTGAATAGTAAAAACCGGTGGATCTGGTACAAGTCATCAGCGGTGAGCATATGAGAACGTGTTGTCCCTAAAGGTCTTGGTTCATACCTTACCGGTCTAGTAATCTTGGACTCAATCCCTTCAACATAAAGTGCATAAAAAGTAGTTACTTCTTCCATCAAATATCCTTCTGCAATAGATCCCTCCGGCCGATTTCTGTTACGGATGTAATTCTTTAGTGTAAGCAAGTAACGTTGAATTGGGTACATCCATCTGTACTGCACTAGCCCTGCCAGCCTGACCTCCGTTGCTAGGTGTATGCTCAGATGAACCATGACGTCAAAAAACGAAGGTGGAAATATTCTCTCTAACTTGCACAAAATTACTAGAATGGCTGCCTCAAGTTTATCCATGTTATCTACATCAATCACTTTGGAATACAACTCCCTAAAGTAAGCTGAAAACCCATTCAATACTTTGCACACAGGCATTGAAATTGTTTTCCTCAACGCTAATGGAAGGAGTTCTTGCATGAGAACTTGAAAATCATGACTCTTGAGGCTCACCATTTTCCTTGCTTTGACTTGTACTTGGTTTGAAACATTTGAACTGAAACCTGACAGGAGCTTTAATTCCATCAAAACACGTAGAAACTATGTTTTTTCATCCTTCGTCAAACTGTATGCCGCATGAGGAATTACTACCTTCCCATCAACTTTTTCGTATGGCCTCGGATTGAATTGTTTCCGTATGTTAAGAGTCTGCAAATCTAATCTAGACTTCATATTATCCTTTGACTTTTCATCCTTTTCCAAAATCGTATTCAGAATACTATCGCATACATTCTTCTCGATATGCATGACATCTAAGTTGTGGCTAATGAGTAGCCTGCAAGACCCAATCTAATGTTTCGGTGATTGGAACTAAATGATGGATACACTCTGTCAAAGTGTTTCCATGCTGGTGAATCTCTAGGGTGAATCATTTTTCCCTCTTCAGTTGCGGGCGTTGAACCATACCATGTCATCAACTCGTCTGTTTTGTTGGATATAAACAACCATTGCAACCTCGGAACCAAGGGAAAATATCTAAGGACCTTTGCAGGCCTTGAAGCAGTCTGATGTCTCCCTTTTTTTTTGACAGACTATCTTGAGGATCCACATCTTGGACACTTATCCAGATCTCTGAAATCATTTCTGTATATTACACAATCGTTCGGACATGCATGGATTTTCTCGTAACTCGTGGAAGCAAATTATTCAGGGGAATGGTGTCTTTAAGAAGGGAGACAACATCTGAAAATGATTTGTTGCTCCATCTATTCAAACACTTTAATTGGAATAAATGCACCATGAAAGCTAATTTTGAGTATTTTTCACATCCTCTATATAGTGGCTTTTTCGTCTCTTCCAGTAACTGTTGGAATCTACGTTTTTCTGCATCATCAACTTCATGCTCCATGTTGTCTTCTTCCACATTTTGCATGAAAGCATCACTCAACATCTTTGCCATCTTTTCACCGTGGCCAGTCCGCACATTAATGTCGGACTGATTTTGTGGTCGAACTCAATGGTATGACTACCATTTGTATAGAGGGAAAAAAATCCTCTAGGACTATGTGGGTCTTGATCGTCTCACAGTCAAGGTTCTATCCATTTTCACATTTCTGACATGGACAACACATCAAACCATTTCCTTGCACCACAGCCGTTCTCTTGCATAATCTATAAAAAAATTGACTCTAGCAACAAATCTAGGATGACACCGGGCTGGCTTTGTCTTGTACTCATACATCCATCTCTTGTCATTGAAATAGTCCATATCCATGGATATTATGAAAGATAATCTACACAAAAGAATAAAATGGGTGTTTAATACTCAATTAGGTAACTCACCATTGCAAATATCTTCCTCTCACATCCACTCTCTAAAAAAGAACCCTTCCTCTAAAGTGCCCATCTGTTTTTTTCATACTTCACAATATTCAAAACCAAACTTGAAAATCTTAATGCAATGGACAATCGACTTCTTTCATTCAAACATTGAATAAATTACACTAAGCATTTACTTTTAGTTGTCTTCAACTACGAGTTATGAGCTATAACATAATGCAGAAGTAATACTAGAAACATTCTGTTGAGAATAAAAAATCTGCGGCACAGTTGGATCGGTTATCTTAAAAAGAGACAACATCAACTCAAAGAAAATACCACAGTGGACAACATCTAATTATCTTAAATGAAAATACCAAAATCTGGAGAACTCAAACAACAACCAGAAATGAGTGATAAATGCAAAAGGAAATCAGATGCAGCCTCCTCCAATGACTACGGACCGTCCTTTTTTCCTACAAATGAAAAAACAATCCACTAATTCACTAAATTGGCATCTAGGGCAACAGTACCTCAGCAAGAGAGAAAGAGAGAGAGACAACAGAATTTGGAAGTAAACCTAGGGAGATAAATATTTACCTAGAGAGAAATCAGAGACCGAGAGAGAGAGAGAGAGAGAGAGAGAGAGAGAGAGAGAGAGAGAGAGAGAGAGAGATAGAGAGAATGTTTGAAACACCAAAAAAAATCACCTTAACAAAAATCTGAAACAGAATTTGAGAGTAACCCGAGAGAGAGAAATATTTAACAATGGAGAAATCAGAGAGAATGAGAAAGAAAGAAAACTGAGAGAGAGAGAGAGAGAGAGAGAGAGAGAGAGAGGAATTCGAAGAGAGAGAAGTACAGATAAGAAACAGATTTTGATAGAAAGTCAAAGAGATAGTTAGAGAGAAAACCAAGTGAGAGAGAGAGAGAAAGAGAGAAATCCGAGAGATAGAGATGAAGTCGGAGTTAGAGAAAGATAAGAGAGATAGAGGGAGTGAGAGAATTAAAGAATGAAACAGAATTTGAGAGAAAACCGAGACTAGAGAGAGAGAGAGAGAGAGAGAGAGAGAGAGAGAGAGAGAGAGAGAGAGAGAGAGAGAGAGAGAGAGAAGATAAGAGAGATAGAATAAGAGAGAGAGAGAGAGAGAGAGAGAGAGAGAGAGAGAGAAGATAAGAGAGATAGAATAAGAGAGAGAGAGAGAGAGAGAGAGAGAGAAGATAACAGAGATAGAGGGAGAGAGAGAGAATTAAAGTCTGAAATAGAATGTGAGAGTAAATCGAGGGAGATAAATATTTAACTAGAGTGAAATCCGAGAAAGAGAAACAGAGAGAGAGAGAGAGAGTAAGATTTAATGAGAGGGAAATCAGAGAGAGAGAGAGAGAGAGAGAGAGATAATGAGAGAGAGAGAGAACCCCGAGAGACAACTGAGAAACAACTGAGAGAGATAGAAATGAAGTCAGACAGAGAGAAAGATAAGAGTGAGAGAGATAGAGGAAGGAGAGAGAAAACCGAGAGAGACAATTTTAGAGGGATTTCTACATTTGAATTCCCATCAAATACAGAAATCGGGACAACCAGACACGTATTAACCAAGTGCTTTTAATTAACACATCGAAAGTGAAACAGATTTCGAGAGAGTGAAAAAACAAGAGAGAACACTGAGAGTTTCAGCTTGAGTGAAAACTTAGAGAGAGAAAAAGAAGAGAGACAAAATTCAGAGGCAAAACTAAAGAGTGGAACTGATATTCAGAGATAGAGAATTAGAGAATGAAAACGATTTTGAGAGAGAGGATAAACAGTAACTGAATTATATAAACACATCCACCGTCGAATATCACTCAACAAATATAATTAAACACCATCAATACCATTCAACACATCACCATCGAATATCACTCAACACATATAATTAAACACCATCAATACCATTCAACACATCCCCATCGATAGCTCATACACTAAAATAAACACATCCACCATCGAATTAAAAATCAATCCCTAACATTGTATTCAAATAACAATACAACAACTGAATTATAAGAAGGCAAGTTTACCAAAGAGGGACGAATATCATTCAACTCATCCACAATACATCCACTATACAGCACCGAATTTCACTAAACAACACCGAATTTCACAAAAATTAATCACCTAAAAAACATCTGAAGCAGAATTTGGGAGTAAACTCAAATCAAATAAATGAAAGATACTCTCTAATAAATGAAAGTACAGAAGCTTACAGGAATTCTATCAGGGTACTTCTCTTTAATCTGAGATGCTTCTGCCTGCCTTCTTTCTGATTTCAAACACAGACTTGGAATTACCTGTCACATAAAGAGAAAAATCCACAGTTTTGAGAACCGAAAGCAAAAACGAAATACAAAGAACCTCGTCCAAATTAATTACCTGTGGCGAAGGGGAAGGGTCTTCCGTCGACGGCGAGGAAGTCAGAGGGGTTCGACATTGGGTGGGAGGCCGGAACGCAGAGCACGCCGCCGGAAATCGCCCCGAGAGGTTTCGAAAGAACTAGGTTTTCGAACCCAAGTGTGTCGTCGAAGATAGGTCTTCGGCTGGAGGAGTACGTGCGACACTGAGAAGATGAAACCGGAAAACTTTCAAGCGGAACACCGGGGGAACACGGGAGTACGGTTTCACGCGCTGGTTTCCTTTGCGTGCTGGTGATCCAATGGCTTCATTGTTTGTCTAGTTTTGAAGCGGCCAAATTACTGAAATTAAAGGAGTGCCATTTGATTCTGACAATCACACCTGCCCCAGCATTTTTCCATCAGAAATAGTAGATCCATCAAAATTTATTTTTAAATTCTCTCCCTCTGGTGGGTGTCATTTCATCTCTACTCGATCTTCCTTTTTCCTTCGGAAGTCAGGGATGTTCCTTGATTTTATAATAAGTTTGGTTTGTCCCAAAATTGTGTTTTCACACTGCTGCGGAGTGGTCTTCTTATTTTCCATTCTTTTTTTGTTCCAAGAGCACCAAATTCCCACATTGCGGTGATTGCATGGGTGAGAGCTTTCAGGGAGTCATGCATTGGCCTCTTGTCAAGAAGCTTTACCAGGAAGGACCAAATGGTACCTTCCTGTGGGACGACTCCTGTTTCTTCACTTACTAGGTTCCAAACCTGGGCAGCAAAATCGCCTGACATTAATATGTGGGAGATAGATTCAGCTTCAGTTAGACACATAGCACAGAGGGGATTTACATGGAAACCCCTTCTATTGAGGTTGTCAGTAGTAGGAAGTCATTCCTTCAGCATTAGCCAGAGGAAAATCCTTTGTTTGGGCAGTTTTTTCAATTTCCAGATTTTGCTCCAGAGGAAATCTGTGGGTTCGTAGGTTTGTGTATTAGTTCTTGCATTCATGATAGTAGAAGCTAGGTGGTAGGCAGACTTACGGAGAAGAGACCATCGGACGAGGGGGACTGAATGAGGAAGTCCTCTCTAGAAGTATCTATCTGTGTCTCCAGAATTTGTTTTGCAACGTTAGGTGGTTAGAGCTTCCTAATGTGTGTTTCATTCCACTTGTTTCCATTAAGAGTAATGGAAGCAATTTTGGCTTTGGGCTCCCGAGGTCCACTCTGTATTCCCTTGTATTCACTCAATGGTTTGCCGATTTCCCAAACCCAATTGTCATACCGCAAAGATGTGTTATTTTCATTCAGAATTTGGCATCTTGTGTTTTCTTTGAGGTTATTCAGATACCTCACCATTTGCTTCCAAGATAGGGATATACTATGCTTGTTTATTTTTTCTTTTGTTGTGTGTGGCGATTTCCCGTAGGTTTTCCTCAAGTAATTAGCCTAGAGGGAGTCTGTGTTTGCGAACATTCTCCATAAGAGTTTGATTTTTAATCCTGCCCCTAAGGATTGCAAGTTTCGTAAGCCTAGCCCTCCCTCTCTATGTGACTCACATATACTCTGCCAGTTTACTAAGTGCATCTTTTTGTTCCCTTGTAGGACCAAAGGAAGTCTCTAAAAAAAATTTCTATTTGATCTGTTGCTTTTTGGGGGACATTAAAATAGGTTAGAGTGTGCAAGGGGATGCTCGATAGTACTGATTTCAGTAGGGTCACTCTACCCGCTAGGTACAAAAACTTCTTCATCCAACCCTAAAGTTTTCTCTGTATGAATTTAATCAAGGGGTCATATATGTCCCTGGTTATCCTTGATTGTGGGACAACTATCCCTAGATAGGATGCGATGGAGGGGGTTTAATTAAAGGGTTAGTGGTTTGTTATGCTATCTTTTTGTAGCCAGATTTACAGGTCTCGAGAAAAATAAGGAAGATTTGTTTGGGTTTACATGTCCACCCGAGTATTCTGCATAATGATCGATTGTGCGTTTACTACTCATTGTTGTGTTTTCTTCAGCTTTGTCAAATATCAGAATGTCATCAGCATAATGTAAGTTGCAAACACCCGACGTAGATGTAATGGGTTTCCAAGGTATTATGGTTCCAGTGGTTGTGCCATTCTGTAATTCTGAGGATAATAATTTTGTTGCCAATATGAACAGTGTGGGCGAGATGGTGTCCCCTTGCCTAATGCCACTTCTTGGAGAGATTGGTTCTGAAAGGGTACCATTTATTAGTATTTGATAAGGTGTTGTGGTGATGCAGGAAAGAATTGACTCCTGCCATTGCTGAGGGAAGTTGAAAGCCTCTAGAGTATAACTAATAAATTCCTCAGATATCGTGTCAAAGGCTTTCCTTAGTTCTATTTTTGTACCAAAGTAGGTGCCCCTTTTCCTATTTGATATGAAGATTTTGAAGACTTTGTGGGCTACCATGATTTGGTCCGTTAGCCGTCTTCCTTTTATGAAGGCAGCTTGGGTGCGGGAGATGAGTTTAGGGAGAAGCCTTGTTAGTCTAATTGCAAGTATTTTAGTAAAGATTTTATAGGCAGCATTGCACAAGCTAATAGAGAAATGGACATTTTAGTGTTTCTATTTTAGAGATGAGTACAATAAAGGTTTTGTTGAGCTATTGTTTCATGTCTTGTGTTAAATATGGCTTGGGTTTTTGCTAGTAGGTCATCTTTTATGAGGGGTCAGTTCTCCATGAAAAATATTTCATGGAATCCATCTAGCGCAGGGGCCTTACACAATTCCATAGAGAAATGGGCAGCTCTGAGTTCTCTCATGATTATGGGAGAAGATAAAATATGTTTATCATCCTCTGATAATGTCCTTATAGGCTTGAGAGGTGGGTGTCCTTTTCTGGTGGGTTGTGAGTAGATTCTCTAAAAGAAGGAGACAACCACCTTCTTTAAGTCATCTTCGGTATACAACATCGAGGCATCTTGTTTCTCAATTTGCTGAATCTTGTTTATGTGAGCTCGAACTATAACAAAGGAGTGGAAGAAACGCGTGTTTTCATCCCCATCCTTGAAGATACTCTGTCTCACTCTTTGGAAGGTATGCATATGTTTAATTATGGAGAGTTTCATAAGATCATCTTGAAGATCTTTTCTTTTGTCAGTAGGGTCTGGTTTTGGGGGTTTATTTGGATATCCTTTTGGGTGCTCTCAAGTTGCTTTGCTGCTTTTCTAATATTTTTATGAAAGTTCCTAAAGGTTTCACTATTCCATTTTGTTAATCCTAATGCTATATTTTGTAGCCTCCTTGGTAGTAATTCCCGGTGAGGGGTCGCTAAGTGTCGGTGTTCTTTGCTCTCCCATGCCGACTTAACTATTTCCCCATAGCCATCTCCCTCTTTCCACATAGCATGGTACCTAAAAGGCCTAGTACGTTTTGGACCTATGTGTTGTAAGGTGAGGAGAAGGGGGGTGTGATCTGACCTAACCCTAGGGAGGGTGAGTAGGGATGAGTTTAGCCAGTTTCTGAGCCATGTAATGTTTACTAAGGTCAAGTCCAACCTAGCTAGGACGAGCTTTCCATATCTCTACCGTTAGACCAGGTAAATTTTGTGCCATTGTATCCAATGTCGATCCACCTTCCATTTGATACAAATTCAGTGAAGGGTATGTTTTCTCTGTATGTGTTCCCATGGGTCGAATATTTTTCTCCCTATGATATTGTGGCATTAAAATGCCCCACTATCACCGCCGGTTCAGAGATTGGGTACCTAGTGTTCTGTAAGTCCTCTAGAGTCGTACTCCACCTATTTGGTTGAGGAGGTAGATAGGTGAACGTTATGTATCTACTTTTCTGATTTCATTGTGTAGCTTTGATTTGAATTACATGCGGTGTAGTCTTAAGAATATCTATATTTATATTTGGATTCCAAAATAACCATTGTCCTCCACTTAGACCTTGTGAGGGGACGATGTGTGAATTCTGAAACAGACTTTCAAGCCATTTGAAAGTAGGATACGTCTCCGGCGAGGCGAATTTCGTCTCCGATAAGTATATTATTTCGGGTGAGTGAATTCGTAATATGGTAGTAAGTGAATGTCTAACCATAGGGGTTGTGTGCTCCTCAGATGTTCCTTATTAAGATTATAGACTTAACTAACTATGGGGGGTTGTCACAGAGTTCTTACCTAGCGACAAGGAATGGCGTGCTGGTGGAGCAATCATCATTTTTGCCACTTTGGTAGCTGCCTGCGGCAGTAAGTTCTTCTCGGGGTGGATGTTTAATTATTCGGTTGCTGGCCTCTTTCTGTTCATCCTTCTCATGTTTGTCTCTTGCTGATCTCTTCCGAGTCTGTTGAGAATTCACTTGGTGCCTCGGCTGGCCTTTGTTGTTGTTTATCTTTCTGTGTCGCGATGGGAGACTTCTGTGTTAGCATCACATGGGCTATCACGCATGTCTTTTTTATGGATGGATCCTTCTCAATGTCCAAGTGTTACGACGGCTTTGGACAAGGGTCCATTCATCTTCCCTCTCATCTTGACCATCGTTTTCCGGAGGGACAGCCGGTCTTCCTCCCTCCTCAGTCGGGGCTCGTCCTCGGCACTCAGCAGTACTGTGTCCCCATCGGCGACAGACCATACAAATATTTGGTCGCCCTTCTACGATGTATGGGAGATAAAATCTTGATCCCAGCATGACAACAGTTGTGCCTTTCTTTTCTCCGTCTTCAGGGTCCACCATAACTTTCACACGAGCATAAGTACGGCGGCATGGGTTGAAAGCTGTTTCAACATCCATGCAGATGTAAGAACCCAGGGGGCGAACCACCCTTTTGAGGGCTTCATCGTGGTAGAGGTTGAAGGGGAGGCAAGAGAGTCTAACCCACAGGGGTGCTTCAGAAAATAGAAAAGTATCGACGTGGAAATCTTGAGGCCATCTAAGTAAGTGAAGATAAGAATCCCTGAGTCTAATCGGATAGTGAAGCAAGAGTTCCTCGACTTCTTCATCTCTTGAGAGTACAATAGAGTGGTATCCACCGTTGAGTGCATAAACTGCAACAGCAGGTTCAGGTAAGGCTGGTTTTCTAACAAAGATGCAAGGATGCGAACAACGAATATCCCTACCAATGTATTCCTAACTTGCACGAGCCCTTTCTTGGTGATTTCTTTTGATATGGTGACTCTTGTCAGGTCCATTGTAATGCATTCCAGATCCTTGTTCGGTGGAGATTGTTCGACGAGGACGATCTGTTGCATGGCTGTCTAGTCTTGCTGCATGGCTGTCTAGCCTGGCTGCATGCATGCGAGCCTGAGTGGAGGTGCCGCCGATTTGATGGGAACTATCTCGTTTTCTTTCAGGTTTTAGTAATCAGCAACAACTGCTTACTGGTTTTCTATTTCCGTGGTTGTCGAAGAGGATGCAGGAGCGTCTTCCGTTTTGGCAGGATATCAGTTTTCTTGAGTGTAGTGTTCTTCGGGTAAGGAGAAGGTGAAGGTTTGTTCTATCGTGGAAACTAAGGGTTTAATTTGGGTATATTGAACGCCAATCAAGTAGTTTATCACGTTCCAATGATGGTTCTAATAGGGATTATGGCAGCTCTTTTGAGGGGGTGGGTACATAAATTCTTGCGGCTTTATGGCTTGCGTCGTATATGAGCTTTTTCCTTTAGGCTGATACAAAGCAGATATTATCTCTGACCCTAACCGTTAACTTAGGCCCATTTCGATTTTTTATATGAGTAATGTTATGCGTACCGAGGCTGTACACCTCTGGGACACCTCCACGTCAGCTCCACGGCTATAAACCGGATGTCCCGGTTTTCACAACACACCGAAAAAAGTAAAACGTATTTTTTTATGTTTTACTTTTTCGTCTCCCAAGTTATCTTCTTTCTCCCGCTCAGTTCTCCCTCTCCCGCTCCGTTCTCCCTCTCTCCCGCTCAGTTCTCCCTCTCCCGCTCCGTTTTCCCTCTCTCCCTCTCCGTTCTTCCCGTCTCCCTCTCCGTTCTCTCGCAGCAATTCCGTCTTTAATCGATTTAACCTTTCGAACAAACTCAGCAATTTCGTAGTTTGAGGTCTAATAAAAGATCTAAAAATTTCTAATAACAAATTTAACTTTCCAATCCATGCCAGAAAAGGAGTGTGGAGTTACGTTTGAACTTGAAGCTTCACACCTCAAACTTAATTTTTAAATTCAATTGCAGGTTTAATACTTTACCTTTTCATGCAACATTCTAATTTCCTATAGCATCATAATTTATAGTCATGTATTTCGCGAGGGAGATGCCGAATGGGAGAAGGGAGAGGGAGAGTGGGAGACTAGGAGAACGGAGAGGGAGACTAGGAGAACGGAGAGGGAGAACGGGAGACTAGGAGAACGGGAGACTAGGAGAACAGGAGACTAGGAGAACGGGAGACTAGGAGAACGGAGGGGAGAACGGGAGACAAGGAGAACGGAGGGGGAGAACGGGAGACTAGGAGAACGGGAGACTAGGAGAACAGGAGACTAGGAGAACGGGAGACTAGGAGAACGGGAGACTAGGAGAACGGGAGACAAGGAGAACGGAGGGGGAGAACGGGAGACTAGGAGAACAGGAGACTAGGAGAACGGGAGACTAGGAGAACGGGAGACTAGGGAGAACGGAGACTAGGAGAACAGGAGACTAGGGAGAACGGAGGGGAGAACGGAGGGGAGAACGGAGGGGAGAACGGAGGGGAGAACGGAGGGGAGAACGGAGGGGAGAACGGAGGGGAGAACGGAGGGGAGAACGGAGGGGAGAACGGAGGGGAGAACGGAGGGGAGAACGGAGGGGGAGAACGGAGGGGAGAACGGAGGGGAGAACGGAGGGGAGAACGGAGGGGAGAACGGAGGGGAGAACGGAGGGGAGAACGGAGGGGAGAACGGAGGGGAGAACGGAGGGGAGAACGGAGGGGAGAACGGAGGGGAGAACGGAGGGGAGAACGGAGGGGAGAACGGAGGGGAGAACGGAGGGGAGAACGGAGGGGAGAACGGAGAGGGGGGGAGAACGGAGAGGGAGGGGGGAGAACGGAGAGGGAGGGAGGGAGGAGAGGGAGGGAGGAGAACGGAGGGGAGGAGAACGGAGAGGGGAGGGAGGAGGGAGAACGGAGGGGAGGGAGAACGGAGAGGGAGGGAGAACGAGAGGGAGGGAGAACGGAGAGGAGGGAGAACGGAGAGGGAGGGAGAACGGAGAGGGAGGGAGAACGGAGAGGGAGGGAGAACGGAGAGGGAGGGAGGGAGAACGGAGAGGGAGGGGAGGGAGAACGGAGAGGGAGGGGAGGGAGAAAAGAAAGGGGAGACAAAAAGTAGGAGATAAGGAGACAAAATAAAAAGTAAAATATAAAAAAAAAATTCTTTGTCTTTTGGGTCTAGGGTTTAAGGTTTAGGAGCCCAGGAGCTGACGTGGAGCCGACTCACCCCGCCGACCATTTTCCCCGCAGGTCATTTTTTGTGCTTTTCCTTTGACATATGTGGCTTTGTGAGCGGTAAGATCTTGTTGCCGTGTGGCCTGATATACTTGAGGATTTTATTTTCTGGTATTTGTTTTTCCTATCCTCTTATTCTTACCCTTGGCTTGGGAACATTTGCGCCGGAGGCTGTCTTGTTCTGCGCAAGTTTTGAGTAGCATTGCACAGAGTTACAGAGCATACTGGGTTGAACGGCGATGAAGCCACCGTTCTTTTTAGAAAATGTAGGCGTTTGTACAAAAGGAGAAGATTTCTATTTTACTGTGAGGTTATTCTGGTTTGTCTGGGTCCCGAAAGCTATCGCTTCTCTTGTTTATGGCCGAACGAATGCCGGGAAGAGGATCTTCTAATTAAATTTTCTGCGATGTCACTACAAAACCTCTTCAATTCGCTCTTTGTCCCTGTCCGTGCCCAATCATGCCATTACAGGCTCGCCACGTTATGGCTGTTTTTACCATTTTCGGAAAAAGGTACATATCTCTCTCAGCAAAAGCGAAGCTCCGGGATCTCGAAAAGTATCTGGGTTCGCCGGCATTGTCGAGTCGAAGTATTTGCACCGGGGAGGAAGAGGTACTACCATTAAGGCCCGGAGATGTATGCAGCTTGGTTATCGTTTAAGGAGAACATGAATTGCAGACAGAGAGGGACTGAAGCATTCCGGCCGAGAAAAGTGAATCAAGCCAGAGAGATTGATTGTGACGAGAATGTGTACTGCCAGAACACCGGCCCAGAAAGATTCAGAGTTGAACACGCTCAGTACAGTACAACGTTATTTTTTAATTTTACTAATTTGCTGAATATTTCACTAACCAATTGCCACAAACAATGGCAAATCCATGATATTAGAGCTCGAGACGGGCGACATCTCGCGAAACATCATCGAAATCATCTTCCAAACAACCTCAATGTGGAAGCGAGTGAAGAAGATCGAACGAGTCTTGAAGGTGATAAAACTTCCGGAGGTCCTCCAGAAGTTCGAGGACTACAGAGAGAAGGTGAAGAAACACGCTCGAAACAATAGCAGGACACACCCACGAAGTGTAGTCGACGGGAACGAGCAGTTGAGCTTCTATGTCACAACCATGTCCTGCTGCCCTCCAAAGGACGATAAGATTACCCATCTCTGCTGCAGTGCCGCTTGTGGCGTCTGCACGGTAATCCAGTCTGGGTTTAAAGATGCAGATGCAAAAGTGATTGACAGCTGCAAACTGTCTGCAACCGGAAACAGTCACTGCAAGGGGAGGAAGAGGGAGGTAAAGAAAGCTGTGGTCTTATGTAGAGTGATAGCAGGCACTGTAGCTAATGCAGCTGAAAGAGGCACAATGGGACTCTCTGAATCTCATGGGTACTGCGAAGGATTGTCTGTTAAGAATCCCAATGCAATCCTACCATGCTTTGTGATTATATATTCATGAGATGAGAGACCAAATTCACGTAAGAAAAAAGTAGACCAAATTCACGTAAGAAAAATGTAAATCAAATAGCTCAGTGGTTTCTTGGAGCAGAATGCTTGCTAGCATGTGATTTCAACACTACTACTGAGGGTCTGTAGGCTGTCCCTCTTTGATAGAAGTCTCTATGTTGAGATTCTCAACTTAATACCTCCTTAACCTGTTCCAGTTCTCCTTGATGATCTGAGAAAATTGGTCAAGCGGGCCTCTGGTATTGCTAATAGCACGCAATGCAAGTTGACCATGACCTACTCTGAATCAGACAACAGAATTAAGTAAACAAACAGTTGTTTGTGACTAGTGAAGAGTTCTTCCCGCGAAACAGTTATTGGGGGGATAGCATGTAAAGAATGTAAGCAAGAAATGCACTTTCAGTGTCACATGGCATACACGAAATCTTATTAAAACATGCGAGAAGTATAATTTTTTGATGTCCAACACTAACTGATTCACATGTGACTAAATTAGTCTGGGAGAGCAAAGCATAATCTGTTCCTGAAGTACATTTCATTGTATCCATATATCAAGCACTTGATCTCATTTTGCGATCTTCTGTAGTCTAAGAAAATGTTAGGCTTTCTAAAGACACCAACCGCCAGTAAAGAATTAGTTATTTGTTGCCATGAAGCCAAAAACTTTTCAAATGTATACTGGTCAATTGTTGTGTCTATCTTGCACAGGGAGCAGCCAGCAAGTCAATGTTGACTCATCTCCATGCACTTGAAACAACCAACGGTCTGTCTATCCAACCAAGATAGAGCGCTCCATCTCTTTCTTCAAGTCTATAGTTCTCACAGTAACTCTCCAGCAAACTCCGAATGGTGTTATTCACTAACGAGCTCAGTGGGTATGGACTAAACCCTGCCATCTTGAAACGAGCCTGCCATTTCCCCAGAAGTTCGTGCCTTTCGACCCTTTCAGCCCCTTCGCATGCAATGATGTTAACTATGTCACGAGCCAAGCAGTGCTGCTCCACACTAATCCTTTCCTTGTTCTCCCTTGGTAGAGTCACATCAATTGACTCAAAGATAGCACTGTAGTAACTTAGAGTCTCTACGTATCTCGGAAAGAAAGGGGCAGTATTTGTATTAGATTCTTGTTCTACTAGGGTAACTACCTTCGGCGATAAGCTTTTCACCAACCTCAAGAGTCGATCCCGGTGATTCCGTGTGCTAACACTCTCATCTGGCATATGATGCAATTGAAAAGGAAAATTGACTGCCAAGGCCTCCCCAGGTCGGACACGCAAATGCTCCAATTCAACTTCACATCCTGACATAGCTGCAGCATGGAATTCAAAAGGCACATTGCAAGAATCAGCAAGTCTTGCCAGCCTCTGTCCTACAATATGGAGCCCACCACCTCGAGCATAGGCAGACATCGAGTCATCGACACCGGTTATGCGTACATGTGGAGGACCACCAGGCCTTGCAGACAGAGCCTGAATTAGGGTGATCCATTGGCTTCCCTGAGCAATCTGAAAATCAATTATATGGACACGATCTTCATCCTTCAAAGCTTCTGCAATGGCTCCATTTGCAGACATATATCCAAATTTGAAGTATGGGCAAACTTCATAAAGTATGTGCATGTAAGAGAGAAGTTCGAACTGGCAGGCTCCTTGCATTTGAGGGCTTTGTAAATCAAACTCCTGAGGAAGCCAACCTTGCAACAAGACCTTCAAGCATGTAGGCCCCAAGTCGTTGAAGGGGCTCCCCTGAAACAGAAACCATCTGCCTTAATTCACCCATCAACCATTCCGCACTAAGCATATCATTATCAGCGACAGCTTTTCCACAAGCAATAATTACCTCCTTTAGATCTCCTCTAATTATCTCCATCAACTGTTTCCACTTGTTGAGTCCCAATGAGCTAGGACCGGGAGAGGTGCCGTCAAAATTGTCAACTATGTCAGAATCAGGACCCAACATAACAGTTTCCAATTCTCTCAGCTTGTGCTGCAAACCATGCACATCCTCAGTCACGCAGGACCCACTAATGGGTGAACCGTAATTAATATCTGGCGAGTGATGTTGATCCGATGGGTAGGATTGTGTGTCTTGTTGTGATGCCGGGCTTCCACTGGGTGAGAAACTGAGGGATGACGAAGAGTTATACACATTATAGCTACCAGTTGCAGAAGATGATTCTAAGGTGCAGTACGGCCCTTGAGAAGTGTGGACTGTAAAGCTGTCTTCATTGAACACATCATTTGAGTAGATATTCTTCTGCTGACCGTATGGTTCTACATCCTGGATTGGATGAGAATTATGTGAATAGTACAAAGTCTGAGACCCGTTTTCACTTCCTTGTCTCTTTGACGTTTGCATTGATACAACACTGGTATGATCTGAACAGAAGGTTGAGATGCAAACCAATTGGAAATATACAGGCTGTCCTTCTTTGAGCTATATTAATCTGTAAAATTCCTCAATGATAGATAAACCAAGAGTATCTCATATCCCAGTTGAAGTAACATAGACAAAGCATTCCCTTCTAGCAGTCGTTCCACAACTTGAGGCTTTAAATGAACAGAAAAGCTGGAACCATCTGCATTTGAAGAAGGCAATGAAACTCAGAGCAAGCAATTATTGCAAAAATAGCTCCACTTCAAAACTAGAATAAAAGATAATAGCACTGCATTGATTGGTGGGGTTGCAAGATGATGGAGAAGGATCGAGGGGGGTCAATGTTGTCAACCCTAACATACTTGAGAGTGGCAACAGGGATTTAGACGTGCACATGCTCAAAATGTTACATGCAATAGGACGACGAAAGCATAGTTTGTCTCAAAAAGCTAATCCTGAAAACATTGGTTTTCCACTGATACAACAAAGAAGCTACTCCCCACCCATTCAAAGACAGGATAACAGAATCTGGGATTTCCGTATATTAATAAATTTTCCATGTTTATGGCTTGGCAGATAAAAAAAAAGCTTCCAAAATCACAAAAAAAGAAAAGAAATTAGAAAGTGATGCTCAAATATCATGTTAATTTTATAACTTATTTTCTGCACTGTTCAGTAACTCTGTGACCTAGTACAGTTGCAACAGCATTGAAGAGTACAAGACATAGTAATAGGGCCAGGTGAATAAAGAATTTGTGGGAACAATGACTCAGAACAAAGACTTTACTCTGTATTTATTGGCAACCTGCAGAAAAATTTCACCAAACGAAAACAAGGATGGACTAAATTTGAAATGTTAAGAAAGGTTCATCGTGCACAACAATGTCAAAGAACTTTTTATTTTTACATTAAACTTTCCAGAAGGATTCTCTAGACAAGTTCTACTTAGCAGCTGAAATCTTTCAAATTCTACTCACCCTCACAAAGACAGAGAACAACAGAATAAAATAATGGTCTCTGAGAAAGTCCATATGCAATTCTCAATTGAAAAATTCAACAGGGGGAAACCTAAACCAAACTTTCATATATATTCTTGGGATACAGTAGAGGTAAGTCAAATCTAGCGCATCTTCTTCTGTTATTTTTTTCACTTTTCCCTCATTTTTCTTCAAGAGACATTACATCTCTCACACTAAACATCATCGAGGTTAAATTTGCTTCCAATTTCCAACATATTATGGCCATCGTTTATGAACTGAACTAATGCAACAAAAAAAAATGAAGGTAAAAGAATATGAATAAAACTCCAAAAACCTCAAAGAAAATAACAGAGATCCAAGGAGTTTAGAAAACATTAATTTTGACGACAATAAGCCCTCAAATTCAAGCTTAACCTCCACTGCAAAATTTATCATAATATGAGAAAAAAGAGTTACTTCATAGAAGAAAAGACCCGTTTCCTAAAATGCAAATTGAATATTTGCGAATCAGATCTATCAAGGAATTCACTGAGCCGTTTTAGAAGAACAGCAGCTCCTTGGACTGAAAAATTTAGTAGGCAAATTAAAACATCAATTTCAGCACAACCTCCAACCCCTTTCGGAGAACACTAGAAAAGAAGAATTCGCAGTGCTTATTTAGCTATAGATCATTACTTTGGAAATAGAAATGTGAAAAAAAAAAAAAAAATGAGAGAGAAGTTTTGAAAGGCACTGAGAATACAACGTAAAGCCACATACGGTCAATCAAAATAGTTCAATTCCACAACCAAATCCCACCAAAATAACGCCAAAATTTACACTTCAAAATTTGAACATAGCAGTTTCACATCCAAAGACGATAGAACAAAAGAAAAATCCCGACCAAATAAATCTTTGCCACTTCCGAGTTCCACCAGCAAGTAATTCGTTCAAACAAGGAAACTACGGAGTTGTACCCGACCAATTACTTTCAGCTCAAACAGAGTCTAAGTGCTCTAGAAGACCGACATCCGAGCCGTCGAAGTAGGAGAATAATTTTATTTTTTATTTTTATTCATCGAAGAAAACTGAACTCAGAAGAACGGAGCAGAGAATTAAGAGCAGAAGTCATTGAAGCTTTCCGTGAAATCAACGACGATCAGAGCAAACAAGCTCATCCCCATCTCCATCCCAGCTCAAACAAAAGTGAAATCACCAAACAACGAACGACTCAAGCAAACAAATAAAATCTCATACCAGCTTCAACAAGGAACAAGACCCAGATCCATAACATGAAATTAGAGAATTCTCCAAAGGAATATCGTCTACTGCCCGGGATACCTCTCAGGGGGTCCTCAGATTTCAGTGTGGGTTCAAAGGGAGTCTTTCTCGCATTAGTAGTTTAGTACCCGGTAACGCCCACCGCGGCCACCATTAAAGAAAGAATCAACAGGATTTCAGAGCTAGGACAGAATAATAAAATGCCCCCACATGATGCCAAAACTACCAAAACTACCTTTGGATTTTTGTACATTTATAAGGTAAGTCTAAAATTGGCTGTTTTTTTTTTTTTTTTTTAATATCTCATAAAACCTCATTAAGATGAAAATCTGTTCAGAATTTGGCCGGTGGGCCGGTGGCCGGTGGGAAATACAGCCGGTTTTCATTAAACCCATTCTTGGTTCGTCGAAAAAATTACTGATTATGGCCTTGGGTCAGTTATTTTAATTAATACTTTAATAATGTGACACGTATATAAAATATTTAAATTTATAAAATAATTTATTCAATTTAGATAAGATGGAGTGTTTGGGATTTGGCAGGTGGGAATTAATTCGTAAACCGGTCTTTGGTTCATTTAAAGAAAATATTCTTTCTGGGTTATGTAATTTAATCATTAAATGTAGTTTAGTACTTATCATCTCTAAATTTTATTAGATACAAACTTTATAATAAACCATAGAGTTCATCTAGAAGGTCAGATTATAAAGTAGACAATTGGGTCAACTGGTCAAAATTTTCTCTATTGACTGGGTCAAACTTTATTTGAGTGTTAATGCATTTGCCTTACTTCTCCTTAAAAAAATTTAATAATTCGACTTTAAACCCACGTACATAAACGAGTACGTTGCCGAAAATGACAAGCTTATTCCATTCAATAATTTATTTTTTTTTTTTTTTTTTTTTGAGGATTGATGCTTTGCTAAAAATTTCATTCCCAATTAATCAAAATTCACAATATACTAATAGAGGGCTATTTTAGTCATTTCGTCGGGTGAAGAAGAAGGCAGTTGGAATATTCTTCCACACCAGACCCAGGGCCGCGTACTTGGTCGATAATGGGGAGGAATTGGACGGTGCAGGCGAAACTGTGCGCCACGCGGTTCAGCGAAGCTACGTTACGCTTTCTTGACGTGGATCCAATTCCACTGCCTGCCACTTCACCAATTTATTTCCCCAAAAACCCCTCGTCTCTGTCCACAATTACTTACCCCTCCCTCATCAATGCCCTCTTGATTTAATGCCTGTTAAATGTCTTCCTGATCCGTTGCATTACTACTGGACCGGCTGGAATGATAGCAGCCACTAGTATAATTTATATATATATATATATATATATATTAAATAAATTATTATAATAATTTAAAGATGCTCTTTAATTTTATTTTATTTTAAAAAAAATATTTTAATATTTATTTTTTGTGGAACCCTATTGTGACATCCTTTGATGCTCTTATATAGTGTAATTTGTGGGAAAGTGGGAAAGTGGGAAAAAGAAAAAGAGGAAGCATCCCCAAGCTGGTAACCTGATAAGTGTAATTATTTATACTTTTAAGGAAGGAGGAGGACAGCTTTATTTGTGATGTGTATATGTTTTGGAATCATATGTGGAAGGAGACAAGAAGGGAAGGGGGAATCTTGTTGATGAGCTGCTGCTCTCTTGTCCACTTCAAAAAAGGGGGAGGGTCAATTGGGTCTTCCCATATCCTTATCTTCTACAGACTTTTGACACGGAAAGTGGGTGTGGCACGTGTGGTGATCTCATTAATTTTTAAGCATTATCATTTTAGTTTTTCTCTTTGTAATTGGTAGATTATCATGAGATGATTACACAAGGAAATTATGCGTTGCTTTTAGCTCTCTTTTCCCACTTACCAAAGGATTGCCCTTTTACTTTTAATGATACTAGATGACAACACATATCTATGTCAATAACTATAGTCTATACGTACACTAAAACCTTTGTAGAACACTCTATAACATGCAAAAGTAGTCAGTCCGGCCATTGTAATACTGACAAGTCCGGCATTCTCTTGTGCGTGTATGTGTGTGTTATATGTGTTTGTGTGTCTCCACATGCCGTTGTGTGTGTGTGTGTGTACATATGTGTGTATGCATGCATGTTTGCATGCATTCTTGCACCAACACAACTCAAATGCCCATTCTGGCATCAGTTAGTTTTAGCTATAGAGGTCCATTGGCTTCTTAGACCAAAGAAGAAGCTTTATTTTTCCATTATTGCAACATAAAGAGGAAAAGGGAAGGGGGTTTCTTCATCTTCAAGTACCTTTAAGTATATATGTATGCATGGTAATAATGTGAGTCCAGACCACTGAATTATAGACCTGAGAAACATGAAATAACTGTCATTTTTATAGATTCTCGAGTGTCTATATATCATGGAAAAACACATTTCTTTTTTAATGAAAAAGGTGATTGTCATTCTAAAATTAGACTGATTTTCCATTTCGCAAAATTACTACTGTTGTTTAGGGTAAAAACGATGGTCTTCCATTTCCGTGACTGCCCATTTTTCTCTATTTCTTTACATCCCTAAGTAGAGATGAAATTATGGACCTGATGTGGCTCATATTAATATTTGATAAACCAAAATTTTGCATGAATTAAGTAACGCTTTTAAGGTTCCTCAGAAGAATGCATTGAACTCAATTTGTCTAACTATTCTATTTGATAGTCAAACAACATAGGAAACGGTAACAAGTGGTTTGCGGGTTTACAAATAGAGAGAACTTCTTGAAGGAATAATTGGGAGCTGTGTTAAGTTAATTAGCCTTTTTTTTCTTAAAATTCTTTGTTAAAACTTGGAAGTGTAACTTAGAGGTGATGCCCAGCTTGATAGCCATTTTTTATATTCTTGTTACCGTTATAGTGAATATCTAAGTATCAGTTTTGTTTGTTTTTCATAATAGATTCTCAACTTAGCACTAAGTCAATTTAAAATTTAATATCATTTTCATAATAGTTTTCAAAGTTTATTTCAACATCAATTGTATACTACGAGGATCCATTGTTGTTGGATTAAGGTAGTCAAGTAACTCAAAAAAAATTGAATAATGTCAAAGAGTGATTGAATGGTGCTTTTCCTATTATTTCAAAAAATTATAGTTATATTAGACTTCTTATTAAGATATATGGTTTGTATTTTAGAGATGAAGTCATTGAGAGAAATAAAAAATGAAAAATGATATCAGTACTTCGATATTTTACTCTAAAGGTTTTATCTTGTATGTGGCAACATAATTTAGGATTTAGAAATTTACCCATAGTGTTGGAAGTTAATATTTTATTAAAAAAATAAGTCTTACCAATTTTATCTCCGGGTTAATCTCTTACCTGGACTATAATGAGTACACCACATCAATAATGTAAACCCTTGTAGTAATAGTCTACAAAACTTGTATCAACACTCATAAAAAATTCAACGCATATTCTTCTTCTAATTTGATGGAATTTCACCAATTATGTTGTTACCTTTGTAATTGTCACATAACTTACTAAAAATTAAAACAAAATTAAAAAAAATGCTTTACTTAGAAACTAAAGTAGCTCTTATTCAACTTTGACCTAAAAACATTAAAAAAAGAAAAAGAAGGAAGACCCATATCTCTCTATAATCATATTCTGGAGTTGTTGACATTCTTACACTAAAGCCATAGTTATTATTTATTAATTAAGGATTAGTAATTTATATTTGCAAGTGAAAAGCTTTCAAGAGTCAACAAATGCGTATATATATAAGGAGATGAGGACAACCGTTTTTGTCTGATGACTTCAGCAAAGACCCAAAAAACAAAAAAGGAGAGTAGGTGGTTCAGTGTCAAACATTTTACGTTTTAGGGTTGAAGATGATAGATTCCAAATAAAAACATATGAAGAAGCTTAATATGGGCTAGACTAGAAGTTGATCAAGCAACCCTGTTTCAAGTTTAGATGAAAATGAAGGGTTGAAATTGTAATATTAAATTGTAAAATATGAAGGTTGCAAATGTTAAACTGAAAGATTAAGATGGACACTCTAATCACATAGGATCATAATCGATGGTGTAGATAACCATTCCATCCAAAATTAGATACTATGAGATGTCATTTGATACTACGGAGTAAGAAAAATTTTTAATCCTACACCTCTTGACTTTTAATTTAGGATATGTCACTTCACACCCAATATGTTTTCATAATGAGAAATAAGAAAACTCTCATTAAGTTTGTGCAGAAAATGGAAATTAGGAGCACCTAGGGAGGCAAATAAATGTGATGCTCGATGTTTGACTCCTTGAAGAAGGAGAAAGACACGACACCAAATTCAACATTGAAATCCACTAGTTAGCATGAGTACTTATATAGATAAGGACATGCTTTGTGACCCACTTGGACTTTGACAAATGACTCTTATTTAGGGACAATATTGATTTGGAAACAACTGAAATATGGTCTTTGGCACGGTGTAGGCCAATGTCAATCTTTTTAATGCTTTTCTTTGTCATTAATGCCGGAAAAACAGGTAGACTATTGACTTTCAAGAATATATTTTGTCAAACTGGCTTCTAGATTAAGTTTTGGAAGAAACTGATCAATGTCTGCTCTAAGATAGTAGATAAAAAAGAACAAACTAATGACTACTTTGATAAGGTTCCAATACAATAAGAAAAATAATACTCACAGAGTTTGAGAAAATAAATCCTTTTTGACTAGTTTACTTTATTGTTTACTTCAACGGTAAAGCTTATGAAAATATTCGTACTTATATTTGATTAGGAAAATCTTAACCAATTCAATTATTTTTTAAAGTAGTTGTGTATTTGTTTCAGGTGCTCTTTTTTTATAGAATGTAATAGGTACTATATAATGCTTATGGTTAAATTTATAGGTTGGCATGTTTGATATGGAACCCATTCACAAGTTTCACAATCAAACACAAACATACACTTATCTTATTGAAACCTCTACGATTGATCTATTATGCTATTCATGGACGCTTTCGTCTCAGAAAGAAGCATGCTAGATGGATGAAATACTTTTGCAACTACTGGACTGATATATTCTTTTGACAAAAAACATAAATTTTATTTGGACTAAAAACTGGTATAAATTAAAGCAGATTAGCCCTCCTACACTTTATTCTCCTACTTCTCAAAATGATTCTTCCAATAATGCTCAGTCACATCAAAATCAGGTTCAAAAGAAGTCTTCAAACAATAAATTTTGATTCTTTAAGCATAATTTGACGTATGAGCAGACTTGTTAGTATGTGCATGAAAGAGAAGTTCAGCACCGGGAGGCTCCTGGTTTCCGCTCCAGTTTCTCTGTTTCTTTTTTTTTTTTTTTGTTTTGTTTAAAGAAAGTGTAACAGCAGGGAATGTTCAAGAAATATCACCAGAGAAACCGGGGAATTAATGTATAAATCTCTACATAAAGTTACCCAACCTGTTTCAATTTTCTTTTTACTTTACATATAAACATATACTATTAATTATATATCTCAACATTCTGTTGGAACATACAAGAGCATGCAGGTGAAGAAACCTTGATGAACACATGAAGATCGTGTGTCAAGTTCAAAACCTATTTCAACATTGGTAATCAAGGCTTTCTGACCCAAACACGAGACAGATCCATACTTGGTTCTTTGAAATACCTTATGGTACCTAAGAGTACAACTTGAAACCAATGGCTAGCTTGTTCAAATTGAAAGGAAATCATAACAGGGTTTCTGACTTGCAAGAACAGATTACGTTGTTCATAATATGCTCCAGAGGAGTTAAAACACATAACTGAAAGACAAGTGAACAGTTCCATCAATATCTGGATCCTTCTCAAGGAAAATAAAATAAAATAAAAAAAAAGCTTAATTGTGGCCCGAACTGATTGAACAACACCCATGATGAACGAGGTCAAATAGGATAATGATATGCTTACTGTAGGATTTAGAGTTTAGGGTTTAATTGGATTTAGGGTTTACGATTTAAGATTTAAGATTTAGAGTTTAAGGTTTAGGGTTTAGAGTTTAAGTTTTGTAACGTGGATTATGACAAACATACCAACTATGGCATGCATTGGACCGGAAATACCCAATATAGGGGTATTTAAACTGTACCCATAGCATTGCTCAGGTCAAATAACAACTACAACTGAATTCAAAAGCTGCAGCAGGGACCCACTTTATAATAGAACAATAAACAGATAACTCTGTGGCTCAATTGTATACTGTCCATGACCTCTTATATATATACAAGGGCTAAGATTTGTATATCTTGAAAATCTCAGCATGTTAAAAGTTCTAAATTTGTGCTTCTTTGGGCCTCCCCCACAAACCCATGGGCAAAATGCATCTCATCCTTATAGTTTTCATGTTGGGTCAGGCTAGGTAGCCCATGAAACCGGCCCTGATGTCCACCCCTTCAAGTAATTCTCTTCACAAAAATAAAACTTACACATATTTAAGAGGCAAGATATCATGTTGAAGATGAAATCATCTACCCTCACAAATTTTTTATGACACGTACCATGAAACTATCACAAGTTGAATTGATTTTGCAGAAAAACACTTGAGATTTTGGCAGACTTCAAAAGTAAGTAAATTACAAAACATTAGTACACTGCAAGAAAAACGAGTTCGTGTGACGGATGCTCCCTGAACCGTCATGGATAAAAACATTGAACAACGGGCCTAGCGAACCAGTCATTTATATATATGGGTTAGGTGTTGAACCGCCGCCAGAATACCTTAATGTCGTTTTGTGACGGTTAAATTGTCACTCAACGCTTATACTTAAAACTAAAAAATTAATAATTTTTTTTTATTTTATAAACTCCTAAATACTTTTGGATAAATCCTAGGCAACTCTGTTTCAGATTGGTTAGTTACGTCATGTACCTCAAATAGGTACTTTGCATAGGTGCAGCTAACATTTTGCTTTACTCTTTGAATAATACTAGCTGCACCTAGGCCATATTACCTATTCGTCTTACATGACGAAACTAGCTAATAGGAAAACTAAAAAAATAATAAAAATATTTTTTATTTTTAAAATCCTAATTCTAATGTATAAACCCTAGTGTTTCGAGTTGGCTGGTTACGTCATGTACGTTAGATAGGTACTTTGCATAGGTGCAACTAACATTTTCCTTCCTCCTTTTGCCTGACTGCCGAAACCAGAGAGCCACGCTGAGAACCGTCGATGCACGCCAGAGACCGTCGAATTGGACGCCGGAGACCCTTGTTTCACACCCGAAATCCCCAGAATTGTCTACGAGCATCCTAATATCGTTAGCCATAACCCTCGTTCCCAATTTCTCCATTGATTTCTTCATTGATTCTGAAATTTTTAGATGCCCCTCTCTCTCTTTATCTATTTATCTATTTTTCTAAGTAATCGAACCACGTTGGTTGTTTTTAAGTGGCCCAACGTTGTTTCTTTTCTCAAGTTCCAAAAGCCAAGTTCTCTCTCTCTCTCTCTCTAGACTTTAGGTCTAATAAATCACATAATACATTATGAAAATAGATATATAATTTCTATAGGATCCTTTTTGCATAAACATTATACAGATATTATCGAATTAAAATAAGAAAGATAGTGGGAGTGTACCTTTCATCGTCAAATAGTAATTTAGTCAAAGTAGTGTACAACAAAACCTTTTCGAATATGTTTTACAAATGATGAGATAGCTTCCCTTAGGCCTCGGTGTGCATAAGTTGTAGCCTCATTTATAAGACCTTGGAAGATTTATAGATTCCAATGGGTATACCATTAATGACTCCCTTCACTGTGGGACTAATGACCCTCGAGAGAGATACAACTCTTTATTCCCAAAGCGTCCCCAGAACCAATGTACCCATTAAATCTTGTATCCATTAAATCTACTTCTACAGGGGGATGTGGTAGCCATTATTCCATGTACCCAACGTCCAATGACAAAGTATCTGGAAGTGGGCCCTACACCCATAAGTCATGGTAATTTTATTTCATAAAATAAATGAAACCATAATTCCAGCATCTCTCTCTCTCTCTCTCTCTCTCTCTCTCTCTCTCTCTCTCTCTCTCTCTCTCTCTCTCTCTTGTTAGACTTTAAGTCTACTAAATCACATAATACATCATGAAAATAGACATATAATTTCCATAGGATCCCTTTTGCATAAACATTATACAGATATGATCGAATTAAAAAAAGAAAGATAGCGTACCTTTCATCTTCAAATAGTAATTTAGTCTCAGTCACAACGAATAGTAATTTAGTCTAAGTGGTATGCCACTAATGACTCTTCTTTCCATAGTGTCCAAGTCAATGTAATTTTATTTCATAAAATAAATATTTGAAACCATAATTTTATTTCATAAAATAAATATTTCATAATTCTCTCTCTCTCTCATTGTGTTGGCCTTCAAGAAATCAATTTCGTTGCCCATTGGTAAAGTGCTAAATTAATATTGGACATTTTTTTATAGAGTTATGTTCCAGATCAGTGGATGTGAAGAAGATTGAGAAGCATGAGGCTGCCATCCCTTTCTCCCTTTGTAAGCTGGAGAGAATTTACCCACCTGTATTTTTTGACATCATGATTCACTTGACACTTCATTTAGCCACAGACGCCAAATTGGCAAGGCCGGTCTAATACAAATGGATGTACCAAATTGAGAGTCATTTGTTCACGCTAAAGAATTACATCTGTAACAAAAATTAGCCAAATGGATCTATTGCAGTGGGATACTTGATGGAAGAAGTTACACTTTTTTGCACTTGATATGTTGAAGGAATAGAGTCCAAGTTAACTAGGCTTGTTCGATAAGTCAATGGACCTTTGGGGACAGTGCGGTCTTATTTGTTATCAACTGATTAAGTGTATTAGGTGCACTAGTTTGTATTAGACAACCGCCCTGAGACTGACCAATACTTGTTGCAAGTATAAATTTAACACTTTCACACATCATGTTTCTCATTGCCAATTTCTAAGAGTGTCTGAATCCTTCACTTTCTACTGTGTGGAGGAAACATAAGGACCCTTTTGAGACAGTTGCGCCCAAGATAGAGCAAACATCGAGTATAAACTTAGCAACATAATCAATTTATGCAGTGATTTAAATCATACAAAAGTTTTTCCTAGTACTCTTTGGTAGCGAATTTAAACAACATCGAGTGTCACTCAAACGTAATTGGTGTCTTTCATTTGTTATGCAGGTAATAAATTTGTCAAGACGGGGAGAAAAAATAGAGGAAATAATCTCCCTTTCACATGGTCCAGATCGTGATCCCTAATCATACCAAGGGTTTGTTGGCAATAGATACAAGTTTGAGACAAATTCTATTGACTTGACACGGACCACTTAAAACAACGGCATTGCTACTATGGAAGAAAGGGCAAAATATTCTATGGTGTCTTCCTATCTATATTACAAGTATACATTTGATCATTGACACCTATGCACGTATTTAAGTACAACTAATACGACATGAAGGTGGGAACTAGTGTGTAATGGATGAGTTTGGTTTCACTTATATAAATACATCAAAGCGAAGTATGAAAACAAACCCTACGTATTTTCATTTTTAAGCACAACAAAGATTTTTTTTTTTTTTGAAGGCCCATAGACCCATCTAGGAGTGTTGTCTATAATTGAAGACCCAAAGATAATTACAACATCCCTCGAGTTATTTTAGAAGGCAAAGCAAAAGAAGATGAAACCATCATGTTGCACAAGATCCAGGAAAGGGAGACATGGCAAAGTTTAACCTTAAAGATAACATTTTGTGGGTGCGTACAGAACTAGTGCAGTTACAAGGGTTGATATAGAACACGTGAACCCTGAACATAATGTAGGGTTCTATGTGAGATCAATTTTAAATGTGATTTGTCAACATTTTATTCAACAATTAATAATGAAACTAGCAAAATTTCATTCTTTTATTTTGCAGAGTAATTATACCGCCAAAGGAACTCCCTACCTATTATAGGTAGGTGCTCCTCTCAGCAGTTACTCTCTCTATAGATGTCGAAGAATCAAGTACATGCCAAATTTCGGTTTACATTTTTTAGTTCTTGCATTTATCCTGTTTTGTTCAGTCCATGCGTCTGATTTTCTTCAAATCCCCGAACATTCAAGTTATTTTCCCCAGTTGCGAAATGTAGTTAAAATTTTGTTAAGTGGTTATGTTTGTTTTGTTAAAAATGTCTGGTTATGCCTCCCAAGAGGGTATGGTGTCGAACCCAATGGAAGATATGGAGACACAACAATCTGATAAACCTGACAACATGGAGACAACTATCTCAGGAGGTGGTCCCACGAAGGTGGAGAGGCCCGACTTGAGCATCCTCAGATATTCCCTGGATGGAGAAACATGGACCATCCAAATCAAAAATGGCCAAATGACTTCGGATAGGCAAAGCTCGTTGCCTGCACTCATTGGTACGTATGCTCAAGCGGAACAGTATTTCCCTCTACACCTCCAATGGTGGGATTATCCTAAAAATGAGTAAAAACAGTAGTTTTAATATATCAAAATAAGTCATTGAACCAAATCACTTGTGGAACTCATTTTTTTATGGTGATATGTAGTAATTCATGTAATCTTCTTTTTCAATAAAAGTATAAATTCGTCAACGAAAATTATCAACTTGTGACTGTTGTTGTGGCAATTAAAGGCATCGAGCCTGGAGAAAATAATCAAAGGCAACCTGTTTAAAGAAGAAACATTATATGGGAAGACACCAATCAATAATATCTATGATGACAACTGAAAGTTGTTTGTCAAATATTGGGAAGCAAAGAGCACAAAGAAAATGTCAAAAGAGAATAAGATTAATGAGTAGTTGTTGAACTTCACACACACCCTCGGGATAAATCCCCTTAGTTGTTTCTATGGGGGGAAAGTACTACAATATTTAAAGATTCATATTTCATTTCCTTTCCAATTATGAACTTCGTATGTAACTTTTAGTTGTCATTTCAATTCAAGGCACCAGTATTGTCTTTGGGGAGACTTATGTGAAGGCAAACAAGAGGAAAGACAGAATATTTCCAGATGAAAAGTTTGTGACAATATACATAATTTTACAAGTTCCTTACGAGTAAAACCAATATGCAATATGTATTCTACGTCTGATTTCTTTTTACATGCAGAACAAGGTCTCCATGTATTTCGTTGAGGAATAGGTTAACACTTCCACCAACTCATAACTGGTACCCATCCTTGACAAGGTGTGAGAGGGCCACCACGGGTTTGGCAACACCATACGGTTGCAACCGATGCTTAGAACGATTTACCTATTTATTTTCAGCGAGGGTTTAATTATGGTGGTGGAAGGTTTTCAGCGACGCTCAAAATGCTCCAAAACCGGATCTGGTTTTTCTATTAGTGGTAATATCCCAACATTTCATCAAATATATTAATCCATAAAGAAAATTTTACTATTCCCCAAAAGTCATATATTCCTCTATAATACGGTTAAAACTTCACGGTGGCAGTCATCTATAAATTACAAGCACGAAGGTTCTAGAAGAAAAAAAAAAAAGACGACCACGTGAGAGGGTGAGAAGAGATGCCTTGCCCTTTTCTTGTCATTCCTGGCGTCCCCTTCCAATCAAAAGACAAAAACGCAACTTGTCTCCTCAATCACACAGCAGGGCCCACCGTCCTCCCAGTGGATCCCCCCTCCACCTGTGACATTTTTTCTTCATCCATTCTGATATAATCCTGCACTATTTTTTGTTTTTGGTTTTGATATTCACGGAAAAGAATTTTTTTATTATTTTGAAAAATGAATCATAGTATTATTAAAGATGCATTTAGACTTTATAACATACAAAAATTTTAATAAGCGTACGAACAACGTTGCAGACTGCAAAGCCGGCTGCAGAAGATACACAAAAGAAAACCGTCTTTTTGTTCCAAGTGAATGAATAACAAAGACACACGGATGAAGGGAGTCTTCTCCACTGTACGGGACCCCACGTCTCGACCTCGCTCTGCTCACCCACCAGAAGCAGGCGGGTCCCAGTTTAATTTGGCTTCATCTGGCATGTGGGCCCAATCCACGTCGGACGATTTTGTCATCCTTCCTTCCCATCTGTACATCCATCACAGGACAGAGACTTTTCTGAAGTTGGAGACAGGTGATTGTTTCAAGTGCTCAAAAGTTAATATGCGTATAATACTGTTTACATTTTAGGTGCATCACTTTAGGGACACTTAGAAGAATATTTTAATACCCCACTTGGGTGTACCCAAAATGTACGAAAACAGTTAGCATTACTCTCATCTGAGTAGTTTTAATGGACGATATGAATGGCAATGGTCGGGCACTAAATGGGGGATTCGTTGGACAGATTTACAAAGGACATAGGAGTAGAGAAGCAGGATCAAAGAGACGCTGAGATTACATTAGTAATAAACTAAAACCCACCAGCATATAAATAATTAGCAGCCAAGTGCCATCATCAGCATACACTCACATAAACAAAAATTATATGGCAATAACTACCTATTGGTATCATATCATCTTGACTAGGCTACTCTTTCATGTAAAATAATTATTTTCATCTATTTCTCAATGTTGCAGAGATTCAACTACACTTTTCTTCTCTTGAACCCTACATTTCTTTGTAGTTTTCTTCCACTAACCCAAACTATATTACATAATCTTTTTTTTTCTTTCTTTTAAAGGATTCACAGACGAGGGTTGCTTCTGTGATTACAATAAAAATCTGTAGAAATTTGTTACATGTAAAAACTCCTGTATCATCATCATCTTCTTCTTCTTCTTCTTCTTGTTTCTTCTTGGCCTTTCTTTCTTCTCTGTTGTTCTTTGCAGCCTGCTCCCCCTCCAATGGGGGAGAGAAGGCTATGTACCGTTGCTGTTTGCAAATGGGTGTATGGAAACTCGGACATGGAGGTTGAGGTTTGTTTCAAGGACGAGTTTCCAAAAAAAAAAAAACGAAATAAAAGAAAAAAAAAATAAAAAGGGCAAAAGTGTTGTGTTTTGAAGTGGGGGAATAACTGAAAGCATTAGCGCTCTTTGTTCTACCTTTTCTCTATAATCTTTTCTCCTGTTCAAAAAGTGGTCTCTATATCACTGTGGAAATGCTGCTTTGTATTGGAGATGCAAATGGGCTCTCTGGGAGGTTAATTCCCTGGCTACTGCAACAAAGAAACACGGGAAGGGAAACCTATGTAAACAGCATACAACAATTAGATGCCTTCCAAGGAAATAAATTTATACCTGTCCTGGTCATTATAATTGTTGCTGGTATGCCTATTTTTGTCATCACTGGTAGACCCATTGTTAAGAACATCAAGAAGGTAACTGAAACGATCAGCTGATGAAAAGTCATTGTGGTCTGCAAAAGCTTCCATTGATGAGTGGCAGTTCACAATGAAGAATTCTCTTGACTTCACTAATAGAAAGAGCCTTATGCTCACCTTCCGTGAGCTTCAAATCACCAATGGGGGGATAATTGAAGAAAGGTTGCTGGGTCAGTGGCTTGGGTGCTAAATGCAGATCTGATAGTCGCCTTCTCTCAAGTTCCATTGCTTGTTCATGCTCTTCAAGAAGCTGCTTACGGATCAATCGCGAATTGTCGCAAACTCGATGCACTAAACAAGTGCAAGTATGTCAGAAAGAAAGGGATCTAAGAAACATAAGACAAAAACAGCCAATATACTCACTCGTCTGAAGCTGAGGTTCCATCTCAAGAAAGTGGTGAGGGTAGTACACTGGAGGGTCAAGTTTCTCTTGGTACTTTCTGCAATGTAAGAAGACATCAAATTCCAATCAGATACATACAAGAATAAAATCGTTGGAGAATTTTCGGTTTATTAAGGCAAAAAATATTTTAATGCAAAATGTTCGAGTTAAAAGCATTACATCTGATGTAGACAATCAGTCAACCCAGAAATGCAATTTTGATAACTCAGCCAAATAACCCACCAACCCAGGCCACTAATGGGATCCCAAAAGTTCATAGTGGCACACAGAGAACTCCACTAACCCACAAACGACCAATACCCAGAATGTGAGCCCCACAAAAAAAAAATCAGCAGAAAATCACCTGACAAAAGAGTTGTTTTTAAAGAGTAATAGTTTGAAGAGATATGCACCAAAAGTCACCCCATCTTTCTTTCTTTTAGAAATATAAAAGCATTTGCACCTTCAACCCAAAACCTTCTACCCAACTGAATAAAAGCAGAGAACCAACTGTATATATAAAGTGAGCACCTAGCAAACTCCTGACAACCGCCATTGCGTGCTAGGGTCAATAACAAAGGGAATCAAGACCGAGTTAAAAAACACAACGGTAATCCAGAAAAGGAAAAAAATTTAAAAGAACTCATTATTTCAGAACCTAACCACTTTCTTCCAAATAATAGACAAACAACAAGAGAAAAAACAAGTTACCTGTCACTAAGTCTGGCCTTTTCCCGGTAAGGTTTAACAAGAACACGAGCACCACACACAAAATGAGGATTCCCCTTTGTTAGAATCTGTTTCACAGTCTCTGGATACACAAAAGTAACAAACCCAAACATTCTCTTCTGTTGACTGGGAATTCTCACATCCTCCACTGGTCCAAATATCCTACATAAACAGAAAGTAAGAAAAACAGCATATATTAGCACACTGGTATTAGTGGAGTGAAACAATTTGTCTAGAACAAAAATTAGAGCAGATTTTTACTCAAAGTAATCTGAAACATCCTTTTCCGAGAAAGTGCTCTCGGCAGGGAACGTCAGATATATCTGGTGGGAACCAGCAACGATGACACCTGGATCACTTCTATCATTACGATAATCCATATATCTGGCAGCATCTTCCGCTAAAACCACAGAATGTTGCCCATGAGGTCTGCAATCCAACCATAGAAAATTTATAAGTAGAGAGCAAGGAACAAGAGAGAAAGCAAATAACATTTAGTTTTTTTTTATTTACCGATCAATTAGCCGAATGCTGTTTTTCAACCGAGCAAGTAACTTTGTCAGACTGTACCCGGCTTTCCCATGTCTTTGGCTTTCTGTAAGGTACCCTTCAGCTTGCAAATTCCTTCCATATTTTTCAAAATACAGCATTGGGAGAGAAGCAATTGACACAGGCATTCCTCTTTTGGACTTGAGAAGCTCCGTGAGCTCCATTTCTAGTTTCTCAAGGGAACCAGGAGAGAAAACCTGATCCTCGCCAGCCAATTCATTCGAACTAGGAATAATTATCTGGGAGAAACTATCAGCCATGGTTTGGCCATGAAAATATCTACAGTTGGCTCCGTGCTTGCAAAACCCTTTGTTGAAGTAATGGCAGGCTTTAACAGGGAATTCGGGCAAGCTCGGAGATCTCCTGCTGGTTCTCGTGGCTAGGGCACCTCCCAGTGAGTGTTCTGGGTAGTAGTAATTGCTCGAGAACTCGGGACCAACAGAGTTTGCAGCGTCTAACTGGTCCTCTAAGCTCAAAAACTGACCTTGATTATGAACCCGATAGTCTTCGCCCACAGACTCAGTATAACCCCCCTGATGAACAAAATCCAAATTGTGCATCTGCTGCTGACAGGTGGCTAGCTGGGGTTCCCAGAACGGAGATGGGACCCGGAAAGTTGCCGGAGATGAGAACGGCCGAGAAGAAGCAGGAGTGAAAGGGGTGAACTGCAAAGGCATGTCTGAGACAGGCCCCGAGCTGATGGAAGAAGGCGAAATTGCGGTAGGCGTGGCTGGTTTCGGGGACAAACCAAGCTCCGCCTTCGCCTTGCTGACGAGGTTAAAAATCGCATTGTCAGAAGCAAATGCCAACCGAAACATCTCTTGATGGCCATTATCCTGTAAGAGAACGTATCCGATAATCTTCGTAACATGGTCGGACTCGATCATTTGAACTCGGTTGAAAACAATTTTTGTAGCATCAGAGACCTCCATATTCATCTCCACCGCCTGCAGATGGTAAAAAGAAACACAAAACACGCGGTGGCAGCCAAGAAAATCAAAACGAAGCCAAGAAAAAAAAAAGAAATTTCTTCTGGAAAACGAAAGACCTAAAAGTAGTTCGTAGCTATAGATCTAACAAAAACGGGAAACATATCATTAGATTCAAGCGAATCCAACACAGAGTAGACGAAAAGAGACGAAAAACAGAAAATAAAAACCAGAGACAGACATTTTCCCAGGCCTCATCGTTATTCTTCGACCCTATTACTCCCCAAAAGGACAAAACCCTGTTACTTCCCTACCCATGTAATCTCCACCCTCTTACCTAAAAAAGCAAATGATGATGCGAAAATTCCTGCAGAAACAAAATACAAAACCCTATAAAAACAGGAAAGATTAGAAGTCGCAGGCACCTTTAAAGCCAACCTATTTCCCCATCTGGAACCCGGAGGAACAGACACTGCACCAGCAAAGTCCGTAAGCTTTTGTTCCTTCTCAAAGAAAGACGGAATAAATAACAGCAATTATGGTAATAATGGCGACAATTACGACCTACGATCTTCCCTCCCCAAGTAACAAAACTCTTAACTCCAAATGTGACAAAAACAAAGAAACGAACTGCTACCTCGCAACAAAACCCCCGTTCCCCAAGATTCAAACCCAAAACACTCCGCTTCAAAAACTCAAACAGGTTCAACAACAACAAAATCGGTTTCTTTTCTTTTCCAGAAACAAACCAGAGAAAATAAAGATTTCCGAGGTCGCTTTGTACCATTACTGAGATTGCAGCAGGTCTACTGGCCCTCCGGTTCCCAAAAGAAACGATTTTTCGACGTTTCCGAAGCAAACCCACGTTGAAGAAACAGGAATCTTTCCCGGGGGAGAGAGAAACAGAGAAAGACAGAGAAAGGAGCGAAGTCGAGAAAGCGAGAACAATTTCCTAGCCTAGATCTGCATGAAAGATGAATCTTACAGATTTTTCTGAAGAAAAAAAAGGTCAGATGAACCAATCCAACTCCTGATACTGCACTAGTATCCCCTTCTCTTCGTCTTCCATGCCTTCAATTCTCTGTAACAAAGGCATATCCAAAAGCTCAAATGACAGAAATGATGGCTATAAAGGGCGCTCTGTCTTTGAGTTCAAAACACGGAGGTAAATAAAACAAATAACTAGATTTAAAATAAAATATATATATTAAATTACCAGCTTTTCCCCGTAAAAACACGAATTTTTGAAAAACTAGAGAGAGAGAGAGAGAGAGAGAGAGAGAGAGAGAGGAGAGAGAGGAGAGGAGAGAGAGGAGAGAGGAGGGAGAGGAGGAGAGGAGAGAGGGAGGAGAGGGAGGAGAGAGGGAGGAGAGAGAGAGAGAGAGAGAGAGAGGAGAGAGAGAGAGAGAGGAGAGAGGAGAGAGAGAGGGAGGGAGAGAGGGAGGGAGAGAGAGAGAGAGAGAGAGAGAGAGAGAGAGAGAGAGAGAGAGAGAGAGAGAGAGAGAGAGAGAGAGAGAGAGAGAGAGAGAGGGAGAGAGAGAGAGACCCTACAGAGTTTTCTAAAAAAATAAAATTTTTTAATTGCAACCCCTTTTCTTGTTTCTTGATTTACAGGCTGGATTTGTCGTTACAGGAAATTCCGCAAATTCAAAGGGAAAATTGCTCCTGAATTCACGAAATCCATTTCAACAGTTATTCTCTTGTAAAATCACCTCATTGCCCTCCAGATTTTCTGAAATTGACGTTTATTTTTTCTCTTAATTTTTAAAATATATATATCTATGTTTAACATTAACATTTTATAATTTATCAGTTTTCTAAGAAAATGTCGTTTTTAATTTGCGGTATCTTTGAGAAAAACATTAAAGTATAATTATGTCAATTATCAGCTATCATGTATGGCACAGTAATGATACGTAAACATAGGCCCACAAGTAAAAATGATAACATAGGATTGATAAATTAATTGATTATAAACCCCAAGTTCATACAACAACTTACATCTTAAGAAAATTTATTACTTAGCTTATATGTGCCAGTGAATTCACCCTTAAACCAAGTCTATGCTATGTTATGTATTTAATACGCCTTTACCATTATTATTCATTCCTCTAGCAACATTATTATGTGAAAGGTCATTAACTGTTTCATTTCCTTAATACGATTTTGATGATTCTGAGAACAAATTTCTTAACTAAAATTTTCAAATAATGATTATTAATGTTCGGAATTTAACAAAGGACAGGGCTAAAAATAAAAACAATTATATTTAGAAAAAAAAAAAGGAATAACAAGAAAGGTAAAAGGGCAGTTTCGTCAAAGAGCCACGACTAAGGGGTGACCGGTTCCACCGGCTGGGGGGGTGGAGAGACCGTCAACCGTCCGGGGAAAGATCCCGCGCGATTGATGGTCAAATGATTAAATCCCGTCCGATCCACGAGATATTCCGCTTCGCGCCGGATCCCCGTCAGAACCGGGCCGTTCCGTTCCGTTCCGTGCCAATTTTCCTTTTTCTTTTTCACCGCCGTGCGGAAAAACAGAAATTTTTATAAAAATTAATATATGACAAATCCTTCTTTCCCAAGTATATATGGGAAAGTCCGAATTAAACACATGCGTCTATTCATGAGACGCGGTGTCTGTGCCGAATGCAAGTGGGGCCCACAAAATGGATTCGTGTCCCACACGGACTTTTTTAAGCAGAGGTGGGACCACACTATGGGACCCTTCTCTCTCTGTTTGGCCGTCTGGCTGATTAATTACATGAATACAATATATAAATAATGTTTGGTGTCTAATCTATTAATATTTTTAACTTTAATGTAATTGTTTAACTAAGTAGCCTTAATTAAGTAGATTAGATCTTATCCTGTCTTGTTTGTTTCGGCCATCCCCAAGTGCAAGTAATCAATCCACTTGTGTTAGTGGTCCTCGGGACCGTTGTATCAGGTGGTCTTCTAACCACCATGGTCCATGAGAGACCAACATCGCATAAATCTATATCCATGTGTACCAGAAAAAGATAAAAATCTAGACCTAATACTCTAAATTAAGGTAAGTGGGGTCCGGTAGCGGGCCAAAAATGCATTTGAAGAAGATAAGTGGACCCGGAACGGGAGTGTTAAGTGGGACCCGGTTGTGGTCCCCAGGGTGATGTAGATTCGAACGACTGGCAGTGGCTGGCACTCAGCCTGGCAGAGGAATTACATTTTGGTGGTACGCATGTACGGTTGATTTATCGCGATATATCGTGCTGCGGTTTCATCTCGCGTGTTTTCAGGGTACCCCCGGAAAGTCCTCTACCGTCCTGTTTCAGTTACTCTCAATTTTTAAAAAACCAAATAAACAAATACATAAATATATGCAGCACAGTGCATAATTATCCAAAATACTAATATTATAAGACGAAAATAGCCTCGTTCCCCGGGTTAATAAATTATTCCGTGATTAAAACGTCGCTGGAACTGGGAGTTGGAAAAGAATAAATAATATATAGCTAAAATATATCGCTAAAACAAAAAAGGAAAAGCCAGCGTGGCTCCTCGCGGCAGCGGGTAACGTGGCACGTCTCCGGATGTTTCTTCTGACACGTGTACGTGTATGCTTACTCGTGGGAACTCGGTGGACCGGGGTCTTGTAGTGTTTTGAATGTGGGTAAGTAAAAAAAAAAAAAAAAAGAGTGTTTAAGATGTGGGTAACAAGGGTCTCGGGCCCACCGGATCCTTCGATAGAGCTAGGGTGACTCTCGGGTCAGGGGAAGGGACAGGTGGGATTTGTTAAAAAAAGATGGATGGGTGACATCAGCCTGCTTTGCTTGTTCTCATCCAATAATTCGTAATAAATTAATAATATTATTGTCTAAAGTTATGATGTTTGAGAGGAATATATAATGTGTCAAACTCACACCTCAACCTAAAGGTATCGAATTTTTAAAAACTAACTATAAAATTAAAATAATAAAACAATAATTAATTCAACACTGAAATTTTAAACCTTCTAGAAATATTTTATAGTTCTATATGCTTAATTTCATGTTTCATATTGTTCGTTTTACTTACTACTCTGGAGATTAATTTTCTAAAAAACATATTAACTTACTAAAAATATATAATATGACAAATTCTCTTAAAAGTGAACATTTTTAGAATACTAAACCTTACTTTTGTTGAATCCAGTCGATAAGATTAGCTAACTAAAAACATACAATTAATTTATTCTTAATCGATTATGAATGCGCCATATAGATAGTATCAACAAATATGTAGCAAATTGTAAGAGTAGATGTATAATACATAATATTCGAAAATATATATATTTTGAGTAGAACTTTTTAGTAAAAACAAAAGAGAGTATTACCATGTGGTACGACTTATAATAGAAATAAGGAACACAAAAAAGGTAAAAGCTTCTAAAGTTTGTGATGTGGGTATGTGAATATGTGCATCTCCTTCTTTTTCTCTCCAGCTTTTTCTAGGCTATCCACTTGTAGTGTGGCATCCTTTTCTCAATGGGCCTTTTATGAGCTAGCTGCCTCACATGGGTTTCACCTAATCATTGCCTGCTTTCCAGCAACATGCGGTCAACAGAAGCTGGATGCAAAAAAGTGGGAGGGGTGAGACTCTTAAAACAGATAAAAAGATAAGGGAGAAATAAGAATTGAGATTGGGCGAGACTTGAGAGATTCTTGCTCGCTAGGCCTTTATACCTGGCTGCCTCAATTCCCCACCCACTTCGTTCAAAAGGAACCACCCATGGTATAGCTTTAAGTTCATACATAAGATACGTAGACCCCCTTTTTTTTTGGAGTCCAATTGTTTATTTTATTTAAAGTTTAAACTAAAACCTAAAATATAATATTATTCTAAAATAAGTTCTCGTTTAATTGATTTTTGGGCGAGATAGAAAACTTAAAATTTGCATTTAGTAATTTATAGTAATAAAATAGTTTTAGCTATTTGAGAATGTTTGTCTTAGATTTTATGTTTTAACCCAATTTAACTACTCAAACTAAGATATTAATATTTAGACCAATGTTATTATCCTTGGTCTGACCCATTTGACCGGTTTGACTCATATCTAGACTATACTCCAAACTTTAAAAAACAATCAGGGTCAACCTGCCAAATCAAATAGGTTAAATAGATAAACCGCTAAATTGGCGATCTGGAAAAAAAAAAACCCTAGTCCAGAGGTAGAAGAGAGATAAGAGCTAATCGAGAGAGTATGATTAAGGGCTTAATCTCTAATGATGCCTTGTGAGGTTTCATGTAATTAGATCTAGAGTTTACAATATTTGGATCACATGCCACTCATGAGTGGACTCAGTTGCAAATAGTGTTACAGGTCATATAAAGTCATAGTGTTAAGACGCTTACTAAATAACACTTCCATGAGGGATATGGTGATCTTCAAGCAAAACCATACACTCGAAAGAAGCCGGTCACCAGAGGGGCGAGGGATGACGAGACAGGGAGAAAGAAAAGGAAAAGGGAAGGGGAGGGACATGATGGAGGGTGGAGGGTTCAACCACCCTCACCCCATCAAGGGGACAAAACTTTCCACTTCTCAGCATACTACCCTGGCTTAACCATTTTGACTTTTCCATATAGTCCTTTGGGTCAATATACAATCCGACCTATTAACATTGATTTGGACACCTAGTTGAGTCTAATAGTTTAGTTTCTGATGAGCCATAATAGTATATAAAGTTGAAAATAATATTAATATTTAAATTCACGAATGAAATCTTTTCTTAAATCAGAAATATGTTTATTTGAAAATAGTATTGGACATCGAGCAAATTGAGATTTGAGAAGAAAAATAGTTCAGGAACATCCTATTAAGACACGCGTACAAGCTACTTGTATCTTTAGATTCTCACACTTATCTCTTATCTTTCTGTTGCCTATTCTTTAGTGTTTTACCTATTCTCTCTCCCAACTACTTCTTTTTCTATACTATTCATCTCTTTAGATCTTATTATAATGGGTCTTACTTGTTGTATATTATGTATATATACAGATGAATAGAAAAATGTAAGTCGTCAGAGACCATTTAAAGTTTCATGGTATCAGAGCCATAGAAAAGGAATTTGATCTCACTCCCATTTTTTTTTCCAATGGCATCTACAAGCTCCACTTCCAATGTTGTTGCTGATTCTTCCTTTTTGCCCATAGTCAAATACATTTCGTAGGAGATTTCTCAGAAGTTGACAACATAAAATTTTATGTTATGGAAGACCCAAATCTTCTCAATGCTTTATACAGACCACCTCCTCGGCATCATTGATAGCAGCATGTCCACGCCTTCCTCCCCACGAGCAGCCATCTCCAAATAGCATCAATTGGAGCAAATGGTCCTCGACTGGCTTATTGCTTCTCTGTTTGATGATGTACTATACCAAGTCGTTGACTCCACTATAGCCAGGTGAAGCTTGGCTTATTCTTGAAGAGGTTTATCGAACTGTGACTTGATCATGTATCCAGCAATTGAGTTAGAAAATACATCATCTCTCGGTTCAATCAGCGAATCAATTACAAAGACCTTTCTTATCCAAATTTTCTATGTGATGTACAGTCCCGTTCATAACCAACTTTAGTTTTGGATAGTTACCAAAATTGCATGTAAATCTTTATTTCTTTATTTCTTTCTGTGCTGTTAAGTCTCAAGTCGGTTTCCTTATAAGACTTGGACTCCACATCATGTGTAACTATATGTACCGAGAGTACAGTTGAGAAATATAATAAAAAAATCTTAGTTTACATGGTATCAGGCCGACCCTAGGCACCAATCCTAGGTTTTCTTTTTGCCGCGTCTAGACTTCCTCTTTTTCTTCTATCTCGTTCTTCTATCCCAAAGCTGGATCATAGCTTCTCTTTCAGAAGCAGCTGTAGGTCACACACTCGACTCGCCTACTACATCTGCAATTTGGCAAAAATTGATATTTGTTTATTCATTTACATCTCAATCACTTACGCTTCCAACTTCAGATCCTTCGCAAAGGTTCCTTGTCCATGACGGCGTACCTTGATCATGAAAAGAAGCTCATCGATGACATAGTGGCTTCGGGTCAGTCATTGGATGACAATACAATTACCCACTATGTGGTCTTCGAACTTGGCTAAGAGTTTGAATCATTCGCCCAGTCAGTGACTAGCAGGGACGAACCTCCGTCCTTTGACAATCTACAAAACCTTCTACTTACTTAAGACCACCATTGGTAGATGAATCAACAACTCTCCAATCTTGATCTCGCAAGTACTCTATCTGCCAATATGGCCAGCCGTAGTGGTCGTGGTCGTGGCCGATACAACAACAGAGGTTGTGGTCCCTCTTTTGGTCGTGGTCAAGGTCGTGGCTAGAACCAGCAACATGACTCTTCTAATCATCCAACCTATTAGATCTGCCATAAATTCGGCCATGCAGCAATTCAATGTCAAAATTGCTTTAATCTAGCCAATCAGCCAGATAATGCCCCTTAAGCATATGCTGTCCACTCTAATCAGCCATATGTCTCTGCTTGGTATACTGATTCCAGCGCGTCACATCACATCACTTCTGATGCTTCACAGCTTGGTGACAACGTTCCTCACACCAGCTCGGATCAAGTGAAATTTTATCCATACTTGCGCCCATATTCATTGAATGAACTTAGTGATCATTTTACTCCATGTGTTTTTTTGCTATCACCCTAATTATAAAGGGTGCAGGTGTTTTGATCCTTCAACTGGCAAGGTGCACATCAATGGCAGTGTGATCTTTGATGAGACGTCTTTTTCATTCTCTCAGTCGGCCCTGCTTCCGACTCCTACAGTTCAGCCACCACATAGCCAGCCAATTGAACTCTTGCCTATACCTGCTCTTAGTCTCTCATAATCGTCTGTTGGACTTCTACAGTCCTGACTCTTGTTCCTTTGCCTTTACCTGTCCAGCCACTACCATCCTTAGGTATGGATCCGCCGACTCCTACTTCAGCTTCTAGTATGTCTTCATCTTCTTCTGACTCTCCCAGCCCACCAGCTTCTGCTACCAATTGCCCGCTCTCTAGAACCTCTTGCAACTCATCCTATGACCACTCGGTTCATGACGGGCTCCCTTAAACCCAAAGTTCTTATGTCTACTCATCACCCCCTCTTATTTTATCTTCGATTCTAGAACCCTCGTGCTACACTTAGGCTGTAAAATATCCAGAATGGTGTGAGGCCATGACTGCGGAATTTAATGCTTTGTTGTCTAACAATACTTGATAGCTTGTTCCTTTACCACAGGGGTGACATCCTATACGATGCAAAATGGGTGTTTCGGGTGAAGACAAAACCAGATGGGAGTATTGAGAGGTACAAGGTTCGGTTAGTAACCAAGGGTTTTCATCAACGAGAAGGGCAGGACTATTTTGAATCATTTAGTTTGGTTATCAAGACAATCACTATTCTTTCCTTGGCTGTCACAAAGAAGTGGTCAATTCAGCAGTTAGATGTGAGTAAAGCCTTCCTCAATGACACCTTAACTGAAGGAGTCTATATGTCTCAGCCTCCCGTGTTTGTGGATAAAACACGACCTATTGGGGTCTGTCGACTTCAAAGGTCTCTATACGGCCTCTAGCAGAGTCCTCGCGCATGGTATAATCGCCTCACTTATTTTCTACTGTCAAAAGCAGATACGTCTCTTCTTTATCAGTACAAGGATGGTCGGAGTATGTACGTTCTTGTATATGTTGATGACATAATTATCACGAGTGATTCATTCTCGCCTATTCAGTCTCTAATGAATGCTTTACAGAATGAGTTCTCGGTCAAGGATTTGGGTCCACTCAGCTATTTTCTTGGTATTGAGGTCATGAGAGACCATATAGATATTCATTTGTCCTGGTCAAAATATACTATTGATTTATTGCGTAGACTTAACATGTCTGAAATGAAGCCTCTATCTACGCCGGTTCCTGCTGGCTCCAAATTATCTAAATATGAAGGTTCTCTTCTCGTTGATCCTACTGAATATCAGTCTACAATTTGAGCTCTTCAATATCTGACTTTAACGTGGCCCGATATACAATATGTTGTTAATCAGGCGTGTCAGTTTTAATAGGATCCTACGGATGTTCATTGGTCTGCAATAAAGAAAATTTCGAGATATTTGAAGGGGACTATTTTCTATGGTTTTCATATTTTCCCAACGCACTACTTTGGTATAGATGTGTTTTGTGATGCTAATTGGGGTGGTTGTCCAAATGATTGACGGTCAGTGACAAGATTTGGTATGTTTTTTGGTGATTCGTTGATTTCTTGGTCCTCTAAGAAGTAGCCTACAATTGCACGGTCTAGTGCAGAGTCGGAGTATAGAGCACTGACCATTGCCGCAGCCAAAGTGTCTTGGGTTCTCCAACTGTTTAAAGAACTTCAAATCTTCCTCACTCATCCACCTGTCCTTTGGTGCGATAATTTATCCTCCACCTATATTGCAATGAACCCAGTCTTCCATGGTAGTGTCAAGCATGTGGAGCTAGACTACCATTTCATTCGGGAAAGGGTTGCCAATGGTCTTTTACAAGTTCAGTTTATCTCTACTCATGATCAGATCGTCAACGTCTTCACAATAGGCTTATCTAAGACTTCCTTTCTTCGATTTCTAATCAAGCTTCGTGTCTTCGCTAAGACTGTGAGCTTGCGGGAGAATGTTAGAGAAGGATATTTTCTCTCGGTACAAAGACCTTCCTTATCCAAATTCTCCATGTGATGTACAGTCTCTTTCATAGCCAACTCTAGTTGTCGATAGCTACCAAAACAACCTATAAATCTTTATTTCTTTCATTCTTTCTTTGTAGTTAAGTCTCAAATCTGTTTCCTTACAAGACGTGGACTCCACATCACGTGTAACAATATGTACTAAGAGTACAATTGAGAAATATAATCATGCCAAAGCTCTCTCACTCACCCTTGCCAATGTCGGTAAGACTGTAGATGAGGACGATCTCATTCTATCTTTTGTTCGAGGACTAGTATCTGAGTATGATTCTATTGTTGCGGTCATTACTCAGATCATGTTGTTACAATCACCAATTCACATCATACACCAACCTTTCCTTCTGTCTCCACCATGTTGCCTGATTTTGAGTAGTTCTTGTGTTCGGCCGCCTGGTTATGGCCCTCACTGCAGAATTTGCACCTTCCTCTAGCTGGCAGCCCCAATCAGGTTGCTCCTCACGCGGTTCCTCGAGTTGGTCTTTACGGCCGCCCCTTCCATAAGGCCAACCATTCTGGCGGAACACATAACATTACCTCCACTCCTATCGGTAAGAATTCTTATACCGGCTTGGATTTTATTGTTGTTAGTATTGGTCGTTCACTCCAAACTTCTCATTTTGGTCCGATGTCACTCTCATTATCCTAGCTTGGTTGTTCAAAGCGATGTTTTATTAGGGCTTGATCTTACAAAGAAATTATTGTGTATATCTCATCTAACTCGCTTACATAATTGGGCGTATATATTTACATCCACAGGTTATCTAATCAAAGATTTGCACACAAGACAAATAATTCACAAAGGACCAATTAGAGGTACACTCTACCCTCTTTCTTCTCTCAATAAGTTATGCCTCACAACCAAAAAAACTCCTCCATATTTGTAGCATCATCGGTTGAGTCATCCATCGAATCATGCACTTCGCATTCTCGACCTGCACTCCACACTATTTTCCAAAACAACAATCTTCTCCTTGCTCCAGTTGTCAACTCGGCAAGAGTCTTCGACTACTTTTTCCAGTCACCGCATCTGCACTAGTACCCCTCACCAAATAATACACAGAGATGTGTGGGAACCTACCCCACAACATTTGACAATGGCTTTCGTGTTTATTTAGTTATTGTGGATGATTTTTCTCGTTATTTATGGTTATATCCATTTAAAAGAAAGTTAGATGTTTTCTCTGTTTTTGTTGATTTCATTCCACAAGCAAAAAAAAACGTTGTAATAAACCACTGATATGTGCTCAAAGTGACAGTGGAGGAAAATTTATCTCCAATTCATTTGAGACTGAATTTCGCAAGTGTGACATCATCCATCCACTCTCTTGTCTTGACACTCAACAGAATGGCGTTGCCAAACGCAGGCATAAACACATCATGGAGACCGGCTTAACTTTGATTGTTAAGCCTAAATTACCAACATCTTATTAGACTTATGCTTTCTTTAAGGCAATTTATTTTATCAATCAGTTTCCTAGTCAGGTGCTTGCTTGTCAGACACCCTCATCTCTCATTTATGGCTCAACTCCATCTTATAACCATCTTCGTCCCTTTGGCTGTCTCTGCTTTTTCGTGTCTCCAGCCTTTTGGAGTTATCAAACTTGAGTTCCGCATCAGTTGTTGTCTCTTCTTGGGCTACAACAATCGACCCAAGTGATACCTCAGTTTCATATCTAAAGGCATCATATTATTACATCTTGACATGTAGCCTTTGTTGAACACTGCTTCCTCGGTCTTCCGAGCGACACTTCCTCCCCCTCATAGCACATCAACTACCCCACATCCACTGCTGTCTATTGTTGCCTTACCCGATCTTCCACGTGCAACAGGTGTATCGTCGGCCTCTACATCCCCACAACAGCAACATCCATAGAGCCCCTTGCCATTTAGTTAGTCAAAGCCTCCTCGGCCTACTTCACTTTTTGGCTGACACCCTTCTCCCTGACGCCTCCATCCAAAGCTCTGTCAAGGTTGCATCAGGGATCGGTCTTCTCTCGATCAAAGTTGTCTTTGCGCTCCTCCATGGCGTCTTCTTCTCTATCCCAGCCTTTCGGACGTCCTCTGGCTCCTGCACCACCTGCTTCTTTGGTGATGGCCAGCCCACATACAATACGGCAGAATCCTCTCTTCTCTTCGTCACGATGTCTATCAACATCTCCAACAAAATTTCCGAGTCCTTCTCGACAGGTTTGTATTTCTTTCCATCCAAACTTGGCCGACTTATCCTCTCCCACTCTAGTTCAGTGTGAGATTTACTCCTCGCCTCCTAAAATTGTTGTATCCAAAAATGATACCTGCGAATTCCCAGAGAACCATCTAACCGAACACTCATCCACTCCCCTACTTACTCTTAATACGTTTAATATTTCCATGGGCCCACTTCTTACAATCTCGGGTATACACATACCAGATATTGCTTGATCCACTACTTCAACACTTCACCACCACACAATGAATTTATGCCACAATCACATCCTATGATCACTCGTTTAAAACATGATACTCACCAACCCAAAATATTGTTGGCACATAAATACCCATTACCCCCTGTCTCACAAGCTCATTAACGAATATTCCTCTAGAACCGAGTCGTTTTTCAGCGGTTGTTCAAAATTCACTTTGGAAGGCCGCTATGGACAAAGAATTTAATTATTTTATTAAAAATAAAACATAGACTCTTGTTCCTGCCAAATATAATATAAACGATGTCAAATGCAAATGGGTTTACCTATTCAAACAACGTTCTTATGGCTTTGTCAAATGTTATATGGGCTCAAATAAGCACCACGACCATGGTATTCCAAATTCAGTCAATTAGTACTCAATGCAGGTTTCTTAAATTCTCCACATGATACATCATTTATTATATGACACTCTCCTACCCATATCATTATTCTTCTGATTTATGGATGATATCGTCATTAATATGACATCACTACAAGTGCTTCAAACATTTATCTCTGCATTACAAACAACTTTTACATTATTTTTTGGATATCGAAATAGTTCGGTACAAATGAGGTCTTATACTCACACAAACCAAGTACACTTTGGACCTCTTAAAGAACTATAGTATGGACACTGCTAAACCAGTCCCACAACTATGTCAGGCCCACAGGTGACAAACGAAAATGATGAGCCTCTTTCAAAATCCACATCTTATCGCCAGCTTCTTGGCAATCTCCGGTATTTGATGATGACTCGTCCTGACATTGCCTATGATGTCAACTCCCTTTGTCAATTCATGCACTCACCTCGATCCACACATCTTCTAGCAGCAAAATGCATTCTGCGTTATCTTAAACACAGTTCGATTTGGTCTCAACATATTACCCACTAAATTTACCTAGACTAGGTTTAGTTATGTTGATTGGATGGGGTACCCAACTACTAGAAGATCTACTACTAGCTATGTTGTTTACTTTGGTCAAACCTAGTCCATTGGGTTTCTTAGAAACAACATATTGTCTACGTTGAATATAGAGCTTTGGCCAGCTTAAGTACTGAGGTATTGTGGACAATACACATTATTTGATTCTTTCATGTTCATCTCCTCTCTCCAACACTATATTGCGACAATGTCAACTCTATTTTCTTAGCTTCCAACCAGGTGATCCATGGACGCAGCAAGCATATCGAGATCAATGTACATTTTATCAGAGAAAAACTCAACACGGGAATCTTCACTCTTCAAAACGATTTGAACCTCTCAAAGCCTAACTCAATGTGTTGAACGCCACTTGAATTTGTGGGGAGTGTTAAGACACATGTACAAACTACCTGTATCTTTCCATTCTCACACTTATCTCTTAACTTTTTGTACCTTATTCTTTAGTCTTTTACCTATTCTCTCTCCCAACTACTCTTTTTTCTATCCTATTTTATTTCTTTACATATCATGATAATATTTCAAATTTTCTACAATAACTATAGTCAAATTCCAAACTCGATCTATATAAGCAAGAACAAGTGTTGACCCTGTTGGGTCGCCTTCAACCCAGCTGAGTAGTATAAGTGTAGTTTAACTTATCTTGACTAATTACTGAATTCCCCACAATAATTAAACTAAAAAGATTAAGTGTTTTCCAACCTTTTTCCCTCATTTAAAATAGAATAATGCTAGTTGCACTTAGCCCACGCACCTATCCCACACACTTGTTAATCTAAACCATTGATGCCTAGGGTTTATCTTCTAGAAAATAGGATTTTATAAAAAAATATTTTTTTTATATTTTTAAAGGCTTAGATTAACATGTACGTTGGATAGGTGCATCCGCTAGGTGCGTCTAGCATTACTCTTTAAAATATAGAGTAATGCTAGTTGCACCTAGGCCGCAGTACCTATCCGACGTACCAACTAATCGAAAAACTTTAAAAAATTAAAAAATATTTTTATTATCTAAAATCCTAAATTTTAAAGGATAAACCCTAGGCAGTTGTGTTTCCGATTGGTCGGTACATCAGTTAGGTATTACGCATAGGTGTCGTTAGCATTTTCCTAAAATATATACAACATTGATACCTACGGTCTCTAATTTCCCTTAACCCTTATAAAGTTATTTTACTAGACAAAATGCTTACCACAATAAATAAAACATGAGTATATACAGTATTGGTGCATTGTATACTATTAGTTGTGATGGCTTAGGATTCTTCATTGCTACAGTAGTAGCATTTTGCTAGTGGCTTCCTAGGCAGTTGTGTTTCATATTGGCCATCCGATGGGTAGTAAGTGTAGGTGCACCTAGCATTTTCCATTATAAAATATTATATAATATTATGTAATGAATAAAATGGTAAAAAATCTTACGAAAATATCACAATGCAAGAGTTAAATACAACCATGACATCTTGGTAGTCAAATGTTAACTTTAACAGTACATCTTAGCCTACTATATTGAAGTTCAATTAAAATTTTAGGATTAATAAAAGAGAAGAGGGACTATGGACTAAATCTAACTAGATAGGTTACAAGTTTTTTTCTAATGTTTTTGTCTATTTAGATGGCAAAATTAATATGTTATAGATTTCTGTACTGAAAGGTGGTTATGTAAATATAGTATGCTTTTCTTTAGGATAAAAAAATGCTTTCTTTTAATTTTCAATCGGAAATATATTTCGGATCATCCTCGTAGGAAGAAATAATGCTAGAAGAACAAGATGGAGTAGGAGAGGGAAGATGACAGGGAGGAGAGAAAGGAAGGCGCTGGGAAGAAATACGTAAGGATCGTCAACAGTGAAGAGTCGTTACTCGTTTGGCGGCAAGGAAGGACTAAATAGGAGGTGAAATCGAGGAAGAAGAAGAGAATGGGGAGTTGCTAGAGTTGAGGGTCGTCACGGTGAGCAGGAAGAGAAGCAGCGACAGAGAGTAAAGACGGGTTTGTTGTCAATTTTTGTGCAGGGTAACGAAAGGGAGGGGGAACCCGTTTCCTTTTTGTTTCCAAATTCAATAGATCAGAGCTAATTAAAGCCGATCAAACGGAAACATCGAGTAACACCGAAGGCTTTTGCCATACAATTCTCGACCTGAATTTTGTTTTCTTCCAGCTTCCCTCTGCTTTTGCGTTTGTAGTGGCTAGGCGAGCTACATTCTACAATATCTCGGAAAGCCATTCATTGCACTTATTCAGACTGTAAGAGGAGTAGTTAGTGTCCTACCTCTTTAGCTGGTAAAGAGAATTTTTGTTCGTTATTTGGTGTACGAGAGATGTACCAGTGGCGGAAATTCGAGTTCTTCGAGGAGAAATCCTCCGGAAAATGTTCGATCCCAAAGGAAATAGAGGGGAACATTGAGTGTTGTTCGAGCGGAAGAGGAAAGATAGTTGTGGGATGTGACGATGGTACGGTGAATTTGCTTGATCGAGGGCTGAAGTTCATGTATGGGTTCCAGGCCCACGCATCTATTGTCTTGTTTGTTCAACAGCTAAAGGTAGTGACTTTTCTTTGGTCATTTTTTCTCTGTGTTGGCAAGAATCATCATCAGTATGTGTTCCTTTAAGAAAAGATTGCGATTTCAAATGTTAAAACTGCTTGTATTTGGTGAAGTTTCGTTTTGTTTTTTTTCCAAAAAAATTTATTCTACATCTTTTACGTCATTGTTTACAACTTAATTACTTTTAATTTCCTAATCAGAGCTTGTTTATGTAGTGTAGCACATTGTCCTTCGCTTTTCTTCTTGTAATACCTGTCTCACTTTCGACTGAATTACTACCGCTGCTGTTCTTCTGGGTAGTTTTCATTGTAGCCATTTAATTTTTCAGGGTTAGCTTCCGTTATTTCTTTTCTCCTGTGTTTGAGTCTTTACAAGAAATCCAATATTATATTTTTTTGGTCGATTACTCTAACAACTATTCGTTGCGATTTCTTAGATTGCTCTCTATATTTTCTAGCTTATTCATCAGAGACTCTTCATGCATCTTTTGTTTTTGTGAATTCTAAACCAATTTGACATCTAGCTGGGTTTCTATCCCTTGATTATTTGAGATAACCATTTTGTTTTTTAATATCATATCCTTACTTTTGTTTTGCTTTGACTAGAGCTACAATAGTGACAGACCTTGTGCCCTTTCAACATAATCTACTTCTTGTTCGACCTGTTTTACCTCTTCATGCATTCTTGGTGTCAATCAAGTAAAGCAGTGTCATTACATTAATTAAATCTGCTGTTTTTTTATTGTATTACATGCAGACAGTATGATATCTTTCACCAAGGAAGACCAGGAATGTTACATGAGTGATGTTATGACATGGTTCCTGCTTAATAGTTGTCGAACTTTTTGGACATAAAGTTATAGTTGAATCCTTAGGATTGAAATCTTTCTGCTTAAGTTATGTATTATGAATGCCGCTTTATGTTGTTTGTTCCTTTCCTGATAATCAGCTACGCAATTTCCTTGTAAGTGTTGGAATGGATGAGCAAACATCTCCACAGCTGTCACCAATATGCGTGAAGGTTTTTGACCTGGACAAGATGCAGCCTGAAAGCTCAAGCACTAATACACCTGTCTGTGTCCAAATTTTACGTGTATTTACCAATCAATTTCCAGTTGCAAAGGTGTGTAAAGATCTCTGTTTTATCTTGCTTTTCTGGTGTGCTGCTTCTTTTTCTTTTGGTGTTAATTTTTTTTTTTTTTAAATTTCATGAACATTTGCAGATTACATCATTTTTAGTTCTTGAGGAAGCTCCTCCTATATTACTCATATCAGTTGGACTGGATAATGGTTGTATTTACTGCATCAAAGGGGATGTTGCAAGGGAGCGCATAACTCGTTTCACGCTTCAGGTGGAGAATACATCTGACAAGAGCAGCTCTTCAATTACAGGGTTAGGTTACAGAGTCGATGGCAGAAGCCTTCTACTCTTTGCTGTTACTCCTTCTTCAGTTAGCTTATTCAGTTTGCAGGATCAACCACCTAGGCGCCAGACATTAGATCATATTGGATGTGACATCAATACTGTAGCAATGAGTGACCGCACGGTATGCAACTTTCTATTTGTTTTTGGTCTAACTATTTGTCCATTTATAATCTGTGATGATAATTTCCTTCTATATTTCTCTTCTATAGTTGTTTGATATTAAGGGTTAGTTAAATAATTTAGAAGTGGTTGATTACTTTGTTTCTGTTTGCAACAAGCTCCATTTTTAAGTTCAATTTCCTATTCCTATTAAGTTTACATTTTCCGTTGTTCATCAATCAGGAATTGATAATTGGTCGTCCTGAAGCAGTTTACTTCTATGAAGTTGATGGTCGGGGCCCCTGCTGGGCTTTTGAAGGGGAGAAGAAGTTTCTAGGGTGGTTTCGGGGATACCTGCTTTGTGTCGTTGCAGATCCAAGAAGCAATAAGAATACCTTCAACGTATATGACCTTAAGAACAGGTTGATTGCACAAAGCATGGTTGTTAGGGAGGTCTCACATATGATTTGTGAATGGGGTAACATAGTACTGATACTTCACGACAAAACAGCTTTAGTCATTGGAGAGAAAGACATGGAGAGCAAATTAGATATGCTTTTCAAGAAAAATTTATACACAGTTGCCATCAATCTTGTTCAGAGTGCCCAAGCAGATGCAAAGGCCACAGCTGAAGTCCTCAGGAAGTATGGGGACCATTTATATGGGAAACAAGATTATGATGAAGCCATGGCCCAATATATACACACTATTGGTCATCTTGAGCCTTCTTATGTGATACAGAAGTTCCTTGATGCCCAACGTATTTATAATCTCACAAACTACTTGGAGAAATTGCATGAGAAAGGACTGGCTTCAAAAGATCATACAACTCTACTGCTAAACTGCTATACTAAATTGAAAGATGTGGAAAAGCTGGATTTGTTCATTAAGAGTGAAGAAGGGCCTGGAGAGCACAAATTTGATGTGGAGACCGCCATTAGAGTCTGCCGTGCTGCTGGCTACCACGAGCATGCAATGTATGTGGCTAAGAAAGCACGCAAACACGAGTGGTACTTGAAGATCTTACTAGAAGATCTAGATAGGTTTCAGGAAGCACTAGATTATATCTCCTGTCTTGATTCTTATCAAGCTGGGATTACTGTGAAGGAGTACGGTAAGATTCTTGTGGAGCATAAGCCAGTGGAGACTATTGATATTCTGCTGAGATTGTGCACTGTTGATGAAGAATTAAGCACAAAGAAGGCCTCAAATGGGACCCACTTATCTATATTGCCGTCCCCTGTAGATTTTATTAACATTTTCATTCACCATCCACATGCTCTTATGGATTTTTTTGAGAAATATATTAGCAAAGTGGAAGATTCCCCTGTGCAAGTAGAAATCCACAATACCCTTTTGGAGCTATACCTTTCTAATGATTTAAATTTTCCATCACTCTCACAGGAAAACAGTTCTATTGTTCCCACTAGTTCCACCGGTGCCTCAACATCCTCTTTGGCTGAAAGTGAAGGCGTGAATAAAGAGAAGGACCTGAAGGAACGTTTTGAGAAAGGACTGGTCTTGCTTAAGAAGGCATGGCCTGCTGATATAGAGCAGCCTTTATATGATGTGGATCTTGCAGTCATTCTATGCGAGATGAACTCTTTCAATGAAGGACTTCTGTTTTTGTATGAGAAAATGAAGCTTTACAAAGAAGTGATAGGTTGCTATATGCAGGCCCATGATCACGAGGGTTTGATTGCTTGCTGCAAGAACCTAGGGGACGTGAGTAAGGGTGGGGATTCATCTCTTTGGGCTGATTTGCTCAAGTACTTTGGGGAACTTGGCGAGGATTGCTCCAGGGAAGTCAAAGAAGTATTAACATATATTGAAAGGGATGACATATTACCCCCAATTATTGTTCTACAGACACTTTCTAAGAATCCTTGTCTTACTCTTTCTGTTGTAAAAGATTATATTGCCCGAAAACTCGAACAAGAGTCAAAGCTGATTGAAGAGGACAGGAAAGCAATTGATAAGTATCAGGTTAGTATTCTTGGGGATGGACACCATCTGGATGACATTTTTTTGTAAGCTATTTAAATGTTGAGTCTTAACTCTACATCTTTCTCCATAGAAGTTGTCTTCATAATTGAATGCGACAAAATGTGTAATTATAAATTATTTTTGTCATATCTTCATAGCATTTAAAATTAAAAATTTGAAGTTGGCACTCTCGTTAAGTTCTCTGTATTTCTCATTTTTCTGAAATTATGGCTTCTTGCTGCAGTTAGTGGTGTTCTAAATTTCATTTGCTACTTTTCTTGCTTATTCTCTTTGTTAAGGAACTTTTTGTTCTTTTTATTCTTGTTGCAATGGTTACTGTTGTGTCCATGGAAGGAAATGTGTTAAAACTTTTAATCTGTTGAGAAATTTTACATCGTTATTATTATTGTCTTGTCTGAACTTCTGTATTTGCATGTATTTGCACGTGTGTTATCCAATCATCTATTTTCCTCATAAACACCTGTATGTATGTTTTTCTATCATATGGTTTCTTCATAGAGTGCTAAATATTCTAATATGTATAAAGCAATGTTGTAAGATCCAGACAGGACTGGCAGATTTAAGTGGGTTAAACCGAAACAGGACCCCTTTTCTGAATCTTACTAGATTTGGTTCAGTAGAACAGAACTGGCTGGTTGGTTTGTTTAACCATGAACAGAATCGGTTGTTTGTTCCAGTTCAAGAATCTGTTTGGAAGAGTAGGTAGAAAGATATTGGTCAAGGGAGCATGCTAAACATTGACCTACTATCCACAGAAAACATTAATCCAGCTTACCAAACTGTGATTCTTACTAATCTGAATATGTATATTATAGAATTTTACAGATGGTATCCTGGTTTGGTCCTACCAATAGTTGAACACACTCTAACTTTGTCAGATCAAAAGCAAATGTCATACTGGTTTGATGGTCGATTAGGTTTATTAATATTGGTACAATGCCAATCGTAATCTCTAGGAATGACTGTTAAGCACTGTGAGTTCAACAATGCTCCTAGTCATAGCCTTGAATTTGTGAAAATCATGTCTTACTTTCTGACCTTGAGGGATATTCTTTTGAAACCAATGTATACACATGTATATTTCCTACCTTAGGCTTGGAGCTATTTTCTGTTAGTCAATTTACTTGAAATAAAAAACAGATTATCTACTCGAGTTTGTTGTTGTTGTGTTTATTTTTTCTTTTTTCTTTTAATCAGCAAAGAACTTCCTTGTAAACACAAAGCAGAAACCTGAAGACGTCTAAGAATGACTGCGTCAATGTATACTCTTAGTTTCAAGTACGTCCTCTGTTCTAAATTTACAAGATTTTCTTCCTAAATAGCTAGGAAATTCAAACAAGATTTAATGCAAAATCCCTTCATAAAGAATTAGGAGGCATATTGGTTGAGCCACTGTGTTTTTCCTTCGTTTTGTAACTAAGCAAAGGCCTCCTGTTTTAAAAATGTTAAGAACATGTATGCTGCATTTCTCTAGATCTAAAGCTTATGTTCTAAAATAGAAAGGGCAATCCCTGAGAAAACTTGTTTCTGTCACAGAATCTCTTTGCTTTGTTTTCAGTTCTAGATTACATTAAATCTGTGAGCAACTGAAACTTTTTAAGTCCTAGCCTGAAAGGGCAAAAGACATGGAAGTTTTTGTTAAAAAGGGCAAGGTGACAACGGAATAGATGAGGAACAAGTTGATAGTGAGGAAGTACCACAGCCAGAAAATCCCTTTTTGGCTCTGAAAGGCATTGCTTTGGTAAACTGGTTGTATTTTGTTTATTTAGACATTCAAACTACGTTGTGTTTTGGTTCAAAGCCAGAGTCTTACATGCTGTTCAAATCGTAGTTATGAGTCATAACTAGGCTTTACTTTGTCTCTATTACTAAATTCCTCTGGAATTTTCTTGCCTTGGTTCATTCGTCTAGCAAGATGATGCAGCTTGGTGGGGTACACCTGCTCTTTTTAAGTCAGATTACTCATTGAAAGCCTTAGAAGCAGTAACATTATAAATGAACTCCCTAATGGTGATGTATGGGATGACATACTCTTTGTTGTGCAGGAAGAAACCTCGGCGATGAGAAACGAGATCCAGGATTTGAGGAACAATGCAAGGATCTTCCAGCTGAGCAAATGCACGGCTTGCACTTTCACACTTGATCTCCCTGCAGTCCATTTTATGTGCATGCATTCGTTTCATCAACGGTGCCTGGGTGACAACGAGAAAGAGTGTCCAGAATGTGCACCAGAGTACAGAATAGTCTTAGAGATGAAGAGAAACTTGGAACAAAACGCCAGAGACCATGATCGGTTCTTCCATCAAGTTAAAAATTCAAAAGATGGGTTCTCTGTAGTTGCTGAGTATTTTGGTAAGGGTGTTATTAGTAAAACAATTGAAGTCCCACAAGATAATGCAGCCTGATCAGTCTTCCCCGGTGTGCTAGAAGATGGTTTATATATCATGTTTTTACTATCAATGACTGGTGGAGTAATGATTCATCTCCAAAGCTCTGTAAACGGTACTAATCAAGCACATCAAGTTCCAATCCATTTTATCATCCCTCAAAAGTCCAAATGTCCGAAAGGGCTCACTTTCGGGCTCACGGGGTAAAAAGCAATCAAGCTTCTGCTCTGAAAGTCGGTTGCAACACTAAACCTTGAAAGTTTACGAGTGCATGAGTTTTTGGGTACTCAGTGACCTAGTCAGTTTGTTGTTCCTTCTATACTAATTATGCTTCCAAATGCTGTTATGCAAGTGCTTGTAGAAGAGAGGTAAATGCCTTCTAGTGATTTTGTATGTATTTTGGTTATCACGTAATATAACATGCTTACATGCTGTATCACTTTGAACTCCAGATATGTGTTCCTGAAAACTGATTACAGCTATAACCTATGTTGTGTTGTGTTTTAGTTACAACTTTCAGTTTGGTCCTGCAGCCACTAAATTATTTCAGTTTGGTCCATTACCCTGTCGACCTTTTCTTTGAGTTTGATTTGGTTAGCTTAAACATAGTTTCTTAATAATGGGTTGAAAGACGGGTGTAAAATATACACTTGTACTCAGATCTGTTCAAGGTTAAGTGATCCATTTAAATATTAAGAATAATATTTATTAATAAAGCATCTCTGTAATTATTTGTAGAAATTAAAGAATAACAGTTTATCACTTTATAATATATATAATTATCATATATATTTTAATTTTAATAAAAGTTAAGTCTAACGTATATTGAATCGAATTATTTCTGTCAGAAAATAAATTCAATTATTTTACTTTCAGCTTTTCAAGTTCTACTTCTCTGATTATGTTCAAGTAATCTGAGAAGCATCATTCTATAATAGGCTATACGAGTAGAAATTGCTGAAGAGATGCGTCTCTTCGTTTTCTGGAGAAGTTTCGCTGCTGCTCGACGGATTTAGGTCGATTCCGCCGCTAGGTCGTTGTCCTTGCTCTCGTATTCTGGAGCGATTGGATTGTCAAGATTGGCTTGAGCAGGGCTGGTTTCTGTATTTGCAATCGAGGTCGAAACAGTTTCTCTGTCGGTGGGAGTAATTCAATTTAAAGTAGTAGAACTGGTTAACTGGATCGACTTCTTTCTGCGGGGTTTGCAATCATTTTTCTTGATCTTAGAGGGGATAATCGGGATTCGGAGTGGGATTCTCTGTTCCTTGCATGGATCGGTATGCGAGGAACTTATTGAAGACGGGTTCGGATTGGGAACAAGCGTCTCAGCTGTACGAGAAATTGATCTCGTGTGAGGGAGAAGTTTTGCAGATAAAAGCCACGATCCACCTAGCGCACCTCTCTAAGTACGCTCCAGAGACCACTTTAGCACAGGTCGTACCTATCCTTGTTGAGCTGCTCGGGACCCCTGTATCTGGTCGGCACCCTTCAGTACAGGAAGCTGCGGCATACTGCCTCAACTGCCTGTCTCTCCATGATGCGGGCTCTCTTTGCGCTCTTATTACTCAGTGCGGGGCCATTCCTTTGATTCTCAGGTTATTACCTGAGTCTCAGGCCGGCTTTCGGAAAAACCTTCTCAAATGCCTCAGAACTATTGTAACTTGCGATGGTATCAGTTCAAGGATTCTAAGTCGGAATGGTGGGTTGGAAATGATTCTTAATCTCTTGTCTTCTTCGACCAACGACACGAGGCGCTACCTTTTGGAAATTCTCACAGCCTTAACAATGCTGAGGGAAATCAGACTCGTCATTATCAATGTCGGTGGAGCTCCGTTACTCATCGAAGCTGCTGGGACTGGTAAAATGGTTTCAAGAACTAGGGCTACTCATGCAATTGGATTGCTCGGTATAACTCGAAGGGTCCGGCAAATGCTTGTGGGTTTGGGGGTAGTGGACGTGCTAGTTCGCTTGCTGAGAGAAGGAGATATGCCTGCAAAGTTTACTGCAGGTAATGCTTTAGGTATAATCTCATCCCACGTAGACTATGTAGTACCAGTAGCGTGCTCTGGGGCGATTCCTTTGTTCGCTCAACTGCTTGAAGGGGAGGAGTCGCTTGGACGAGAAATAGCAGAAGATGTGTTTTGTATTTTGGCTGTTGCAGAGGAAAATGCTATAGCTATTGTCGAACATGTTGTTAGAATTCTACGAAATGGTAATGACGAAGCTAAAGCAGCTGCTGCAGATGTCTTGTGGGATCTATCAGGTTATAAGCACTCTTTTTCAGTTGTAGGAAGTTCAGGTGCAATTCCCCTTTTGCTTGACCTATTAAGGGGTGAGAATGAGGATATCAGGGAGAAGGCTTCTGGGGCTATTGCCCAATTAAGCTATGATGAGCGTGACAGAGAAGCTTTGGTGGAGGGAGGAGCCATACCCCTTCTGATTGAGTTGTTGAGTGATGAATCTGAAGAACTCAAGGATAATGCTGCTGAAGCTCTTATTAATTTCTCCGAAGATCCTATCTTAAGGGAAAGAATATCACAAGTTGTTGATGTGCAGTCTTTTCGGGAGTTACAACAGAGATATATTAGGTTTCGTATGGCCGATGAGTATACAGCAAGGTCATTGAGGCAAATGAGCGTCGATCAGTTTGTGAGAGAGCCAGAGCTTCCCTAGTATCAGTGACTTTTTAATATTCAAAAAGTTGATCCATGTATTGATCCATGATCCAAAGATCAAGTTGTCCTTCAGTGAATGAGTATATATTCCTTGTTTTCCTTTAGATTTAATTGCTTTAATATTTGACAGCAAGTAAAATGAAAATTTTTTTACTGAATTTGCTTCAGAGTTGCCTTAAAGTTTTAGCATTTTAGGCAATGATGTAGTGTGTACCAACTTGTGTTTTCTTTCGTTTGGTTTATATTAGTAAATGATCCACCTATAGTGGTTATCAAATCACTCTCTTTTTCCTATATCAATTGCTGATGCTCAAAAGAATATATCTTATCTTTGGCATTGAAGGTGTTATTATCCCAGGTTGATATCATTCCATTATGTTTTGCTTTGTTGCCTTGAAATGTCTGTTCTTTGGTGCTTGTGCCCATAATGACTAGTTCTTGTGATTGATTTGCTTTTACAGTTGACAAACCACCATATTCCTCTTTTCACATGTTTGTCTAGCTCATATTATGAATCCAGAATGCTAAACAGAATCATCTGGCCTGACATTCAGTCCATAAAAAACTTCAACAGTTCCGTATATAGTGTCAGACTTCGATTCAAAGTTTTAAATGCAACTTCTGAATATAATATTTTGCTGTTGGAGCAGTTGTTTCTTTTCCCCTTTTAATTAATTCAAACTGGTAGAAACTTATTTTATCAATCCTGTAACTTTGTAGACACCTTCGTTCTCATATTTTTTTCTATCTATATATGATTACTGGTAAACATTGCAGTCTGGCAGGTCAGTCAAACTGGTATGAGAAGCAAAAACATAAGAATAATGGATCAGGACCAAGGTTCTAGGGGTTTAATTTCATCTTCTTCATTTCGACATCAGCATTTGCAAATGACGAAAAAGGGGCCAGGATTTCCTTCATTCTCATTCTCCCTCGTGGCATTGGAAGATGATAAATACTATAGGAACCGTGACTATGTGTGTGTGAGAGAGAGAGAGGAGGGATGGGGGCAGGGAGGGAGCGAGGTGACAAACTATTAATTTAAGATCTTGGAGGACCAGGCCTTCTCTTGGGTCCATAGTTCTCTTATTCCTTGCGAGCATGAACAACAGCTTGACCATGATTTTTCTCCAATGATGCATGGTGCTGCTGCTTGTTAATGCTTTTTCTGGCCCTACTTGTCTTCATTTCTCTTATTATTATTTCTACAGCTAAGATCCTGTTACTCCAGTCTCAGACATCAAACCACAACATATGGATTCAATCTTATGTGGAACTTAATCATAGTAGGATTCTGTTAATCATATATACAAGACAGAGGCAGATCAAACTTTTTTTTTTTAGGCTTGAGGAAGGATTCAATTTTATTAAAAAGGCTGAGTCCTAAACGAATTATATTAAAAGGGGGCACTCTAACAATGAGGAATTGGAGCGGCACCGCCCTTGTAGCAACATTAGCTTCCATTGTGCCTCTGTTATTTGTGACTCGTGTATTTACTACTATTAATTGGTAATTCTCTGGTTTAGACTTGTTTATGTTTTGGGTAGTGCTATTATTTGTCTTTTATCAGTTATTATGCAATTTCCCTTTTGTTTTTTTTCTCTACTTTCATGAGTTAGGACACGGAGAAATGCACTTTAGTAGCTTCATATAGTGTAAACTCTAGGGGGTTAATGAATTGTGCTTTTGTCTCCATAGCCAAACTTTATATTGAGCTTTCTGGAAAATGTAGAAGACTAAGACCCTTCACATTTCAAGGTTTGCTCATGTCGATTGAATTTCCTAAGTGCATGCTTGCTTTCATTTCTTTTGGTCATGTACCTAATCGTCATGAATTTACTTTAGCTGCTGGTGGGTGTTATTTAAATAACTCCATGTACTGCCATGATTGAAATTCTCACATGGTACAGATTAGTCGCACAATTGCAAGAACATTGCTCCACAGTTTCTGGAATCAGTGCAAAGAATAGTTATTTATAGAAGCCTACAGTAGCAGTAGAAAGGTGCCGCTAAAGAGAGGCGCCTTCTTATTAAAAAGCCTGGTACTACAGAGTTTTGTAAGTAAACTCCAGGAAGTGGGGAGCTATGTTCTTGTAGTTGTACGACTGGTTTGTACCATGTGAGAATCTCAATCATCGTAGCACAAGAATCTCAATTATCGTAGTACAAGAATCTCAATCATCGTAGTACAGAAAACCACAAAAGGGTATTATAGAATGTTCTTTGTACAAAAGCAATATTCCTGCTGTTGAGGAGCAATTTTCTTGTAATTGTACAAACTGGTCAATGTTTGGAGTTTTGCGGAGATGAACGAATGGGATCTGTGATGTTCTTTTCTCGAATAAATGTCTTTCTGTATTTACTTCATTGGGGGAACAGTAGACAGTAAAAGTTTGCATAATTTACTAAATCCGAGCCTTAAACAAACATTATTCTTTCCTTACAAATCCAGCCCAAATTTGATTCTCTGTTACTTCCTTTTCACATCATTACTGTCTCGATCGTTCTGTCATGGAATCATTATAGACGAATGAGAAATGCCTGAATATTGACCGACTGTCACTGATAATATGAGCATAACCTTTTTCCTTCAACCCAAAAAGATTTGGGTGGATATGGAATAGACATGAGGTGGACATATCTTCCTCAAGCTGAATGAGAAGCATCTGTGCTGAGCTTCATTATTGCCCACTACTCCAAACATGTAAGCAAGATAAAGACTTCAGCAAGTTCCAGGCCCCATTTTCTGCTCTTCTTGGCATGTCTGCCATGTTCATTTGTCCATGTAGTTACATCTCGGAGCCCACATCAATCACAGAATAGACTGCTGCACATGAACATGCCCTCTGCTCCTTTGCTCCTTTGCTCCTTTCTCTCAAGACATCTTTGTGCTTTTCTTTCTAAATTTATTGAAAGCCTTCTCAATTCCTCTGATACTGAGCTTCTTGTGCATTCAGTATGACTTTTTATATTTTTCACCTTCCACCCTAGTGTAAAATCTTGGGTATGTCATAGGCGTCCGAGTTATTACGTGTTGTTTACATGCTTTTCCGATTAGGCAGGTTAACCTGCAACTTAGTGGGTCTACTTGGATATTAATGGGATCAAGCTGAGGGTAGCCTCCTCGGACCTATGAGTGTGCTGACTTGCATATGGGATAATAATACTCTTATATAACATTCCTATTACCAAATTTTGGTGAAATAAATGCTCTTTAATTAAATTTAATGAAACTATTAGATGAACTGATTGATTGAATATTCAATAATATTACTCTTATGTGGTTCTTTTAATCTTCAAACTTTACTAAAAAAAAAAAAATTCTCCTGTCGCTTCTGACCCTACAATGTTTGAGAATCTCTCTGTAACCACCACATCTTACTAACTCTTTTTTCTATGCTTCATCCAAAGGAGTGCTTCCATATGCTTAACAAAGTATCAAATAAGTCACCCAAAAGATTAGGTAAACGACTTGAAAGGGGGAAGGTAGTACTATCTACAATTTCATGATTATAGAGGGTGATTTCATTTCATCCGTGTTTCTTCACAGGTTTATTAGATGATTATGAGTCTGATAAATTTATAAAGGAAAAATAATAGGAATAAGTAGGTCGTTTTCTTCATAGGAAGGGAAGTGGGAAAGGTATCTATTGCCACTTCCCTTCTCTTTTCCAACATATTCTGTTTTAGAATATCTGATTCATATTTAAAGAGCAAAGAGCTCAAGATTGCTTTTTCACTTCTGGTGACCATAACTTTTCACTGTTTCTTTTTTTTTTTCTTTTAAACTTCATCCAAAAGAGTGCTTCCATATGCTAAAGACACCAAGTCATCCAAAAGAGTAGGCAGAGGAGTAAGGAGTGTAGTACTATCTATCATTTTCATAATTTGTTGAGACTTGATAGAATGACATACATGACTCATCAAGTTTTTATGTTTTCAGTGTTTATTTCCATTATCCTCTCAATTTATTGGCTTGAGTGCATGATCCAAAAGAGAGAAAGTCATTGGCTACATTTCTCCTTCTGTACACGTAGCTAATATGCCAAAAACGCTCACACGAATTGGAAAACTACAACCTCTCAAACTAAAGCCTGACTTTATGCTCCTATGTAATAGTTTCTAGTGCTCTGTATCATCAAAACTACCAATGGTAGCCCAGTTTAATCCAAACTTTAATGTGGATATAACATACATGTCGTTCACATATTACATGTAATCAATTTGGGATTCAAATATAGATCATCTTGGTATATTTGATAGCTTATTATTCCATACAATATATCCCTTTGCCTTTTCACTGAGCTTTTTCTTTTTGCTCTAACCACTCAAACTCAAGACATAAAACTTACTTTATATATAAGATAGATAATGAATAGTAAATTTATGAAGATTAATGCTAGACACACCTATCGACATACATGTTAATTTAAGCCCTTAAAAATATAAAAAAATATATTTTTTTTAAAATCTTATTTTCTAGAAGATAAACCCTAAGCATCAATGGTTTAGATAATATTATATATATTTGAACCTATCCCATATTAGGCTGGCACGACTAACCTTGTTTAACCATTTATTCCTTGGCCAACCGATGAGTCCACCAACTTGGCCAAGTCGGTCTCCCACGAATTCATACTCTTTGACATCTCCATTTGGGTCACCCCTTAATAGTAGTTATTTCTATAAAATTATAAATAGAAAGTAACAATTAATTGCTAATGATTTTACATTTTCCGTTTAGATTTAGTAAGCCAGTTCCTTATATGTTATAATTGATAATTGAAATTTCATGGCATATAATAATACATGTATTGTATTTGTATCCGCACGTTTCAGAAAAGTCTACGCCTGTGATGTGGTGGCTACTGTTGTCTGTCAGTCAGTGTCGGCGGTCAGATACTCGTTCCCTTCGCGTATTTCAGCACCAGAGACGAGAGAGGGAGGCGTAATTTACCAAAAGCAATGGATGAAGGCAAAAAGTACAGAGAATCTTCCACTAAAGTCGAACAAATCGACGAGTCTTCCTGGACCCAATTGTCCATTCCGCCATTAATACTCTGAAACGCAGGAAAAAGAAAGAGAAAAAATAAAATTAGTGTTAGGGGTACCAGTGAAGGGAGGCAAACCAAAAAACGAAACCCAACTCTCCTTTTCCAAATCCATGTCGAAATGTGATCAGTGATCAGTTTGCCGTGAGCACTACTTCGATGACCGATCTCTCTGTCGTCAAACACGCGGATTTCTCGCCGTCATTTTTACCGAATTTTTCCCATGTGCACTTCATGAACCGGATTTCTTTTGAAGCCTGATGCTCAGGGAAGAGGTGAATTCTGTCTGATACCTTCCTCTGACGAGTCGTTCTGTTGGGATTTCGATGCATGAGAGGTTCTAGGGGCCGGGGTTCTCGGAACTGGGGGCGGGAAATGAGCAAAGTGCGGCCTCCGGAGCCTCTCGATTTCTTTATTTGGACAGTTGAGGTACGTTTGCTAGTTTCTGTTTTTGGTTTGTGCGTGATTGAATCAATTTTGGTCGCTGGCCATTTGGGTAGATCGTTGTTGAAGTGCGATGAGCAGCTTGGGTGGATTGGATTTTGATTTTGTGAATTACTTGAGAAAAGTGGCTTATTTTGTATGATGTCTTTACTGGTCAATAGCTTTTAAGCCTTGCTGTTTGCGTTAGTTTTAATTTTGTTCGAAGTCTCATTGAGAGAGAAAGTGACAGCCTCAAAAGGGTATTTCGCTTGCATTGAATTTTTATTCTCTTATACGAATTGCGTACAGATAACTTACTGCTACTTGCGCATCACATGGCTCTACGATAGCGTGGAAGTGTTTGCTTAGTTTCTTCTCGAAATTAAGAAGGGCGATATAGGGTGAATGATTGCACGAGTCTTACATGAGTTTCCTAAAGCCACTGTTTCTTCAACATCCTTAATGGGTTTCATGAAAAGTGAAACCTAAACAAAAAGCTTGTCGGTAAATGGAAAGAAAATGCTAGTTAGCGATCTCCTTTTTCCTAATAAATAATTTTATGAAAAGATGCAAAATATGTGGTTAAATGCTCAATATGTGACTTTTTTTTTGAAATTTTGCTTAATATGTGACAGTTGTTCAAAACTTACAGGTGACTGGATCCAATATCCTGTAAAACGAAGATGCAACTTTTTGTTGTTGTCAAAATAGCAAAATGGATTGTCCATTTTGGCTAGGATAATCATGTTTTATTGCACTTAGTTTCTCTGGAATCAAGCATATGATTTTACATGCGGTTACCTTATACTATACAGAAGCTTTTAGCCTTTTCTTTTTCTTTTTGAAGAATTATCTGATCCAGAATCTGAAAATAGATTCCGGCTTTTATTTGCTTAACAAATGTCATTCTTGTACTATTTCTACGTGTTTGGTTGCAATTATATTGTTAGAACATCCATGAATCTTGTCACAGCAGAGTACTTCTGTAGCTAAAGAGGAGAAAGGGTGTTTAGTTTTCTTCATGTCTAATTAATTCATTTCTGAATGCTATTTTCACCCTGCTTGATATTCCTCAAGGATGACAAATACCTCTTTTTTAAAAATCATGCTCAAGTTAGAGCTAGTGTAGGATCTAAACAGTCACTGTAATTAGTTAACCAGCAATGCAGATCCCCAAAAGATCAATTGTATGACTGTCGTGCCAAATAGTTTAGTCATGCGAATGACTTAAGGACTCTTATAGAGTCTCATGATTATAATTACAGATAAAAGCTAGTACTTGGAGCAAGTAATATTGTTTGTAGTATTCTTTCATAGTTTATTTATTTTGTACCTTTTGATCTTGTCCGATTGATCTAAGGGATTTCTGTATGAGCGACCTTGACCTTCAAATTTGTGTTGTTTCCCCAAGTATTGCATTTTTTAAAATTCCTTAAGAATGGTTTGATGAACTGGGAAAATGGACTTTGTAGAAGTTATTTGATCTAAAATTTTAAAAATTTTTCAATGACATATATGCCCTCAATAGAACAAAGAAAAGGACAGTGGTCAATCATTCTGCCCTCTGCTCTTGTTGCATCACTTGAAAAGGCGATAGGGTTACAGCAGTTGATTTCTTTATCGCTGTTGTTGGCCATCCTTTTGTTGCCACAACACTGTAGACTGAAAGGAAGATGTAGGTTCCTGTCAATAGTAGACCTTATATGATTCTTTTCATATATTGAAGCAATCAAACTGTTGCAAAGTTAGAAGAAGATTGACATGGAGCAGCCTGAAAGACATTATAAGGTTCAAAATCTGAAGCTCATACAAACTTTGTCCCATCTAAACCTTGTTTTCTGAAATATCTGAGTATTGCTTCCTCTGAACCATTTAATGTTAAATATCGAGCATTGTCATATCTGAACCATGTTATGTGAACTGGATATAGGTGAAGTTGATGTAATGAATGATTTGGAATTATAAGAATCTTATATGTGCTGGAAAGGTTGAATACTTCGACCCTTTTGGTGTAGTATGTTCACCCAATTTTACCCAGAATCTGGAGGGAGCTGGATGTGGAAGAACTAGTTAATGGATTCCTTTATGCATGACAAGTCTGCAAAAGCAAACATTGAAGTTTCAGTGTGGAGACTGGATATTTGATCATAGCAAAAACATATTTCTTATTTGCTGCCGTTTCTAAATTATATGAAGACAGAGATTGCATTGGGTGTTTATCTGTGATATGGTGACCCTTGATGGTCATTCTTGTTTATGCATTCAGGCAGCACATCATCAATAAATAGATACATCTGCCTTTTCATCCACGTATTAGGTGAATGGGAAAAAAGACCAGTAAAGTTATTTTAGTGAGTGGAGAGTCAGGTCTATGTAGCATAATGGAAGAAGGGTCAAGCCTGCATCTTTTGTTGTATGTAATGCTATAATTATTGTGGCACCTTCAATGTGTCTCTCATATTCGTTACAGTGTTGCTGAGAAAATTGTCCATCCAAGTTTTGGAGAGTTTATGAAAATGGTGGCTGTTTCCTTGGCAAATCCTAGTTTCTGGGAAAGAATCTTGTTAACATTCCTTTGGAAAAATTGCTTGCAAGAAATGGAGAGACTCAGTGAAAGGGCAGATCAATGGGAAGCATTATTGAAATGATTATATATGCTATTATCATCTCATCAGAACACTTACCCTTTGAAGGGACTATCCAGTGGATGCGATTTGTGATGTCACAATGTTACTGACTACTACCATAATTTTATGAATATTGCCTGTGGGATTCTTCCATGCAACAGGAGGTACAGTATAATATGAAAGATTTTTAATTAGGTAAAATTGGCTAAGTTGGTTGGGTTGCATAATTTAGGATCCTGTTGGAACTTTGGCTTATTCCTGTCCTTTGTGGCATAAGAGATTCTATGGGAGCAGAAATTTGAGGCTTTGTTGCATGGCTTAAGAATTCATTATATGATCTTGGTGGACTTCAGTTTTTCAAAAGAAAAAAAAGGTAATTTTCTTGTCTGCACGGGAATACTCTTTCTGCCGCTCTCTGCAATGCTCTGTTGAAGCTCAAGACTTGCTCAGAATGTCTTGGTCCCATGCATCGATATTTGCCATTGTTGGTTCTCCTGCTAGAAGTGGTCATAACTGACAACACCTTTTATGGAGAAAACCATTCAGCTCTCTTGGTGTATACTTTCTTTTGTTCTTTCCGGTCTAGCCATACTTTTGTTGCCTATCTTATATCGTATCGATTTCACTGTTCTAAAGGGAAAAGGAAAAAGTGTTATCAACTGTCTCTTAGCGGTTCATTATGGTAAGAGATGATACCTCTTTGTAGTTCTTTTTGTTTAGAGATGATACTTTTAAGCGGTATATTTTGGTGAGAGATGGGCCAGTTAAACCTTGGACTGAATGGCGGGTGTTCTAATTTAAGGCCTTGGTTTATAGTCTTACTGGGGTTTCTTGATTCAACATTCGAAAAACAAACAGGTGATAGGCCCTTTGGATTAAGAACTTTAGGAAGTTCAGTTCCTGGCGCTTCAGTGAGAAAGGCTAAAAAACAGTTGATACCCTTTTTGGAGTTTGAATTTTTGAAAATTTAGTGCTTTAAGCTTCTTTGAGAAAATTTAAGGGCACATTTTAGAATAAAAGAGAAAATTTTTTATGAGACAACTTTCTCCCTGTGTTAGTGTTTCAATGTCCTGACTACATATAGAACCTTTTTATATTCCTCTTGGCTTGCTTCAGAGGGTAGGGGGAGGTTGTTCGAGTTTTATGATTTCTTTAATTTATTTGCTATTCAATCTGGTGCACCTTTTCTTACTGCTCACTTGTTTTATCTGAATCACTTTGATTCTAGGTTTGAATTTGAAACGTGAACTATTATTTTCGTAAGCATGCTTAAAGAATAGCTTATTGTTTGTTCCAAAAGTTTGAATTTGAAACATTACTCTAACTATTATTTTCTTTAAGAATGCTTAAGGAATAGCTTATTGTTTGTTCCAAAAGTTTGAATTTGAAATGTTACTCTAACTATTATTTTCTTTAAGAATGCTTAAGGAATAGCGTATTGTTTGTTCCCAAAAAAGTGAATTGGTTCTATGCCCTGTGATGATTTTGACTGCAACACTCTATTCTCTTATTTTCTGGAGAACGATTTAGCTGTAAGCTCATGGCATCTGTTGAGAGGTGATATTTTTGGGACTGACACAAGTTTGTGGTTGATTTTGTGACAAAGAATGCTTTGTAAATGTTGGTCTGAGCACACTTGTTACTAATAGTACTCATGATAACTTTTAAATTCTCGCTAATATTAGGTGGTCAGGACATGTGAACCATTTACGCTTGATCCTTCCCCGTGTAGCTTTGAAAACAATGTGCAAGTGTTGGTAAAACATGTGGAGTGCAAGATTTGTCTCCAACTTGTAGTGAAAAACCAAATGAGAATAACGCACTCTCAGAGAAGTGCTAATGATCCATCATTACTACTTACAAAAAAAAAAAAAAAAAAAAAAAAAACAAATATAGACATAATGTACAAAATAATAAGATTTTTCTTGTTTTGCTAGAGTAGTTTTAAAACCCAACTCAACCTAAGCAATTAGATCGATAACATTATTTTGCAGCAAACCTCCACCATGTTTAGGGCCACCAACAAATGTTGATCAGCAGAGTTAGTCTTAGCTGGCAGAAGTGCTCCAATATATATACCAAAACATGATATGCTAATGATTTGAGCTTGACTAAGTTTTTATGTGCTGATTTGATGTGGTAACCCTGTTGTGATGGTTTTCAGGATGTTGGTTTATGGCTGGAAGAGATAAACCTTGGAAGTTACCGACAGGTTTTTAAAGAGAATGAAGTCAATGGGGAATACTTGGAGAGCCTATCTATGTTCACAACTGAACAAATATTGCGGTTTATCCGGCGATGCCACATGAAATGGGGTGACTTCATCACACTCTGCAAGGAACTGAGGCGCATTAAAGGTTCTCTCTGACCCACTTTTTTGGTTACTCTTTGTTGATGCATTTAACAGCTGCATGGGCTTTATGGAAAAAACATTGCCTGTCGCATTGTCTACTGGCTACATTTTTCGTAGAAGAAGATATTAGAGGTGTCTATATGCCTGATACGGGTCTGATATAGATTTCACACATATTGCTCATGTGGCATATGTGTTGGGACCTGAGTGGCTCAATATAACACCTATATTGACAGGGGCTACCATGGAAGAAATAATGGAAAGGGTCTGCCTCCCCCGGTTTCCCAGCAGAATATGGGCATATATGTGAGCATATATATGCTCTGTTACCCTTTAGGAAACAATTCCATACCCATGGCACTGTAAAGACAGAGAAATTGCAGACAGACTCCTGTTGTCTTTGCTCATTGGTGAACTTGCTCCAAATTGAGGGGAAATTGTAAAACACACCTTAAGGGACTCATAATTTCTTTTATTATGTAGAGTGTGGGCCTGGTAATTCGTGATGGACATCTTTAGCTGTCAGACTGTTACTTCTATATTTGCGTTTGATTATGGACCTTTGTCACGGGTTCCATGCCAAATACGCCAAGATATATTTAAGAAAGTGACCCAAAAGAAGCTGTTACTCAAGGCTATGTTACACTTCCGTCTTTTTGTAATTCTAACTTACCAAAAGAGAGGCCAAAGAGTGAGCTAGTACGTGCATTTCTTGATAGCAGAAGGGTGTCTAAGTAGTTCATGGGAATGTGTAGATACACTCAAATCTTTTTCTCCTGATTCAGACTCAAATCTTTTTCTGCTGAGTTAATACAAATTCAGTCCGTAGACTATTGTTTTGCAGCTAATACTATGTATGAAGTGTGACAAATGAAAAGAGAAAAGAAGGAAAATATGCAATTTGATAGTCAGTTGTCTAGAACGCAGAGAATTAGGGGTCCTTAGTTGACACCTTTATGAGTTGGGCTCGGTACCTGACTTGGCTTCTTCAAAAATTGGACTCGGGTTGACTTTCTGATTCAAATCTGTCTGGGTCATGTTGGATGAAACTCGGGCATTAATGAATAAAGGAGTCTGACACCAGCCCAAACTGCCGATCTGAAAATCTGAGGCATCCTACCATTGGGAAGGCCAAACTGGAACTGTTTGAGCCCTGCTTCAAAAATACGCCCCTCAATACCTACTGAATTAGATTGATCACCATATATTTCCGTACCACAGTCACATATCTATATTTGTATGAAAAACCAAACAAGAAAGAACGAAGAAGGTTCTTGCCATTTTTTATGCTTATTCATTCTTCACTTTCTGTGCAGTTGCGTGCTTGAAAGGGGAACAAGAGGTCCGCAGGCCATGGTGGGCTCCACCCTGTTTATCGGTTGTCTTTGTCAAGTTTGCTAAACGCAATAGACAGTCACGAGTTGTTTCATTGAAGCTGGAACCCTGATCGGGTTTTCGGTTTCAATGCATCTCTATTGTGCTCATATCCTTTTGTGAGACTGCTGCTTTTAGTTTCCCCTGTATGACACATCCCACTAGCTCTCCTATTTGATTTTCTGGTTTTCTTGCCTTTTCGGAGCTGTGTATGAACTAAATATGCAGATCACATACACTTCTTTGAGTGGAAGATAAGGGTTATAGCGACAGTGTAAACATGATTTTGACAAAAAATGGCTCTAAGTATATACATATAATGTGTTGTAAAATGCTTTTGCTTTTTATGAAATCCTGATTGAATGAGAGAAGTTTAAATCAATTGTCAGTAGCTTACAAATTTTGGAATCATAATGGAAATGGGTGGACATTTAGTATTGTTTGTGTTGTGCTCCTTGGGGTTTTATTGTCCAGGACATTCTGAATACTGGACTAGCAGTAAGAGAGAAAATTGATATTAGTACTACCATATTTTACACTGAGGTTTTACATTGTGATGTGGTTGTCCTCGTGCAACGTAGTTGACGGTCCAAGTAAGAGGAAATTTAGGGTTTAGATTTATCCTTAGTATAAGAAGATAATATTTTAAAAAAATAAATTTTGCCAAATATATCTCCAAGTTTATCTCATACCTGGACTGCGGCATGAAACCCTTGTAGTAATACTTTACAGTACTTGTATCACCACTATAAGAGAAAGTTAGACTTGTTCAAAGATAAGACTTGAGTTCTTCATCAAAGAGAGACCAAATCTCTAGACAGGATTATGCATGAAAGTGATGATCCGAACGCACTCCCCCAATATTTTACTTCTTAATGTTGAGCCTTTTTCTGTTTCCCTATTATGATGTCTTAGCGAGATGCTAATATAAATGCATGAAATTACAAGTTAAGACTTGGGAGACACTTGATCTTTTGAACTAAAATTATTCTTCTATATTCTTTAATTCAAATTCTTTGCAGTCCCCCTCAAGGCATTGCTAACATAATCTAAGGGCTATCATCTCTTTGGTCTCGTTTTGGATATCATTATGTGCAAGTAAGATTGAAGAATATCTTAACATTGCACTTGTATTTTGTATTATTTTACGTGTAAAATATTACTGGGTTTTAATTCTCGAGTAGTAACATTCTATTTAAGTTGGTTTTGGTCAAGGTTGCTTAATCGAACTTAGGACCCTGCAAGTACGATGTGAAGAAATTCAGAGTCAGGTTGCATAATCGAACAACTAAACGCCTATCAGATTGCCTCGGGGTGAGTCTAAACCCAAGTCAACATGAGTGAGTTATGGTTCAACTCGGTGAGTCATGGTTCAACTCGGTGAGTCATTTGTCAATTTAAGTGGAAGAAATTTTGAGCTTTTTCTAAGAAAAATGATATCAGTACTTAATGATTTTACTTCGAGGTTTTACGTCATGACGTGGCTGCATAATTGGCTGTCTAAGTATGAGAAAAACTAGAGTTTAGTGTTTACCCATAAAATAGGTAGATAATATTTTATTTGAATAATAAAATATAGTAGATTTTATCTCTTATTTGGACTGCAACGTGGATGCCACGTGGATGTAAAGTCTTAGAAGTAAAAAGTGGCAATACTTATATCGTTGCTCTATTTAAAAAAAAAACTGATTGGGTATTTAGATTGTTTGGAGTTTTTTAAAATGAAGCAAAATTTACATTACACATTGTGAAATTCATAACTCATAAAGCTAAAGAAAAATGATATCAGTACTTGACATTTTACTGTGAGGTTTTACGTCCTGATGTGGCAGTCTTCCTGGCAACCTAGTTGGCATTCCAGATAAGGTTAGGGTTTAGGGCTTCCCTATAGAATTACTTGGACTACTAGGGTGTAAACGTTATCCGATTATTCGCTCTACCGTTCTACTGATTACCGTTCTACCGTCTTCAAGAATAAAATAATATTATTCGTTTACAGTTCTACCGTTTAATATATGGGACGAAACTGGAAATAGCTATTCCGTATTCGTTCTACCGTTCTACCGTTTAAATAGGGTAGTATGGTAAATTTATCAATCTTTCTTATGTTTAACATTTTATATTTATTAATTTATTAATTTGCCAAGTATACTCTTTACACTGAGATATCATATAAATATTATAGAAAAAATAATATTTTACTTATTTATTTGATTTTGATAAATTAAAATTAGTAAAATTAATAAAAAATATTTAATAGTGATTGTATAAAGTTCAAAAAATTATTTCCTCTCCTATTATATTTGTATAATTATTTTAAAATTTATAATCTTTTGTCATAACAATTGAATATAATGACTAATTGAGTAATTGATTTAGAATCTTAATTTCGTATGAACTATATCTTATATGAGTTATTGAATATAATGACTCATTGCCCATTGGCTTAGAGATTTTAGAGTTTTATACATAACAATTGTCAAAATAACATATTTGCAATACGAGTTAAGTTTCTATTATGGTTTTTATTATACAATAATTAATACTTTTTTTATAACAATTAGAATATGTGAATATTTATTAAATCAACCAAATTTCTTAAATTTACTTACACGAATTATTATATTAATTTAATTGAATGAAAATTATTAAACTTATTATTGACTATACAATCACCTCATTAAGCAATAGTTAATACCTGTCTATGCCCTTAATTAAATCAAATAAACATTTGATAAGCAATCTTCCACAGTTTTACTTATACATCAACCAAAATAAAATTTACAAGTATTATATACCATTGATTCATTTATTAGAATACATATGATTTTTTTTTTTTCAATGACCATGGGTCTATGAGTCCATTATCAAGAAGCAAATATTAAATAAAGTAACACTTTCATAACACCTAAAAATTTCAAACTTTTAGATTATTTATAATATATTTTTTTTAAAAAATTATCATCATTCTATTACTCCAAAGTTCTAAAAAGCAAAGATCTAATTAATAATTTCTAACATATTCTAAAAACAAATCCCTAAAATCTACCATGTTATAAATTTATAAAACGCAAAGTCTTAAATCTATTAATCTAATAATTTATGTGATATGTCCGGTCTAAATATATAATAGTAACTCACTGTCCGAATCACAAAGAATTAAAATAACATATTTTACGAAATTTACGAAATATATTATTTAATTTCATGTGAGACCGCTGTGCGGCACAGCGCTGTGTCGCACAGCGGCCCTAATCCAGCGTCCCGTGCAACTGTGCAAACCCTAAATCCAGGCGAGACGGAGAGGCGAGTCAGGCGACCATCGAGCTACCGTCGTACCGCTCACCTCTGGACAAACTCTGTCTAAAGCCGATGTATTTTTCTTCTTCCCTCTGATTCCTCTCTTTCTCGTCTGATTCCTCTCTCTTTTCCGTCTGATTCTTCTCTCTTTTCCGTCTGATTCATCTCTCTTTTCCATCTGATTTCTCTCTCTTTTACCTCTGATTTCTGTAATTCCTGATTCAGTGATTCGATTCTTACCTGTCTCGTTTCCGTTTGCCTATTCTCAGAGTCTTCACACCGTTGTTACATTGACGCGCGCCCTCCTCCTTGCGTTTGTCCTCGCTATTGCAGTATTGGTCGTCTCCCTCGTCGAAATCCTTTCCAGGTACTCTCTCTTCTCCTCCCTATTTCTCCCTCTCGTTTGCCCTTCAATTTTTCACTTTTCTTGTTTTACGGCTAAAATTTTTGTTTTCATTTTTCTCTTTTATCCTCCCTATTTGTTTTACGGCTAAAATACTAGTTGCACCTATGCGCAATACCTATGCATTTTACTTAGGCTTGTTAATTTTAAACGAAACTATACAATTTGGCGCTCATAATCTGATTTATATGCGCATTATGTGGAGATGGATTGATCAAATTTGAATCCAATTGTGTCGAATTTAAATGACCTATCTGAACTCTACAGTTTGGATCTTGTGGAACAAGTTCTGGAGAATGTGTGATTGATGTAGATTCCGGTCCAAGTCATGTTCTAGTGAGGTGCCTTCGTATATCAGGCCCGCATGGGAGAGTCATTGGTCTTAGTTTCAAGTCTCACTTGGTGAAAGGAAGTTGTGTGGGTGTGACATATTAGTTATAAAAATGTCTAGTTGACTATTTGAGCTTGAGAGTTCGAGGAACAGCTTGGAAAATAACATTGTGGAGCACAGGTTGTTTATGTACCAGTATAGAAGAAATTAAAGAGAGGTGTTTGAGAAATTATGGACATTTTCAATTGCCTAATTGTGTTATGTTGACAAAATGCGAATCAGTGGCACAACATATAAGAGTGGAGATGAGAATTTTAGGTGTATACAGGAATTTAAAAAAAGAAACCGCAAGCAAAGCATTAGGTGTAGCCCCTAAGAAATGAGATGATTCAATAATTGACAAGAAGGGTGACCCGCGCCTTTGGGTCAGAGGTCACATGAGCTGTTTTTTAGCGTGAGGTATTGGGCTCAGATCTCATTAGGGGTAAGGGGGTGTCTGATAAACATTTAAAAAGGAAAAAAATCTTAATTTCATTATTTGTTAGTACAACTATAGTATTCATGGATTGGTTTGTCCTGGTTTCTGCTTAAGATGAAGTAATCTCCCGTACATCCCTTTACCCACTTGAAGCTACCAACTGCTTTTTTTCTTTTTCCTTTTCCCCCTCTTTTTCTACTATTTCATTGTTCTTATTATTGTTACTTTTTTTTGTATTTCTTTCTATTTTTCTCTTAAACACTTGTAAAGTTTTTAGTTAATATGCAACACACACATGTATGTATTGGCTAAGGAAGGAGGGATCCTATTGTGGTTAAAAACTCTTTTTGACTTGCTCTTCGTGCATGATTTCCCTTATGTAATTTGCAACTTAAACTTTAATAAAATAATCCTAATTATTATTTTAAAAAATGACTGAAATAAATTATTTTGCATACCTTGAGTTGGACTTATTTATTTAATGCACCTTTTTCTTTTTGATCCCTAGTAGGTGGTAGCAGAAATATGGCAAATGATGGTGCTGATTCAGTGAAGGCCTTGAAAATATCTGATAACAAACCAAAAGCCGGTATTGTTATCTCTTTTAGTCTAATTTAGATAGTTTGCTTTTATGTTTGTTCAGTTTTTTATGGTTGACTTCCTCATTATGTTGCAGGCAAGAAGAAGGAGGTTAAAAAGGAGAGTAGACTTGGCCTGACATACAGGAAAGATGAAAATTTCGGAGAATGGTACTCTGAGGTATTTTTCATTGTTATCTATGTTTTTTCTTGAAGCAATGGTTGTTTTGTGGGTTAATCAAAACTCCTTATTATACAGGTTGTTGTGAATGCTGAAATGATTGAATATTATGATATTTCGGGTTGTTACATTCTAAGGCCTTGGAGCACTGATATTTGGGAAAGTTTACATGTGAGTGGACAATTTATTGCTGCACACCTTTCCACTAAGTTCATTTATATTGCATGCTTTCATATTACTATTACTATGAGCATTTTATTGAGAGGGAAAGGAGGCTGGACCAAGGTGAGCATATCGCAGAATTAAAAGAATTGGGTAATAGTGGAAATTTTTACGAAAGAGGTTTTTAGATTTTTTAGAAAAAGATTTGTAATTTCAATAAAAGCCAAAAGGCAATACTACATCAAAGGGAAGCTTATCTGACAAGATTGGAGAGAATATCCTCCTTTGGAAATTACATTTTGCCACTGAATTAGACTCAGAACTGTCATCAAGAAATAAAAAAGCAAACTACATAAATGAAGTACTTTAAAAAAACCTACATAAATGAAGTATTTCAGAAACCATACAAATATGCTGCCATGGAGATTTGTTTTCCCCAAACCCTAGCAAATAATACTTTTGGAACCCCTTTAATAATGAGGCTGTTTTGGAATTTAATAGGGAAAATTCAGATTCCTTTAAGAAGTCCTTTAAAGCAGAGGCATTCGAATTAGGTATCTCTTAGTTCCAATATACTGTACCCTAAAGAATCTCAAGTGCCTCCAAACCCGACGGTCTGTGATTTCCAGATGAAGAAGATCCATCAAAATTAAGCTTGATGGTGTGGAGAGGTTCTGTTTAATGAAACAATACACTTTGATTGCATGATTATGTGCAGAACCCTCTGAAGACAACATTAAGGTTCATTTCAGGTGTTAGATGATAAAAGGCCGAGAAAATTTCACCAGCCATGTAAATAGTGAGGAGAAGAGAAATGGTGGGAGACGGAAAAAGGATACAAAATCTATCAACCGGCAAATGTAAGCTGCTGAAACTGCATAGGAAGAACAAACATAGCCTATCCACCATAGCAAATTAGTATGAAATAAGGACCAAACATCACCCAAATCAAGATGCATACAAATAAAATTATATAGAATAAGATATGAGAATTAGTTTGCTATACAACTAAACCTTTATGTATCCCCTGTACAGCTCAGGGTATTTAGCATTAAAACTGATCTCGGAGCCTGATAATAATATGTAGGCATCAAAGGGAAAGAAAGGCAATAGAACTAATGAACAAAGATTCTCTCTGTCTCTCTCAGGCAGGACTGCTTTTGCTGTTTATGGCCAAAGTCCAGGTAGCTGGGTGCAAATAGAGGCTTCAGTTTACTAGGAACGAACTTTTGAGCAAAAAGATAACAAACAAAAGAGGGCTGGTTATTATGTGTACAGCTTCAGCTTTGAAGAACTTTCTTTAGAAACTTCTGTCATATTTGCACTCTTGAAGGTTGCAGGGTTTGCCCCACCTATTAACCATCTACCCAAGTGAGGCTTCTTTTAGCCAAGAACTTGGATGGATAGCATTCTGGGAAGTAGTATTCGTTAAAATAGAAGTGGTGCAGGCAAAAAATTTTGAATTTGGGATAGAGAGTAATATCTTGAGTGTCGTTAAAATTCATCTCTCTTTGACAAAATTTTATGAGATTACCAGAGTCCCAAGCATTGTTTCTCAAAATTTACTAATGATCTGCCAAAAGATGCATAGACTGGTTATAGGTGCTGACACTTGAGTATCTTGGTATACCTATGAGTGGATAGCTTTATCTGGTTTGACCAATTTGGAAGTTAATTTCGTGTTTTTGAACTGTTGAAGGATTGAGTTTTAGTTTGCGTATATCAATTTTTTTCTACTTTTTATCTTCTTCGTAACATGCTCGAGTAGTTGAAGAACATTTGTGTTTTATTCTTATCGCATATGCATATCTGAGAAAGTTATTGATCTATCTTTCTTTTTTATGCCAAATCACAGGACTTCTTCGACCCAGAGATAAAGAAGATGAAAATAAAAAATTGCTATTTTCCTGTATTTGTGTCTCCAGGTGTTCTACAGAGAGAGAAAGATCACATAGAGGGATTTGCTCCAGAGGTGAGGTTTTTAAATGAGTTTACGTGTCAAGAAATGTATACTGTTTGTGATCAATAAAGTTATCACCTATCTAAAAAAAATTTACTGTTTTCTTTTTTATGGAAAATCTTAGACTTTTTTACTGAATTATTTAATTTAATCCTGGCTCTCTGATATATAAAACCAAAAGAACAAAGTTGTTTTAGTCCAGTTATACAATTATCTGCACAGAATGTTGTTGACAAATCTTGTGCTGAAGTCCAGTAATTAATAATGTCATTATTTTTTATTTTATTTTATTTTATTTTTTTCTGTTGGGAGAAGGGTGGAATTACTTCTGTTATATGATGCTGTCTTACCTGTGATTCTTTAAGGTAGAATTTAGAAGTATATGCATTCGAAAACAAAAGCTTACAAGAGGTGCTACTTCAAAAATTTTATATGGACTATGCATGGGGAGATATGAAGAGTGTAGGGTCACCACCAATTGACTATTCCCTCCAACGATTGAGAGTAATACTGGGAAATTCAATCTATGCAATCTGGAAGAAGTTAGGCAATTTAGTTATCCTGTAGAAAATGAGGTTTGGTCTGAAAGAATTGTTTCCTAAACTCTTATGAAAACTAGCAGAAAATTGAAGCTCTGTTGTGGCCTTGAAGGTTGGGAGAGGGGGCCGGGGAAGGTATGAAGCAATCTGGGAGGGGATTTCCTTTTGGTCTGTTGGGTGCTGCTGATGTGTTGCATTCTTCATTTATTTATCTTAAGATTCACAACTGCAAATGGTCGTAAAGTGTTTCTTTTTTTCCACATGTCTTATTTTATTTGGCCTCTGTTTTTGTTAGTAAGCTTATTAGAGTGGGATTTTTAGGTGGCCTGGGTTACAAAATCTGGCAGTACAGATTTGGAAGTTCCTATTGCAATACGTCCAACTAGTGAGACAGTGATGTATCCTTATTACTCCAAGTGGATAAGGGGCCATCGCGACTTGCCTTTGAAGCTCAATCAGTGGTGCAATGTTGTCCGCTGGGAATTCAGTCATCCTACTCCTTTTATCAGGTATTTCACACATTATTGAGACATGCATGTCAATCAAAATGCAATAAGATAAAAAAATTTGTTACCATTTATTAGTAGCTGGAAATGTTAATGGACTTCTACATATCAGGAAAATGAGGATGGAAGATACAACATCTATGTGTTTGGGATATTGCACATCTTTTTACGTAAATTATATAAGTGGCTTTTCCCAGTTGTTAAATGCTCTCTTTGTACAAAGTCGTTTAGAAATTTAATATTTATATAGTGTACTTTTGAGGTCAATTCTTAGTAGTCTTTGGTTCTGATAATGCAAGCACCATTGAAAAGATTGCATGTTTATTGCAGGAGCCGCGAGTTTTTATGGCAAGAAGGCCATACAGCTTTTGCATCAAAGGACGAAGCGGATGAAGAGGTAAAATGAATAAGATACTTCAAATCCAAAATTTCATCTAAATAAAGTTTTGAAGCATTCTTGAATTTTGAAGCATTACGAATATTTTGAAGCATTCCTAAAGATTATGTACGATTTACTTATGATGTAAAAGATAGTTTTGGATTTTTCTGACAGTCATAATTCTCGTTTCTTATGCATGGATTTACCAAAATACAGTACAAATAAATGTTCATATTGTTGCTACGAAAGGATCTTATTATTTCTTTTTGAAATGCTGTGTGCCCTTTCTATTCTAAAGAATTATAAATGCAATGAAAGGGAGTCTATCTACAATGAACTACTCGTAATTACAAGAGAAGCTTTTGATACACTATCAGGGTTAGAACATCTGACATGCTTTTTGCATATCTTAAAACATGCAACATGAAGTTTCTAGAGGTGAGGTATTGTCTTTACTTCTCACACAAGTATCTGATTTGCTTTTTCATCCTGTAATACTGCTGAGAATCTTGCTTTTGTTTTACTGCATTGACACCATATAAAGATTTTTTTTAGAAGAGAGGAAGAGCAGAGGGAGTGGAAGAAAGATGCAAGCAGCAACTTGTTAGGGTTCTAAAAATGAGCTTTAACCATTCTCAAAAAAATTTAAGTGAAACTGGTTTGGATGGACTGAAATACCATCAATGACCTTTTAATACTGCATCAAACTTGAGCTAAGACAATAAAATAATACCCCTGAGATTATAACAATATCCACCAATCATTTTACAGGTTCTTCAAATCTTGGAACTTTATCGAAGAGTATATGAAGAATATCTTGCTGTTCCTGTTATAAAGGGGAAGAAAAGTGAACTTGAGAAGTTTGCTGGTGGACTATATACCACAAGTGTCGAGGTATCTATATACATACACCTGCTTTCGTTTTGGGTGCTTGTCATCAACTTCTGAATGCTTTGGATGTGTTTGCTAGGCATTCATTCCTAACACAGGCCGTGGTATACAAGGTGCTACCTCTCATTGTCTTGGTCAGAACTTCGCAAAGATGTTTGAAATCAACTTTGAAGATGAGAAAGGAGAAAAGCGTATGGTGTGGCAGAATTCTTGGGCTTACAGTACTCGCACTGTAATTTTTCTTTACATCTTGATTGAAATTTTAGGACAATAAAAATTCATTTTTTTGGGCGTTTTTCCTCTAATCTTCTGATGTTTAACTTTCTTTATAAAGTAATATTCTCTCCTTCTGTAGATTGGTGTTATGGTAATGGTTCATGGAGATGATAAAGGCTTGGTTCTTCCACCTAAAGTAGCCTCTGTTCAAGTTATTGTCATTCCAGTGCCTTACAAGGATGCTAATACACAAGGCATATTTGATGCATGCTTATCAACAGTGAAGATACTCAGAGAAGCTGGATTCCGTGTTGAAGAGGACTTGAGAGAAAATTACTCACCTGGCTGGAAGTATTCTCACTGGGAAATGAAAGGTGTCCCGTTGAGAATTGAAATTGGACCAAAGGATTTGGCAAATAATCAGGTTCTTTAAAACCTATCTAAGTTTTGGATTTACGTGTGTGTACTTTGTTGTCCTCTTTGTAGATGAGTTAGTGTTGATGCTCAAAAACAGTAACTGGACAACCTTATTTGCAGGTGCGTGTTGTTCGCCGTGATAATGCTACTAAAATGGATATACCAATGAGTAAGTTGGTCGGTGAGGTAGGAGATATTTTATCTAACATTCAGCAAAGCATGTTTGATGCTGCGAAGCAGAAGAGAGATGCATGCATTGAGGTCATAAGGACGTGGGATGAATTTATGACAGCTCTGAATAAGAAGAAACTGATTCTTGCTCCTTGGTGTGATGAAGAGGTACATCTTATGACTACTTTGTCATCTTGTGCTTGAGTACAACACACAATTTTGTTAAAACCTCTGTTTGCAAGCACTTAGGGTTAGTGGCATCATCTTTCTGTAGTGTGTCAGTTGCCTCACCAAGTGGCTTTTTTTTTTTTAAGTGAACAAGGAAATTCAATCTTATTAGACTCTGCTGTGGATTCTTAGCTATGGTTATTTAACCAGAGTTTGGCAATGCTCTTTGGTATTGGATCTTTGGAGATGGCTCTTCAGGAGAGTGCTGTTTGGAAGAGTCTCATTTTGGTGCTCTTCCAAAGCACAGATTTTTTCTCTTTTTTGAGGAAAGTGACTTTTTATTCCAATTCCCATGCCCCCTAGGAGACTTGAGCCCAAGACCTCCCATTACAAACCCACCCATGTGACCACTGAGCTAAGCTCAAGTTCACCACAGATTTTTCCTTCACAGTGAGATTTTAAAACGACGCTCAACCAGTCATGCTTTTTTATCTGAGGAGCTGCACTTTCTCCCAAAGAGGAACTTTTAGGTTCCAAAAGAGCATAGCTAAATGCTCCTATACATAACTAGTATGCTCTAGACTTGTCAATTACATTGGGTAATGGAAGTGAGAAGCCAAATAGGGAAATACTTGTTAGTCATATAAGCATCATCTTGCTTCTGTCTTATTTTACCTTTGTCTCATAGTATGTCTTGTTAAATTGAAAAGTTGAAGATTTGTATCCAGCCTTTTCGTTTTCTTCTTCTTTATGTACAATTTCATGGTTTGAAATATTGCTATGTTGGTGGTTTTTATATTTTGTTGTTTTCCTCTCTTTTTCCTTTTAGAGCGCTTATCTTTTGGAGGTGATAAATCTTGCATTTATGTGCTTAAAATCTGTAATGCTTTTGTTTCATTTTCTTGTAGGAAGTTGAGAAGGACGTTAAAACTCGAACTAAAGGGGAAATGGGTGCAGCAAAGACATTGTGCACCCCATTTGATCAGCCAGAACTTCCTGAAGGTACCTGATCTGATAACTGAGTTTTTCTGAATGCATTATTTGATGTAGTTACGTTAGTAAAAATGGGTTTCCCATTAGATCATGTTCCACGTAAAGACTAAATCTTAGGAAACTATGAGGAATAATAAACCACAAAAGAGAAAAAAGTTTATATATGTTCATCTTTTCACTCAGAGTAAAATCAGGGCAATTCAGTTTTTTCAATAAATGACCCTGTTGCAACAAGCTATCACAGGGGACCGGAAAATGCATATAGAAGTGCCTTAGTACCTCTCAAACCCTCCATAACTGTAGAAAAACAAAATGGCCGCCATACCTTAATGGCTGAACCAAGCTTCATGACCTATTGGAGAACAGAGCTTGTCAAATGCATAATGGGGCACGCAAGAAAAAAAATTTGGGACAAAAACTTCAACAGTAGATTCAGATCCCTTGGAAGCTCAGTGTTGTGCCCTTTTGCACTATATGCGCAAATCATTGTGGCTAATATTTCTGATAGTTAGAACAAAAGGACCAAATCATCATCCTAAAAGAGGACCTCAATGGGGATGCTTCCAGGAACTTCAAGAATGGACACCCCATATGCCAGTAGTTGGACAGATTGTTGTCATGTCACCGACATCCTTGTGCATCTCTGGTGCGTGGAGATATTCAAGGTTTGTACTGGGCTGTGGGAACAACAATTTATTTGGAGGAAAAAAGCCAAAACAGCAGAACAAATCGACCACATCCACTGGCAAATCTCTGTTGTTAGTGCATTCACTGGTAGGTTATCTTTCCCCATGGTTGGAGGCTTGACATATGTGGTCAACATGGTTGCGGACATGCCAAAGGTGAACGCCGGAGATTGGAGACATGAAAAGAGATTGAAGAGAGGCTAAAACAACCAAAAAAGAGAAAATGATGGAGCAAGGCATGGTAGCGAAACCTAGCATAGGGACGGGAGAGAGACGAGAATCCTGGCTCTGGCTGATGAGTGTGCCCAATTTTCTGTTGTGATCGGAAGTAGAAGAAAGAAATCTTTGATTCTGTCAGCAAAGAAATCGTGGAAAATTCAAGTAGGCATCTGAAGCTCAAAGCAAGGGAACAATTGGACAGAAGCTTCCAGATACCGGGCCTGAGGGAGACAATTCCATGGACTGCAATGTGAATCCAAAAGCAAGCGGAGCCAAACAATGAAGCAGGTCAAATAGTCATCGTGGACCGAGCAAATTGAAGCAGATCTGGATTTCGGGTTGATCCAATATCACCAAATTCTAATCCAATGATTCTATCCTTCACATGAAGATTGTGAGCTATGAGTATATACCACCTTAATGTTTCTCTAAATTCCAGCCAAAGCTGCCCCTCTAGGAGACCAAAGCAAGAGTTTTGGAAAGATGTCTGGTTTGAACTCAATCTCGAGCACCCAAATTAGGTATGTACCATTCCCCTTCCCCCCAAGCCCAAGTGATCGGATGGCTAAAAATTCAAAACACCTTGCAGAATATTGAAGCCGGGGCTTTAGATCTTGTTTTGGCTGAACATGCAGGAGGACTCAGAGTTAGTATGGCACCTGTCCAAACTTGGCTGCCTCCACGGGACTCATCATATAAATCAAATTTTGATGGCTCTTCAAAAGGAAATTGAGGACCTGCTGGTATTGGAGGGGTTATCAGGAATTCCTGGGGTAAGTGATTTCTACATATGCTGGCCCCATTGGCATCTCTGATTCAACTACTGCAGAGACACCTAGTCTCGTACAAGGATTAAAGTGCTTCCTGTCTCTCGAGGACCCTTCACGTTGAAGGGGATTTTAATGTTGTCATATCATGGTGTTAAGGGGATTGCAAACCTCCATGGAGGCATTGGTCCACCTTTCAATGAGATATTGACCTAGCATCCATGGTAACTATTTGGAACCATGTAATCAGGAGTACTAATGGTAGAGCAGCTAGACAGAGGAGTTTCTTGTTAGCATCTTGGCGTCAAAGTTCCTTCTTCTGTTTATATTGTGGAGCTTTGGTGATGTAGAACGAGGGAAAAAGAACAGCTAGACAGAAGAAGAAAAGAAAAAGTATTGAAGTTCCCTGTTGTTTCGAATTTTCTTTTTCGTTCCCGATTTTGAATAGTTTTATGTGGCCGCCAAAGGGCCTAGTTTTTCATCATTAGTGAATGGAAAAAATAACAAAATGAAGAAAATGAAACTTGTTATTTTGCTTTAAGAGATTGAATCTGGAGCCTCATTTTGGTGATCTTACTTGTTTCCAATCACATCTTTGCAGGGACACTTTGCTTTGCTTCAGGAAAACCTGCTAAGAAATGGACATATTGGGGTCGAAGTTATTAAGAATTTTAGTGTTGTTGCTTCGTTGTGGATTATGTTACAAAGTCGATTGTTTTGGTTGGTCAATATACGACATTTTCTTGGACGCACTCACCCACTGGCAAGAGAAATGGATCAGTGAACGACCACTGACCAAATACCAGTTATACCTGGATCGTATTTTAGGAAAATGAGTGTCTCGTATCTTTTATCCTTTTCTTTCTATTTATGGTTTTTGAAATGGTATCCGAGATTACATTTAGTTTAGGTTTTGATAACTTGAACTTTTGAAGAAATTTAGGTAGAGAAGTTTATGGTTTTTGAACCAAATCAACAATTTTTGTGGGTTCACAAGTTATGATTACACAAATGAAGTTTGGGCGTTGGCTGAAATTTCTTCATGTTCAAAGAACTGTCATGTTTTTTTTCATTAAGCCTTGCTTCCAAATTTTGGTCATTTTACCGCTTTTTCCTATTTTTTAGTTTGTGTTAACTGTGCTATGAAACCGAGACCGGAAAAAGTTGAACAGGTTTGTATCGGGCGTGATATGTTGTCCAAATGGTATAATCAGAGCTTCGTAACACAGATTTGGCATTTGACTTGGGTCCAACAAAATCCAAGTCGATTGGCCTGAGTCAGAGGACACTTTCATAGAAGCAGGGCAGTGGTAACTAAAGGAGCAGGTAAAAGGGCTTTCCGTCCTGTTTATTCCAAGCCTATTGTTTCACTCTCGCCCAAGAGGAGATGAAACAATTGGTTTTTAAGTTCTTTTCACTTGTTGGGAGAGGGGCAGCGAGTTAATTGTTAGGCAACCCAGACGGGAAAACCGGAGAAGTTGAGCAAAGATGTTCAAGGGTGTAATTGTAACAGAGTTTTAGAGATTACGATTTTTTGTTTTTGGGTTTTGCAGTATGGATTTGAAGACGAGGGACCTCCTGGTACGAAATGTAATATTGGGATTTGGGATGGGCAACCAAGGATCTATATTCCAATTTCTTGAAAGCTGAAGGAAAAGGGTGAAAGATTAAATGTGCGAAAGTAAGAGGGTTTGGGCCACTAAAGAGATCTTTGAGATTTTTTTTAAACAAAAATTGGTTATTTTCATTTTTCAATAATTTTTCCATATTTTTTACGTTCAAGTGCCTGTAATTACTAAACCTATGACCGGACTTGGCCGGTTTGACCGAGTGATGCCAAATCTAGGCTTTGGGGACTAAGCCGATTCTCCAGTTATCTGAAAAGAGTATAGTTTTTAAAGTTACTTCCACCCTGATTAATATATCTCCCTCAAAAATCTCTTTTTTATGTTATCCACCCCCTGAATTTTTTGCTCCACTTATTTAGAAACTATTGGTATGTGATTCTGGCCGACGGATTCTGGGTTTAAGAATATAAGCCTCGAGGGGCAGGATATTAGTTTTTCATGTCAATATAGGGAGTGCATATTCTATGTTTTGATGCTTGGTGGAGAGGGGGTTTATATGTGGTCACTATGAGTTTTTTATTCTTAATCAACTTGATATTTTTTTTTAGACGCCATGAATGCAGCTACTTATGGCAAATTGATACCACATTTTTAATTTATATAGGAATAATTACCATCAATTGACATGGTGAAAATTGAAAACTTTCCCTAATGCAATTTCATAAAAAAATACTACATTATGGTAGAAGGAATGACATATATTATGTGAAGAAAATACAAGGTTAATAAGTTTCCTTCTACCAACAAGAAGTTGAAACTAATCGGCTTTGAGGAATGAATTAAAAGGACGGCGTATATTGGGGTTTTATGGGTTAAAAGGATGGGGCTGGAATTACTGAAATCCATAAACAGTGTAACCGAGTATGGGAAATTAAAAGACGGGAAACTAGGTCTTTTTTTTTCCTCGACTCTTCGTTTTCCTCTTCTCTGAGATTTCTCAATCACGAAGCCCCGTGTTCTTTTGTACAGAACATGGAAATGGAGTGATGTGTTTCCATCTCCCCCCAGGCTTCCGATCATAGGTCCTTTTTTTTTTTTTTTTTTTTTTATCATATTTGCCCATCTTTATTGTTGTTCCCCTGTTTCGGATTTTAACCACTCTTTCAAGTTATTAATGGGCAGCAGATGGAGGAGATGCGCAATTACAACTTCTCTAGCCTTTGGAAATTGAGTAACGTGAGGGGGAAAGAGGTGTCCCTTATGATAGAAAACATCTCATTGTTCTGGTCCTGTAAATTTGAGCAGAGTTTTCAGATCCACCACCAACAACATAGTGAGCAAGAGTGGTCCTAGGAAAGAAGTATCAGAAACGAAAACAGAGTCGCTGGCAGGAATTGAAGCAGCTATTGGATGAACTCATGGCCGTAACGGGCGTGTCTCACATTGGGGACATTTTCCCTTGCCTCGGATGGATTGGCAAATTGACTGGCCTTGGCGCACCACTGAAGAGAAACTTCAAAGGCTGGAATGATTTTCTTGAACGAAGAGATACAAGACCGTGTAACATGGCTAAGATTGTTGTGAATGTGAACAATTGTACCAAGAAATTAGACTAAGAAAAATTCCCAGATAGTTGGAGGAGATACGAACGATCTCGCTTAAACCCAACTACTTTATACTCGTAAGTCATTTTGACAGAATTTTTTCTAAATAATTTAATGGACAATATATCACCTAACAAATATTACCTGACAAATGAATCGAACAAAGAATATTAAAAAATATAACAACGAGATTTACGTGGTTCGGTAACTTACCTACATCCACGGCAACGGTAAAATATCTCCACTATCAACTGTTGAAGTAATTACAACTTTGGATACAATCTCAAATGGGAGAAAACTCTCAACCCAAATATCCACAAATAGGAGATATACAAATGTTCTAAATAATGAAACTTACTAAATGCCAAACCCAAATCGAGAACCAAAATAGAGAAAGAGATTTCTCTCTCAATCTTACTCTCACTAATGCTCTCTCTTCAACTGGAATGAGATATCAAATAAGGATCCGAATGCCTCTATTTATAGGAAAAAATTCGGATCCCTTTTTCAATAATAAAATATTATTATAATATTATTCTATTAATAATATATTAATAATATATTAATAATATATTATTATAATAGTTTTAAAGGGGGAGCCGAAATCAACTATTTGGGTGCCCACCTTATTAGACAGGGCCGCATTACTTTCTGCCACCGTCTCCCTCCATTGATGAGTGGGGGGACAAATTGCCACCCCAACTCACAAATCTCCACCTTGGCGATTTTTTCTCGTCCATATAAAATAAGGAGTGCCAACCAATGCGCCTCGCGACGTCTTCAAACCTAAAAGATGTTGATCATGTCCAAACATTATTTGAACTTGATCCCTGTTATCACCTTGGTCAAAGCGTCTGCAGGATTGTCATCTGTCTTGATTTTGTGGACTTGAACTCCACCTTCTTCGATGATCTCCCGCACAAAATGATACCGCACATCGATATGTTTGGTCCGAGCATGGTATATTTGGTTCTTTGGTAAGTGAATAGCACTCTGACTATCACAGAACACTGTCAGATGTATCTGACAAACTTCCAAGTCTTCAAGTAACCCCTGTAACCAAATAGCTTCTTTTACAGCCTCTGTAATGGCCATATATTCTGCCTCTGTCGTTGACAAGGTAACTATGGACTGTAAGGTAGACTTCCAATTAACTGGTGCTTTTGCAAGAGTGAATACATAACCAGTAGTTGATCTACGATTATCCAGATCACCATTATAATCTGAGTCGCAGTATCCAACTATTTGATGACCTTCTCAAACATCAAACCAACATCTAAGGTCTTAAGAATATACCTTAGAATCTATTTCACAGCTTGCCAATGTTCCTTCCCTGGATCATGCATATACATGCTCACAACTCCAACTGCATGTGAAATGTCTGGTCTTGTACACACTATAGCATACATCAAGCTACCCACTGCATTTTCATAAGGAACATTTGACATAAACTCTCGTTCCTTATCTGTCTTAGGACACTGTGAAACACTTAGTTTAAAATGAGGTGTCAATGGGGTACTTACAAGTTTAGACTTTTCATCTACGCCAAAACGTTGTAGTACCTTCATCAAATATTGATTTTGTGTCAAACAAAGTGTACCCCTCATTCTATCTCTCATGATCTCCATACCGAGAATTTTCTTTGCTTCACCTAAATCTTTAATTTAAAACTCCTTGCTCAATTGAGTTTTCATTCTATCGATCTCCCCTTGATTCTTTAATGCTATCAACATGTCGTCGACATACAAGAGAAGATAAATGAAAGATCCATCTTCTAGCTTGCGAAAGTACACATAATGGTCAAAATTGCTTCTGGTGTGCTTTTGAGTAATCATAAATTGATCAAACCGCTTATACCACAGCCTAGGTGATTGTTTTAGGCCATATAGCGATTTGTTCAATTTACAGACCCAATTTTCTTTTCCATGAACTTCTCATCCATTTGAACAAATTCCAAATCAAATTGCGCTATTAAAGCCAACAGAATTCTAATGGAGGAATGTTTAACAACTGGAGAAAATACTTCATTATAATCGATTTCCACCGAATGTGAACAATTGTACCAAGAAATTAGACTAAGAAAAATTCCCAGGTAGTTGGAGGAGACACGAATGGTCTCGCTTAAAACCCAACTTCCTTAGACTCGTAAGTTTTTTTGACAGAATTTTTTCTAAATAATTTAATGGACAATATATCACCTAATAAATATTACCCGACAAATGAATCGAAAAAAATTAAAAAATATAACAACAAGATTTACGTGGTTCGGTAACTTACCTACATCCACGGGCAACGGTAAAATATCTCCACTATCAACCGTTGAAGTAATTACAACTTTGGGTACAATCTGAAATGGGAGAAAACTCTCAACCCAAATATCCACAAATTAAGATATACAAATGTTCCAAATAATGGAACTTACAAAATCCCAAACCCAACTCGAGAACCAAAAGAGGGAAAGAGATTTCTCTCTCAATGTTATTCTCACAAATGCTCTCTCTTCAACTGGAATGGGATACCAAATAAGGATCCGAATGTCTCTATTTATAGGAAAAATTCAGATCCCTTTTTCAATAGAAAGGCATTTCTCTCTCAATCTTTCTCTCACAAATGGTCTCTCTTCAACTGGAATGGGATATCAAATAAGGATCCGAATGTCTCTATTTATAGGAAACAAATCGGATCCCTTTTTTCAATAATAATAATATTTTATTAATAAATTATTATTATAATAATATTATATTAAAAAAATATTATTATATTAGTTTTAAAGGGGGCGCCGAAATCAACTATTTGGGTGCCCACCTTATTAGACAGGGCCGCCTTACTTTCGGCCACCGTCTCCCTCCCCTCATCAATATTATAATGATCAATGGGCGGGACAAATTGCCACTCCCAGTCACAAAGATCAGATGCTTATGATCCTTATGACAACTACAATCTCATGTACAACTTGCTTGAGATGTAGGAGCGGGAGTGCGTGATGGGGTTTCCAATCAAATTGTTCATCCTCGTATGTTTGTCTTCCACTAAAATCAACTTAATAATGATCACCAGAGCATTAGTTTTCTTCTTAATATAACTAGCGCCACTGCTTTCTTTCTTCTTCGCCCAGGAGATATTTGTTGTCGGGACTGAACCGACCTCCACAGTCATGGAATGGACAATAGCAGAGCTCATGTGAAGGCCGGCGACAATGAAGAAAGCACAGACACAAGTAAGAAGAGTATCATGAAGCGAAGTCAAGAGCCAAGAAAGTGGATCTGCCATCAATGCCATACTTGAAAATGGTGATTAAAGAGACTTTGAGGCTGCATCCACCAGCCCCACTGTTAGTAGCTCATGAAGTGACCCAAGACATCAAGACATAGGAGTATCGAGTACCCTTGCAAACAAGGGTTATGCTTAACGTTTGGGCTTTGGGGCGGAATCCTAAATTGTGGACAAATCCAGAGGAATTCAACCCAGAGAGGTTCGAGAAAGATGACAACGCCTATTTAATTCCTTTATGCGAGTGCTCGGGGAGTTGGTACGGGGGTCCTTTCGGAATCACCACAGTCAAGCTTGCAATAGCCAATCTCTTGAACCGTTTCGAGTGGGAATTGTACGGTGGGGGAGGGAACGGGGGTGTTGGACATGGCTGAAGCTTGTGGGACGACGGGGCAGAAGAAATCTCCGCTTCTTGATCTTTGCCAGACCCTTTTCGAAGAACGCTGTATTTAGATAGACAACTTAGATTGGCAACTTTGCTATGAGAGTAAGAAAAATGATTTCAGTACTGTGAATTTTTACATCCCGACTGTCTTGCTCTAATAGTCCAAATAAGGTCTAGGGTTTAGGCTTACCTATAGAATAGGAAAATAGTTCCTATTTTCTCTTATTTGGATTGCCAATAAGGACGCCATGTCACACTGTAAACCTGTAAAATTTGGCAGTACTGTTATCACCACTCATCACCACTCTTTCTCTAATTACTCATTTTATGCTAATTATGAAAAGAAAAATCATATCAGTACTTTCAGATTTTACTTCGAGGTTTTACATCATGACGTGGCTGCATAGTTGGCGGTCTACGTAAGATAAAATCTAGGGTTTAGGGTTTTCCATAGAATAGGTAGATAATATTTTATTTGAAAAATAAGTCTTGCAAATTTTATTTCCGAGTTTGTGTCCTACCTTGACTACAACGTGGATGGCACGTCAGGATATAAAGTCTTGGAAGTAAAAAGTTGCAGTCCTTATATCACCGCTCTTATGAAAAATGATAAAAAATGATTATCTCGTTTTGTCCTAAATTTATGATAAAACATTAAGTAAAAATATGATTTGTATAATTGTATAACGTAAAGATGGATATACATGACGACAAATAAACAATATGGAATACAAAAAAATTATATCAAAAGAATATGTGCGTGTATACATACTTGTAGAGGGTACTCCGCAGCAGCAGCCAATATTGGCGGACTAATTGGGTTGAGACTCCTTTCTCTTATGATAATGTCAAAAATTCACTAAAAAAAAGAATAATGCTAGTTGCATTTAGCCCACGCACCTATCTTACACAATTGTTAATCTAAACCATTGATGTCTAGGGTTTATCCTTTAGAAAATAGGATTTTATAAAAAAAATATTTTTTAATATTTTTAAGTGTAATGCTAGACGCACCTAGCAGACGCACCTATCCGACGTACATGTTAATCTAAGCCCTTAAAAATATTTTTTTATTATAAGATCATATTTTCTAGAGGATAAACCCTAGGCATCAACGGTTTAGATTAACAAGCGTGTGGGATAGGTTCGGGGTTAAGTGCAACTAGCATTATTCTATTTTTAAGGGCTTAGATTAACATGTACGTCAGATGGGTGCGTCTAGCATTACTCAAAAAAAATTATGTCAAGGTGTTTTTATGTTTATCTAAATCATATTTTAATTTTACTGAAAAAAAATCATAGTTTTAATGCTTATTACCATTCTGGTGCTGCTCCTTCTATTTATGTTACTATGAGAAAACTACAGTTGATGGTCCAAAGAGTTGGTTTATTTGGTCAGATTAGCAAAGAAGAGAAGGTACGTGATGAGAAATATGATCACTGAAAGCTAACTCTAATATCCAAAACTTCATTGTCTAGTTCTCCCCCTTTTCTAGTTGATGTCTTCCTACTTAAACTTGACCTTCTCAGGTTTTGAATAGCAATTCCTTTTCAGGTAATGTTTGAAAATATGTTTAATATTAGAGACAGGATAACCAATATGGATGTGAATGTTTGAAAAGGTATGGTAAATGTTGCTGCCATATATAGAGGCTACTGCAAATCTATAAGAGTTCTACCATTTATTTGCTAAATTAGATTTTTATTTGCTTTTTCTGATAGAATAATACTACAGCCTCCCTCACTGTAGCAGTGGGCATTAAAATATTCCCTTTGTGGGTCTCTCTGCTACAGTATGTCGTCTGTCTTTTTATGTTATAATTCTCTCATTTGGCTTTGTATAAGAGACAAATATAGACTCTTAGAGTACTTCTCCGTAAAATCTCCATTTTACTTTCTCAAAAAGAAAAGAAAAACAGCTTTCATGTTTGGTGTCTTAGGGAGAAGTAACAATTGTTGGTCGTTTGAGGAAGCCATTGGACTAATGGTATGTCGTCTGTCTACTCTCTCTTATTGTAATATTATTGAAAAAATAAACATGTACACAATAAAGAAATTAAATAAGCACGAGAAAAAAAAAATTCTGAAACTTACATTATCTTAAAATAGTAAGATTATTAATTAAAATTAAACAAATATGAAAATGTAAGTTTATAACCCTTCACTTATCTAAACTTAATAGCTATAAATAGATACATGATTACTAAAAGAAAAATGATATCATTACTGTCATTTTTTATTGTGAGGCTTAACATTGTGACGTGGTTTTCCTCTTAGCAGCCTAGTTGGTAGTTCAAATAAGGTTTAAGGTTTTGAGTTACATAAGATGATAAATCCAACTTTATCTATAAACTCTTGCAATAAAATATAGTCATACACATATCACCGCTCTTACTAAAATATACAGATGATAACACTTACAAATAATTAACCCCGAAACTTGTCTTACTTTCCATCCCTAGTATTGAATGATACCTATTGTATCGTGGCAGATATGAGAATTTTTATAGAGCAATGTGGGACTCTTGTCTTTTGAAGCATTTCTTGAATTTTTCTATAGAACACTTATTCAACCAAACCAAGGCATATTATAGCTTTTGGGGGCCTTTCCCTTTTCTTAAATGTGAAGCAAGGAGATCTTTTAGTCGACTTCACTAAATTGCTTCAAAGAGTAACATATGCCAACTCCACATGTGACATCCCACCTGCTCCTATTTGAGAATTTTCTCTCTCTCTCTCTCTCTCTCTCATTTGTTCTCTCTCTCTCTCTCTCTCTCATTTCTCTCTCTCTCTCTCTCTCATTTTTCTCTCTCTCTCTCTCATTTGTTTCTCTCTCTCTCTCTCTCATTTGTTCTCTCTCTCTCTCTCTCATTTGTTTCTCTCTCTCTCTCTAAAATAAACAAAAAATTCCTTTTGTTAAATATATATTCTATAATTCAAATTTTATATTTTTATAAAAATGTCATTTAATAATTTTAGAGAATAACTCGATTTGCATCCAAAAGTCTAATTTTTGTGAAATAAAATTTTTTGAACAAGAACACTTTCTAAATAAAAACTGATGTCACGTTATACACAAAAGACGTGGAATAGAATTTATTATCAAATATCATTTCTTATATAATATGTCTAAAACATTACATATAATAGAATAGTTACTTGGAGCATCACCTAATATAAACAACTATTAATATTTTAAAGCTATTCAGGCACCAAAAACTTAACAAAAATACTATTACTTTCCACCAACTTAAATTTGCACAATACAATTGTATTTGTCACAGGTGAATTGGGTACTTATTTGAATAATCAAGATTTCTCTACACATAGGGGTCGGGGTCGGGGTGGGGTCGGGGTGGGGTCGGGGTGGGGTCGGGGTCGGGGTCCGGACCTAACGGTTCACTTCACCGACACTCCATGATCTCTCCATCCATTATTGCCCCTCCAGCTCGGACTCCCGGGGCCCACTCACGCGGAAACGTACTCTCCGGAGAAGTCTTTTAAAATTGCAGCACCAGTCCACCGACAAGTTTGTATTTACAAAAAATGTTATCTTTTACGTGGAAATTTGGTGGGCCTCGAATATTCCCATAATTTATTTTTAATACGGGAAGGCAGACCACTGTTTTTATTTATTTCCAATATTACCCCTAACTATTCTGGTAATGGCTCCGCGTATCCCCTCCAACTATCTCCAGATGGGATCCCTTGACCGAATGTAGTGACGTGGAAGAAAATCTATGTGCGGTCGGGAGCTACTTCTGTGGAAACTTTTATCGTGAGAGACAATCAAATCCTCAATTTATTGTGCCATTGTTAACTTATGTTTCATCAAATCATTAATCTAGTGTGCCTTTGGCAAATAATAGTAGAATGGACTTTTAATATATTGAAGTTTCTATTCATTTTAAATTTAAGACACTAGTTGTGATTACTTGGTCAAATGCATAAATTTTTATTTGTCATGAGCTATTTAGTGTTATTATTGAATTGACATTTATTAGAAGATATGAATAATTGGATTATACAAATTATAATTGATGCAGAAAAAATATAAATGCAATATAAATTTCACGACATATTTTTACTGAAGGTGGATGTGGCATCCTCGATTGAAGGTATATCATCGAAAAAGCTTCTCATGAGCTTCTCACATTAGGCAGGGGACAAAATCTGGAGAAGTCTTGAAGTGGAATTAAGATGTGGAAGATTTAATTTGAATAATTAATTTGGTTGGGTGGGAGTGGAGTTGGGAGAGCAGCGAAAAGGAGAGTAGTGTAGGAGAAGGAGTGGGGAGTGAAGAGTAAAAAGCCAAGTGGTCAGTGTCGGCCAGCAGCTGTGAAAAAGAGAGCTGAACCTCGCCACCCACTCCCTGCCTCCTTCGGCACAAAAAGAGTAAAGCGAGCTCGCCAAAATTTCCAGCTGAGGGAGGAGGAACGAGAAGAGATCGGTAGAGCCACAGAACAGATCCTTTTCTTCTCCTTTCTCTCTTTTCTTTCCTTTTCTTCTTTCTTCTTCTTCTTCTTCTTCTTCTTCTTCTTCTTCTTCTTCTACATTGTGAGAGGAACTGGTTTTGGTTTCTGCATTTTCTGTACGGTATCGGAAGGATTCAGGGGAAGAGGGACAAGTAGAAGAATCAACGGATCCTTTGCTCGATCTTATCTTCCTTCTAGCCTCAGTAAACGTTCTGCATTTTCCTATGGTATCGGAAAGATCCGACTGAAGAGCTGGGATAGCAAAAGAGCAGGTATTTTTATTTTTTATTTTTTACTTTTTTTCTCCTTCTTATGAGAGAGAAAAGGAGCTGGTTCGTCTTGTGCAGAGAGATAAGAAGCTGCTTCATTTTCTGCGTACCGTACATTTTTGTGATTTTGCAGTTCGTTTGTTGTTGTTATTTTTTATTTTTATTTTTTTTCCGATATCTATGAGTCCAGATCTGGAAAGCTGTCGGTGAGGAGCAGGCAAGATGAGTATGTATGGGAGGGATCCGTGGGGAGGACCGCTTGAGATAAACGCGACGGACTCCGCGACGGACGATGACAGGAGCAGGAACCTCCAGGATTTGGATCGCGCGGCGTTGTCGTCACGGCCGCTGGACGAAACGCAGCAGAGCTGGCTGCTGGGACCGGGAGAGCAGAAGAAGAAGAAGTACGTTGATCTTGGATGTATTATCGTTAGCCGCAAGCTGTTCGTGTGGACTGTTGGTTCTATCTTCGTTTGCGGCTTCCTTGCGGGGCTTATTACGCTCATTGTAAAGACCGTCCCCAGGCATCACCATGGGCGGCCGCCGCCGGATAACTACACGCAGGCGCTCCACAAAGCGCTTATGTTCTTCAACGCCCAGCGATGTGAGTCGTCACTGCTTGCTGCTTTTGCTTCTAAATTGAACTCATTTATGAGTTTAATGTGCATGAGTTTTTCCAAATGCGGAGAAAGATCGATTCTTTCCATCTTTGAGTGGTGTTCATGGCGTAACTGTTTCTGTTTTTGGGTTGAAAACGGACTTGGATTTAGTTTTTGCCTGCATTTCCATCTTGCATTTTATTTTTCGTTGAAAGTCAGACTCTTTTGGTTGGTGAAATTCTGCGGGATCTAGGCTCTAAGATCCTGGCATATGGTTTTTCTTTAACTGCATGATTTTCCATCATTTGGTGAGTGAGACTCGTCAGCTGGAACGTTTTGGGTTCTGTTATTGTTTCTTTTTAATATTTACGATAATGTAACCGCCAACCGTAATTACTCGCTGTGGTCAAAATATGAATATCCAAAGCTATGGGCAGATGATGTGTCCTGGAAAGAGATACCGGTGGTGACTACGTTAATTCATGTTCTTCTAAAAAATGCAGATTGACAATACTCCCTTTTCTTTTTTGGTCTCTCCTTCTAATCGTCTATCAAATAATGTTCTATTCTTGTCTAACTCTCTGTTGAGATCATAGAAAAAGATAACTAGGGGCTTTTTTGTTGTTTTTCTTACTGCGCACTCGCGTGTTGGTAAAAGTTTGATTTAATTCTGAAAGTCAGTTTAGATTTGCTCTGTATACTCTCTCTCTCTCTCTTTCTCTCTGTTCCCGCCCTGTCTCTTAAGTTTGCCGAAGGTTACCCTCCGTGTCTATGACCTGATGTGATTTTTTCGAGATATGGGAAAATGTTTTGTTTTCTTCTACGGCTGTTAACTACGGGCTTATATTTATTGCGGAGTTATACTCATTGAAGTTCTTCCTTTTTCTATGTTCGGCATTATTTGGTTGAATATATGTTATCATAAGAAATTCAGAAACAGGAAGGGATAATTCTGTAAGTGCTGCAATTGAATCTCAGTAAATTACTTTTTCCTACAGGATGTTACCCTCAGCATTAAGGTCACGGAGATCATCTTGTGCTTTTATGTTCAACTTTTTACTAGGCTTTATTTGGTATAGATTTACTCAAATCTAGTCCAAGGAAGTCTGTATTTGTTTTTATGTCTATGCTTTTGGAAAGTTGGTGTTTTTAGAATCAACCTCTTGGTTTTATTTTCACACCACTCCTGTCAAAGGCTCATTGTATTCTCTTTTCTTCTGTTTTATCTGCAGCTGGGCCACTGCCAAAGCACAACAATGTCTCGTGGAGGGGAAATTCTTGCATGAAAGATGGCCTTTCTGATCCTGCTGTGCATAGAAATCTGGTTGGGGGTTATTATGACGCAGGCGATGCAATCAAGTTCAACTTCCCGGCTTCTTTTGCCATGACTATGCTTAGTTGGAGTGTAATTGAGTATAGCCATAAATATGAAGCTGCTGGAGAGCTCAACCACATCAAGGAGGTCATAAAGTGGGGAACTGATTATTTTCTTAAGACATTCAATTCATCTGCTGACACCATAGACAAGTTGGTTGCACAGGTAATTGTCTTAACTCTACTCTTGGTAAGAAGTTTCTTTGATTGATCTGGCTTTAGTTGGAAGTGAAAACAGTATTTGTCATTGACCGTGAGAGCTTGCCATATTTAATGGCCATATGTGGTATGACAATCATTGTCTTTAACGAAATTTCTCCTTGTGGTAGAGCTTAAATTTTTAATGGATGCTATTTGACGTGGGTGGATGTTCAGTGGGAATTTACTACTAGGACATGCTAGTAAATCATTATGGCTGAAAGACTATGAAACTTTAGTAACAAAACAAGAAGGAACTCTAGGATTATCTCTTTCATCCAACATTTAGTCCATGTTGGTGAATAATTTATTACAATGCAGCGGTATGTAATTAGAGTGGTGTCTCAGCAGAAATTAGTATTCCTTAAATGTACCTCCTGGTTTCTTGTTTCTTGTGCTTATAAATATCTCTGTTTTGTCAGGTTGGTGTAGGTGACACATCAAAGGGGCCCACTCCTAATGACCATTATTGTTGGCAAAGGCCTGAGGATATTCAATATCAGCGCCCTGTATATGAATGTCATTCCTGCTCTGATCTTGCTGCTGAAATGGCTGCTGCTTTAGCTTCTGCTTCCATTGTTTTCAAGGACAGCAAAACGTACTCCCAGAAATTGGTTCATGGTGCAACTACACTCTGGAAGTTTGCAAGAGACCAACGAGGGAGATATAGTCAAGGAAATGAAGCAGAAATTTTCTATAATTCTACTAGTTATTGGGATGAGTATGTATGGGGTGCTGCTTGGATGTACTATGCCACTGGAAATTCATCATATCTCCAGTTAGCAACCCACCCCAAGATGGCTAAGCACGCAGGTGCTTTCTGGGGTGGCCCAGATTATGGTGTGTTTAGCTGGGATAACAAGCTAGCCGGTGCTCAAGTGAGTTTGATGGATGAATTTGTACTCTTTTGCGAAAATCAGTTCTTGTAAACTAACTTCATTATGCAGTCTAGTATATCATTGTGTATGTTCTAGAGGCTAATCTGTTTCTCTCTAGGATATGACCTGTTATTTGAGAAGATGGGATTAAATGCATAATTCCCAAAAAACAGAGAAAAAGTATCAATTTTCTTGTTTAACTTCTGATAAATTTAATGAGAGTGCTAATTTGGTACTTCATTTTCTTTTCAGGTCCTTTTGAGTAGGCTGAGGCTGTACTTAAGCCCAGGATATCCTTATGAAGAAATTTTAAGAACTTTCCACAACCAGACCAACATTGTCATGTGTTCCTTCTTGCCAGATTTTAAGAGCTTCAACCGAACAAAAGGTTTGCTGAGTACTCTCTTGTGAGACATGCCCTTCCCTTGGGTAAACATTGGATACTGATAGTACTTGGTTCTGCAGGAGGTTTGATACAATTGAATCACGGCCGGCCTCAGCCATTGCAGTATGTAGTAAATGCAGCATTCCTTGCTTCAGTATATGCAGATTATCTTGATGCTGCTGATACACCTGGGTGGTATTGTGGACCAAATTTCTTCTCCACTGACTATTTGCGGTCGTTCGCCAAAAGACAGGTACACATTAGAATACCTGATACGTACAAGAAGCATTAGTTGTTGACACGATGCTCATTGACGGCATCATTCTGAAAGTTTGCTAAGATATTCCACAGGATATGAAGTTGTTGGAATTTGGTGGGATATTGATAATTGGATTATTAGGCTATAATTCCGAATTTAGCAAATGATGCATTTGTTAATGAACTTATGCTATCTGTCTGATTTCTTATCCCTGAGGTGTTTGGTCCTTCATGGTTGATGTTGATTGAAAATTTTACTACTTGTCAGCTGGACTACATTCTTGGTAAAAATCCTCGCCACATGAGCTACATTGCCGGCTTTGGTCACAAATTTCCAAAACAAGTTCATCATCGAGGTGCATCAATTCCCAACAAGAAAGGGGTTCACTACAACTGTAAGGGTGGATGGAAGTGGAGAGACATAAAGAAAGACAATCCTCATGTCATCGTAGGAGCTATGGTTGCAGGCCCTGACCGGCACGATGGCTTCCACGATATTCGTGCAAACTATAACTACACAGAGCCTACCCTTGCCGGCAATGCTGGGTTAGTGGCCGCACTAGTGGCCGCATCAGGTGAGAAGCCTGGAATAGACAAGAACACCATCTTCTCAGCAGTTCCTCCCATGTTCCCGACGCCTCCCCCCCCACCTGCCCCATGGAGACCTTGAGTACCTGCTTCACATCCAGTCCACAGACGATTTCTTTAATCTTTACTGTCTTGGGAGCTGCTGTTTTTAAGTAATGCAGAATTGCAGTTGCACTGGCCGCCAGACCATGTGAAGGACAAAATGTGGTAAAACAAGAAAGAAATCTGGTACAAAAGTTGTTTCACTTTGGCTTTGGAGGTTCTGTTTTGTATCATGTAGCTTTTTTTCTCTTTTTCTTTTTTGTCTCTATTGATGGCGTCTGTCTATATAAATATACATGAATGAACGACTACACAGGGCTGCTATTCTTTTCAAATAATTGAGAGCTTCATTGATGTGGAGGGCTAATTAGATATCAAGTGAAAATTGCCACCATCATCCACATGCTTACCGTTTGCAAAGCAAGAGATGTCTTCGAATTAAGGTCTCATGATTATCAAAGCCACTCCAGCACGACCACCAGTTATTCACCACTTTAAACTCAATGCTTCCTATAGAATAGCCTAATCGTTCACACCCCTGATCGGTTTATTTTTTAACACCATCTTTTGGACCAACAAAATCATATGCGAAAGAAAGATGAAATAACAATATGAAAAAATACGGAGGTTGGTCAATAAAGTAACATGATATTTAAGGAAAATTCTTACAACATCCCACAGTGCAGCAGAAACCGATGATACAATCATTTTTGGTGCAGCAGAAACCGATGATACAATCATTTTTGGTGCAGCAGAAACCGATGATACAATCATTTTTGGTGCAGCAGAAACCGACTCAGCCCGATATACACCCCACAATATGCTGATCAACATTGTAATCCATTAAAATCAACCATTTTTTTTTCTTTAAAAGTGTTTTGAAAGAGACACGAGATCGAATTAGCAACATCATTCACTAGGTCCGATTCTATTGGCCCTTATCTGTTTCAATATACCCACAATCTGTCTCCCGCTCTACTTATGACTCACTTATTGCTTCATTGAGAAGTGAGTAACTGGATGGACAAACAAAGCTCTCTCATTAGTAGGTCGAATTACACTTTTGAAGTCAGTTCTTACCAGTATTCACCTACATATGTTTACTCCTTTTGACCTCCCCATAAAAATAACAGACAAAATTAAACAAAAATTTAGAAAATTTATTTGGTCCTATAAAGCTAATATAAATTCATCTTGCTAACTGGCCTCTCATATGTGAATCACGGTGAGGGAGGACTTGGAATCAAACATATCTAGTCCATTGGCTCTGTTTTTCGTATAACTCCTATGGAGACTCTATTCATGTACTAATTCTTTATAGGCATTATTTATGCGCACTTAGTATGGTCTTTCTCTTCACAAGGTAACCCTCAAATCTAAACCAGGAAGCTCTCTCGTTGGACTCAAATTGCAATACTTCTATCACTCTTCATTAACCAAATTCATTATAGATTACGAAAAGGCATGAACACTTCCCTCCGGCTTGACACTTGGGTGGAAGGTCTCGACAAACTGCTCACTTATCTACATAGACTAGTTCAAGGGCCATTACATGTGTAGGAGGTTTTGTCTTTTTTCACTATGGGAAACCATTGGAATGAACTTCACGTTAGATCGATTGGGCCTTCTGATGTTGCTAACTAAGTTTCAAATTCACCAATTACCTTTACATCCACTCACACCTCAATCTGGATCCCCTTATTGGGTGGCTCTTTCTCCAGAAAAAAAGCTTACCAAAAAGTATATGACTTCACTAAACTTAGCAAAGGAAAAATGGTCTATGGTCCACATGACCCACTTTGGACCCAACTTTGGAGAATAAGGTCCCTTCCAAAACAAAAAATACATTTCTGGTTAGCAATTAGAGACAAATTACAAACAACAATCCGATTAGGATGGTGAGGTCTCAGCATTGACATTGTTTGCAAGATGTGTAACTCGAGTCATGAAACTTCGAAACACTTATTCGTGAATAGTCCTTTTGCTATCTCCATTTGGCAGCTTGTTGCACCTTATACCCTATTAATTCCACAAGGTCAGACCATCCGATCCTATTTCTTCAATGAATAATGACTCGCGCACCGGTTGAGTGTGCGAGTCGGACACTTGCTCTCTCACAAGAGAGTAAAATATTGTATTTTTGGGGTTCCATGAAATACAATATTTTACTCTCTTGTGAGAGAGCAAGTGCCTGACTCACAAACCCAACCGGTGCGCGAATCATTACTCTTCCTCAATTTACTCAATTCCAAATGAGTAATGATATGCGTACAATACTTTTTGTGTGCATCTGTACAACCCCTCACATGCTATTTAATAATGGCACCTCAGTGGTTGTACGCATATGTACGCAAATAGTATTGTACGCATAATATTATTCATTTCAAATTTACCAAAACACACCCTTGAACTCATCTTTTCACAGTACATACTTTCTGAAACATTTGTAGTACAAATAGAGAAGTCTTAAAAAAGACCTTTCCCTCACCATCTCAATGCCTCAACCGTATATTATATACCACAGACAAAACCTCAAACTTCATACCTCTGAAAAGAATAAAGACCATGTCACATGAACACCCCACCTCCTCCCCCACTCCCAAAAAAAAAATTTCCTCATGACAAATTTTGATTGATCTGCAAATTTAGTACGCAACTCAGATGGGGATATTCTATTATTTGCAATATGGCATTTACAAAACAAAAAAAAACGAAACAGAATTACTAGCTCTCCACCTCACCCTTTGTTTCATCAAATGTTTTTTCCCTTACACAAATTATAATTTAGGGGGACTCCCAACTTGTAATGTAGTTGATGCAGGGGACACAGAACAGCCATTGGAAGTTGGAATATATAGTTCAAACAAGCAGAACCTTGCTGAAGGAATTACTATAGGTACAGATGACACACCAGCTTAGAGAAGTAAACAATGTTGTTGACATCTTAGCAAAGAAAGGCACTTCTTTAGCTACTTAGGGAGAGACAGATATTCACTTATGGTTTAATAGTATTGCAACTTTTGTAAATCAAGTTTTCTTAGATGAATGTATCCGGGCCACAGTGAGCCTTGAACTCCATATATCGGATAGCTGTACGTATCTAAACTCTATGTGTGATGTAATCTCCCTCCCAGGTTTTGCTCAGTGAAAAATCCTATTTGTTTGAGGATAAAAAAAAAGTTCTACAAAGCCACATTAATTGCTAAAAAGCTATATTTCGAGGATTCTAAAGGGGTTCAAAGGTTTTGCACACTCTTTGAAACAAGGATTAAAGCAGTGGAGCTGAACGCAACATCCCCAATCTTATGTGAAAAGAGCAACTACGTACTCTTGCGGGCATCATAAAGATGAAACGTAGCCGAAGCAACAACATTCACGACCTCATCGAGCATCTAAATTACAAAAAATAATTCAAATTAGACATCAAAGCCAACTCCAGACCATTGTTTTCGACTACTTCTGGAGCAAGTATACCCAAGCGGTTCTCAAGCGCTATCGATGCAACAATTTTCATACCTCGGAAATCTTTCTCAATCCATGTACACAAACAACAACAAGAAAATTACATGTCAAATTCTCTGGGAACATATTTATTCAAGAAGTTCAAGCCAAGAACCAAAGCTATGTAGCCAAATTCCATTACATTGAAAAGACGTTGGCCCAAGCTTCTCAAATACCAAGGTATGTTGATATCAACACGAAAGCTTAACCAAACCCCTATATCTCACAATACTAGTAGTTGAATGAATCAAATCCCTCACCAGAAATCGATCACACATTGGAAGAGTTATCTATTGTACCTCCGAAAATCTCCCCACCTTTCTACCACGTCATTCATGCACATTTCACCAACAAATAGGTCAATCATAAGTCTTCAAATTGATTTATATGAACAAATATGGAAGAACTCTCCAAGGAATATCCTATAATACTCCTATACTAAAAACTACAATTTCTTCAAGATTACAGAAAGGTTGCCCGGACGAGGAAAATTTACTATGCAAATCAGCAAACTCATTTCCAACATACTATATAGAAGAAACATCAAACAAAAGGAAGAATTTTTGTTCACTGTAACAAAATTTTCTCCATGTTACATTATTTTTAAGATAGCATATGTGCTTTTGATAGTCCAGGTTACTCCCTGTCCAATGTCGTTGAGATCGTGGTTTGCTACAAAATTTGTGGCATGCAAGTGATGAGATGGATAGAAGAAATGTGGAAATACTAGAAAAATCCACCTCCTTGGCGTTCAGCCACTTGGTTGCATGGCTACTGCATGGGATTCGCCGAATTTTTCTCTGGAATCCTATCCCACCTCATCTGACTTCCCTAAATGAGAGTAAATTTATTCCCTGCAAATCTTGGTACAGTAATCGCTCTCGAAGCCCCCTTTGAAGCCATCTTCATTCAAGAATATCAGGCCTCCAACCTTTTGCATATTCTCAAAGATCTGAAAATTTGTGCATATTGATCTCGGATCTCTGTGGACAATCATCTAATTTAATCATCCCACCTAACCGAGTACATATAAGACCTCGGAATTTCTTTGAAACCCTTTACTTTTCTTCATGTACAATCTAACACATTCTCCCCTTGTCCCTTCCACCACCATATATGGAAACCCAAGTACCAAACCTCCCAAACAAGAAAAAAGACTGTTTTCCTCACCGGAAATCATAGACAGCTTGTGCACAAAAAAACCTCCATAGATAAAGCAAGTACTGTTACACTTGGTGCTGCTCACTTCTTGCTCGAACAATTCTCTGCATGTTTCTTACCAAATCCGTCAATGGTTCACTAGTCCGTAGTTGTCCCTCCAACAAGTCCTACACTGTCAACTGAATTTGTTAGTTGTCAAACGTCTAAACTCCACAAAGTCACCTTATCAAAGGAGTGCATCAAATGCGGTATGACTCAACTTGAGTCTTCGCTTATGCGTATCTTTGCAGGTAGGATCCCAGGGCCACCCTCTTTCATTGCTTCAAGTCTTCAATGAGACCTACGCTCGGCAAGGTTTCCCAATCTGTCGATCGTGATTTTTAAGACATATTTTTCTATTAAGATGCCATCTAAGGAACATTGTGAAATTCTTAGGGACCTTTCCCTATTCAGATTAACGAATCTCAGTTACACTTGTTTCTATGGCCAAGGGGTTTCCACATGGAATTCTTCCTCTTCACCCATATTAGTGTTTGGGTCAAAGTTATGTGTTTGCCCCTCATGCATTGGCATGAGGCACTTGCGCATATAGTGGAGCCATTAGGAAGGTACATTACAATGGATAGAGATACTCGCAAAAGAAATAAAATCCATTCAGGAGTCAAAGTTGAAATCGACCTAGGAAAACCCAAAATCCAAGGGGTAGAACTAGATACTATGGATCCTATTTGTCACATCCCATTTCATGTTGAAAATAGGTGCAAAGTCTGTAAACTTTGTAGGTGGTGGGGGCACTTGGCACAGGGTCGGGGAAAAGCTACGAATGAGTTGAATGACGCAAAAAAATCTCCCAGAATTGATGGCGATGATAAACCTCCGTCTGATTGGAATACTGTAAGTAAACGAAACCATGAGATCCCATCAAAGTCTTCTTCTTCGTCATCCAGAGACCAACAACACAAGCCCACTAAGCAATACAAGTCATATAAGGGCCAATCATAGAAACAGAACACACCTACAACAATCGAGGAAAATTTGAATGACATACGGGGGTCTTACTTGTAGCTTACATTAGCTATGCCATGAAGTGGAGTGCCAATAAAATCATTCGACACTCCGGTTTTGCTCACTTTGATTGGACGCAATTGTCTGCCGAACAATGGGACCAAGTCATTACCAATTTCCAAATGCGAGCGAAGTCCCTCCAATTGCAACAACACTTCAAACACCTCCCCTATCTCAAATTATAAAAATTCATCAAGCATTAGAGAACTTCAAGAAAATTGCACACCCAATGACACCTACTAGACATTTTGCAGCACAATCCATAGTTTGGATGGAGACATCCTCACACGAGGCAGGTCGTAGCATTCTCCTTGCTGCCATCCATATGTTGATGGGTATTTGCCAGGCTTGGGGAAATAAAAGAGGTGTAGTACGTCGTCAGATCCTCCCCAAAGGCACACTCATTATCAAAAAGCTTTTTTATTTTTCTTGAATTAGTCTCTATATTTGGAATATCCGAGGTCTCAAGCATATCTCAGCTAGTAGATAGTTTGTGTGAAGATGCCTACGCCGAGTATATATTTCATGGGTTAAGAAGTCTACGTGGAATAGATATTTTATCGTTGAAGAAGTCTACATGGAGTTATTTGTGAATAAATCTGCATGGAATAGATAATTAAGTATAGCAGTGAGGGGAACTAATGTTGGAGATTATGTGAACACCAAAGTTGGTCAAACATCTTTCAATGTGTTCAATCTTCGTACTATGCAAGCCTTCAACTTTCCTCAGCTTTCCTCACCTTTGGCTTGCGGAAGAGTGTCGAGATATATGAGTCACAGCCCACCTGAGTGGAAGCAAATTGGGACTTGGTCAAAACACATTGAGTCCTAATTGGATACTAAGAGGTGCAACTAAAAAGTATTATAGAGTTGTAATTGTAATAGTGCATTGAGATGATGAATCTAATTATTATTCATGATGTTATCATATGACTATACATAAAGTTAGTTTATGAGTCTGATTCTTCAAGTAAATTTTATAAATAATTGAGAGGATATGCATTGTCAACATACCAACATAATAGATTTACTTCTCATTTTCTTCCTTTTCATACCCAAGCAACCTTCTTCTCTCTTTTACTCTTGTTACAATAATTCTATAATTTTACAGTGGCCAACAGGTTAGATAGAGAGGCTTCACGGAGGGCAAGTTCAGGAGATTATCATATCAAACTTAGGGGGAGTTAGTCCAAAGAGAAAGTGATGTTTTATGGAGAATTTAAAGTAATTGACATTAAATTCTAAGTAAATAAAGGCCCCATGATTTCATTTTTTTATGTTAGGTGTGGTGAGAGAATTTAGGAGAATTCAAAATTCCACCTATTTAGGAGTGACAAAAAATTTTATGACACGGGATTTTCCCTAAATTTAGGAGAGACATTGAATTCTCACTCTCTTTGTAATTTGTTGCCTTAGAGAGAATTTTTTGTCACTCCTAAATAGGTGGAATTTTGAATTCTCCTAAATTCTCTCACTACACCTAACATAAAAAAAATGAAATCATGGTCTTTATTTACTTAGAATTTAATGTCAATTACTTTAAATTCTCCATAAAACATCACTTTCTCTTTGGACTAACTCCCCCTGAGTTTGATATGATAATCTCCTGAACTTGCCCTCCGTGAAGCCTCTCTATCTAACCTGTCGGCCACTGTAAAATTATAGAATTATTGCAACAAGAGTAAAAGAGAGAAGAAGGTTGCTTGGGTATTAAAAGGAAGAAAATGAGAAGTAAATCTATTATGTTGGTATGTTGACAATGTATATCCTCTCAATTAGACATTCATGTCCTTGGCACTAATATACCCTCAAGGAAATCAACATTTCCAGTTTCTTGAAAAATCAGTTTATGGATGACTTCATAGAAAACTGGATTAGCCGACTGTAAAACTCTAAATAAACTTTAGAACATCTCTTCTATATAATTTCATCTACGGCTTAAGATATATATAAATTTTTTTTTTTTTGCACAATAACAGCAACACATCATCCATCGATTGCAGAATTAACTAAAGATGGTGGTCATTATGCGTTTTGAGGGCCTCTCTGCGATTTAAGACCCACAAGATAATATTTTGCACTTTTTTGCTCTTATACACATGATCTTTGCTTTGCTGATTTAGCTCTCGTTGCACATGGATAACTATTGTAGCATATAATACGAATCTGCAGATGCTTACGGAGTAAGTGCCCCTCATCTAATAGTTATTAAAATAAATTTATATAACTTAAACACAATACCCAATGTTGAGGGCCCCTGCTACATCCACGGGCCTTTTCATGCCCATAAGGCCAAAAACACAAATGTACGACAGTTTTGCCATGAGACCTCTTTGTTACCTCTTCTTCTGCCACTAGAAAACATGTAAGTCGACAGTATTGCCACACAACAAAATCATTCCATATTTGATTAACGTGCCGTCTAAACCCTGAAAATATCAACCGAGGATGACAATAATGGCAGAGACCAGAAACTCCAACATGAAGCAGCATAAATAATATAAATAACAACCTCCGTCCAACCAAAGCCAACATATGGCCTACGCCATAAATCCTTATCGATTCATTTTGACACAGCACCATCAGCCATCAGGTGAGGCCTACTCATCATAGGAACGCGTCCTTCTCTAGTAATTTCAGTACTTCCTGCTGGTCGTTCAACTTGGCGACATCAATGGGGGTTTTGCCGTCCAGGTTCTGTAGAGTACTGCACCGGGAAGTGAGATGTTAGCAAGGATTTCAACCCCAGCACATTTTTTAAACTTTAAACACAAGAACATTTTATACGAGTCCAAGGTCAGCAACTAACACTGCGGCGCCATTCTCCAACAGAAGTGCGACACATTCCTTCCTTCCGTAACCTGCTGCATAATGAAGAGCAGTATTCTTGTTCTTGTCTAAGGCGTCCACAGCAGCTCCCGCTTCCAGTAGGACTTGAGCACATTTCACCTACAAGACACCAACAAAAACAATGAAATGAAAACCTGAGTGAGTTCCAGGCGAAGTGCTTCCTGAGCTTCGAAAACCAAAGACCAAGAAATCTATTCAGATGTATAGAAATCTTTCCTCATTTTTTTCTCATGTCCTACTATATGCAGAAAAGAAGGCTCCCTCTTTTCATTATTAACAAATTTAAATCCACGATACCATGCAAGCTCATCGAACAGATGGGCCAGCAAACGCATCAATAAACATCTAAGAAACTAGAAGGATACTGAGAACCTACAGTTTGTTGCCTAGCTCAGGGAAGCATGGTTGAAGAGAGACCGTAGGAACAAAATATCATTTCCTTAGAGGAAAAAGAAAAAGAAAAATAAAAAGAAAGAAAGAACAACAGTTGCAATGGAACATGTTCAGAGATGCATGTCATACCTCACCATACCCACAAGCAAAATGCAGTGCTGTCCGGCCTTCAGAATCCTCTTCATCTTTGTCTGCTCCAGCAGCCAATGCATTCTTCAAGCCCTGGTATGGCAACAAATGTCAGATGTTTCAGATACACCTAGATGATATAGAGAACCAGGTAATGAATGCACGGTAAAAGCATGAGGTAATGAACTAAATGTCCTGTCAACCTCCTTTTTTCATATTGACCGTTTAAGTATCTACTTGTAACTATAACTTTTGAAATCATAGAGAAGAAACACTAAAACGACCAGCCACTAAACAGAGATTATTTTTGTGTTTCTCATAACTACTTCCATTAAATATCCTTTTCTAACCAAAACTAAAAGCATATAGATCACAGGGTTATCGGATCATCTATAACTGAATTTTAGTACACAGATTAGCTTCCAAATTACAATTTTAAGCACTGGTAATACCTCTACATCACCAACACTAGCTGTATGATGAACAGTAGATTCATCCTCATAACCACCTTCCTCTTCCGCTTCAACTGGCCCAGAAAGTTCTGTTGTGGAGGCTGCCTCTCCTCCTGAAGTTCCAAGGCCCATGGCTTGGCCGAGCTTCTGCAGAACCTCCGGATCATTCCAATACCTAAGAAAACAAGGGAAGGGTAAAAAATCAGGACCTGGCAGGTAGATATTGGCTTCAATATAAATCAGCACAAGTCTCAAACCTCATCATTGCAGCTGGGCCTCCAGATTCTATCTCATCTAGAATTGGCTTGAGAGATGGATCACCCTTGATTTTTGCCATTTTTTCTTCCATTTGTTCCCTTTGCAATGGATTAGTAAAACTCTCCAGCATGCTAGACATGGCCGGATCCTGAGCAACCATGATAGCAAATAACAGTTTGCTTCAAGAGTCATCTTTTAGAAGTGACATGACAGAGTTAACGAGAATATAAAAGGAAAGCAAAGTACCTGCATCAGGGCATTACCAAGCCGCTCAGCCATGGTCATGAACTGAGGATTTTGCATGACCTGTTGCATGGTGGTGAAATATTGTTGTGAGTCCATCAAAGGGACCCCGTCATCTCGCACACTAGTTTGCAGCTGCTCAGCCATCTGGGTAAATGCAGGATCTTTCGAAATTTGTTCAGCTAAGTCCTTTATGCTTGGATCCTATATCAAGAAGAGATACAAAGTCAAAAACAATAATTTACAAATATTTATAACTAGGTTAACTCTATCACCAATTGCAAAAACAGTTCGAAATAAAAACCATCAATAACAGTCAGATGCATGGTTTAGTTTTCATCCATATAGACATTTGGAATATAAAACCAAAATGTTATTCCTCACTTGTCAAAAAAGGTCTCATAATTAGTTTTTTTTTTCTTTGACTAATGTGTTATAAGGTTCTTTCTTATCAAGTTACAATGAGAAACGAGTACGACAACTTTTTCACCCAGTTTCTTTCAGCATACACAAATGATGAGCTCTACACCAACATTTATGCTTTAAAAGAGGTGATACAGAGACTCTAAGTACGCATTTAACTCATAATGCATTCTTTTGGTTGCATTTCTTCTAATAGCTCTTCCAAGTAATAAACTGCCAGTAAATCAGTAAGGCAGGTCCTCAATAAAACAGTACCAATACAAAAACTCAATAATATAGCAGGGGATATTTCTGATATTTAAGTAATAAATATTAGTTCAACCACTAACTTACCATTTAAAAAATATTACAAAAGTACTTTATTGCTTCATATGTTATATAAATATACAAGTGCCAGTTTACAAAAAATTATTACCTCTATTACATTTATCAGTAATCAGTAATCTTAGTTTCTTTGGAGTCTTAAAGAGCATTATTTTTTTCAAAGTTGTCTTAAAGTGCATTATAACTAACAGATTGACAAAAAAAAAGACAACAGAGCATGAAATAAACTAACTAGGGCTAGATATGCATTATGCGCCTTATTTATAAAATAAAAGCATCTGAGAATGTTGAAACCAGACGCTAAAATGCAATAAATGATAACAAAAAGAGACCAAAGGCAAAAGGAAATACATTTAGCAGCCCAGTCATGGCAGAGAAGTCGAAAGGATTAGGCATCCCAGCTCCTGGCCCCACAGCAGGGCCCCCATGTCTTGTTGGTTGTTCAGCAGAAGAAGTCTCTGTTTTGGAACTTTTGTTCTCTGCTGTTTGCTTCTCATCTAAAATAAAATTTAAGGTAACTGTGAGAGCATGCAATTACAGATATTCGAACAAAAACAGCAAGTATTAGTGATAACTCCACACAGAACAATGTTTTTGAAGATTCCTATTCGTTGCACAAGGGGAATAAGAAGAATCTATATATAGTTTGTGCGCTACCACACAAGGGAAATACTTCAAAATATTTAAAACATTTTAAGTAAAAAAAAAATATAAACATATCCATGTCATAGAAATATTCACAGAATTTCGTGGGGTGAATAAAAATTATTTAAGAATTCATTGCAAATAAATCTTGAACACCGACCTTTCAACTGACAGGACATCAGTGCATCAAGAGATTTTAATCTCAAAACAGACAAGAAATGTTTAAATTAAAAAGAACACGACATCAAATAAGGAACTGGTACTTGCACTACACCACTCACATATTTTCATTTATGCTCTACTGGCCTCATTGTAACTGATCAGGCCGAAGGGTAGCAGCCAAGAGTTGAAACAATTTCCCTTATAGGGTGTACTTTTGTTAATTGAAGTGAAGTCCAAATTCTGTTTCAGTGAAACCAACAAGAGGCTCTACAATGCATCCCACTACTAAAGGAATTAAAACATTTTTATGTGTTTTCGTTTATACGAATTTTAAGTATTTACTAAGTCCTGACTGACTCAGAAGTCTAAACAAGTACCCAACTATAACAATATCTCTAGTATCTTTTCCAAAAAAAAAAAACATATCTCTAGAATCCTGATCTGATAATAAGTACCAAAACCCCTCGTGTTCTTAAATCAGAGTTAGGGACCTTCAGCAGGATAGAAAATCCTCACAGATATCCTAAAACGGATTGCATCAAGGTTCAAAAGAGAGACAGATTCTACTTGATTAAGATAACAGGCCCAATACCCTTAAAAACTTGAATGGTGAACATAATGTACATGACGTGACGAAAACCGATGTTGCAAAAAAGGCCTTAACTGATGTATAAATGAGAGCATAAAGAGATACAGAATGTGGAAGAAATTCCACCACTGAGTGCCCAAGGAGGGGGTAACCCTCCTCCCTTTTCCCACCAGCCAAGAAACAAGGGGTCTGGATACTTCTCCATCTACCAGCCAGACATTTAACACTACTGGGAGTAGATAAGACATTAAACACTACAAGTAAGATAAAAAGCTCTGAAAATGCCAGGTCTATCACTTAAAGTGGTCGCAATTTTGGTATTACAAGCAACTATAAACCATGAAAGACGAGCTATTATGCAAAATTGATGATCTTGCGCATGAATGAAAGCAAGGAGAATAATCTCCTATTGTTGCTTTCAAAAGAACAAAAGACTTGCAACAGCTAACATTTTCTTGTACTAAATATGTAAGTGCAACATATAAGATCAGAGACTCCCTAAAAATCCTTATTTCTTTTAAAATAGCTGCAAAATCGAATTATAAAATCCATGCAACAAGAAGTGCACCTACAGCAATTCGTTTAGAGAAATCAACAGTTTCAAAGGTAATATACAAATTTCTAGTGGCTCTTCATTAAACACTCAAACATATGCTAGTCAGATGCTTTATTTATCGTCCTTTAGCTTTTTCTCTCATCAGTTCCCCACAAAGTTCAGAAAGGCTCACAACCTCCAGAAAATAGGTACACGCAAATAGATTTTACAATTAATTCATCAAAACTTGCATCAAAGCCCAATATTCATACAATTCGATTCTGGAACCAGTCAAGTGATTAGCTCTTGTAGAACGCAAGAAATCGTCATATCACAACACAATTCATGATACACAAAGGCACCATAATACAAAAGAAACTTGCGTTACTTGTGAAAAGGGTTCGCCAGAAAATATATTCAGACATGCCGCTCTCCTATATTATCCCACTTCCAATTGGCAAAACATCAAAATACCGTTCGCAATTCATACCAGAACAATGCGAACACTTAATTCACGAACAGCAACGGTACTTCCTCGATTGAAATCCGAGGCAGTTTTCAACAAGTAAATATCGAAAAGAGTGTTTAGCGATAGAGTAATCAAACTGACGATAATCATAACCCAGATCCGATCTCAGTAGAACATACCATCCGGCATCTGCAATTGAAATCCTAAATCTAATCAAACTCAAAACCATTAGAGAGCTAAACTTCGCGCCGGATGATTCTCAATTGAGAACGAGAAACGAAACCAGCGAAAAAACCCGAAAAATCGGAAAGGGCAATCATAAACACGATGACAGAGAGCAATTTAAGCAAGCGGAATTACCTTTATTTCCGGACATGATTGCTCGAAATCCGCGTCGCCGAGGGCAAGATTCAGGCAAAATGGAAACCGGAGCAAAACCCCCAGAACTAACCAGCAAGAACCCTAGTGCGACCACGGTCCGTCGAGTGTCGCAGACCTTGTCGACGAGCAGAAAAAATAAATAGAAAAAAAAAGGAAAACGAAAAACAGATGAGATATCGAGAGATGGGTCGGCGTTGGCTTGCTTGCATCAAGAGATAAGATAAGACCGCCGCATGGGCCCCATTTCGCGACTTTCATTTTGTCTCCACACGTGTGGAGATGGCATTGTCCATTCAGATCTTGCCACGCGTGAATCGCGGGGGCCACCCCGGTTTCTTCTCGTGGTACGCTTCAATGGAATCCTCAAACCGTCAGCTAGCTATAATACATAGCTAGGTGGAGGTGACACTCACACGTATCGTGTATTGAGTCGAACGATTTTTTTAAGATTATTTGACTCGGAGATTGAGTCACGCAATTTGTTTGGGTGTAATAATGTTCATCTAATTTGAGATTTTAGTGTCCAACGACCTTGCCGTATCATGAAAATGGGTCAAGGGCTAACTCAACGATTTGAACAATCACTCATTTGCCCAATGTAACATATATGAATGAGCCCAAATGTAGTCCTAGTCCAGCCCACGTATGATTCTAATCCAGCCCATAACGGATCCAAATGCAGCCTAAACCTGTTGTTTCCCAAACTTCAATCAGGATGCTAGAGCAATATATAGTCCTACTCATAGGGATGTAAATGGCAGTCCGTTCTACTGTCCCACCAATTATTAAACAAAAACAAAAGGGAAAAAAGTAATAATTTCCATCATACTACTGTTGACCATTTTACCGTTTAATAAAGGGAACTGAAACTTAAATAGTTCTTCTGCACCCGTTTTATTTGATTACTGTTTAAATATGGATAGTATGGTAAATTCATCTACCCACTTAGTTTAATTGTAAATTTCTATTTTTCCATATTATAACCTTAATATCTTTCTAAATATTTTTTTATTACCTGCCATAAAATTACTAAAAGAGTTGATAAATTTAAAGAGAATTTTAAACATTTTCACATTTTTTGTAATTATTAAAAGTCAATCACATTGACTCAAAGTCTAAATAGGTTTTTATTACCCCTTAATCGAGGATTAATAATTGTCACATTTTTCTCGCAAATGTAAAATTTATATAAACATCAACAATTGACATACAAAAGTCAAATTTTGTACAAATATCAATAACCATCAAATCGTTTAATTATCAAGTGTAGTGAATATTGTATTTAAATTTTATATTGTGTAATTGGTATTGAAATTCAGAAAATAATGTTGTAATGTAATTTTTATAGTGTTTTATTTGATTTATTTTTGAATAATTTTCTTTGATTTTTCATTTTTCCAATTTTTTGTTTTTTAATATTTTTTAATTTTAAAAAATTTTCAATTATTACCCGATTAGTACCCGATTTCCTGTCGAAAAATGGGCTGATAATCGACAATGAAATGACTCCATACTAATCATAATGGAAAAATATATGGTAGAATTTCCCTAAACAGAATGGTAAACGAAATAACCTTACCGGTTCCATTTATTACCTGTTTACATCCCTACCTACCCATTTCTCTAGTTTTTATCGTTTCTCTAATTCTCATTATATATAAATTGTTTAATGTACTACATAAATCCATACCAAAGTAGTGCATGGACTTGCCAATTGGTAAGAATTTTAGTTTTCATTTGAATTGCTACTTTAGGTTCCTCTTTGTAACTTCATTATTTTTACATAGAAAATTTCATTCTTGTGAAATTGCACCTAATGTTATTGCATCCTAGAAATTTATAGATAGAGTATTTACAATTTGATAGATGTAGATATAGACTCATGAAATAATTATTTAGGGGCATGAATAATTGAAATTCATAAAGAAAAAATTATGCAGCACATCAAGGAGTAAATTTCTAAAATTAACTATTATATTTTATTTAGAATTTAATCTCCAAAATTGCTTGTTCTCAAGAGAAAAACAATGAGATTGTCGGGTTAAATTAAGGATGTGGAAGTTCTATTTGAATAAGGTAAATCGTCAAGACTTGTGCATACCCCATAGGCATGAAAATTTTCTAGAGGAAAGTGACTACAATCATTTGTTTTTGGTAACGAAAGCCAAACAAAGCTGCAATTATGGACATGGGTTTGCATAATCTAATAATTGAATTGTTATGCATGTCCTAATCAATCTTTGAAGTTAATCGTTTATCTTAAGAAAAAAAGGGCAAAATTCAAGTGTTAGTCCATTCGTTTATGTATCTAAGAAATTTTACATTATTTATTATAGTATCGCATAGTTATCACATCTAGAAGGATATCACTTTCTCTATGTATCATAAATAGATAGTATGGATTTGAAAAGAACATAAATGAACTTAATCTGTAATCTAGTGTATAGTTGAAAAAAAAAATTTAAATAAGATGCAGCCAACTTTTAAATTATTAAATTCAAATTTATCTGTTAAATTGAAAGTGGGTGCACTTAATAGATGGATCTAATCAAGTCCGTCATTTTATCATTTAGTAATATGAAATTACTTTTATCTTTATTATCAATGAGATAATAATCAAATTATATATATATATAATATAAAATGATTAAAATTAATTTTTACAATGGAATATAATTCAAAATCTTGCAAATCTCTAATTCAACCATTCAATAAAAAATGGGTGATTGGTGATTGAAATATTTGTTTACTCCTATTTCTCTTTCAAAGTGTCTCTTTTGACAATGATGTCCATATTTGTTTTCCCTTTCTTTTTTCAAAAAAAAAAAAAATCTTATCGTTCTAGTGGAAATTAGCCTTATCAGGCATTCATGCACTATGCCACTCTTTGAACAAGAAATTCATATGAAACAACAGCATCTTCAATAGTGTTTAATCATCACCACATTTGAAAATGAACAAAGCGGTCAAGTTATTCATTAACACATTAAGTATACTATAGACAAAATAAATCTTCATTATACAACATATCTTTTACAGTCAAAATATGTACCTCTCACAAGGAACTGCCATCTGATTTTCTATTTAACTTCACTCGCTTCTAACTTTGCCTTAAATCGCTAAAAGAGTTAAGAGGACTCGTGCATGGAATAAGTATGCCATTATCACACTTCAATCCCACGTGAAAGAACCCACTCAAAATCATCATAGAAGAAATGCAAAGACATCCATAAACAAATCCGAATCCCTTTATACCTGACCCTTTGTGGAAGCTTCACCCATCATTTTCTAATGCCCCCTGTTTTATCTCCATGTGGAAGACTCTCAATGGGGTGGTAATGGAAGTTGGTTGGTAAGAGACTTGGACCAAGGAGAAACTTCTCATTGACTATCTAGAACTTGATATCCCATGTTTTAATATTTTATCTATCAGCTTTTGACATATTACTAAACATGCAAAGATATGAAAGGGGACAACAAATCTTCCAGGGAAAGGAAAGATTCCATGAGACTGGTCAAGTATCAGGCTATCATGTCTGCCTTCTTTTATTCTACCTTCTTTTATATGTTTGATATTTAAAAATTTGATTGGATATGGAAGAAGAGGATGGGGAGTCTGCCTTTCTCTTTTCACATTTGGCACATTATTGAGTTCATATTGACCGGGAAGATGAAAAGAGTGGATCATATTTCCCCTTCATATCTCTTATTATATAGTTACCCTTATCATTTTATGTCAGATTTTTTCTTTAGTAGTATAAGATTATTTTTTTAAATTTTCTACATTGAATATTTTAACGGGTCTCTTTCCAAAATTTTAAATTCATAATGATTAAGGTTCTTTTATGTTAACATACGTATATAAATTGTACACAGAGATCTATTTTCAAGTAATTCATAGGTTTAATTAATATAGTTTTAAAGTTTTGGATAACTAAAGATCATTCTTATAATATTCAGTCACTCAGCTACTTCTTAAGAATATGTTAGATTGCTTTTTTGAAGTCAAAGGAACATAAGATAAAAATTGTACTCGTTACTTTATAAGATCTTATTAAGGTCAAAATAAGATTTAAGTGTACCAAGTACCAACTCTGCACTAAAAATAAGAGAATAATATAAAGAAGAAAAAGACGTGACTCAAATGGTGAAAAACAGATAGTTCTAAAAATGGGAGAAAATATTTCCAGATAAATAACGAAACTTTGGACTTCATTCTCATTCACAATTTTCAAGGGAGAGGTACTTTTTTTTTCTTCCAAAGATGGGTCACCCAAATAATTAAAAATCAAATGCGATTTAGATAAGGTGAAAAATGATTTAGATAACAAGTTGGGCTTTGGACTTCACACCATCCCCCTTATATTCACAATTTTCAAGAGAAAGAATATTTTTCTAATGAAAGACTTGAGCCTGGTTATCCTTCCAAGATGTTTTCTCTTCTTGAACTAGTGAACAAACCCTCATGACGCTGAAAGCAGTTCCTTACCACAATTGTTATAATATCATTTTGTTTTCTGTCATAAGCAAACCAAATTAAGCTCCTCATTAATTAATCAAAACATAATCAATACCTTTCTTCATTTGTCTTTCAGGAGAAAAAAGAAAATGACTATTTTAAGATTCTTCTAGATATGTGTCTGACATATATCTTATTAAATTTGTTTATTACTGTGCTTTATACTTTTTATAACTAGTCCACGCATAATTTTTTATATTATAATCATTTCCAATAGCCAGACGATAATATTTTTTCTAATATAGAATATTTTTCTACTCCCTTGATAATGTTGCTTGCTTTCTTTTTTAATTTTTTCCAGCGGTTAGAGACGCCTGGCTTTCTTGGGAAATTTTTTCAATTAGTCCTGCATTAAATTCTCGGCCGAAAAATACTCTGCCCCCAAGCAACCTGGGTATATCAATTATCAAGAATTATCAACCAAACTATATACGAGGCAGCAATCACTTCAGTAAAGTCACAAATCCACTTGAAATGATCTTTGGAGGCCTAAACACCACACTGGCTATCAACTTTTAAGCATGTTTGTTTTTTTCTTTTCCAACTAAATTGAATACTTCAACTTTCCATGCTAAGTCTGAACCAAACTGCAGACTCCATAGATTGGCCCACAACCCCCACATCTCCATAACCATATTTAAGCGATAAGATTGCAGGACGACCATGTCACTGTCTTCAGGAAGGTCCCTGACCAGACCAATCTCCAGACAAATACATTAGACACGGCCTGGCTGAGTTCAATTCTCTTGTTTGAAGGGATCCAAGTTCAAGGAGAGTGCTTCCACAGTGACTAGAAAATCTTTATGAGCAAACACTTTTTACCTTTGAATAACTCAAGTAGGTGTAGTTCTAGATAGGCATTTAAGAGAGAAAAAGCGTGAGATAGTGCATGTATTGGGGGAGGAAGAGGTGTAGAAGATTGGTGCTGCCAATAACAAGATTAACAGATGAAAGTCATTCTGCAAAAGTTAACAGTTAACTGAAGGAGGAAACTGAGTGTCTTAAGCCATTAGAACCCCAAATCTATTATGCCGAAATGAACAACCAGCTCGCCCATTTGCTATACAGGCAGAGGGGTCTGCAGGTGAAAAGAAAAAATCGAGCAGATCTTTTTGCTCTTTTATATATAAGTTGTACTATTTTTGTTATATTTTTGTGTAATTTTCTGATTGAGTTTAATTTTGAATGACCAGCAATGGCAATTGGCGATCCTTTCCGTTCATAGTCTCCATATTTGACAAGTCAAAGTCAAACATGGTTTCTATGAAAAATTGCAACTTCCAAAGAGAGGCATCACCAATTGCATGGACCCCCATGGTAGTAGAAAACCATCTATTTCAACAAAAGAAAATAAAGAACATCTAGCACTCATTGGCAAAAGAAAAACAGCGGGGAGCTTACCCTAGTGGTTTTCAACAACATGTAGTCACAATATAGAAAATAAGAAATAAGTGAAAGGGACTAAAGAAAGCAACAAGAGACCTAGAATATGTAAGTCAAACATATATTGGATCAGCCTTCTGTTTTACCATTTTTTAAACTGTTGTTGATGTAAAAATCTGTATTTGGGAGCATAAGTCATTCTTTTACATAAAATTTCTCTATGTGAGGACAAACAGGTAGGACTGAGATCCATCTGTGATACTTCTCATAGAGAAATCCCAGAATTAGGACAGATTTGTTGTTACATTATCACTATCTGGATGAAGGTGATAAGCCAATGGAATCAACTCGGGAAAAGGCAATACCTTCAAACATGACAAATTCTAAAAAAAAATGGATTTTTTTCTCACCATTCAGGGTTTATTACATATTGAACAATTTAAATGAAACAGAGCTTCAATTAGAAAGGTGTTAATGATTGGGGAATATCCAAATCTTAAATCCTTACATCTTGTTGGGTGACCTTAGAGCTGACAAAAGGGAGGTTTCTTCAAACTCACCTCTGTCCATTCATGTGGCGTGACTGGAAACCATCAGAAGTTCCCTTTTGATGATAATAGTGCTTTCCTCAGACAGGTCATATGCATTTGTGGCCCATTATAGGCAAAGCAATGGAACTTCTAGTTGCTGAAAGAGAAGATACTGCATGCACATATAACTTTTTTGAGAGTCAGGTACATATATTTTAACAATATGGAGTAACTGCGGTCTGTAGCATTGCTTAGGCCACTCAAATAAGTCAACAGAGTACCTCTCTTTTAGCAATTAATTACAGAGAAACATGGATTAGATAGGCTAAAAGATCCAACAACCCAATTAACAATGCTATTCGAATAAATAATTTCTTCCAGAATTGTAGAATATTTTTCTCTTGATAACGAACATAAGTAAAACTTAAACAAGTGGAATTGTTGTGTTTAATAGAATCCTGCAGTAACTTCCTTGGAGTTTCATAGAAAATGAAACTATTTCACTCACAACCACACAAGCGCACAGATTGAAACAGGTGATATCCATCTGGATGCAGCATTTGCCGCATATGCTACCATTTTGCATGCATTGAGAAGCATTTACTCTTTTCAATGAAGGTGTTAACTTTGCCCTTGTATAACTGCAAAGTGAGACCTCTGGGTGTACATACTTGCCAGATTCGAAAAGTTTGTATAGGTGATTGAATTCCAGATAACGCGAGGTGTTTTACAATATTAGTTTTAGATTCTTTAAGAACATCCATTCCTAAAAATTTGCAGAGCATTGAAATGCATTGGCAGCGGAAGCAACCTGGCCTGATTTTCCTGCAGGTTATTCTAAACTCCCTTTTGCTGTCATTCTCTGTACTTTCATTTGTTGGAAAAGCTAGAATTTTCTGACAAATACCAATGAGCATTGGTGGTGGAAACAAATTTGAAGACTTTCTCCGTACCAACATCAAACCATAAGTGATTTTGACTTATGATATAGCCCTCCAAACATTACACTCAAGCAGCTAGTTGACTGTTATTTTTTTCACTTGTCTCTATTACAATTAACTCAAAGGCTCTACTAAGCAAGAAGTAAGATACCTTGTCATAAATGCCACAAGAAATTCAAGAAAACATGTCACAGGGTTCTTCTTATTTTTCTTTCCTTAATTTCCTGTAGAGATAGTCTGTAAAACTATGCCAAATTACGTCGACATAAAGAAAACTTTTTTACTGTGTTTATTGTAGGAAGAACATGCTCTTTTTCAGTATTTAAACCTACTAACAAGTAGCATTACACATTACTAGACAGGCAGACAGATTATCAAAAAGCAATGCAGAACAAGGGTATGTTGCCCAACAGCTCATGCAAAAGGAGCAGACTGATATAGTTGATTCTGGATTTAGCATCCAAATTCGAATTACTTAAAAAAAGTGCTTGATGTGAAACCTCTTGTGCCCCAGGGGTCCATGTTCAGCACAGAAAATACATAATTGAACCAAACCAGTTAAAAGGAGACAGTCAGAAAGGAAAAAAGAAAAAAGAAAAAAGAGAGAAAGATAAATTTCTTTTGACACAACAATGGTAAAGTACAATGCCAATCTTAATCCACAGAAAAAGAAAAATTATAGAAGAAAAGAAAACGAAGGACGTGAACGCTGCAGAGACACAATAACTGTCACTGACGAGTGACCAAAGACCATAGCAGGAACTTTCTTGGTTCCTGCCTCAATGTCACAAAGAAGGAAGAATAATCAATCACATATGGATAGTTGCACAGGGTACCTATGGATACAGTCTTCCCAGGGGCTTCTTGGTGACGCCTTGACATTCCGGAGAGCCTGCCAGACAGCACTGTTGCACTTGAACCCACTCCCGAAAGCAATCTGCCAGACTCGGTTACCTTTCCTCATCCTCCCTTTGGCCTCAATGTAGGCCAATTCGTACCAAATGGAACTCGAGGAAGTGTTCCCAAACCGGTGGAGCGTCATTCGAGAGGGCTCTACATGGGAGGGTAGAAGCTGGAGGTTTTTCTCAAGCTCATCGATCACAGCCCTTCCCCCAGCGTGGATGCAGAAATGCTCGAATGCAAGCTTGAAATCAGGAATGTAAGGCTTGATTTTGGAGTTGTTGAAGACCTTCTTGGCAACGAGAGTAGCGAAGAAAAGAAGCTGCTCGCTGATGGGAAGCACAAGCGGACCCAAGGTGGTGATGTTGGTCTTCAGGGCGCCTCCTGCAATGGCCATGAGGTCCTTGGAGAGCGACACACCCACCGTTCCACTGTCATCCTGCTCCTGGTAAACGCATCGGAATGCCTTGTCGTCGGCGCCGCGATGGGTCCTGACGACATGGACGAGCTTATACTTGGAACGGGACCGGTCAGAAGATCTGTTCGAGAGAAGCACGGCGGCACCGCCGACGCGGAAGAGGCAATTGGGTATCAGCATCGACTTCTTGTTCCCAAAATACCAGTTCTGGGTCATATTCTCCGTGCTGACGACCACGGCGTAAGTCCCTCTGTGCACCTGCAACATGTCACGGGCGAGATCAATGGAGATAACCCCGGCGGAGCACCCCATTCCCCCCAAATTGTACGAGAGGATGTTCCCCCGAAGCTTGTACTTGTTGACAATCATCGCGGACAGCGACGGAGTGGGATTGAAGAGACTGCAATTCACCACGAGGATCCCGATGTCCTTGGGCTTCACGGAGGTGTTCTTGAAAAGAACGTCAAGTGCGCCGAACATGACCTGCTCGGCCTCCTCCCTGGCGGCGGTCATGGACGGCCGCGCCGGGATCAAATGCATGGCCGGCGGAGCGTAAGTCTCCTCCCCGAGACCGGACCGCTCGAGGATCTTCCTCTGGAACTCAAGCGCCGAATCGTCAAACTTCCCGGACAATCTTGAGTGCTCCATAAACTTGGAGTAGGGCGCCGCCAGCTCGTCGGGAGCGCGGTAGCAAGCGTAGTCAACCAAGTAGACCGGCCGGGGACGGGTCATGATGTAGAGGGTGGTGCCGAAAACGAGAACCACCGAGCAGACGAGGACGCTGACCAAGTTATACTGGAGATGAATCCAGAGCTGCCGCACATCCTCCGGGTTCGTCCGGCTCGCCTCCACGAGAATCATCGCCATTAACGGAATCAACAGCAGGGTGAGCAAATGGGTAATCAAGTAATGGTACCCCAGTTTCACATACTTGAGATTCACGCTCTGCAGGAAATCCGGCAGTCGCCGACTATGCGCCGGCGACGAGATCTGCCTCCGCTCCATATCGTCCCCGCCGTCACGGCCGTCCATCCTTCTCCCCTCTTCCGCTATTTCCGTTCGAAAGACCCCCAAAAATCTCTCCACCGAGATGAATAGAGTGAGGGTGAGACGGAGAGAGATCAATAAATAAGCTCCAAAACAGGGCTGAACAGGAAGCAGAGAAGAAGGAAGAGGAGAGATCTCTGAGGCTCGCTGTCTCTGCGCGGAGAACTCGCCAATGGAAGCTGAGTAAGCCGTCCCGTCCCGACTGCCGCGAGTCCCTTTTCTAGTCAACGCTGGCGCGAGGCGCGCGTGTCACAGACTCCCGCGAGGCTCCCTTGCGCTCGCTACATCTCTCGCCTCGTTTCTCCCGATTTGATAATTTGAGTCGAGGCTGCGTAAATTTCAATCGGACGTAATCACTGGTCCACGTGGCATCTTCCAACAGTTTCCGTGCATCTCAAAGCCATTCTAATTAGAGTTTGGGGTTTGAAATTTTTTGTCTCTCATATGCCAACCTGCAGGTAATAAAATAGGGGGTATTGTACTATAAATAATGAAGCGTAAATAATATATTCTAAGTTAAAACCTAATTAGGATTTTTAAGTTAATTTAATTTTCTACAACATAGTTTTTAAAAGACATTTATTGGGTTCATTTGATTTTTATCATTTCTATTACAAAATCATTTATTATTTTCACTTCAAATACATTTTTTTTTGTTTTTGTTTAAAAAGTCTGTTTTCGATGGAATCACTTATCCGTTGGTCATTGTTGTGAATGATAATTCAATCAGAGAAGAAACCATCCATATAAACCTTAGAAAAAAATCCTTTTTGATGGAATCACTTATGGGTGGTCATTGTTGTGAATGATAATATAATCAAAGAAGAAATCATATAAACCAAAAGAAACCGTTTTTGAATGGAATCACTTATCCGTGGTCATGGTTGTGAATGATAATACAATCAAAGAAGAAGGAATCATGTAAACCAAAAGGCATCTTTACCATTGATGATTACTAAGTATCCAAAAGGCAATGAAAGTTTTTACCAACTCGCAACAAGCAAAACACAAAAGAAGACAACGACCCAGACATTCACTTTAAAATATTTCTCTTCTTAAATGGACAAAATTAGTTATGGGAATTATCATATAATAATAACCAGACACTTCTCTAATTGGTGGGTTACCTCACAATATATCCAACTAAGTAGCATCTAGATAAAACTCACAAAAAATATTAAAATATTTTTATAAATTCAAATTATCAAACATCATGTTTGGTATGTTAATTGAGTATTATCCTACCTTATCTCATCATTCCTAGGGTGGGTTACCAACTTATAGACCACATAACCTTGTGAAATGTGTGCCATGGCGAGCATGCCCACGTGTGATGGTAGATAAGCACACCCATCTCCCTCACTAAAAAATGACAAAAGGGGTTTGTTGGGACCAGTTGTGCGTTAACTATTACTAGAAGGAGATTTTTTTTTATAAGAAAAAACATTTGGGTTATGGCCGTGTAATTCATTTGTGATGTTTAAGTTGTAACAATTACCCATTTGAGAAGTGGCCATCAACCTCAAACTTGGGAGAATAAGCAATGTTGGTTAATTTTTGTCTTTATATCTTTTATTTTTCAGTAATGCTAGATGAACTTACTGGACGCACCTATCGGGTGTACATGTTAATCTAAGCCCTTAAAAATATAAAAAATATTTATTTTTTATAAAATCCTATTTTCTAGAGGATAAACCATAGGCATCAATGATTTAGATTAACAAGTGTGTGAAAGAAGGACGTGGACTAAGTGCAATTAGCATTATTCTTTATTTTTTTATGCATTTCTTTTGTTGTAATAGAGGTCTAATAAGTATCATATGACACAACATGATTGATATATGTCAAATATGGAGCAAAAAGCTTTAAATTAGGTAAGTGATAACAGTTTGGATGCTCACAAAGTTTTTTATCATATAGAAAATTTTTGTTGGAGCAAAAATTTGATTTTGTGTTATCAGTTTTGATGAAAATTTAAATTAAGGTACAAATCCATCGGTAATAGTGGTTATAGTAATTGTAACACAGTAAAAATAATGATAAATTATAAGATGATAAATGTCATTAGTTTAAAATACTGTTATCATCTAATGATTATATTAAACCAATATGATTTCATTCTCTTTATACTTGATGTCACAATTATATATTATTTTTTATTTATATTATTTAAATATCGAGTTTTCGATAGCCCAATTTTTCAATACAGAAAAAAATGACAAAAAGAAAATTACTTTTTCATTAATTTTCCAGTACAAAATAATTCTGTGTTCCCTTTTTCCTATAATTTATTCATTTATTTTTCACAGTTTCATTTTAAAACCGTATATAATGAACTTCAAAAAACTTTTGTCAAAAAAAAATATTTTATTTGAATTTCTTCCTCTATATAGCTTCTTACCAACACAAAAAATATAAAAAAAAAGAAAAAGAAAATGGAACAACATATCGAAATACAATTAGTAGCGTCTTATCTGGGAAAACCAATCCTAGACTCATACATAATATATTGGGAAACCCGATTCTACACTCAATTCAATCCATAATTTATTATACAATTTCTAGGCGACCAAAACTCAAGATTAATACTTATAATTGTCCGATTCAACCTTCATACAAGCCTAATTGTGAACAAGATCCCTCTTGCTGTAATTATCTGCATACAAAAGCAAGCCCAAAACTCAAGATTAATACTTATAATTGTCCGATTCAACCTTCATACAAGCCTAATTGTGAACAAGATCCCTCTTGCTGTAATTATCTGCATACAAAAGCAAGCCCAGCTGATATACTCGAACATTGCCCCCAAAGTCGGAGTAGCAATCTCAAGCTTTTCTGTTGGTGAAGTGATTCCTGATTTATTGATAGTCGTCCTCACACAATCAAACAAACATGATTTGAAAATCTTCCTTCTTTTGATAAAGCAAGTCGGCTTTGGTTATCTGATAATGGATTTGAGATAATCACAAAATTAACAAATCCTGAATTGGGATTTCCTACCTTAGCTTTAAAAATCAAGTTTCTAATTGACATTCAAAAGTTAGAACTAGGTAAGAAGGATGAAATAATAATAAGAGCAATGGTAGTTGTACGTAGGCCGCAATATCTATCCAAAGTAGGTGCGTAGGAAAATTTAAAAAATAATAAATCATTTTTTATTTAATAAAATATTAAATTGTAAAGGATAAACACTAAGTAATTGTGCTTCGGATTGGCAACTAGTTACCTCAGGTTAGGTGCAACTAGCAATATTACTTTAATAATAATATATAGTTGTAAAAACCATGCTTATACTAGGAAGCTAAGCTTAAAAAAGGATGACCCCTTAAAAACCAAGTTGGGTGTTGCCATTTTTGAAAGAAGTCAAGAAAAGGAGTGCAACCTTCACTGAAATCTAGAAGTTACTGTAGCGTGTAATTTTCAATAAAGCTTTGATAGAGATAAGGAAGTGGCGTTAATTTGCGACTTTCAAGGGTAGAGAAGTTGAGAATCATGATTATTGGGGGATCAGAAAATTGGGACCAGGAGATGGAGCGGAAGATTAATTAATTAGTGGGAGAGGGACCAGGAGAGGAACCAGGAGAGGGACCAGGAGTGGGACCAGGAGAGGAACCAGGAGAGGGACCAGGAGTGGGACCAGGAGAGGGACCAGGAGAGGGACCAGGAGTGGGACCAGGAGAGGGACCAGGAGAGGGACCAGGAGAGGAAGATGGGGGAGGTAGAGGAGTTGCAGAGGGAGATCATGCATGGAGCAGCAGAGCATGAGTGGGAAATTAGGGATGGAACAGTACCTCTAGTTTGATGGCCGGCCGGTTTAATTAAAGTGAACTGAATTCGGGAACATCTCTAGCTAGCTAGTTTGATGCCAAGTTGGCATCAAAAGCACTTTAATAATATTATCTTAATCAATTAGAATGGACGACGTACTTCACATAATATAATTCCTACAACCTAATTAAAGCCTAATATATTATGTCTTAGAGCTGGAACTAACATGCACGTCGTAGCTAGAAAAGGGGAATTAATGAATATTGTTAGAGCAGGCAATATTAATGGATGGGGTACGTACCTGTGGAGTGTGGACGGACTAGTCTTCCCAGGCGTTTATGGGTGACGGTTTGATGTCCATTTCATTATGCATGTTCTGGTTGATATTGGTCTGTTTCATCCTTGGTCATCATGATGAATTAATAGGGTCAGTGAATTGATGTTTAACTAATCTCTAACAAAAGTCAGAACTAGGTACATTAACATTAATTCATACTCTAGCAACTCCACTTTCCTGTATGTGAATAGGGATAGTGAATTGATCTGTACGTTTAATTAATTTTTTAACTTTTAGCTTCTTTAATATTTCTGGTTCAATAGTACTATACAGAAAATCCTGCATATATCGCATGGCTGAGAGTGGAGAAAATATTTCCAATATGCCATTGCCAACATAATTAGCTGCGGTTTCATTCGAACCCGTCCGAGTGCATGTATATATCAATATCAAAGTCAGACCCATCAGTACCATAAAAGACTAATCGCGATGTTCCTTGTTGTAACTGTCGCTTTTCTTCGTTTAATAGCGACGGTCTTTATCACCATTCACAATATGCCTTTACGGAATATTAATGTCCTAGCTAGGTTACGGAATATTAATGACGTCCTAGCTAGGTTACGGAATATTAATGTACCACACCTAGCAGTAGTGTTCTTTACGACAGGACCTGCCGCTTAAAGTACGTCAACTGCATCATCCTCTTCATTAAATGTGACAATTAAAGAGGGGTTGGGACCAGTGTAATTAAAACCTGCAGCGAGAAAGGTCTCAATAAGTACTGAATGCGTTCTTCTCAACAATATGGTCACATGTAACACGTAAAAGATGAGGGATAGATGGGGACCAGATAAACTGAAACGTCCTACCGGCTAGGTCCCAAGTGAGAATGAAGCACTTGGTCATCCTGAGTTCATATAGTACTGCTAGGTTTCATCTCAAAAGCTCTTAGGGCCATATTTTACTGTAAAGGTTTACAGCGTAACGTTGTATCAGTCGCCATTGCAAGGGATCGAACCTGCAGGGTAGCTCGCGTGACAGGTGGGGATACGTACTCACTAGTACTATAATACAATGACAAGATGCATGCATTTATTTTAATAGTTTTTAATTTAATTGGAGAATATATCATTCGTTTACTTGTTTCTTCTAAACAATCTCCTGCTAGTTATGTACGTACACAAAAAATATGAGCTTCTGGCGGAAGCCCTCAATACGAGCTAGTTTGCCAATTAATACTTAGTACTGGACTTTACGACGAGTTTATTATCGACATCGTTAAGCTCCGGACTCAGGCTCGTTGGTCGTATCGTGCTCGATGCCAAAGATGTGGATTAATTAGTAGAATTTGCCTTCTTATTCGGATCGAAGATGCCAAGAAAGTGACGGACGAAAAATTGACGAAGGCGCACAACTCCATCCGTGCATCTCAAAGCCATCCAGATTAGAGTTAGTGGTATAAATAATTTTGCCTCTCATAAAGCCAACCTGGAAAAAAAATAGGGGGTACAGTGGTACACTAAGTAGAATTTTTAAGTTAAACTAAGTACAATTTTTAAGTTAAATACAAAATTTATAACACAATTTTTACAAGACATGTTTTTGGGTTCAATTGATCTTTATCATTTTTATTACAGAGTTACTTATTCTTTTTCAATTGAATTTTTTTATGATGGAATCACTTTTGCGTGGTCATTGTAGTGAATGATAATATAATCATATAAATCAAAAGGCATCTTTACCATCGATGATTACTAAGTATTCGAAAGGAAATAAAAGTTGTAGTCTAGGCTTATACTCCATGCACAACAAGCATAACACAGTAGAAGACAACGACCCAGACCTTCATTTTAAAATATTTCTGTTCTTTTAAGGACAAAATTAGTTATTGGAACAATCATATAATAATCAAGTGTAAATAAAGGTGCTCCATGCCCCAACTATGCTAATTAGTAACTGGACACTTCTCTAATTGCTGGATTACCTCACAACATAATCCAACAAGTAGCAATAATCTACATAAAACTCACAAAAAATATTTTTATAAATTCAAACCATCAAACATCATGTTTGGTAGGTTCATTATCTTATCTTATCTCAACATTCCTAGGGTGGGTTACCAACTTATAGACCACAAAATCTTGTGAATTAATGTATGCCATGGCAGGTACGCACACATATGATGGTAGATTATAAGCACACATGTGATGTCATTCGTTGGCTATATTTTTTAAGTTAAAACAATTTCCCATTCTGAGAAGTGCCCATCAACCTCTATTTGAGAGAATAAGCAATGCTGGTTATTTTTTGTCTTTAAATCTTTTATTTTGTTTTTGTTTCTTTGCTTTTCTTATGTTGTAATAATGGTCTAACAAGTATCATGCATAAGAGACAATATGATTGATATAAGTCACATATGGAGCAAAAAACTTTAAATAAGGTAAGTGATAAGAGTTAGGCTGCTCACATATATAGTTGTTTATCATATAGAAAATTTTTTTGGGAGCCAAAATTTGATTTTAATAATCAATTATGATTAAAATTTAATAGTAAAAATAATGATAATAATGATAATAAGATAAAACACCATTAGTTTAAAATAGTGTTTTAATGATGATATTAAAACCAATATGATGTCATTCTCGTAATAATTAATGTCACAATTATATATTATTTTTTTTACTTAAATATTGATTTTTTGATTAGCTCAATTTTTCAACACAGAAACAATATTGGCAAAAAGAAAATTACTTTTCTGTTTTCAATAAAAATTAATTTTGTGTTCACTTTTTAAATTTCTATACTTTATTCATTTTGTTTTCATAGTTTCTTATAAAAAATATCGATATGAAACCTCATTTTCCTTTCCCATATCACTTATAAGACAAGGAAGAACAAAAAAACTAAAACTAAAGAAATTTCATAATTGTAACACCGTAATGAACTTCAAAAGAATTTGTCAAACAAAAATAATATTTCATTTGAGTTTCTTCCTATAGCTTTCTTACCAACGTAAAAAATCTAAAAAATAAGAAAATGGAACAACATATCAAAATACAAGTAGCGCTGGTTAATTCGGTGAAGTGTCTTATCTGGGAAAACCAATCCCAAACTTGTATAAAGTAATGGGAAACCCAATCCTACACTCAACTCAATAAATTATTATATTTAATTCCTGGGCGATCAATACTCAACATTAATACTAATTCTTGATTCAACCTTCACACAAGCCTAATTGTGAACAAAATGTAAGAAATTTCTACGTTAATTCATGAAATTTCTAATAAAACATGTTTCAATCTACATGAAACATGAAATAAAATATAAATATGAAAAAATATAAATACATTTTCCATGAGTAGAACTCCGAAATTTCAGCACGCCGGTTTTTTAAGCTCTAATTGTCAGGGTAAACAAGCTTATGAACCAGGATTAATATTTATAGAAAATACTTAAAAACAGTTACCGCAAGGATATTAAATCTAATTAATATTTAACTAAAATAAATTTATGCATCATAAATAGGGAAATATTTTTATTAATTAAAAACGTATTATATCATTAATATGTTTTCAAAACGATTTTCATTAATAATTTTTTTTAATAATGGAAAATATTACATGCTCCTATTTGATGCATAACAAATAACTTCAATATGAAACAAAACACATGAATCATAAGATTTGCCCTCTAAAGACGAGTAATATCTACTAAGCTTTATAATGTATTTTGCTTATGAAGTTCTTTATGTGGTAACAAAACTTATTGAATAAACCCTATGTTTTATTCTTTGTCCAATGAATTATGTTTCTCAAAATATAGTTGTGCACATGAATAGGAGAAATATATGAATGCTGAAGAGTCTTTTAGATAAACTAACTGTATATACAAATTACAATGTGGAACCTATTTTCTACATGATCCTTAAATTTCAATGGTGGCATGCCTTTAGTCAAAGGATAAATAATTATCAATGTAGTGCTAATGTGCTCAATGACCACTTTCTTTTCTTTAACACGTTCTCTTATGGCTAAGAACTTAATATCAATGTGTTTACTTCGACTCCCACTCTTATTAGTTTTAGCTATGAAGGCAACAACTGAGTTGTTGCAGAAAATTTTCAATGGCCTAGAAATAGAATCCATAACTCAGCCTAGAAATGAAACTCTTAAGCCATGTGTAATGTAGCCTCAAAACAGGAGACAAACTTGGCTTCCATAATAGAAGTTGCAGTCAAAGTTTTCTCGACACTTCTCCATGAAATAGCTTCACCGGCCATAATGAATATGTACCCAAATGTTGATTTGCGAGAATCAACACAACCAACAAAAGTCTGCATCTAAATAGCCGATCACTTCCATATTGTCCGTTTGTCTATACATAAGCATGTAGTCTTTGGTTCCTTGAAGGTATCGTATGACTTTTTTTGTAGCTCTCTAGTGGTCGATACTTGGGTTATTTTGATTTTTTCCTAATGTCAGATATAGTGCAGACCTGAGCATACATAATACTTCTAACTGCAAAAGCATATGGAATATTCTGAACTTGTCTCCCTTCACAATGGGTGCAATACTTGTTGAACATTTTTTTATCCGAAATCTCTCCAAATCTTTGTTAATATAAGTTTCTTGTGATAGTCCTAAGACACTGCGAGGTTTGGCTCTATGGATCTTAATGCCAATGACATAAGAAGCCTCACCCATATCTTTCAGATCAAAGTTTTGAGAGAGAAAATGTATCACCTCATGTAGCATACTTTTATCATTGGTTGCAAGTAAAATATCATCCACATATAAAATAAGAAAACAAATTTTACTTCCACTAAAATTCTGGTATAAACATTCATCCATGTGATTTTCAACAAAACCGAATGATGAAATTACACCATGGAATTTCAAATACCATTGACGGGAGGCTTGTTTTAAATCATATATGAATTTCTTAAGTTTGCAATCGAAATTCTCACTATCACTAGAAGAGAAACTTTCTGGTTGTTGCATATAAACCTCTTCTTCTAGATCACCATTAAGGAATGTAGTTTTCAAATCCATTTGTTGTAACTTAAGGTCAAAATGAGCAACTAATGCCAAATTAATTTGAAGAAAAATTTTCATAGACAAATGAGGAAAAGTCTCTATGTAATCGATTCCTTCTATCTGAGTGAATCCCTTAACAATGAGTCTCGCTTTGCATCTCTCGATGTTGCCTAATGAGTCTCCTTTGGTCTTCAAGACCCATTTACAGCCAGTGGCCTTTGCCTAATTAAACAATTCTACAAGGTTAAGACTTCATTGCTCTTCATGGAATTCATATCTTCCTTCATGGCATCATACCATAAATCTGATTGTGTACAACTCATGGCTTGTTAAAACGTTTCAGGATCATTTAGGCTCCTATGCTAAATTTTTGTAGATACACAACATAATCATTAGGAATTGCTGATCGATGTTCTCGAGTGGATGTCTTAATGTTGGACCACCTTCTCCTTGAGGAGCTTGTGATTCAACTGATTGATCAACTGGAGGGTTTTCTACAACTTCTGGAACTTCAGTGATTGGTTGATCAGTAATCGGTTGAAGGAAGAGCAACTGAAAGACTTTTTTAAGCACCCGGGCCCCTTTACTACAGAGAGCTTCCAGCACCTCGCCGTAGTGTTGCCTAACCGTTCGGCCTCCGATGTGGAAGGTTGAACGTCTGAATGATCATGAACATGAATTAAATCCCCGAACTGATCTCTCCCACTCATCTTGTCATTCTCAAGAATCTTGTATGAGATGGACAGTAGAATCTGTAACCCTTAGACCTTTCAATATAACCAATGAAAAAACCACTAATAGTCATCGAGTCCAACTTCTTTTTTGTGGGTTATATATTCTCACTTCAGACGGACATCTCCAAACACACATATGTCACAAACTCGGTTTCCAACCTTTAAAGAGTTCAAAGGTGTCTTTGGGACAACCTTGCTTGGAACCCGGTTTATTATATACGTAGCCATCTTATTGCTTCAGTCTACAAGAATCTAGGATGATTAGAGTTGGTAAACATACTCTGCACCATGTCTATTTAATTTTGGTTTCTTCTTTCTGCAACACTCTTCTGGTCCGGAGAACCAGGCATAGTGTATTGAGGACCCATGCCTTTGAACAAACTTCGCAAAAGAACCGATTGCTTGTCTACTATCTATCTACCATATTATTCACTACTTCTATCAGATCTAACTATTTGTATTCGCTTCCTACATTGGTTCTCAACTGCAACTTTGAAGACTTTGAAGCCATCCAATGCTTCAAACTTATCACAAAACAAATAAACATTCATATAACATGAGTAGTATGTCAGTGTGTATGATTTCTAGTATGTCAGAACTCCTATTAACACCTTTCTTTGACTTGTTTGTCTACTTACCTTTGATGCAATGATCTACACAAGTCTCGAAATCAATATAATTAAGAGTTCTAAGTACTCTATCTTTTACTAACCTCTTAATTATATATATGGAGATTTGACCAAATCTCCAGTGCCACAACAGAGAGGAGTCTTCATAAATATTATACCTCTTAGTGCTAGTTTGAACATGCAATGAACTATTAGTGGCATCAATATGTAAGGAAATACAAAAAAGACCATAAGATAATATACCATTTCCAACACATTCAGTATTATAATAGAGACTGAAATATGTGCCTTTAGAAGTAAAGGGATATCCAAAAGGTACAAGTCTGGAAATTGAAATTAAGTTTCTAGAAAAAACTTGGTACATAAAAGGTAATTTCCAAAGTTGAAACAAAGCCACTAATTAAAGTTAAAGTGCAAGTTCCTATAGCCTTCACATGTGAGCCTATTTTATTGCCGGATAAGATGGTCAACTCACTTCCCACTGGCTTCTTTATGTTTTGCATACCCTGCAATGTGTTTAAGATGTTGATTGTAAGCCAGGTGTTAGATTCATAACAAACAAACGAGGATGGATACTTTTTTCTCAAGCATGTCTTGAATTTTGCACAATCCTTCTTAGTATGTCCCTTCTTTTTACTGCATGGCACTTTCCCCTAATCCCATTACAAGCTTATCCAATTCTTCAACATACGTGGTCATTAATTCATTGATAGACCATTTATCCTCATGTGTGTTATAAGAGGTCTTGAAAAGCCATACTGTGAAGGAAGAGTGTTCAAAATAAAGTGCACAAGGAAGAACTCTGACATATCTACCTCAAATTTCCTAAGTTGAGCCACTGTCCAACATTTTTATAATGTGCTCATGCACACCCTTAATGCTTGTAGGACGCAGTGAAGAAAACTTTATTATGAAGGTGTTTGCTAGTACCTTTTCTGAAGTGATAAATTGATCATCAATAACTGTAAGAAAATCTTGGACTTTGTTGTACTGCTCGACTGAACCTAGAATACTAGTTGTAACTGTAGAAAGTCCAAAAGGCTTATGTTAGAATAAGACATTGACAAAGCTAAATAGCATATATTACCAATGTGAAACATGCCCTAAAGTTTGATTTAAGGTCATTAAAATGCTCGTAGGCTAAATTTGTACTCAAGTAGATCTAAAGTTTCTATATGATAGATATTCATTTAATGGGTACATTATCTATCCTGAACGATATTATCAAACTATATTCCAATTCATAATTCCTGTGGGGTTTGATATTTTATCCAAATTAATTCTATAAATAAAACAAAATTTCTGGTGGGATGAATTTTATCATATTAAATTAAACTAATCACAATTCATGTCTAATTCCTTATGTGATCATTTAGTTTAATTTAATATATAATTTTAGATAACTAATATGTTGTCGCTACTCTCTAATTAACTATAATTATATTATATGATCCCTAGACAATGTGGGAGATTTTTATGTTCTAGGATCTACAAAATGTCTATGAACAATCATGCAGTAACATGATAGACATTCACCAACTATACTCCAAGGAAAATTTGGTTGTGCTAAGGCTCATTAATCAACAAACTCCTTAGGCTGAGTAGCGTTGCCAGGGAGACTAGTGGCAGAGTGGGCCTCCATGATCTAGTCTATACGAAACTTGGGTCATACGGTCTGATGTCAACCACAAAATTATTTGTGAATAGTTCATAACCTAATAGTTCCTCTAAATAATTGGTTTCTAAAGTCTTTTAGTGAACATGTTATGAATCTTAATGTGCTAAAACTTTAGGCACTAATCTTAAATATTATGCTCAAATATTAATATGATGAGAATCAAACCAAATTTTACAAATTCTAACAATTTCTAAGCTAAAATGAAATGTCAAAATTCATAAATAAATAATTATCATAATGAAAACATGAATTGCATAAAAGTAACATACATATCATGCAATTTACTTGCTTTCATGGATAACATGTTTTCATTCTTAAAGCATAAAAATAATACAAACCTAGTCATGCATAAAATGATCATAGTAAAAATTTCATATAAATTATCTTAAAAAATTTCATATAAATCATACTCTATTTCTAAAACATGAATACAATAACAAACATTTCTTGCTTAAATGAGCATAATAGAATTTCATATGGAATCATACATTAATTTGAGCATAATTAACAAAATTTTATAATTATAGGACTAAAAATATAAAATTCATAACCAAAATCTATTGGAGATTTATTAGACGATTTTTCATAATTTTGTTCCTTATTTTTCCCAAACGTTTATGAATATTTCCGAAGAAAAATGATATCAGTATTTCCTGATTGTACTTCGAGGTTTTACATCATTACGCGGCTTCATAATTGGCAGTCTTGGTAAGTGAAAATCTAGGGTTTAGGATTTGCCCATAGAATAGGTAGATAATATTATATTGAAAAATAAAATCTAGCAGATTTTATTTCCGAGTTTAGCTCTTACCTGGACTGCAACGTGGACACCATGTTAGGATGTAAAGCTTTGGACGTAAAAAGCCACAATACTTATTTCACTGCTCTTTTCTGAATCTTTCCTAATTTATTGAGTAAATGACACCCAGTGCCGCCCCATGGTGGCCCAGTGTTCCCACATGGGCTCAAACTTGGGCTGTGAGCTTGCCTTAATGGGCGTCCTTACCTTGTTCGGTTTAAGTGGGTGGCACATCGTATGGGCTCGACTGAAAAGGGCGGCCCACACCTTCTTCAGATCAAATGGACGGCCTGTGTGCTCTTTGGGAAACAGCCTAGCGTGAACGGTCCAGCCCATCGCGGACAGTCCAACCATGGTGGTCCGGTTCAATATTTCTTTAAGTACTAGAACCAAACCAGAAAACTACATTGACTGGATTGGACAGTGAGAGGTCATCCCTAACCTCTTGCCGCCAAATGCCAAGAAACAAGGGTTCTTTGCGCCGGTGTTCCGGCCGGCGTCCATTCCTCTATGCTTCTCGTCGCCGGTAAGCCACATAAAACCGATAGAAAAAATAAAAATACCAAAATAGGGTTGAAAATGCGGCTAGCGACCAGGGGAAAATGGTCGGCCGAGGACCGGTGACCAATTCATCTATGGTCCCGTCGCCGATAACCGATGAAATCTGGCCGAATTATACAAATTCGGGCGACTCTCACTGTACATGAGAAAATATGCAAATTCATAAAAATTATGCTGAAACAAAATTTAAGTGAAAATTATGTTAAAGCATGCCGAAATATCATGCCGAAAAATCATCTAAAAATCATCAATTCAGGTCGTGATACCACATGTAAGAAATTTCCACATTAATTCACGAAATTTCTAATTAAACATGTTTTTAAGCTACATGGCACATGAAATAAAATATAGATAAGGAAAGATATAAATACCTTTTCCCTTGATTAGAACTCCGAAATTTCAGCACGCTTGTTATTTTAAGCTCTAATTTTCAGGGTAAACAACCTTAAGGACCAGGATTAGTATTTATTGAAAATACCAAAAATCGTTACCACAAGGATATTAAATCTAATTAATAAAGAATTAAAATTAATTTAAAGTTATGCATCATAAATAGGGAAATAGTTTTACTTAAAAAACATATTATATCATTAATACATTTTCAAAACGTTTTTCATTAATGAAAAACATTTTTAATAAAGGAAAAATTTGCACAGGATACCTCTTGATGTAGTTATTTGGATACAAATGCAAGCCAGATATACTCAAACATTGCCCCTAGACTCGGAGTAGCAATCTCAAACTGTTCTCTTGTTGAAGTGTTTCTTAATTTATTGATTAGCTTCTTCACAAAATCAAAGAAACATCCTTCACAATTCGTACTTCTTTTGATTATGCAAGTCGACTTTGGTTCTCTAATAATCTATTTCGAGATTATCACAAAATGAGCAAATCATTTAATGGCTTTCCACCTTAGCTTTAAAAGTCAAGTTTCTAATTGAGATTTAGAAGTTAAAACTAGCTAAGTAGGTTTAAATGATAGTAATAACTGTAAAAACCATGCTTATATTGGGAAGCTAACTTCAAAAAAGGATGAACCCTTAAAAATTAACGAAGTTAAGTGTTGCCATTTTTGAAAGAAGTGAAGAAAAGTAGTGCTCCTTCAAGTGAAATCTAGAAGTTACTGTAGCATGTATTTCCCTCAAAAGCTTTATTTGACATCAGAAGGAAAGGGTAGAGAAGTTGAGAATCATGATAAGTATGGTGGGGGATAAGAAAATTGGGGATAATTAGGGTTCTTCTCAATACTCTTAACTCACACGAAAAAACAGTCAAATCATTAAGCATGCCGAATTGGTTTATTGTTATTTTTATTTTTGCTGTAAGTGTGACATTTCACTTCAAACAATATGCCAGTGTGGACCCGTTTTATTCTTCAATGAACATGACATGAAATTTTAACAATTTATATGTGAAAATTTGGAAAACCCACTAAGTATGTGTTTAATTTCATTATCTCCATAAAGTTACACTTGTTTCCAAACTTGAAATAGGTTGATTAAGATGTGTTTAGCTAAGCTTTTTGGTGTTTTAAATTAGCCACTCTTTAGATGAAAGAGCCACTCTTTGGATAACAAAGGTGTTTGAATGTACTTTATTTTTGATAAGTCTCTCTTTAATTGAGGAGATTTCAGTACTTTGAAAGAACTTAAGAAAAAAAAAAAACTTTTTAAAGAGGACTCGTTTAAAGATTTATCAGAGTCCTTTGTCAAAGAGCCTAGCCAAACAATTCCTTAGGATCTCAACTTGTTACTCTTGCCCGTTTCTTGCAAACAACTACAAGAGCAACTTGAGGAAACACCATTCTAAAAATTGCAAATGCAAGATCTATGATTTTAAGCTCACCATTAAATACTCCACAAAATTTGAATGCTTTCCATTAATAGCATTGTAACTTGAGGTGGTACATATCAATTGTGCAATGGATAGAATATTTAGAAAAACCAGAGTCAAAATGTTCATTGAGGATGTCACATTCAATGAAATTGATATAGTTGGCAGATTCATGCAATAAATAAGTAATAATGACGAAACAATTTAGATTTATTGAAAAAAAGACATGAGTTCAAGGAAATGGAGAGGAAGAGAGAGAGAGAGAGAGCAGGAAAGGGAGAGAGAGAGAGAGAGTCACTCTTGACCAAGTAGCCCTTTTTACCCTTGTGATGGCTCTCATATTGCACATGTGACGTAGTGGCAACTATGATACCAAATGTTAAGTTCCTAATCAATATGTCAAAAACTCCAGAGCTGATGGAACATGGAAAGCTAGACCCTTAAATCTATCCCATAGTAGGTTTGCCCAACCCGACACCCATACCTAAGGTTGGGCCCCACAGGTCCATAACAGTGGAAGAGGGAGATGGAACGGAAGACTTAGTTCGAGAGGGACGAGAGGAAGAGGGGCTGTAGGAGTTGGAGACATGGATGGAGTAGCAGACTCATGAATGGGAAGAAAGACTAGGAGGGAGGGAACACCTCAGTTTGATGGCAGTGTGCTGAGTGAAACTGAAAGTAAATTAAATTGGTGAACTGGGTTAAACAATAAAAGCAATTAATTGAAAGTGTGAACAACTCAGTTTGATGGTCAGTTCACTTCAAAAGCACTTTCCCAATCTTATACTAAACTCACTAGTTATACTATAACAACTCTCTTCACTCTGTGTAATTTTTTAAAATGAAATATATAGAAAGTAATTAAGGTTTCCATCTAGTAAAATATAATTTATTGCGTCTTGTACTAATAAATCAAATTGAAGATAATTACCATCTAATGAGTAGAGTACTATTGTACATGGAGGTTGCTTGCATGCATGTCGCAGAAATTAGGGAAAGATTGTTATTAATCTTAGAGTGGAAAATGGATGAGGTACCATGCATGTGGACAGTCTTCCCGGACGTTTCTGGGTGACGGTTTGACGTCCATTAATTTGAACATGTTCTGGTTGATATTGGGTCAAGATTTGCAACAATTTTCAGAACTACAATCACACTCTAGCAAGTCCACTTAATTCCTACTAATAGAGCTGTCTAGTGAATTGATCTGGATGTATAATACAGAAGGAACACTTTCCAAAGTGAAATCCTGTTGCAGATCCTCAACAAATTTCTGGTAGCCAGCATCGAACCATTTTAATTAGCTAGAAGTTGCAGGCTTCGTTGCATAACATGTACATGTTTATAGATCATCAGATAATGTTGACGACGGTGGAGCTTCACCACCGAGAAGAGCATAAAGAAGAGAGACAACCTGACGATTTCAAATATCTCACGTTACGTCTCAATCAAATTGGATCGCCAAAATTATTTGATTTAGAAACAACAAATGCTTCCTGTGCTCAACAGTCAGCAAGTTATGGGAGTCGTCGACGGATCTCTTACTCCTCAGTTTATTAATGTCAAGGGTTTGGCCGAACCTGCTCCCAATCCGAAGTATACCCAGTGGTACTTGCTCGATCAAACAGTTCAAAGCTGGATTTTTGCACTCTCTCAGAAGATGGCCTAGGCCATACACTCGGCCTACTCACTTCTGTGGCTATGTGGCAAAAACTTAAGACCATCTATGCCTCCATCTCCCAGTCTCTCTTGAACCATCTTCGGTTCCAATTGCAGACCCTTCGCAAAGGGTCCCTCTCCATGTCGGCATATCTTGACAACGTCAAGAAGATTATTGACGATCTCTCTGGCTCTGGACAGCCACTTGACAACCAGACAATCACGCATTATATTGTCTCTGGCCTCGGACAAGAATTTGAGTCCTTCGCCCAGTTAGTGACGAGCAGAGACGAACCGTATAGCTTCGATTCTCTGCAAAATCTCCTGCTTATTCAAGAGCATCGCATCTAGATGCAACAATAGGTTTCTCAACTTGAACTATTTGGCACTCCTTCAGCCAATGTCGCTGCACGAGGAGGCTGAGGTTGCTCTAACAATAGAGGTCGTGGTCGGTCCAACTGTGGCCGTGGTCCGAACTTGGGTGCCCATCTAGGTCGCGGACAGCAAGACAGACACGACAACACGGGTAGACCTACTCGTTATATTTGTCAAATGATTGGTCATCTGGTTCTTCAATGCCGAAATCGATTTAATTTGGCATACCAGCCCACCAGCCAGCCTCCTCGGGCTTATTCAGCCTAGACAGATCAGAATTCAGACTTGGCTTGGTACACTGACTCGGGAGCAACTCACCATATTGCTTCTGATGCTTCCCAGTTTACAAACAGTGTCCCTTACCCAGGTCCGGATCAAGTCATACTCGACAATGGTTTAGTTTTTCCCATCTCTAATATTGGGTCTCTTGCACTAAAAAATTCAGTCACTCTTCGTAATGTCCTTTGCATTCCCACTTCTCTTATAAATCTGCTCTCAGTTTCCCGTTTAACTTATGACCACAATTACAATGTTGTTTTTTACTCTAATGGTTTTTGCATTCAGGAAGCCAGTTCGGGTCGCATACTGCTGAGGGGGCGGAATAAGAATGGACTTTACATCGTTGATCATGTTAGATCACCTACACGTTTACTTTCTCCTGCATCTCCATTTTCTTTTTGGCATAAAAGATTAGGTCATCTGATTAGATCTGTTTTGCGCTATGTACTTAGGAGTCTTAATGTTGAAGTTTGAAATTCTGATAAAATAGTTTCATGCCCTGCTTGTTGTGTTACAAAATCTTCATATTTGCCTTTTTTGGCATCTTTGTCTTCGGCTCCGTCTCCTTTGCACACTGTCTCAGCCGACGTGTGGGTCCCTTGTCCTACTATATCCACTAATGGTTTCAAGTATTATACTTCAGTAGATTTACGTGGGTGTTTTTACTTCTCTTTGTTTGTTCGTTTCAAGTCTTTTGTCGAAAATCTGTTCTCTACTATATCCACTAATTTTTTTCAACTATTATCCTCTTGCATTTTTCACCATAAAATATTTCCACCATACACTCCACAATAGAATGGCATTGCTGAACGGAAGCATCGTCAGATATCTACTATGGGTATGACCCTCCTTGCACAGGCTTCAATGCCAAAGGAACATTGTGATTTTGCATTTTCTACAGCCATGTATATAATAAATCATCTCCCAACTCCAGATTTATCTTCAAAGAGTCCATTCGAACTCATTTTTGGGTGCAAACTTGATTATTCCTCTATGCGTATATTCGGCTGCCTCTGCTACCCGCATTTGTGTCCTTATAATTCTACCAAAATGGATGATCGTTCTGTTCCTTGTGTTTTTCTGGGCTATCACCCAAATTATAAAGGCTACAGGTGTCTTCATGTTCCCCCAGGTGGAGTGTACATCAGTCATAGTGTGATCTTCAATGAGACATCTTTTCCGTACACCAAGGCAGCATTGCTTCCCACCCCCTTAGGTACTCTGTTTTAAACCAACCTGTGAAATTATTACCTCTTCCTTTGTTACACTGGCGTTCATCATCAAAATCATCATCTCCAGTCCTCGTCGATATTGGTTCTCATCTGTCAGTCAGTCCCTGCCTTCGCCTTTGCAGTCTACTCCTGACTCTCTCTCTCTTCATCTGTTCCCGACTCTCCAAACCCGTCTCCCATTGATTCTTCACCAGTTCCCGCTCCGGCTGCTCCTCCAGCTACTGCCCGGCCAAGTGCTCCCTTTGCTACCCATCCTATGATTACTCAGTCAATGACTGGGTCTCTTAAACTTACACTCCATGTGTCGTCCTGCCATCCATTGGTTACTCCTTCCACTCTATTCGAACCGACTTGCTATTCTCAAGCAATGAAGTACCAGGAATGGTGTGCGGCAATGCAAGCTGAATTCAATGCTTTATTATCAAACCGCACTTGGAGACCTGTTTCTATGCCACAGGGGAGACGTCCTATTGGATGCCAAGACTATTTTGAGACGTTTAGTCCAGTGGTGAAATCTGTAACAATTCGGGTCATGCTCACTTTGGCAGTGCGCAATGGCTGGTTTATCAAACAATTGGATGTAAGTAATGCTTTTCTCAATGGTGATCTCGCAGAAGAAGTGTAGATGGTACAACCACCTTGTTTTATTGATTCCACTAATCTGCAAGCAGTGTGTCTTCTCCAAAAATCCTTATATGGACTAAAACAAAGTCCTCAAGCATGGTATTATCATCTGACTTCATTTCTCTTTGAGCCTGGTTTTGTTTTATCCAAGGCAGACTTGTCCCTGTTATACAAGCAACATGCAGATTCGATTGTATATATTTTGGTGTATGTGGTTGACTTGATTGTTATAGGCGATTCTCCCTATGCTATTTCTGATCTTATTCGCAGCTTACAGACTGAATTCATAGTCAAAGATCTTGGTAATTTATATTATTTTCTCGGCATTGAGGTGACTCGCACGAAGGCTGGTCTTCATCTGTGCCAGTCAAAGTACACTGCTGATCTATTACATCACCTACGCCTAGCCGATGTAAAACCACTCTCCACTCTAGTTCCTTCAGGTTCGAAGTTATCTAAACATGAGGGGAATCCTCTTCTTGATGCTTCATAATATCGATCCACCGTTGCTGCTCTCCAATATCTGGCACTTACTCGGCCAGACATACAGTAGGTGGTCAATCAGGCTTGTCAATTTCAGCAAGCACCCACTGACGTACATTGGACTGCGGTCAATCAGATATTGCGCTATTTGAAGGGGACATGGCATCATGGATTTCTCATTCAGCCAACTCATGATTATGGCTGGGATGTGTATTGTGACGCTGATTGGGTAAGCTGCTCTGATGATAGGTGCTCTGTCACAGGTTTTTGCATGTATTTTGGAGGGTCTCTCAGTTCGTGGTCCTCTAAAAAGTAAGCCACCATCGCCCGCTCTAGTGCTGAGGCAGAATACATGGCATTAGCTATTGCCGCTGCTGAAGTCTCTTGGGTTCTTCAACTATTTCGAGAGCTCAGAATATTTTTGCGAGATCCGCCTACTCTATGGTGTGATAACCCCTCGGCTACATACATTGCTGCCAATCCGGTCTTTCACGGCAGGGTCAAGCACGTGGAACTTGACTATCACTTTATTCGTGAACGCATCTGTAATGGGAAGTTGTAGGTCAAATATATTTCCACTCATGATCAAGTGGCTGATATATTCACACAAGGATTGTCGCGTGGCCAGTTTTCTCGGTTTCTAATCAAGCTTTACATCTTTGCCCAAACCCCAACCTTGCGGGGGAATGTTAGAGACAGAGATCTCTCAGAATCTTCTAGACAGAGAGTCTTATCGAATACAGACTCTTAACAGATTAGGCAGGACATGTCATGATTAGAACACAATCCCAGTGTTTCCATATTATATAAATTCTTGTAAATCAGTACTTGTTCATTAAGATTCCGAGTCTGTTTACTAAACTGAGTCGGACTCTCTCCTCCGTGTAACTATATATGTACATGTGAAACACATAATCAATACACAAGAATTACAATCATTACAACAGCAAGGGCAGATGCACACATTCATGTGCATGTACAAACGATTGACCAGCATGAACATGCAGGGCCGCATGCCCAAGCGCATCCAGTAGATCAAGACGCGCGTGCCAAAGCGCCGGGTTGTGATTCAGTAACCCCACTCAGGCAACCACAAGGGAGTAGCCATGCGTGGCTCAAGCACAGACGCACATAGAGGCATCTAGATGCAAGCCAGACCACACGGTGCAACTTAGAGAAGGAGGAGCATACTTACAGTGAGTCCAACAACATATGATGACATGGTGGATGACATGGAAGCTGACATGGCATTTGCATGACATAACGCATAAGGTGGCACTTGACTAGGCTTGTTACATGGCATACAAGAGTTGGCAAAGCACATGGAGCAGGTGCTTAATAGCTGGCACTAGTTAGTTGAGATTTGAAATCAAATAAACTCATTCAAACAAGTTTGAATGAGTTAGCTAGAGACTAGGAGGTTTTGGTTAGATCTCCCCACATAGGGGGCAAGTGTATACTATAAATAACTGTTTAGAAGAGCTTGTAATCACTTCATTTTTTCAATAAAAGAATCCTTTCCTCGTAATCCCGAATTTGCTCTTTGCTTTGGAGACTTGAGGGTGTTTTATCACTTAGAATAAAGCGAAATTGTGCAAATCTTGTTGGGGAGGCTGACTAGAAACCAGACGGACTTGGAGGCTAGGCCGCAGTTGGAAAAAACTATGTTCAGGCCTCGGTCAATCCAGCAACGTGACAATTGGCATCATAGCAAAAGATCAAACAAATGGCAAATTCCGAGACAGAAATCGCTCCAACAAAAGGGAAGGAGAGAATGTCTAAAATTGAAGTTCGTTTTTCTTCTTTTGAGGACATAATGGACAAGGTGGAAGCGAGCTGTTTGGGATTAGAAGAACATGTTAGCGAGAAACTTAATTCTGAAGATGGGAGTCCAGAAGCGGTTCAAGCATTGGAGGAAAACGTCCATAGTGCCATGACAGTGTTCCAGGCAGACCTAGCTGAGGTACAGAACGAGATGGACGAATTACGGACGAGACTTGCATTGCTAGAATGTACTGTAGCTAATGGACGTGCAAGCCCGAACGGAGCAGCAACCAAGATCAAGGTACCTAAACCTAAGCATTTCAATGGAGTAAGAGATCCCAAAACATTGACAATTTCTTATGGCAAGTGGAGCAGTACTTCCATTTAGCCAAACTCCCGAATGAGGAGCAAAAGGTAAGCACTAATTCTATGTTTCTTGTTGACGATGTTGTTCTTTGGTGGAGGAGAAGGGCTATGGATGGGGAATCAGGCACCTAGACCCTAAAGATGTGGGAGGATTTCAAGAAGGATTTGAAGTTAAATTTTTTTCCAGAGGATGTGGAATATCAGGCTCGAAAGGAGTTGAGAGCCTTGAAGCAAGAAAACACCATTAGAGAGTATGTACAAAAGTTATTTCTTTAATGTTGTACATTTCTGATATGTCTGATCAGGACAGAATTTTTTCTTTTCTTGCTGGTTTGAAACCTTGGGAAGAGCAAGAACTAAGGAGGCGGGAAGTGAAGACTTTTGCCTCAGTTTCGTCCACGTCTGAAAGGCTGACGGAGTATGGAAGGAAGGAGGTGCCTTCTAAAAACTCCAATGGCACAAAGGACCAGAAAGATCAAGAAAAGAATAAGAAGTTTGAGAAGACATCTGAGAAGAAGAACACAAACTTCAAGTTTGATGACAAGAAGAAGAAAGGTGAAAAAGGTAAGTCCTTTAGAAAAATCAGATGTTGTCTTTGTGAAGGAGAATATCTTGCTAAGGACAGTCCAAAAGTAAAAGTGTTGAATACTCTTGTTGGGGAAGGATATGGAAAACACAATGGGGGAGATCCACGTATGGTTCCATGGCATTACTCAATTCAGTAAGAAAATCTGGTCATAAGACTTCTACTCAATCAGTAAGGCCTAAACGAAATCTACTTTTTCTTGATTTATTATTGAATGGAAGTAAGGCGAAGGCGAAGGCGAAGGCAGTGGTTGATGTTTCTAAAAACGTCCATGATACCTTGCGAAAATGGGTAGGAACTCTTGATTTTACTATTGTTCCAATGGATGATTTCAATGTAATTTTAGGGATGGATTTTATGTACAATTCTAAAACACATAAAAAACAGGTTTTCAAGGTGTTAAGGGAGAACTTTCTCTTTGTAAAGCAAGAAAAATGTTCCTTCGGGTTGGAAGAAGTGTCCTTCCTTGGACGCTGGATTGGCGGCGTAAAGATTTGGATGGATGAGAAGATGGTTCAAGCCATTTTCGAGTGGATTGTGCCAACAAAAGTTGAAGACTTGAGAAGTTCCTTGGCCTGGTGAACTACTATAGAAGATTCATCAGAGGATTTTCAGCAATAGCAGTACCTTTGACAGATCTCCTAAAGAAGAAGCAGCAATGACATTGGATTGAAAAATGCCAAACTTCACTTGAGAGATTGAAGCAAGCTGTGGTGGAGCTAGCCGACTTCAGCAAGCCATTTGAGGTAATTACTGATGCCTCTAACTTTTCTACTAGGGGTGTTCTTGAGAAGGATGGACATCCTATTGCATTCGAATGTCAGAAGTTGAATGAGACTGAACAGCGGTACATTGATTAAGAGAGGGAGATGACAAAAATTGTGCATTGTTTGAGCACTTGGAGACACTACTTGTTGGGGTCCAAGTTCGTGGTGAAGATAGATAACGTTGCCTCAAGCTATTTCTTGACACAAAAGAAGATGAGCCAGAAGCAAGCACGTTGGCAAGACTTATTTGTACCAAAATAGGAGGGTTTGTGAAAGGTGCTCATGTGTCACGCCACTGGATTGTCCAATACTTAGTCTTTTGCAGTGTGCGGCCTAGCCTCCAAGTCCGTCTGGTTGCTAGTCATTCTCCTCAACAAGATTAGTGCAGCGTCGCTTTGTTCTAAAGGCTAGAATACCCTCAAGTCTCCAAGGCAAGAGCAAATTCGGGATTAGGAGGAAAGGATCTTCTATTGAAAAGATGAAGTGATTACAAGCTTTTCTACACAACTATTTATAGTGTACACTTTCCCCATATGTGGTAAGATCTAACCAAAACGTCCTACTCTCTAGCTAACTCATTCAAACAGGTTTGAATGAGTTTATTTGAATTCAAACCTCAACTAACTCGCGCCAGATATTTAGCACATGCTCCACGTACTTTGCCAACTCATGCATGCCACGTCACAAGCCTAATCAAGTGCCACCTTATGCGCCATGTCATATAGATGCCATATCAGCTGCCATGTCATCCGCCGTGTCATAATATGCTGCTGGACCCATTGTAAGTATGCTCCTCCTTCTCTAAGTTGCACTGTGTGGTCTGACATGCATCTTGATGCCTCTATGCATGTCGGTGCTTGAGCCGTACGTGGCTGCTCCCTTCCTGTTGCATGAGTGGGGTTACCAAATCGCAACCCCACTCTTAGGCGTGTGCATATGTAGGCCTAAGCGTGCATCTTGATCTGGTGGATGCGCTTGCGCATGTGGCCCCACATGCGCATGCTGGTCAGTTGGTTGTCCATGCGCATGAATATCCGCATCTGCCCTTGCTGTGCCATCTTGCACAAGTCCGTACTCCAAAGACATTGCGCATGTGTGCATAGGCAAGTCTCACCCCGTATCATCATGCGTGAGTTCCATGACACTTGGTTGGCTGGACATCCTGGCCAAAGGAGGACTATTGCACTCTTGTTTAGGCACTACTACTGGCCTGGACTTGATGCTGATGTCGAGGAGTATGTGCGCACTTGTTTGGTGTGCCAACAAGACAAAGTAAAGAGGAGAAGGCCTGGTGGCCTGCTTGATCCTCTTACCATTCCCAAGTGTCCATGGGAGTCTGTGAGCATGGACTTCATTTCTGGTCTGAGACGAGCCGAAGGCCAGGGTTCCATTTTGGTGGTGGTAGATATATTCTCCAAGCATGGGACTTTCATAGCCGTTTCAAAATATTGCACAGCAGAAGAGGCAGCCAAAACATTCTTGTCACATGTGGTGAAACTTTGGGGCGTGCTAGAGACGATTATAAGCGATTAGGATCCAAGATTTACGGGTAAGTTCTAGTATGAACTTTTTAAGCTGCTTGGAACTACTCTTAACTTTTCCACCAACTTTCATCCTCAAACGGACGGGCAAATGGACGGGCAAACGGAGCGGATAAATGCCTTGCTGGAGGAGTACCTTAGGCATTTCATCATTTCATCAGTGCAAATAAGAAGAATTGGCCTGAGCTTCTTGATGTGGCTCAATTCTCATATAATATGCAGAAGTGGGAAGCAACATGGCATAACCCCTTTGAACTTGCAACTGGCCAGCAGCCTTCAGTACCAGTAAGCTTCATTCTAGAAAAGACAAGTAAGTGTCTAGCAGCCCACCACTTATTAAAGCGTTGGAAAGAAAGGACATAACTAGCCCGATCATATTTCCAACATGCCAACAAGCGCATGAAGAAGTTTGCTGATTTGAAGCGGCGAGATGTTGAGTTCAAGGTGGGAGACTTTGTTCTCATACAGATGAGGACGAAACAATTCAGGTTGCTGAGGAACAAGAATAAAGTTTTGATAAAAAGGTATGAAGGACCCTTTCCCATTATTCTGAAGATTGGGAAACTAGCATACAAAGTGCAACTACTGAGGAGAATGCGTATTCCTAATGTATTTCATGTTTGTAATATCAAACCTTATTTTTCTGATCCAGACACTCAAAGAATTGTAAAGCCTAGAGCACCCCTTGATGTATCTACTACTTTCACTAAGATAGTAGACTATGTAATCACCCATAGAGAAGTGTGCCAAAGATGTAAGCCACACATCATTGAATTTCTGGTGAAGAGGAGAGGAGAACCAGAAAAAGAGGCTACCTGAGTATGAACATGCGCAAGACAGCACAACAAGGGCGGACACCCACATTCATGCACATGGACAACCGATCGATCTGCATGCACATGCAGGGCTGCATGCAGATGCGCATCCAGTTGATCAGGACCTGCGCTTAGGGCTACATTCGCGCTTGCCACCCATGCACGGCTCAAGCACCGATGCGCATAGAGGCATCTAGATGCAAGCCAGACTACATGGTTTAACTTAGAGAAAGAGGAGAATACTTATAGTGAGTCCAGCAGCATATGATGATGTGGTGGATGACATGGAATTTGACATGGCATTTGAATGACATGGCAAGTGAGGTGGCACTCAACTAGGCTTGTGACGTGGCATACATGAGTTGGCAAAACACATGGAGCAGGTGCTTAATAGCTGGCACTAGTTAGTTGAGATTTGAAGTCAAATAAACTCATTCGAACAAGTTTGAATGAGTTAGCTAGAGACTAGGAGGTTTTGGTTAGGTCTCCTCACATATGGGGCAAGTGTATACTATAAATAGCTGTGTAGAAGAGTTTGCAATCACTTCTTCTTTTCAATAGAAGAATCCTTTCCTTCTAATCCAGAATTTTCTCTTTGCTTTGGAGACTTGATGGTGTTCTAGCACTTAGAACAAAGTGACGCTGCACTAATATTGTTCGGGAGGCTGACTAGCAACCAGAAGGATTTGGAGGTTTGGCCGCACGCTGCAAAAGACTAAGTTCGGGCTTGGTCAATCCAACAGTGTGACACCTAGACTATATATGTACTTCTCAACATTGTTTTGGGCAAAGTCTCTGATCGATCTTGAACATCATTAATGAGTGCCTCAGTCTAAGGAACCATTATGTACAATATTACCGAGAAGAACAATTTATTCTCGACAATATACAAGATGAAGAAATCTACATCTAAATTGAAAGCCGTCAGAAGCTTGACAGTGTCTAAAGTTGTAAAACAGGAGATATAAAATTCGACAAAATCTTGAAAATTACTAAAGTGAAATTAACAGGAACCAGATCAGTGGAATATTAATATTGATGCACAACAAGCAAACTGCTGGAATTGGTAGCAGGTTTGCTTGCTTTCATGACTTGCTTGTCGAAGCAGGACAGCTCGGTACAGCTAAAATAATGCAAATGGGTAGACAACCAACAGAGAGTATGCAACTAGCAGTGTAAGAATCACCTTTTGCAGCCTTCGGTACCAAATTAGATGAGATGAAGGAAAAAAAAGAAAAAAAACAACTTGGTACTTAAATAGAGAATAATAATAATTTTAACATTGAATAATGATGCTGACATACACAATCAATTTAAGAAGTCATTTTTTCAACTAATAAACTTTGAAATCATGCTCTCTCAATGCAAACTTATCTTCAAGGCATGCATGATAATATCTTATACAAGTATTGTTTAGTTAAATATCCACATATTTCATTTGAAATTAATGTATTAGTGATTGCATCATAAGTCATACGTTGTATCCAACTGCATGCCCGACTTATGGTTGGCCACATTCTCAATATTGATCATTTGACGTGATACTTGTTTGTATGACATGTGTACATGACTTCCTTTCTTAACGATAACTCTCATTCTTGACAATGAATGATTACAAAGAATTAGTGTTTAAAAGGGGAAGAACAGACAAAATTGGGTGAAGTTAGGGGAAAAATTGTGAGACTCGAAAAATTGCAGAACTCTTATTTATAATAAATAGAAGTACTGAATTACAAAAGATTTCATTCTAATCCATTCAAATATGCACTTACAACCATTGTTTTAAAACCCGAACTGGACTGGCCTGTCCGATCCGATTAAACCGGAACTGGAGGTAGTTCCGGTTCGGTTTAAGTCCAAAACCTTTTTTACCTCAAAACTCTTTGACCTGGGGTTGGTCTGGGCTGATTGTTATTAATCCCATTGGACCCGGCCAGGCTACTGAAATATACTAGAAAAGGGATTTTGTAGGCAAAACTGGACTTATTGCCAGTTTGATGGGCGGTTGGGTTTTAAAAGCATTACTTACAATGAACTAACTCATAACTAAAAATAAAAGCCTATTCTAACTAAACCTCGCCCAAGGTTCATACCCCAGTTTCCAATACTTGAGTTTCACACACTCCACAAAGTCAGAAAGCCGTTGTTTACGCGCCGGCGGTGGTTTTTGTTGTTGCCCCTCATTGCTGCTCTTTTACCAAGCAATTGAACCCAAAACATACCTCCACCCTAAGAGACCAACCAGCAGAGAAAATCAAGTAAAAATAGGAAGAAGTACAGATCAAGAAGGAATTAAGAGATCTTCGAGCTTCGCAACAAACTCATTGTAGCTCTGCTGAGAAACAAAGCACCCAGTGATGGTAAATAAGCATTAAAGACAAAGAAAAAGAAAATATTGTGTCTTCAAGTTCAAGAAAGATTCAAGACCAAAAACCTTTATATTTTTCAATGGTAGTATTGTCTGTGTGGATTAAAGTTAGTTATAAATGTTTGTGTAAAGAACGGTGTACCGAGACCAAATGATGCAGCCAACTAGAAAACTCTCCCACTGGTGTACTATATGTAAAGATGGGTCCGAGGCCTATCCCAAATGACTAGTCGAAGTTAGAAAACCTCTTTCAAATTAATAAGTCAAAATTATCTGTACTTATATTTATAGGTGGGACTAATCAATTATCTGTACTTATATTTATAGGTGGGACTAATCTCTAACCCAATACATTTTCCCATGAATTAGTTTTAATTTCTTCAAAAAGTTTTTTGTTCAAGGTTGTAGATTATACCCAATTTGTGATCTCCTCATTCCTATGAGAAGCCACAACCTTAGGCACAAGACGAAATAACTTATGTTAAATGCGATAAGAGTACTAGATCTCAGATCAAGAGATCTACCTTAATTAGAATTCTTAGAAGATATATAATCTTTGTATTATTTCTTCTTTACTAAGACTTCTAAGTCTGTCCCGCAAATGCCTAAACTGAAGAGGACTCTAGACAATTGTATTTATATGTATGCGAATCAATTCTAATAAACGATGTCAAGAATTCATTCGATTACATGGTATCAGGCCAGCAACCAAATTTTTAGGTCTTCTTCTTCTTCTTCCTGCTTCCGTACGTCAGCCACCCTCTTTGCCTTGGTCGCTGTGCTCTATCGTTCTTCAAGCTTATTTCAATGGGTGACGGTTCTTCTCCTACATCTTCAACTACCCCCACGGTTCTGAATCTGCCGAACCAGGGGACTCATGCCCAAGGCCGTGCCTTCGACTTCGGTGACGTGTATGGAAAAGTCCATCTCTCGGTCTCCAATATATCTCACTACGTCTCGATAAAGCTGGACCGCGGCAATTACTTACTTTGGCGCCAACAGATGGTTCCAGTTTTGAATAGTCAGCAGGTCATGGGATTTGTAGATAGTTCGATTTTGCTTCCTTCATAGTTCCTTCCATCCGGCGATTCTGGTGCATCGTTGCTGAATCCCCTGTACTCGCAATGGTATGTTCTTGACCAAACGATCCAGAACTGGATCGTTGCGACCCTATCTGAAGCTGCTTTGGGCTACACGCTTGGGATTCCCACTGCTATTGCTATTTCGGCGAAGCTCGACCTTTGCCTCCACTTGTCAGGCGCGACTAAACCACCTCCATTTCCAACTTCAATCTTCGCACAAAGGAGAGCTCTCCATGACTACCTGTCTTGACAAGGTCAAGACTTTGGACGACAATCTCGCCGCCGGAGGACAGCCGCTTGACGACTATACGGTAACACATTATGTTGTTTCTGGCATTGGTTCTGAATTTGAATCTTTTGCTCAGTCTGTTATCAGTCGGGATACACCAGCCACGTTTGAAGATCTCTCAAATCTTCTGCTGTTGCAAGAACATCGTCAAGAGATACTGTAGGATTCTTCACTTACATTGGATCTTTCCAGTCGTCCTTCCGCCAATATGGCTGAAGGGGGTGGACGTGGGCGCTCTTCTGGAAGAGGGCGCAGACGCTGTAATAGAGGTCGTGGACATAATGGTGGTCGCGGTCAAGGCCGTGGTCCATAGATTAGTTTGGACACAGGTAATCGTCCAACATGTCAGATTTGCCAAAAATATGGCAATCCGGCTATTGAGTGCAGAAACTGCTTCAACCTTTCCTATCAGCCATTTAGTGGGTCTACAGGCATACTCGACTCAAGTTGATCCGCAAAATGACTAGGCTTGATATACTGATTCTGGCGACTCCCACCACATCATTTCAGATGCTTCTCTTTTGACAGATGGTGCCTCTTACAATGGCGCCTATTAGGTTATGCTTGGTAACGCTTCAGGTCTGTCTATTTCAGCCATTAGTACACATCGTCTCACAATTTTCTTGCCTATTAAAGATGTTCTTTGTGTTCCACAGTCACTTAAAAATCTCTTGTCCGTTTCTCATTTAACTCGTGATCATAATTGCACTATCTTATTTGATTATGATGGGTTCCGTGTACATGAAGCCAATTTGGGCAGAATTTTGCTCATGGGACAGAATAGGAATAGTCTTTACATCGTCGACCTTGCTGACTCACCAAGTTGTTTTCTTTCAGTTGCTCTCCATTTTTGCTTTGGCATAGACGCCTAGGTCATCCTGGTAGTTCAGTTCTTAGAGATGTATGTCATACATTAAATATTTCAATTTCGGGTTTGAAATAAAGCAGCATTGTCATGTGTGTAGCATCTCTAAGTCTTCTGTATTATGTTTCTTTCATCGATCACTACAATCGATTTATATGGATTTATTTGTTAGAAGCTAAATATGAAGTGTTCTTTTCTTTTGTCAAATTCAAAAATCTGGTTGAAAATCACTTTTCTGCAAAAATTAAGTATTTTCATTCAGATGGCAGCGGCGGATTCCTAAATAATCAGTTTTGTAAATTATTCTCGGACTCAGGTATTCACCATAAAATCTATTGCCCTTACAAAAGATTGTGTTACCCTCATTTAAGACAAGGGCTGATGGATCTATTGACAGACATAAGGCACAACTTGTAGCTAAAGGTTCCAATCAGAGAGAAGGGCAGGAATACTTTGAAACCTTCAGTCCAGTTGTTAAGCCAGTTACTATTCGCACGATTCTTTCATTTGCAGTCAGTAGAAATTGGCACATTACTCAACTCGATGTCAGCAATACATTTCTTGATGGTACTCTAGATGAGGAGGTCTATATGTTGCAGCCACCTGGGTTTACTGATAGCTGTCAGCCGCAAGTAGTGTGTCGGTTACACAAATCTCTTTCTGGCCTCAAGCAAAGCCCTCAAGCTTGGTACACTCACCTTACATCTTATCTTGTTGAACTCGGGTTTGTCTTATCTAAAGCCGACACATCACTGCTTTATCGTTATGGACCGAATTCTGCTCTGTATATTCTTATCTATGCTGATAAAATAATAATTAATGGTAGTTCCAATGTTGAGACTCGCACACTGATCGTCGTTTTGTCACTGGGTTTTGTATTATGTTTGGTAGTTCCCTAATTTCATGGTCATCAAAGAAACAACCAACGGTGGCCCGATCAAGAGTAGAGGCCGAATATAGAGCCCTTGCCATTACAGTTGCTGAGGTATCGTGGATTCTTCATTTATTTACGGTGCTCCGTAGATTTCTTGAATTCCGTCCAGTACTATGGTGTGATAACTTGTCCGGTACATTTATAGCGGCAAATCCAGTCTTTCATGGTCAAGTCAAACATGTGGAACTAGATTACCACTTCATCAGAGAATGAATCAAGGCAGGGCACCTAGTAATTCGCTACATTTGTACACAAGATCAGGTTGCTGATATCTTCACCAAAGGAGTCTCTCACGGTCAGTTCCTCAAGTTTCTTACCAAGCTTTGTGTCATCCAGAGGCCACTTAGCTTGCAGGGGACTGATAGAGTACTAGATCTCAGATCAAGAGATCTACCTTAATTAGACTTCTTAGAAGATATATAATCTTTGTATTATTCCTTCTTTACTAAGACTTCTAAGTCTGTCCCGCAGTTGCCTAAACTGAAGAGGACTCTAGACAATTGTATCTATATGTACGTGAATCAATTCTAATAAACGATGTCCAGAATTCATTCGATTACAAAATGCACCCATCCCCCTCATGACATGTGAAGGATGAGGGATTGGGACCAGAGTAATTGAAACCTTCCGGATAGGTCCCAAGTGAAATGAAGAACTTGGTCACAATGTTCATATCACGCTAGGATTCATCTCAAGAACTATTAGGAGAAATACTGATTAAGTAAGGAGAAGAGGTTTCCGGATGATGTCAGGAATTTTAAATATATTGAAAAAGATGTTGCACTAGAAAATTGACAGAGACTCATTGAATCATAGAGCTCATACGAAATCTTTACAAAATCACAAAATTCACACAGAACACTAGTTGAATGGCTTAGTGAGTTCTTCCACTTTCTTCAAGTGCGATACTCCTAGATATACATGCAAAACCCCTTTTACACAATGAAACAATGAACTAAGGAGATGATAAACATGCAAACCCCATTCAAAATAATCCAAATTATGGTTTTACTTTATCCTGAGCTAGAGCTTATTACTCCTTATTGACTTTCAATAGAGTGGGAGATTTCATGGGCAGATTTTTATGTTGCCTACCATGAAATAATGACCCAAGTTGCACATCTTTCAAAATAATATCTTGATCATTATTTTCATATTAAGGAAATACACTGTTAGAAATGTGGGTTTGTCGGCGGTTGAGTAGAAAACAGCCATTGGAAAGTACTTCAAGCAGCAAGGTTTTACAAACCTGCCGAAGCTTTCACCATGAAAAAAACCACCAGCAGAAATTGATCTAGTGGCGGTTATTATTAAACTACCGGTAGAAGTTATCTGGTCGACGGGCTGACGGTTATAGAATTGTCAACTGCGGGGGTTTTTTTATTTGAATGGGCCGGTGGTAGCAGCCCAATAGGTGTTCTTGTGGGCACATTGAATCGGCCCAGAGTTTTGTCTGACTGGTTCAATTTTTCGATTCATAAATTGAAAAACCAAATTCTCTCCCTACCTCGCGAGCTGTTTTCTTCTTCCCGTGACTGAGTTCTCACTTGCTGCTGGAATCTAACACTGAGGCATACCGGCAATCATTCGAATTGCTTGCACAGAACTGGAATTGGAAGTTGATTGCACTCATGTATACCTTATTTTCCATCCCCTTTTAGCCACTTTTAATGGCCACTTGACCCATTCTTAATCGTTTTATACACGTAACATATGCAAAATGTCAAGAGAAAGCCAACCTTCATATGATGAAGATAGCCCAAAATGAAGTAGCAGAGTTGGGTGTCATGGCCTAGGATCACCGCAATGCGACGCCCAAGTTGCGGAGCGAGCAGAAAAATACCAAGGAGCCAGGACAACAGCGCTGAGTATGGTGTATGCAAACTCCTGTGCTCTTGCGTTGGAGTCCAACATTATGACGTTCTGACTAGTAGCACCGCAAAGCTGGGGGAGCGCTATCGCGCTGAAGGTGAAAAATGTCCCAGTGTCATGGCACAGTGCTGGGCCTCACAATGTCCAGCAAGTAATATTTTTGTTATTTCGTGCAAATGCATTATTTCGGTGCTGTTCAAGTGGTCCATTGTCGTGGCTTGGGTGCTTGTCATCACGACGCCTAGCCACTTAATGTGCAATTATTAAACCGAACTCTAAGCATTTTCAATGGATCTTTTGCTATTCCGGATGGGAGAGGTGAGTGACCAGGGAGGCGATTCTAGGGCTTGAAAAAGATCAAAGTGCCATCGAGCCACTAAAGGAGGAGATTTGCTCCGGGAGGACATTCTCAACCATTATTTCGGTGCTCTCTATTTCTCTCTTTTACATTTTCTATGCATTGATTTTGCTGTAGATTCGTATTAATATGTTTGTTCATGTGTATTATGATGTATTTGACATGTTTACCCTTAGTGGAATGTAACAGTCGTACTGTGTTGTGTGTTATTTGTGTGTTGAATGCGTGATAAGTGTACGATTAATTGCTTAGCCAAATATTATTTGATAATTAGGAGATCTAAATGATCCCTAGAGGGTAGTTTAGGGTAGACTACATGTTAGGCAGTGTATGATTGTACTGACAAGGTGTCTAGACAGTGGATTTGCTGGTAAGATTTGGAATAACTTACCGCCGTACATGTCTGATTCGGCTAGGTGTAAGGGGTCTGCTATACTTAGCTCACATTAGGAGATGCTGAGTTAAATATGGTGGGCACGGTTGCGATGAACTCGAAAAAGGCTCGTCATCACTATAGTTCCTAGGTCCACAAGTATTTGACAATATGCCTAAGTGAGGGAAGTGCATTAATTTATGGCATGGGGACATGCAATTACATCTCCTAGTGCTTAATTGTATCCTACAATGTCATACTCTTCAATTAGGATTAGTTTAATTTAATTTTACATTTAAATTAGTTTTAATTCTTATTTTATTTCAATTGGCTGGCTAAAGTTAAACATAGACAATTATAGTGCTGAATTTCCTAATTCCATGTGGGATCGACTTGTCTTCCTTGTGGGATGGCAGGTGAACATAACAGCACAGACACATGATAACACAACTCGTTGGACGCTATCAGATGCAAAATGAGAAGTCAAGCCTTCTGCTATGCTCTTAGAATGAAAATTATCTCTCTGACGACCTGAAGTCATAGCCTTCTCGTGATCCCATGGCTTCCATGGATGTTGGACAGCCCATTCTTCTTGTTTCTCAGGTTCTCACTTGTTTTTTCTCTATTTACTACTAGACTCTTCTTGATGCTTCTGGATCAGGGACTTCCATCTTTTAGACTGGTTATATTTATCCACTAAATCTGCATCAGAAGAAGAATGAGGCTTGTTCTCCATGGCTGCAATTTCTCGAGTTGTATCATAAGCCTCTTAGTAACTGCAGAAAAAAGAAAAAAATGTTTAATATCTCTGACAAAAAAGAATATCTTGACTATAACCCAACTCCAAATCACAGAAGAATGCAATACTTCATCCACTGCTAGAAAAGTAACATCCGCCGACGGGCAAAAAGCGCCGGCGGAACAATCATAACCGTCGGCGGATTATCCGCCGACGGGTAGGCTAGCGTCGCCAGAAAGATCGTAGCCGGACAGGTCTGCCGACGTCGAACCCATCGGACAACATAAACAACCGTCGAGCGAACGATTTGAATCGGCTGACGGTGGGCCCGTCGGCAGAGGAAGGCATTCCGACGACGAAATCAAATGCGTCGGCAGAACGATATCCTCCGACGCGTAGAGATGCGCCGGCGGAAGATATTCCCCCGACGCGTGGTTAATCATCGGGGGAAATTATTCCGCCGACGCTCTAGGATGCGTTGCCGGAAGGACGTCCGACGACGGGTGCGTACGCGTCGGCGCAGTTGATTCAGCCGATGCATGTGCAAGCATCGGTGGAGACGTTTGCCCAGATGGGTACTTATGCATCGGCGGATAAATTCCCCCGACGCACTGGGGAGTGTCGGCGCTATACTTTCGTGTCCACCGATGCGTATTGGGTGCGTCGGCGGAAGACTTAGTGAGTTCCCCCGACGGGTTTCATACTGGGGTGTGTCAGCGCTTTAGTTTAGTGTCCGCCAACGCCTGTTTGGGTGAGTCGGCGGACGTCTTTGTACGGTTGAAACCCATCGTGGGAAGGTTTTTTTATTTAATTTATTTTAATTCTTTTTTTTTTCCTGTTTTTCACTCAACATCATCAATTAATACATTCTAAGTTTACAACCAAGGAGGGTGAAGGAAATAAAGTCTGCAATAAACAATTTATATACACAGTCGACCAAATCGAATCGTCTAAGTCTGTAATATACAATTTATATACAAAGTTTGCAATGTCTAAGTTTACAATGTAATGTAAAAGTTTACAATATTACATAAACAATCTTCGTGTCCGTGGCGGGTCGGTTCCTCCGTGGCCAGAAGATCCTGTAGAAGATTAATACATCAACATTAGAGACATAACCACCTTTGCTCATCAATTTAAAATACTTCATAATACTAAAAACAATACTTACCTTGTTGTGACTGTGCAAGAAGTAACCTTTCTAACCTCTCCACGCGTTGGCTCATGGCGTCTACCTTCTGGGACAATGCCTCCTTATCTCTTCTCTCCCTCTGCAATTGTTCAGTCAGGGCCACATAACTACGAGAGTTGGAAGAGACACCTCTACGTAGTCGAGCACCTGTTCCAACTCCTCTCTCATAACCACCTTTGTGGCCCCCAAACACTGTATCCAATACGGGTGTCATGTCTCTGGGATCCTTAGAGGTAGTGACATTACTTTCGAAGACTTGATGACGAACCGCTTCCTGCACAAAAAATAATGAATTTAATTAATCAAGGAGTACTACTCAACACAGTTCATAAAGCACTCGATAACTTACACAGTGTTCAGCTGTTATTTCATCTGGATAAGTCCCATCCTTCCTCTGGTGAGCTTTGAGGTATGCCATCAGGAAGGTGTAGCCATTAGGGTTGGTGTCTATAGTAAGTAATGTAGGCTGAAAATGAAAATCAGTTTAGTTCTCACTACTAAATTATATAAGTACCTATTCTTCAAAGAATTGGGGAAGAGACTTGGACCCAAGGGTATGCGTTGTCTTCAACTTCTGTCGATTACGACTATTCTGCTCATCGATATGCAGACTCTTAACATTGTCCCAATACTTAACGAGGAGAACCCAGTCCTCTTGGCTCATACTATGTATGGGACAAGTCTTAAGTTGTTATGCAGTCTTCCCATCATAGTGCTCTTTTTTATATGTGGCTTTGTTGTCTCTGATGATTTTCTGGAGCACCGGCTTGATTGCCTCCATGGCCACTTGCTCTGTGACTGCAGCACCCTCCTCATCCACAAAGTTATACATTGTCTACAAAAACAAAAACTTAGTTCAGACGTCCCAAGGCTGAAAATAAAACATTAACAAACACGACTTACTTTGATAACGTTAAACCAGGTTTGCAGCTCATGGGAGGGATAGTCACACCACTGGAGATGCAACGGAAAATACTGATCTGCCTGAACAACCGTCCCCATGAGAAATGACAATGAACCCTGTCGTCCTGAAATCATCTACCCATCCTTGATCGTTATCGTCCATGGGTTATCTGGCAGAAACATAGATGCTTTAACTTTCCACTTCACGCGCGGTTGTGATGGCTCACCAACATCTTCTGTATCTGCCCAGTCGGGTCTTTGTGTTTCCATATCTTCCATGGGGATCAGACCTGCCAAATTGCAAGTTAGAACGCAATTTATATAACACACTGCAATTAGACCATTACACTACAAATTTACCTGAAGAGGGGCTCTCAGGTGATTCGTATTCTGGAAAGAACTCTCTAAACTTATGCATACACTTAGCTATAATGTGAAAGAGCTAAAATTAGAAGACATAACTACAAAAAAAAAGAATTTGTTTTTTGTTAGTACCCATGTCAGGCATCTGTGATGACGATGCTAGTGTAGTTGGAGCAGAAGCTGGTGGAGTCGGAGTCGGAACTGGTGTTGCCCGGGCAATCCTAGTCGGACTCAGGACTGTTGTTGTTCGGGCTGGTCGAACTGCCCGAACTTTGACCCTCACCGGTGTCGGTGATGAGGAGTCAATGGGATGCTTCCTAGGAGGCATATTTACCCTGCAAATTTAAAGAGACGGGGATTGTCAGCTATCTTCACAAAAAAAAATTGATTAAGTAAATTACGATCAACACTACAATAATTGTAATCCATCAGACTTACGCTATGTTACATTCAAGTCTGCAGGATCAATTCTTAATCCTGGACCCAAGTCAGTGTGTACCCACTAAACATCATCGGCTTGGTTAAATTCTGTGACGTCTCCGATCCCTGGGTCTTGTGCCAACAAGATGGCCTCATCTTCTTTGGCCCTCACATCGACGTTAACTTGAGGGATGTCGTATGTGTCCCGACGTCTCCAATGACACACAACAGTCCAAGATGGATCAATAGGGTCTTTTGAATAAAATATTTGTTGAGTTTGAGATAATAGATGAAGGGTTTGTCTTCATATGTGTGCTTTGACGAATTCACTAACGTGTAATCAAGCCCATCATTAACACAACCACTGCCCTTCTTCATATCGAACCATCTGCACTTAAATATACTAATGGGAGTCCATGGCCCAACGAAGACTTTCGAGTACCATTTGCAGAACACCATAAACTATCTCATTTTCTTCCCCCACAGTGGCAATACCACTATTTTGAGTGGTCCGATTTTCATCAACTACCTCAGTCTCAAACTTATAACCATTCCCAAAAAAACCTTTATACGACTTGGTTTCACCATTGGGGCCACGAGCAAGATATCGTAGATCTTCTATCTCATCGCCCTCTTACGGTAAATTTATCACCTACACAATTTAATGATTAAACACCTTAGGTGCCAACAGAGAGGAGACGGTTTAATGGAAGAACAACAAAATTTTGTTTTGGGTGATAAACTCACCCGTTATCTAAACCAGCTTTCGTATAGTGGGAAAAAACCCTCTAGGACTATATAGGTCTTGATGGTCTCACTGTCAAGGTTCTGTCCATTTTCACACTTCCGACATGGACAACGCATCAGACCATTGCCTTGCACTCCCAGCCGTACTCTTGCATAATCTATAAAAAAATTGACTCCAGCAACAAATCTAGGATGACACCGGGCCGGCTTTGTCTTGTACTCATACATCCTTCTCTTGTCATTCAAGTAGTCTGTATCTATGGTATTGATGAAAGATAATCTACACAAAAGAAAAGAATAGGGATTTAACACTCAATTGGGTAACTCACCATGCCAAATATCCGCGTTCCTGTGAACACCCACAGATTGTTTTCTAAAGAAAAAGTAAAATAGGGGTGTAATGGCAATGCACACTACGGATGACAACCTCTAACGGAAATAATAATTTAGTAACTTCACAGTAATTTGTTTTAGAAGGGTTGACTTTTTCGAACTCACATAACAGTCCCCAAATTCATCAGACTTTGCTGTTCCTAACTTAGCCTTACTCGCTACCTACCTAACTAGACAGAAAAGGCTATCGCAATGAATAAAGAAGCATAATCAGTGAAAACTAATAATTGTGTGGAACGAGACTACTAGAAAACTAAATAGCTTTGAAAGATTTGACCTCGTGGGTATGATAAACTACAAATCAGACACGGTGAAGAGCAACTACAGCTATGACCTTATCATGGATTCTCCATTGGAGAGATAGAGGGAGGGAGAGAATGAAAGAGTGAAACAGAATTTGAGAAAAAACAGAGAAAGAGAAATATTTAACAATGGAGAAATCAGAGAGAATGAGAAAGAGAGAGAACCCGAGAGTGTGTGTGAGAGAGAGGAATAAAAAGAGAGAGAAGTACAGATAAGAAACAGATTTTGATAGGAAGTCAGAAAGATAGTTAGAGAGAAAACCAAGTGAGAGACTGAAGTTTGAGAAATCCGAGAGAGATAGAGATGAAGTCAGACGTAGAGAAAGATAAGAGAGATAGAGGGAGAGAGAGAATTAAAGAGTGAAATCAGAATATTTGAGAGAAAACCAAGTGAGAGAGAAGGAGAGAAAGGGAGAAATCCGAGAGAGAAAGAGAGAAAGAAAGAAATCCGAAAGAGAAAGAGAGAAAGGGAGAAATTCTGAGGCATCTGCTCTCAAAATCTTGACCAAGTTTATGAAAATATCCCACATCAGTAAAAGGATTATCAGATAGCTAACAATAAATTGTTTACCAGCATTTTGAAGGAGTGAAAAGGCATTCTATATCACTAAAGGACAACACCAATATCTCATTACTTGCTAGAAATGTTAATAGAACAAGAAATTAAGTATAAAAAGCATGCCACCGCATAATAAGGAACAACAATATCTACAACTCTCCACAAAATACTCAGAGCAAGTAGCAGCAGTAAAATCTTTCTGTAAAACTATGACAGGGAATGACAAAAAAGAAATAACTTCACAAAATAAAACATGCAGCAGAATGCAAACAGCTAGTTGTCCTATACTAAGCAACTAGCAAGGCGCAAGAACAACTTAAGAGAAAATCTAATCCTTCATACTTTCTTATTTCTCTTGTAGAAAAGCGCTTTCAAATTCTCACCTCTGAAGGGTGGTGAAAATTTTATTTTTACCCCACATACATGAAAAAGCATTTCAGGTTCTATATGATCACACCATCAAAGATGAAGTCAGAGGTAGAGAAAGATAAAAGAGAAAGAGGGAGGGAGAGAATTAAAGAGTGAAACTGAACATGAGAGAAAACCGAGACTAGAGAGAAATCACAGAGAGAGAGAGAGAGAGAGAGAGAGAGAGAGAGAGAGAGAGAGAGAGAGAGAGAGAGAGAGAGAGAGAGAGAGAGAGAGAGAGAGAGAGAGAGAGAGAGAGAGAGAGAGAGAGAGAGAGAGAGAGATTGAAGTAGAGAGAAATCAAACTTGTTGCTTATAATTGCCAAGAAGAATCGTATTACTTTCATTTTCTTAAAATAAGGTCAGCTGCTATCATCATCTACTCTTATTCGATAAAGAAAAGCTCCACAGCTAGATTAAATCTCGAGAACAAGAACAACAAACTCGCTGGAGAAGATACCGACAGTAAAATAGAGCAACAATATGCCCAACACATACAAAAACAGATAAAAACAAATAACTCATAGTGTGAAAAAGACTACCAACCTGGCCTTTTTATATTCTGTAGCAATGAGTAAGATTAGCCACCTCCTGCTTAGCTGACAACCGTATTCAATTTAGAGAGAGCAGAACTATGCCTTTTATATCAGAGAATAAAAGCTGACTGCAGCCGGTGTAATACTGCTATGCGATGTGGATAGTGGCAATACTGCATGATGTGAGGGGATTTTCTGTTGCGAATAACACAAACAAAAATACACTTCCGAATCTCAACGTTTCAGCACTATTGATTAAACAAAAATTACAGAGAGGGAACGCAAAGGGGGAGGGGGAAACGAAAAACTTCATCTTTACAGCGAAAACCCTTACCAAATCATTTCTAGGATGCAGTCCAGTGAACTCGTGCGAGTCACTTGCGCCGGAATCCTTTGTCGATTAGGAGAAAGAAGCAGATTTGGAGATGGAATGAGTTTAGGGCGGGGAAGGAAAGAGGTAAAGCACGCAGAGAAACAAAGCCGTTTCAGGCGGAGGAGAAAACATCGCCGGAGAACGCCGGAGAACACAGAGGAGCAAAGACGTTTAGGGTGGAGAAGGGCGGAAAACGTTTCGGCCGGGGAAGGAAAGACAACGTTTCGGGCGGGAGAGGGAGAGAAGATCATGACGTGAGCCCGTTACGCGCGTTACGCGCGCCCGTTACGCACGTTACGTGCATAACGGAGCGCGGGAACTTAGGCCCCGAAACAAATCGGGACCTAATGGTTGGAAATGGGCCATAGTGGCCCAAATGATTATGATTGAAATCCAGCCCATCTGCCAGATTTCATTCCGCTGGCGGTTGGGCCGGATACAGCGAAGTTCCGCCGACGAGACAAAAAGACCGTCGGCAGAGAGGTATTCCACCGACAGAAAATCTCCCAACTGTCGGCGGGTTACACTTTTCTAGCAGTGATCTTTGCTTTCTGAGGTTTGTCCAAGGGACTATATGTCCAAGTACTCGAATCCCCACGTCCTTCTTTGCCAGCCTGCTAAAAGACTTCACAGAATGGATGCTTACACAATCCTGAGAACGTCATACAAGAAGTTAAAAACTTTGACAGGATAAAATGTTTGCACAGAGAAAAGGAAGAAAGTTCCAGACAGACTTTAGTTTGACATGTAACTACTATGAGGCATACTTTTCTTTCAGGTGGGAGTGTAGTCATTAACTCATCCCTTTTTGGTGGTTGTTTTGGTTCTGCCAAAAGCTCATCATCACCCTCCATAGATATGCCTCATCACAAGTCTGAATTAAGTTTAAATAACTGACGAATCTATTTATTTAGAAAAAAATGAATCAAATTTCTGAACAGCGGCCTTAAAACTAAAAAATATAAAGAACATACGCAAACAAAGAAGCCCTAGCACAGGTATCCATATACCTTCACAAAGAAAAAAAAGAAAAGAGGAAAAATGTAAGTGCATGGACTCTTTTTCATCTAGAATATGCTTCATCAAGTGCTTAAGCCATGGCATACTGTGGTAGACCATACACCTCGTACTCTAATTGAAGCTCAGAGTTTCTTCAAATTTTTATTTAGATTCTACATTTTTAGAATTTTAACCATCATTATCTTCGGAGGCTTGTCCCATCTATGTTCAGGTCAGCTCACTCTTGTTAAATAAAACGCACCAGCCCAATCAATCAAATATTTTTTCTGAGGAAAGTTTGTTGTTTTATTCACTATAACTGAAGCTGAATTTACAAGGAGAGTCCTGAACAGTAATATGTACAAAAAAAACCCCCTCCCTAGCTAAACAGTCTGCCAAAGAGTTAGCAGATCGAGGCACACATGACCAATCATGACAATAAATCAGATATTTGTTTTAACAATCAGCTTCTTCTATTTTTTATTTTCTATCAAATAGTCTCTTTTTCAACAAAATGAAACGGTTAACTCTTGAAATTGCAGAATACGATGGACAACCCTACCTTGCAACCTTCTGCATTGAGCCGTTTCATGTAGAGCCTGAAATTCAGCCTGCAACAGCCAGCAAACACTTTGAAAGTAATAAATAGCTTATATTTCATATAAAAATATAAGCTGTTACCAGGTTATCAAGTAAAATTAAATCACTTCCACAAGTAGGCAATCAGAAATAGACCCTTTTTCTTCACAATAGCAAAATGACTTTATTCAGGCAAAGAGCCAGAAAAAGAAAGAATCAAAGATACAATGTACAGCAAAGAAAAATAAAACATAAGAATAAAATCTAGTCTAATATACTACCCATTTTAGCTAGTACTAGAAGTGACACAATTAAGGACTACACATTTTTTTATTTCTTATAAAAAACTAATAAAAAACCAATCTGAGGGACTAGAAGGTGGTCTCAAAATGCAGTCAGAGTACTCTATACCTTAAATGCTTCATGCTCCTCCTTTGCTCTAATTTTATCATCTCTAGCTTTTTTCTGCAAAAAAGGCAAAATTTGAGGTGAAAAAGAAACCATCAATGAGAGAAATGAAATGCCAACATTAAACTAGTACTACTTGATTTTCCAGGTTATGCAAACAAGTGAACTAGATAGTCTAACATTATCCACATTTAGAATAGCTTGACTTAGATTGAAAGAAAATCATCACAACATTGAACCTGGAGTTCTTTTTCTAATTTACATGAGAATGCATATGACTTTTTTCCGATGCACATACAAAGTGGATTGACAAAAACTATAAGAAAGGAAGGAACTAACAGATATATGCTTACAAGAGACTCCACCTCTAGATAAGAAACCTGCCAGACTATTGCCCCACCTCATCCTCTAAAACGATTGCTTCAGCTTCATTCGAGTATTATGTGCCCAAAATATCAGACAAGAAAAATAGAGAAAAATCCTCATGGTCCTTTTTTGAAGATATTGATATTGATATTTCATTTAGAGCGGATAACAGTACAATGACTACAATAACCTAATTCATCGTACTCCAGGAGGCTCGAACTCCAGACCTCCCGCAACACAACCCTCGGTTTTACCACTGAGCTATGCTCAGCTTCACGAATCCTCATGGTCCTTATAGCTCCAAGGAGCCTCGTGGACCTTGAGGAGGCTTGCTTTCAGCTAGAAGTGGAGGATAATCTCTGCTAGTTCATGACTGCAGATCAGTGCCTTCCAGTAACAGAACCATGCAAAAGGAAGCACCTGATGAACAGGGATGGCCAACCAGAAATTGAGTGGATAAATTCTTCAACATTGAGACAGAGAAGAGACAGGAAGAAGGAATTTTCTTCGTCTCTTTCCACATAGAAATATCAATGTACTGCAGCCAATATAGTTTAGCAAAAATGTTTTTCTCTTCGTAGTGGTAAACATTGATAATTAAATTTATATGTTAGTTTAAAACATTGAGGATTTAGGAGACATTGGTATATGGAAAAGGACTTGTGGAGGGTTTCACTTTGGCCCGTCTCGTGAATATAATTTGTTGATCAGTTGTCTTGGCTAGCTATATGTACGGAATCAAAGTAAAAAATGGGAAAAGCGAGAAGAGGGAGAGGAGGGAGGGCCAGGGGTACAGGCGCAAACGCCCGGACGGGTGCGAATGCGGTGGCGTGGCGGTGGCGTGTTAGGGGACCCAATCTGGCCAAGTACACATTGTGCCCTGACATGATCATAGACGCGAAACAGCTCACTGAGGGGTATGGGACACCTCAGAAGTGTCAAGGGAAGCAGGTGGCATTGGCCACATGAAAGATGACCTACTAGGCATGGACGCCCAAGAACGCACTTGAGTGCATGAGAGAATATAATTACATCCTCACATATTAAAAAATATTTACCACACATAAAGAGATTAAGCTAGAAAAAGCTGTACAACAAATGGTTAAAGATACTAACTAAGTTGCACACAAACTAGTTAAGCTAGGTATGCTGCCCAAAACATCCATGATCATTTTCAAAAGCCCTCAACCCAATCATCTCTATCACCATTGTTGTTTTCATGTCATAGTTGTTTCTGAGTTCTTGAAAAAAATGGTGTCATGGCATAATTGTTTCTGTAAAGCACACATTACAGAAGAATAATTAATTTCTATCTGAGATAGTAACCTATAAATTCTTTTGAACTTTAAAAATTCCACATTTTGCACACGTACCATTAGTAGGAAACGTCCCATCCTTCTTCATATGAGCCCACCATGAAAGAAACTGAAAGATCTTCCTTTTTTCTTCCTTTATTTTTAAAAACACCATTTTATGAATAAATGTAGTAGGGTTGTCATGAAAGTTTAAAAGGAAAGGATAAGTACTTAGCAGCTGCTCATAGTGGCTAGGAAGAGACATTGTGCCGAGAGTGTGAAGGACCAATTTCTTCAACCGATTGATCTTGTTCTTCTTCAACATTTCCTTCACTTTTTCGTCCTTCCAATAAGCCTGTAGTTTATCCTATGATTTTTGTGTATTATAATGCTTTTGAGATGTTTACCCCTTAGGGAATTGTAATAATCACATTGTGTTGTGTTTTAATGAAATTATCATTCATTTAAGTCTTTCTTGTTTAATGTGTGATAAGTGTTCGAATATTTCCTAGCTAATAATTAATCAATAAATAGGGGTTCTAAATGATCCTGGGAGGTTGTTTAAGGAAACGTATGCTGCACGTCAGGCAGTGTACATTTCTATTTTTGGGTAAGATTAGAAATAACTTACCGCCATATGTGTCCATTAGGCTAGGTGCAAGGGGTCCTCTATAGTTAGCTCACATTGGGAAATGATGAGTTAAGTATAGTGGGCATGGATGGGATGAACTCGGAAGAACCTCATAGCCAATATAGTTCCTAGGTCCACAAGTGTTTGATAAGATGCCAGAGAGAGGGAAGTGCGATGGAATGGGGAGGTACAATTACATCCCCTAGTGCTTAATTGTATCCTCTCATGTCCATTTCCTCAATTAGGATTAGCTTAATTTAGTTTCCCTTGTCCAACTCCCCCTCTCACTATCTCTCACACACTCTCTCGGATTCTCTATCTCTCTCTCTCTCTCTCTCTCTCTCTCTCTCTCTCTCTCTCTCTCTCTCTCTCTCTCTCTCTCTCTCTCTCTCTCCCACTCTCATTCTTTTTCTCTGCTTCATTGTCTCTCTGTCGCTCATTCTCTTTGTGATTGTCATTTTAACAAGACGGCCTCTCTTCCTTTTATAATTCGGTTTTATCTTTTGATAAATCTTCTAGATGTAGCTAAATGGGGAGAGGTGACCAGTTAAGAAAGAGTTTCTTTTCCATGCAAAGTTAGCTTTCTACTATGTATGGAGGTGGAATTTTTTAAAAGCCACATATAGGAGGATATTTCATTTTCAAATATTTTTATTTTATTTTATTTCTTGAATTTTTGAAATTTGTTTACGTGGCCGTATTTGACCTGCTCCACATTCCCCCCTACCCCACTACACCCCTCCTTCTCGTAAACACTACCATTGTGTTTTGCCCATGTATTGTTTTGTTCAGTGTTCTTCATTTCTCTTAGTGTCAATGGAATGTATCATCTTTTGCTTCTAGCACATCATTAGATATTTTCTTGGGATCGAGGTGGCCCGTAATGTTTCTGAATTACATCTCTGTCAACTTAAGTACACCATTAGATATTTTATTTGTGGCAGGCAAGCTTGGAGGAAAACCATCTTGCTTTCCTATGGTTCAAAACCATACATCATTTAGCAAACTTAGGTGTCGTTATTGAGGATTCCAATCAGTACCACTGCCTTGTGGGTCGTCCTTTGTATTTAAAGATCACCAGCAAGAAATATTGACGTGATTCAGATCTTTTCTTAATTTATTCGTGAACCATGCAAACAACATTTTGATGCTCCATCTGTGTTCTTCGTTACCTTAAGGGGGCCCCTGGTCAAGGCATTCTCTTGCGCCCTTAATTTCTTTTCAACTATATATGTGATTCAGATTAGGCTATATGGCTAATGATTCGTCACCCTTACTACTTATTGCTGGATATTTTATCCAATATGTTGGTTCATTAATCCAACACTGGATTTATATGTTTAATGATCATATATTGACGACTGTCATATTCAGCTCATTTAATGTGATCAAATTAAGTTTTTGGTAATCAAGCAGTAATGTAGCTGAAAGGAAGTGACTCTTAAATGAGTAGAGATTTAAAGTTAATTTGCGTCTTATGATGGGAAAAATGGAACTACCAAAGGAGATGACTTTTCTACCAAAGGAAATGATCTTTCATTTCAAAGGTAACAACTCTTGTCTAAAGGGGATGACTTTTCCATTTAAAAGGATAAGACTCTTCATCTCTATATAAAAGAGTCATACTCCACAGATCAGACAATTAGTTTTCATATTTGTGTTTTCCCATCTTCAGAAAGAACATCAAAGAAACTACGCTTGATCTGGAAGACTAAACAACTCAGAAGGTTCCACATAAATTGTACAAATTTTGGTAAAGATGGATTCAGGTACGCTTTGCTATTTAATTTACTATTTATAAATGAGTTTGACATGTTTTAGATCTTGGCTAAATCATTGAGATTATACAATTTTATGCACGTATGGCTCATCCTGTGAAATTTTTGCTTTGTAGGAATTTTCAGCTGTTTTGTGATTTATCTAACCCTTATTTGGGATAGTTTTGTTGAGTTTGTGGTTAACACTTTTGGATTGAACTTGAGATAAACAAATTGTTGCATATTTGTATGATAATGTTTTATATTGAATACATGTACATGCAAGGTTTCGGTGAGAATTTTAAATTTAAAAATTGTTATGTTTGTATATATTTTGAGATGAATTTTTTTAAACAATATGTTGCCAAAATGACCTCTCTTGTAGAAATAAATTCAATTTAAATATTAAAGGTTATGTGTTGTGTAACGTGTGTGAATATTGATCGACCCAAAGGAAGATCAATATTTATCAGAACTAAATGTGCATTTGTGGCAATAAACATGGTGGTGATTATTTGATTTACATGTGAGAAAAAAATTGTCCCAAACAATGTTTTAAAAACCGAATCGGTGATTGAACCGATTGAACATCCGATTCGGGTTCAATCGGTTCAACCAGGTCGAACCGGGTGTGAGTTGTAAGTCATTAAAAAAATTCATAACATAACTCCAATTACCTATATTCAAAAAATAAGTTTAAAACAAAAAACCATTAAAAAATTTTAAAATCATAAAAAAAATTATTTTTAACTTTTAAATCAAATATAATTATATTATAGAATAAAATACCCTTCCAAAATACCAAATTATTATTAAAACAATTATTTTCTAGAGAATCCAACTAAATGTTTTTCCACATCTTCACCTATATTAACAATCTTTTTATCCTTCTTTTCATCCATAATAGCTACAAATGTAAAAATAATCAATTTGGTTTCATGGTTAGAGTTTTATTTTAACTGGTTTGGGTCAACAATAACTTGACCGGTTCAACCGGTTTCAGCGGTTCACTGGTGCACAGGTTGAACCAGTAAAACCGGCCGGGTCATCCGGTTTTCAATTTCTTGCCGGTTTGAGAGCAAACCAAACCGCAAGAAGTACCGGTTCTGGTTGAACCCGGTCAAACCGGCCGGGTCGGTCCGGTTATTAAAACTTTGGTCCCAAAGGAAGTTTTATTGTTTGACAGTGTTTTATTGTCAATGTTTGATTACTGTGCCAAGATATAACTTACAAGTTAAAATGCATTTCACTTACAATTTTGACAATAAACGTGGAAATATATATCCAATAAGTTTCGTATGTTGCTTAAGTCTCATGGTTCTTTGAAACAACTTTCTTGTCCATATACCCTACAACGATATGGGTTTGCTGAACGAAAACATGGACATATTATTCAGACTGCAAGCACTCTTTTTTTGTTATTTCTACACCGAAAAAATTCTGGGGAGAAGCGATTTTGATTTCTTTCTATCTTATTAATAGATTGCCTTCAGTGGCGTTGCAGGGTTCTACACCTTTTCATCGTCACTATGGTTTGCCTCCTGATTATTGTTGTCTTCGTGTATGTGGTTGCACGTGTTTTGTTTTACTTCTTACACGTTAACGTGATAAGTTATCTGTTAAATCTATCAAGTGTGTATTTTTGGGATATGGTATTGAGCAGAAAGGTTTATAGTGTTATGATCCTCAAAGTAACAAGTTGTCTATTTCACGTAATGTTACTTTTTGGGAAAAGTACCCTTATATTCTTTATGTGATATCGTTTATGCAGTTAATGTTGTCAGCTAGGTCATGTCTACTCTTCATTCTATTCATTATGCTGCAGTGTTGCACATTCTACGTTATGTTGGGGGCAGTTTGTATAAGGGTTTGTTGTTCTCATCTCTCCGTCGTTTACTTTGAATGCATATTCGGATGCAGATTGGGCAGGGGATGTTACAGATCGTCGTTCTACTACCGGCTATTCAGTTTTCTTAGGTCTCTCCTTTTTCTTGGTGTAGCAAGAAACAGTCTACGATTTCGCGATCTAGTAGTCACTTACTTCATCTCGATTTCGGTATTTGTGTTCCAAACTCCAGATGTTCTCTTTTGATCCAGCTTGAGTTTGAGGGGGGATGTTAGATTATATACTATATTTGGGTTCTTTTTATACTTTTACCCTTCAATGGTATTCTGGTCTTTTTGCCATTGTAAGCATGTGTATTATAAATACCTCAATTGTTAATAAAAAATCAACCCTTTTGCATCTGATTTTGTTATTCTAAAGTGGAACTCGATCTTTGTTTGTACAGAATATTGAGGCGATTGGTATCTTTTTTCTTCTTGTTGATGTTGACGATACAAACCCTGCTCCACAGAATACTACAATGGGGATGCTTTGGAGGATGAAATTGCATCAGCCAGTGCTTTCATGGATTCTTTGATTTGTTGCAGTCTATCATCCATTTTTTATCTGTTTGCTGTATTTCATTTTAAATACCTCCCAATCCACACAACAACGCTTCGATTCTTTTTTTGTTGGTTGTCATCAAGGTCTAGTACTATTTATAGTACCTAGTTGGGGAAACGATTTAAAGACATAGATAGCAATCTGTTTTTGGAGAAGATTAGACCATGGAGATCAACAAATTTTATTTTCCTTCTCTTCTTTGAGAATCATTTACATATATAGGAAAGTGGTGAAGGTCCACTTCTGAATGATAAACAAGAGAACGATTCATTGTTTAAAAATGAAATGCACGAATGTTAAATAACAGTAGATCTAATCTCCGGGAAACTTAAAGAGTGAGGCGTGGTAAATACAATCCAACGTATAAATGTAGGTTGATTAAATGCAAATATTGCGTGTTCAATTTAAGGAACATGTGTATATCTTCTTGAAGTTCTATCAATATTTCCCCTGTGATGTCTTGTTGTTTCTATCACAAAAATAAATCAATTTTTAATCTCATAAAATAGTTAACAAAAAACGTACAGGGCAAGAACATTTCGATGCCAAGACGAGTTTTGTGCATAACATTTAAGATATATTCTAATAAGTGTACATAAATCATACACGGTTTGTGGAGGATAGTAGAACGTGAAAAATAAGATAAGAAAATGTTTATCTATACCTACTATATACAAATTACCTGCGCCTTTTCACACCCAATTCCTTAGGTAAGAATGTGCTAGCTAAAATTTAAACCTAGTATTATACTTTGGAAAGATTTACAAGGAAAAGTTCATTAGCTGGACTCCCCCTTTGTTTCATTTAATTAAAACCAATGGAATCAATTAATGGTTTCAATTAAATCAGATTTTATGCTCAAATTCAATTACCCAAACTAAATTAAACATACCATCATGTTCACATAATTAGATTAAATCACACTTTAGTTGAAAAGCTGTAACTTTAACCATTTTTCTTCTTTTAACCATTTTGTTTACCATGCGCATAATGAAATGAAAAAATTGTAACTTTAATTAACATAGATGAAGTGATCAATTTCATGCATAAAGATGAAAATTTTAAGCATTAAAAATCTGCATGGTTTGAATTCCAAATGCAACAACACTAAATTTATAAAATTGAAGTCCATACAATCTAAATAGTAGCCAAACCATAACAAAAGCCAAGGTACAATAGAAATTCAAAAGACATAAAGACCAAAACTAGAATAGAGCATATGAAGTAAAAAAATAAAATTAAGCTCTGAAAAGTTTCTTATTTTGAGAACTTGCTCTGACACCTCCCTCAAGCATAACCATTTATCGTTTACTAACAAAAAAACCATCTTGCTTCTAATGGTTTCTTCCACACCTATAGTATGTCCCACCCTTGGCTCTATTGCCTTTCTCCCTCGCTTGCTAGGGAGTGATAAGGACAGGTCTAAATCTCCCTCTTTCTTTGCTCTCCAAATAAAATTTCGTCCTCGAAGGTCTCTGCCTCCAACAGATCACAAAACCCTTATTTATACATGTTCATTCCCTCATCCTATCTCTTAATTATATTTTGAAAACCATCCTAATCCTCATCCCATCAATACTTTTCAAATTTGATCTCTGTAACCAATCTAGAAACTTTGAAAATTAAATAACCAAAACAAATTTTAAATTGGATGCTAATGATTCTTCTACAATGCTAGTTGTTCATGTTCAGCAACTTCAAGCCCGATTTTGACCTTGATGCATCCCAAATCTCTCGAAACATAATACATTGAAGTTGTAGATTTCCTTCTAGCTTTCCAGTGCATGATGAAGCATTTGAATTTGAGCATAGACAAAAAGTTATGCTCAAAATACCATAGACTGTCAAACCTGTAAAAAAAACCTACTAATGTAACCTTCTTTATCAATTGAATTTAAAATTTAGCCATTATAAATACAAAATTGATAATTATTTAAAAATAATCCCAATTATTCACAAAATATAACCAGATAAACAAAGTTTAAGGGGTTAAAATATGTGAAAATATGTGCTTATCAAATTCCCCCGAACTGAAACTTTGGTCGCCCTCAAACAATGCAACACCCAACCATTTTTAAAACAATGTCGTTTGGAAGTGTAGTTTTCAAGTAAAGAAACATTCAACCAGTAAAAGCCATAACAACAATGTCACATATCTCTTACTGAGTTTGCGATCATTTCCACTGATATATGGAGCAAACCAAGTTGGCAAACCATCGCAAGTTAAAACACACTCAAGTGTTAAAAAAAATATGTGTTTCGCTCAATTTCTTTCCTTGAACTTCTTCTGCCATAATCTTGCATGTCAATTGTGTATCCACTACTTAGAATAATGCATCACATGAATTGAAAGGTGTTTCATTTGGTTGAAAAGGGAAATGGTGTTGTACTCGTCCTCACTAATTTGGTTCACTATTTATCTTGGAGTACTCCTCATAAGAGAAGTTAAACAACTCGCATTCAACTGGTGTTGTACCCATCCTCACTGCTTTTGGCTTTTGGTGGCATCTTAGGACAAACACTTGCACTGGCTCAACAGCGACTTTGTGATTTTTGTGGTTCTTTGGTTTAGTGTGAATTTTTGTTTTCTTATGATTTCATATGAACTCTGTGATTCTATGAGTCTCTATTAATTTTTGGTTGCATCATTTTTACCAATATATTTAAAATTCCTTTTGTTATCCCAAAACCTCTTCTCCTTATCTGATCAGTATTTCTCCAAAGATTCCTTGAGATGAATCCTAGCATGATATGAACATAGGGTGACCAAGTTCTTCATTTCTTTGGGACCTACCCCTTAGGTGTCAATTTCTTTGGTCATAATCCATCATCTTTCACATGTCATGAGGGAGATGGGTGCATTAAACATACTTTATTAGGTCTGGTGGATAAGATTGGGGCTTGTGGTAGGAATGCCGGGACTGCAGATTATGTAAAAGTTTGGACCTTGACCAAAAGAATCTTTAAAAAATTCAAACTAATTCATAGGAATTTAGTTAAATTCATTTTTTTTATATTAGTTGTAGGATGTAAAGTGTTAGAGATTAGTCTCACATATATACATATACGAGTAGAAATAATCCTTACTAATATTAAAGAGGTTTTCTAAGTACTTACTCTCTAGGTCTTTAAACCGTCACAAGTTAACCTTTTCAGCTTTACCCATATTTAACTTCTCCTCTGTCCACATTTTCTTTGGGTACGTAAAAGGGCATTTCGTGAAGTGTTTTCTACAGTGAAAAAATGGATGCACTCATTCACCTATTGAACTCATTGAGACATTTCTCAGAGCTGGTTTTAATTACGCTGGTCTCAATCCCTCATTTGTCACATTCGATGAGGGAGATGTAGTCAACATACTTTTAATGTGCTGTTGTTGCTAAATTGCAGTTTTCCGTAGTAATGAGCACTGGTCCAAAATTTGCCATACATAGTAATGTGCTCTGGTCCAATGTTAGCCCTATATAGTAATGAGCACTGGTTCAAACATAGTCAACAAGGACGGCTGGCCACTGTATTGAACATCAATAGCAACATAGTTACGTCAAACCATTACCATAATAAACATATTGCGACTGGTACTCATAAACATATTGTGACTGGTACTCATAAACATATTGTGACTGGTACTGATAAACATATTGTGACTGGTACTGATAAACATATTGTGACTGGTATTGAACAAATATCGGTGGTATATATTGTACTGATGAACAAGAATGGGTGTATATTGTACTGATGAACAAGTGTCACTATATATTGTAATGATGAACAAGTGTCGCTGTATACTGTACTGATGAACAAGTGCCGGTGTATATTGTATTGATGAACAAGTGTTGGTATATATTGTACTGACGAACAAGTGTGGGTGTATATTGTACTGATGAACAAGTGTCGCTATATATTGTAATGATGAACAAGTGTCGCTGTATATTGTCCTGATGAACAAGTGTCAATATAAAAGCGACACTTAAGACTTACAACGAGGAGGTTTATGGAGAAGGCTTGCAACCACTTCTACATATATCACTTGTATGGCGGGGGTTTTCTTCCTTAGCTATACATTGGCGTGGAATTCCAATTCCATATTAGATAAGAAAAAACTTGCATCCCTCCAGTACGTACTCTTAGCCGCACCAAAAGGTCATCGAAGAACGCTTCTTCTCTGAAGGTAGACGAAGGAAGGGGAGCAGAGGAGGATGGATGGAGACGGTGACATCGACAACATGGGGAAGCAGAAATTGGGTACTCGGCGGGTGCGGAACTTGTTGCAGAGCGTGAACCTTAAGCACGTGAAACTCGGGTATCATTACATGATCACCCATTTCCTCACCCTGCTGTTGATTCTGGTAATGGCGATGATTCTCGCAGAGGCGAGACGGATGACGCCGGAAGATGTGCGTCAGCTCTGGGTTCAATACATCTGGTATAACTTGGCAAACGTGGTGGTTTGCTCGACGGTGGCTATCTTCGCCTCCACCGTGTATTTCTTGTCACGGTCGCGGCCGGTGTACCTGGTGGATTACGTGTGCTACCGTCCACCGGAGGAGCTGCGAATGCCATTGCCCACGATGGTGGAGTACTCGAAGAGGACGGGTAGGTTCGATGAGGGGGCACTGGAGTTCCAGAGGAAGATCCTGGAGCGGTCCGGCATGGGAGATGAGACATACGCGACGGCTGCCTTCCACTCCCCGCTGCCGCTGAACCAGTCACCCTCCATGGCGGCAGCGAAAGAGGAGGCGGAGCTGGTCATGTTCGGAGCCCTCGATGCCCTGTTCAAGAACATTGACTACTTTGTGAAGCCCAAGGACATCGGGGTCCTGGTCGTCAACTGCTGCACTTTCAGTCCGATGCCGTCGTTGTCGGCGATGATCGTGAACAAGTACAAGCTCCGGGGGAACATCCGGACGTACAATTTGGGAGGAATGGGGTGCTCTGCTGGCGTCATCGCCGTGGATCTCGCAAGACAACTGTTGCAAGTACACAGAGGGACGTACGCCATCGTTCTCAGCACGGAGAACATGGCCCGGAACTGGTACTTCGGGAACAGGAAGTCGATGCTCATAACCAATTGCCTCTTCCGGCTCGGCGCTGCCGCCATGCTCCTCTCCAACAAACCCTCTGACCGCGCTCGTTCCAAGTACAAGCTCCTCCACGTCGTGAGGACCCACCGTGGGGCCGATGACAGGGCCTTCAAATGCATTTACCAGGAGGAAGACGAGGCCGGGATAGTGGGCGTTTCCCTGTCCAAGGACCTTATGGCCATCGCTGGCGACGCCCTAAAAGTTAATATCACCACTCTCGGCCCGCTCGTTCTCCCCATGAGCGAGCAGCTCCTCTTCTTCGCCACCCTACTCGCCAAAAAGCTCTTCAGTATTACTGGCTCCAAATCATATTCTTCCATCAAGCCCTACATTCCCGATTTCAAGGTCGCGTTCGAGCACTTCTGCATCCACGCGGGGGGCAAAGCAGTAATCGACGCCATGGAGAAGAACCTCCGGCTTCTTCCCATCGACGTGGAACCCTCTCGGATGACGCTCCACCGCTTCGGGAACATCTCCGCCAGCTCCATCTGGTACGAACTCGCCTACATCGAGGCCAAAGAGAGAATGAAAAAGGGCGACAGGGTGTGGCAGATCGCGTTTGGAAGCGGATTCAAGTGCAACAGTGCCGTCTGGGTGGCCGTCCGGGACGTCCACCCCTCGCCGGGAAGTGCATGGGAGGACTGCATCCAGCGGTATCCCATCCAACTCCCTCATCCCCACGACGCCTAGCTCATTATATTAATCGATCTTCATGTTATAAGTACTTGTCGTGACAGAACTATCCATGGCTTGGAAGTATATCAATAACATTGACCAAGATAATTAAACCCCAAATGGCAAACATGAGTTCTGTAACCTGCATACCACTGCTGCAGAAGTCACTTTTACCCTGGGTTAAAAACAGCCACTATAGGGTCAAAAACTGCCTGCTTAAAACCAACCACTAGTAAAAATCGTTGGTAAAATATACGGCTAAGATTTTCCAGCAAGATTTTCCAGCAAAATGTTGATTTCCCGGTATTGTTACCTTTTAAAACTCATGATAACTTATAATTAAATCTAATAACAACTTATAATTAAAATTGAATCCACAATTACACAAAGATCTAAATGGACAATTTTACAAAATTTAAATCCACAATTACAATAGATCTGAATCTACTCACTAGTAGAAAAATGGGCTGACCCGACGGTCTAGGTTTAAAACCGCTGAGTAATGGGTATGATAATCATGGGTATGATAAGCATAGACACCGCCGGGTATGATAAGCATAGACACCGCCGGGTATGATAAGCATAGACACCGCCGGGTATGATAAGCATAGACACCGCCGGGTATGATAAGCATAGACACCGCCGGGTATGATAAGCATAGACACCGCCGGGTATGATAAGCATAGACACCGCCGGGTATGATAAGCATAGACACCGCCGGGTATGATAAGCATAGACACCGCCGGGTATGATAAGCATAGACACGCCGGGTATGATAAGCATAGACACCGCCGGGTATGATAAGCATAGACACCGCCGGGTATGATAAGCATAGACACCGCCGGGTATGATAAGCATAGACGTCGGTCCGATCTGACCAACTCGATTTGCCCGTGTTATTTTGGTTTTGAACCTACTCAACGTGAGTAAAATTTTTTTTAACCTAGCTACTCTCCCCCGCGCGAACTTACTGTTCTTCGTCTGCAAACGCCTGATTCCGACTGTAAACGGCGGAACCCGCTTGTGGAACAACACAAGATAGCGTCCCGAGTTGCGTAGTGAGCCAAATTTTTTTCTCTTCTCTCTCCTGCGAGTGAAGTTGCTGTTCATCGTCTTTGCTGAAGGCGGATTCTGACGGCAAACGCCAGATTCCAACGGGAAACGGCAGAACCACCTTGTGGAACTGCCCCATATAGCGTCTAGAGTTGCGTAGTGAGGTAAAAATTTCTGAGGCAAAAAGTAGATTTATCCAAAATTTTATCTTAGGTTTTGATGGGGACGAACTTCCCTTTCCAGCATTATTGCTTGAACTCTGAACAGAGCAGAAGCAGAGTCATCTTAATTTGCCCACTTATATATTAGTTTCCGTTTTTAATTAGCTATATATGAGTAGCTGTTTAATTACTTCTCTCATCAGTATGTGTTTTGTACGAAGATTATCCGGTTGTTCCGTTTAATTGCTCCTCTACTTGATTTCTCTTCTATTACCAGATGATGAGGACCTTATAAAACTTCAACTTCATTGCATGATGTGAATTAAAATTTTATTGATGTCTCAATAGGATGAAAATTTGTTGACCGATTCTAGAATGGATTTTTTTCTTATCGTCTAATCCCTCAAACTATTCTTCTTTTCTGTGGATTGGGTTAACTTTTCTCCTTTAGCTAGTTATACATGCATAGAAGCCTCCAATATTTGTGTTGAATCCTTTGTAGATTTATCAGTTTATGTCATCGGGTTTGATTGTTCTCAATGATTTTTGGTTTGTTTCTTCTTTAATTAAGTGGCTGTGAATTGGTTCTATATCAAGTTAGTAAATTTAATATTTAGCATTTTTTTTCCTCGTGAAACAAGCTTAAATCTTAAAGTGATCTCCTTATGAAAGTCACATCTAATCCTTACGAAGTGAAAAGAAGAAACTGATTGAAGGCAGGGAGACTCCAATTACTAATTACAATATATAAGCATGCCATATTTACAACATTAAAACAGTGGTATATTGAAATCCATGGATAGGGTATTCACCATGCAACTATTGTAAATATAATTGATAATAGATTTTAGAAGCAACATTTCTTAAATACAACTTTCCGCATATTTTCAATGCTGTATGTACAAGGAATCATTAGGTGAAAATGGATAGATAAGCATTTTTTGCACGAGACTACCATGTTCTATCTCTCATTTTCAGCATGCATCACAGGTAGAAAACAAGCTGATCTTCTATTACCATATCTGAGTCTATGCGAGGATGTTTCTGTCCATGCGCAGTTGGCCAAATAAGAGCTTATTAATTCGTTGCTCAAGGTTTACTTTATCGAGGGAAATTTGGACACCCTATGTGACCCTTAAATTTGCATCCTCGAAGAGCCATTAAGTCTCTTTGACCAGCTTGGAAATGTAACCAACTTATTCGTCTTAACAAAGTTTCATTTCCTGAAAGGTAAAGAGTGGCTACTTCATAAGAAAAGAATTTTAAAGATTGGGTAGCTACATGCTCAAATAGCAACTCTTGTTTTATTTTCCTGGTTTCCGTTCAAAATCGAAGCAATAGAAGTCATTCTCGATACTTAAGATTTACACAAATAGAAGGAGATGATGTTAAGAGATTCTCCGAACCCTCTGGATCATTTTTCGATCCTCAGCCAGGAAGCACCACCTCTCGAACTTTCAACAAGAACTTCTTTCAAAGGAAAATCATGGTTGAGGTAATGAATGACTTGACCAATTGTGGGTCGATCTCCAGTTCATGGAAACACTTTGACTCAGTGTATCCATCATTTAGTACCAAAATATTAGATTGGGTCTTACGAGTGACGGTTTTAGTCTATTTAAGTTTGGAACTGGGTCAAGCCACAATATATGGCCAATAATCATTACTATCTATAACCATCCTCCTTGGTTGGTAATGAAACAAAGTTATTTTATGATGACCATTCTTATTGATGGACCAAAGTCTCCGGGGAACAATATTTTAACCATGAAGACGATATTTTGTGGGCGCATAGTGACCTGGGTCGAAGATTAAGGATTAATAATGCAGATTTGAGTGTAACATATATAACGTAGGTTTGATGGATTACCATTATTATTGTTTTATACGTAATGGGTACTTTCATTTATTTTTGATATTGCTGACAATCCCCATTTTTTTAATTTTACAAGGTAAGTATGCCCCCTAAGGGAGATTAGATTGACTCATCACCACCTATATCAGGAAGGGTCAAACGTCCACGTGTTCCACCATGCCGGGCTACACCAGTCCCGGCTCCACGAGTACCAACTTGGGCTACTGCAGCTTCGACATCACAGTCTGTTGACATAGGTACTAACAAAAATATTCTCTAATTTTTTTTGTAGTCATATCATCTAATTTTAGTTCTTTTGAATTATAGCTGAGCGTATGCGTAAGTTTAGAGAGCTCTTTCCGGAATACGAATCCCCAGAGAGCCACTCTTTAGGTAAATTTTTAGTATTTAAGTTCATTGCAATGTGTTGTAGTGCATTCTAACTTTCAATTTGGTAGGCCAGATCCCCATGGAGGACATGGAAACACAAACACCTGATTGGATAGGGACAGATGAGGCAGATGAAAATATGGGGTCCCAACGACATCAACCATGCGTGAAGCGGAAGGATAAAGCGTCTTCGTTTCTGCTAGGTACTCCATGATGATCAAAATCAAAGATGGGTAGATGGTTACTCCCAGGTAGGGTTCATTGTCATTTCTTATGGGGACAATTGTTCGGGCAAATCAATACTTTCCGTTGCAACTCCAGTGGCATGACCTTCCTACTAATGAGCTGGAAACCTTGTTTAATGTTATCAATGTAAGTCATGGGTTTTTAAGATTGTTTTTTGTTCTTGTTACATTCAAACCAAGTCACTTATTTGCAGGAAAAGTATAACTTCGTTGATAAGAAGGGTGTTGCAGTCACAAACAAAGTAGCCATGGATGCAATAGAGCCAGCGCTTCAGAAAATCATAAGAGACAACCACACAACATATAAGAAAGAGCATTATGATGGGAAGACTGAAGAACAACTTAAGACTTTGTCCCATACTTGATATGACTCTAGAAGATTGCAATAAACTCGTTGCATATTGGGACAAGGTTAAGGAAAAAAAATTGATGAGAAGAATAAGGTGAATCGACAGCAGATGAAGACAACACATACACTTGGATCGAAGTCACTTGGTCAATTCTTAGAAGAACAAGTATTTATATGTCTTAGTATTTTGTCTGCAACAGAGTTTTTCATTTTCGACCTAGAATATTTAGAATGGTCATTAATTTAAATTAATTACAACGTACAACCAATCCTGAGAACTACACTTTCTTGATGGCGTACCTCAAAGCTCACTAGAGGAAGGATGGTACTTATCCAGATGAAGCAACAACTGAATGGAGATAAGAGATCTCCACTCGGACACTACAGAGGTGCAATCCAGAGCAGACAGTAAGATTTCGGGCATCATCCATATTCAAAGGTTGTTCATGAAATCACTGATTCCGTTCTGGAAGATGTGATGGAATGGGAAAGACCAGGTTACAGGGCTGCCCACGACTATGGTAGGGTGGTACGCTCTGCTCTCTGAGACCCTTTCTCTATTCAAATGTGTATGTTATCAAGTGCCTTATGACTTGTCCTGAACTATGATGAGTGTGGATTGTACTTGTCTTGAATGGGTTTAATTAACGCTTAAATTTATTTTTTTCTTATGCAAGAAGCGGTTCACCAACTAGCCATTGAACAACATGTCAATACCTCCAAGGATCCCAGAGATGTGATACTCTTAGTAGATAAAGTGTTTGAGGGCCACAAAGTTAGTTATGAGAGAGGAGTTGGAATAGGTGCCAAACTGTGGAGAGGTGCCTCTACAATCCCTTTTATCGACTCTCCTGAATATTTGGCCCTATCTTAACAATTGGAGAAGGAAAGACGAGATAAGGAGGCATTGTCCGAGAAGCTGGAGGCCATGAGCCAACACATGGAGCAGCTCATACCGTTGATTGTTGCTCAGTCACAATAGGGTAAGTATTTTTTTCAGTTTATGAATTGGTTACAAACTCAAAATATATGTCCATAACAAAGTACTTAATTAACCTTATGCAGGAACTTCAAACGAAGGTATAAGCGACAAGTCGTGCTGTTGAAGATATGGAGCCAAGACTACAATTTTTTTGTTTATATTGTAAATTGTAAATATTGATCTATCAAAACAGACTTAATTTGTATGTGATTTTTAAATATAAGTGATTTAAATATTTATTTTGACTTTTAAATTCTGTGTGATGTTTTAATTGTATGTGATGTTTGTATGTGATGTTATGCCAGTATTTTGAGTTTTAAACAGGTAAAATTAAAAAACAATGAAAATTATTAAAAAACGGTTCTCCTAGCGGGTAAACCAGTCGGCCAATTTGCCTTCCCCCGGCACACAGAATTCGTCGGCAGAAATATGCTTTTCCTGCACTCCAGACTTCATCGGTGGAACTGCCTTCTGTCGAGTTCAGCCGACGCGCCAACGCTCGTCAGTGGAATTTCATTCCGCTGACGCACGAATGTTTGTTCCCCCGAAGCACCAATGTTCATCGGGGGAATTTCTTTCTGCCAACTCCCCTATGTTTGTCGGCGGAATATTGCTCCGCCGACACATTTTATTTGTTCGGCAGGGAGACATTCCCGCGCCAAAAATAAGTCCGTCGTCGGACCTGTTTCTCCACCAATGGACCCGATCATTGGGCGAGGTGAAAATTTTGCGCGATGGGTTTTTTTGCCTTCTGAAGCCTCCGCCGTCGACGCTTCCGACAACGTCGGCCTGCCCTTCTGCGGAATGTCCACCGACGCGTTTTGTATTCGGACGGCGGGTTTTGGCCGCTGGCGGATGCTGTTATTGCAGCAATGAGTGGAGTCATGTGCAAATTAAGCAATAACCCGAGCTTGAGCACCACAACACTACTTCTTCCAGTTCTTTTATCTGAAGTTGGTTCCTGGTTTGGGGTCCCTTAAGGCGAATAACCTCTTCTCTTTCAAGCAATCAAACACGTCCAATCCCCAACATGATCACGCTTGGTTGCGCTTCACAATCCAATTTAGCGGCCTTCCATTGATGTTGAGGCTTCTATAACTATTACATTCTTTTATAAGTCATATGGCTCTATGGCACACATGGAGTCAAAAGCTCCACAAGCGATCGGAGCACCGTTACGATGTCCCACTTATTTTGCATAATTTGTTTCCTTTTCCATTGTTTTTGACCAATTTTAACCTCAATTCTTTTAAAAGCATCTCAACTACAGGTTTACACCAAAATATACATAAAAGAAACACAAAGCATCCAATTTTAATATAAAAATAATTATAAAAGGAAATAAAATGGCGGAACATGAAACTCATAAGTAGTGGTGTTAATATATGCCTCAGAATTATTATGGTTATTGAGTCTTCTTAAGTGACTTAGAATTCATCACTCCGAGCTGATGAAATAATTCTGTAGCGAAGAGACGGCTCATAACATTGTTTCCAATTCAGTTTATAACGAGTGAAATAAACATATCAAGATTTAAAAAAAACTTATTTTTGTACAAATTACCATGAACAAACAGAAGGAGGTTACATCGGGTTAGAATAATTCTCTGCTTTCAAAGTCTTTAGGAATAACAGACTTTGATTTATTCAAGTGTTAGTTAAGCTTTACCTTTTGTTAAAGTAGGTTGTTTTCTGGGTTCTGTTAAGACCATGTATGGAATGACGGAGGTTATTTAAGCCACTTTTTCATTAATAAATGAGTCATTCCATTCGGTATTTGTTTATCTTTAGCTTATCTAACATTCTGGTATCAGAGTGGGGTCAACTGGGTCAGACGTTCTTGCAGCAGTATAGAAGCAACAAAAAAGATGACTACATAAGGGAATTTCTTGCAGCCTGCCATTTCTCGTTTTGAGGGTGTTTATGACCATTGGAGCATGCTGATCGGAAATTTCCTTAGATCTAAGGAATATTAGAAGCTGGTGGAGTCTGGATATTATGAGGCAGCGAGTGGGTTGAAGACAGATGCACAGCAAAAGAAGAACGATGAAATGAAGCTAAAGGATTTTAGGGTAAAGAATTACCTTTTTCAAGCCATCCACTGCACATTTCTTAATACTATTTTTATACAGCCAAAGACATATGGGATGCCATGAAAAAATGTTTGAAGGGAATGCATGAGTCAAGAGGTCCCATCTTCAAGCTCTCTGCAGAGAATTTGAAAATCTTGAGATGCAGTACGGTGAAGGAGTGACAGAATACTTCTCTAGAGTCATGAAAGTCGCAAACAAGATGCAACTCTGTGGAGATGATATGCAAGATGTTAAAGTGGTAGAGAAAATTCTACGTCATTTGTTCTATTGAAGAGTTGAAGGACATTGATGTTGTCTCTATTGATGAGTTACAAAGCTCATTAATAGTACATGAACAGAAATTTCAGAGGCGCAATGGTGAGGAACAAGCTTTGAAAGTGACAATTGAAGGAGGAAGAGGTAGCGGTCGTGGTGCCAATAGAGGAAGAGGAAGAGGTCGTGGTAGACCAAATTTCAACAAGGCCCTGGTGGAGTGTTATGAATGTCATAATTTTGGACATTTTCAGTATGAGCGTCCACTTATGAATAAGACTGCAAATTATGCATAGCTAAATACGGAAGATGAAATGCTTCTGATGTCTTATGTTCAACTGACTGAGGCCAGGAGAGAAGATGTATGGTTCCTTGATTCAGGGTGTTCTAATCACATGTGTGGAGATAGAGGTTTGTTTACTGAACTTGATGAAGAATTTTGTCATTCGGTGAAATTGGGAAATAACACTAGTATGCATGTGATGTGAAAGGGATGTGTGCAGTTATTGTTGCTTGGAATTACCTATCTTATTGTTGAAGTATATTATACTCCAGAGTTGAAAAATAATCTCTTAAGCATAGGGCAGTTGTAAGAAAGAGGTTTGGCTATTTTAATCAAGGCAGGGATGTGCAAGATATTTCATCCAAACCAACATGAGTGTTAATAGAATGTCTATCTTGCTCACTCAGTCTCAAGTTCCTTCTCTAGGACAACCTGATCAGTGCTTTTCCACAAAAGCACAAAATTTGTCTCATCTTTGGCATCAGAGGTATGAACATCTGAGTTATACGGGTTTAAATTTATTGCTTGGAGTTACCAATCTATGACTCACATATGACATGCACTGATTGCATTAATGGGAAACAACATCATGACCCTGTACCAAATAAGAGTTCTTGGAGAGCAACTCCGAAGTTGGAACTCGTTCAAGCATTTATATGTGGTCCAATCACTCCTGCATCTAACAGCAATAAGAGGTATATTCTCTTATTCATTGATGATTACATGCTTTTACTTCCTTTAAATGTTTTAAGACTATGGCTAAGAAAGAAACATGACTGTTTGTCAAGTGTTTGCGCACTATTTGTCAAGCTATGAATTGGACTATCTATGTTCCAAATCGGTGCCGTACATTGGCTGTCAAAGATATTACACTAGAGGAGGCTTGGAGTGGACTGAAGCCTTCAGTCGCTCATTTTTGAGTATTTAGTTGCATAGCACACATACATGTACCAGATGAAAAGAGGACTAAACTTGATAGCCGAAGTATTAGATGTTAGTGAGGAGTCCAACGGTTATGGGCTATTTGATCCTGCTACTAAGAGAATCATTGTGAGTAAAGATGTAATTTTCGAAGAAGAGAAACAATGGGATTGGGATAAGAGTTATGAAACACGAACAATAGTAGCCTTAGAATGGGGAACTGAAGATGAGGTGAGTGCACTTGAGACTGAAGATGATACTGATGGAGAAGTTGAACAAAATAGTGATCAGGGAGTTCATGCATCAGCCAATGATCCTAGTGAGGATGAAGAGGGGGTAAGGGTATTGAGGCAACCTCATGAGGGGCAACCTCCATGGTGGTAAGGTCTTCATGACCTACAACCTTAAAACATCTATTAATAGAATCCTAAATTACAAAATTACAAAGATTGCATTCATGGCTTGAGGAGCAAGTAAACTAAACAATAAACAAATAATAAATAATTAAAGTTTAGTAAAATTACTAAACTACCCTTGACTCTTAACACCCCCAACCCCCCCTCAAGCTGGAACGTAGATATCATGAAGGCCCAGCTTGGAGAGAAGATACTCAAATTCCTTTCTACGAAGACCTTTAGTGAGTAGATCAGCTAGTTGGTTCACATAGTTAACATATGGAGTGACTACCGTGCTTTGTAGGAACACATCTCAAATAAAGTGACAATCCACCTTTACACTTCTAAAACCCTAGAGAAGCCTCTGACACTATGAAAACACCTTTCTACAGGATTTAGTGAGCAAAAACAGTCTAGCACAATTACCAAGGCAGTAAAAATTGAGTTTATCCACGTAGCAGTGTGGCAGTGATGCTAATAGTACGAGTCCAACAACTCAGCAGTACGAGTGAATGACTCAGCAGTACGAGTCCAACGACCCAGCAGTACGAGTCCAACGACCCAGCAATACAAGTCCAACAACCCAACAATACGAGTCCAACGACTCAACAGTAGCAGAAAACCCTTTTTAAGAGCAGAAGGTTGTGCATCTGGCACTTATACATGAATTTAGACCATTCGCCTTTCGACAATGGCAGAAGAAAGAGAAATATTGAACCTTAGCTTCCGATTACACAACAGATAACACCAATAGTAGCAGTACCAATAGTAGCAGCACCAATAGCAGCACCAATAGCAGCACCAATAGCTGCACGAGTTATAGCTCAAAAACACCTGAAAACCTTTTCTAATTCGAAAAAACCTCTGGCACGGTTCCTGAGGCCGATTAAAAACACGAGTTTTCCGTTCCTGGAAGCTGTGAAACACGTTCAGAACTTCCTGTGACTAGATGTGGAAGATTTTCGCAGCTCAAAGATAGGTTTTTTTTTGTTCGGCATGAATCTCGAGGCAGTGTAAAAATTCAATTTTTTACCAACAACAGTAGTTGCAGCAAAGAAACTCCCTTTAGGAGTAAACCCATACACACAACACTTCAATCAGCAGTAGAAGCCATTATCAAGGGATACTGGCAGAAGAACACAGAATAAAAAGACCAACTTAAGCATCGCCCATAATCTAAGACCTTTCCTGAACTTGTAACTTGTGCAACGAACTTCGAGGAAGAAGATCCCATGACCTCTGTAAGTGATGAGTCGTCACATACAGACCCACCCTGATACCATGTTAGATTTAGTGAAGGAAGATAAAAGATGAGAGAAAAGTGCAAAGATAGGAAGAAGGGGAAGAGAAAAGGAGAGAGAGGTCGTAAGGTCTTAATGGCCTACAACCTTAAAACATGTATTAATAGAATCCAAAAATAGAAAATTACAATGATTGGATTCATGGCTTGAGGCGCAAGTAAACTAAACAATAAACGAATAATAACTAACTAAAGTTTAGTAAAATTGCTAAACTACCCTTAACTCTTAACAGATTATCAGAGGACAAACTTCATATGGCACTAGTAGTATTCTCAAAGCTTGGGGTAGACTACACAGAAGTTTTTGCACCTGTAGCAAGGATGGATACTATAAGAATGATTATTTCTCTTACTACACAAAACAATTGGAAACTCCATCAGCTCGATGTCAAGTCGGTTTTTCTCCATGGTGAGCTGAATGAAGATGTTTATATGGGGCAGCCAAGAGGGTATGAGAAAAAGGGCAGTCAGCATTTGGTTTACAAGTTATACAAAGCTTTGTACGGATTAAAACAAGCTCCCTGAGCTTGGTTTAGTACAGTCGAAGCGCATTTCATTGGAGAAGGATTTCACAGGTGTGATAGCGAACAAACATTATTCACAAAGAGAAGCAGAGAAGGAAAAATTATCATTGTAAGTATTTATGTTGATGACTTAATTTTTACTCGTGATGATGCTGATATGATGTTTGTATTTGAAAACTCTATGTAAAGAGAGTTTGATATGTCTGACTTGGGGAAGATGAGGTTTTTTCTTTGGATCGAGGTCCTACAAAATTCTGATGGTATATATATATGCCAAAAGAAATATGCTTCGAAAATTTTAAGGTTTGGTATGATGGATAGTAATTCAGTAAGCAGTCCCATGGTTCCTGGTTTCAAATTAAGCTAAGATGGTGATGGAGTTCCTATTGATGAGACAAACTACAAGCAATTGGTGGGAAGTTTAATGTATCTCATTGCCACCAGACCGGACCTAATGTTTATTAGTTGTTTAATAAGTAGGTATGCGAAAACCATTGCAAATTTATCTACAAGCTGCTAAGCGAGTTCTTCTCTACCTGAAAGGGACTGTAAACTATGGAATCCATTATAGAAGGGGAAGAGATGGTGAGTTGTTGGGTTTTACAGATAGTGACTATGGTGGAGATATGGATGACCAAAAGAGTACATCTGGCTATGTATTTCTAATGAGTTCAGGTGATGTGTCATAGAGTTCAAAGAAACTGCCTATTGAAACCTTGTCAACCACAGAAGATGAATTTGTTGCAGTTGCAACATGTACATGTCAAGGTATCTGGATGAAACGAATTTTGCAGGAGTTTGGACATTCCGATTAAGGTTGTACTACTGTGATGTGTGACAATAGTTCCGCCGTCAAGCTATCTTAAAACCCAATTGTGCATGGTCGCAGCAAACATTGATGTTCGATTTCATTTCTTACGGAACCTTACTAAGGATGGTAAAATTGAATTAGTGAAGGGAGATAGAAGATGAGAGAAAAGTGAAAAGATAGTAAGAAGGGGAAGAGAGAAGGAGAGAAAGAGGTTGTGAGGTCTACATGACCTACAACCCTAAAACATGTTTTAATCGAATCCAAAAATACAAAATTAGAGTGATGCCATTCATGGCTTGAGGAGCAAGTAAAATAGAAAATAAAAAAATAATAACTTACTAAATTTTAATAAAATTATTAAACTACCCCTAACTCTTAATTCTCTCCCTCAAACTGGAGTGTAGATATCATGAAGGCCCATTTTGGAGAGTAAATAATCAAATTACTTTATTCGAAGACCTTTAGTGAGTAGTAGAACAGTCTGAAACAATTACCAAGGCAGTAAATATTGAGTCTTTCCATGCAGTAGTTTGGCAGTGTTGCCAACAATATGAGTCCAATGACTCAACAGTACGAGTTTAATAACTCAGCAGTACGAGTCCAACGACTCAGCATTACGAGTCCAATGACTCATCAATATGAGTCCAATGCCTTAGCAGTACGAGTGCAACGACTAAGCAGTTTGTGTCCAACGACTCATCAGTACGAGTCCAATGACTCAGCAGTACGAGTCCAACGACTCAGCAGCAGCAAAAACCCTTTTAAGGGTTGTAAGTTGTACATCTAGCACTTACACATGAATTTAGACCTTTAGCCTTCCAACAATGGCAGAAGAAAGAGAAATTTTGAATCTTTAGTTTCCGACCACACAACAGATAACATCAGCAACATCAACACCAATAGTAGCACAAACTAGAGCTCAGAAATACAAGAAAACCCTTTTTAATTAAAAAAAAACCTCTGGCACAGTTTTTGAGGTGTCGTGAGTTTTATGTACCTCGAAGCTCTGAAACATGTTCATAACTACCTGTGATTAGAAGTGGCAGATTTTCGCAGCTCAAAGATATGTTTTTTGGTTCAGCACGAATCCTGAGGAGTGTATAAATTCAATATTTTACAAGCAGCAGTAGTAGTAGCCGCAGGTACAGGTTCCTACGAGCCCAGCAACAGCAACGGAACTTTTAAGTCGTCATATACAGACCCGCTTTGAAAGTTACTGGGATTGCGAGTTCTCTGGTGTAACCTAATTGCTTAATAGCATTTAGTTTAATGGAGGGAACGAAGGAGCTTACATCGGGTTAGAAGAATTCTCTGCTTTCCTAGTCTTTAGGAATAACAGACTTTGTTTTATTCAAGTGTCAGTTAAGCTTTACCTTTCGTTAAAGTAGGTTGTTTTCTGAGTTCTATTAAGACCATGTATTGAAGGACAGAGGCTATTTAAACCAAGGTTTTTTCATTAATAAATGTGCCATTCCATTCTGTCTTGGTTTATCTTTAGCTTATCTAACATTCTAAATGCCTACTTACCATGGAGATATGGGCTCCTTCTTTTATGCCCATGATTCTTACCAATTCTTTTCAATGTGGGACTAATTCTCTTAACACTCCCCCTCACGTCTAGGCCAGCTAACACAATGGGTTTGAGACGTGTATAAACTGGACCTCATCTTAAGAAGCCCATAAACAGATTGGGTCTTGCCTTTTGGAGCCCACAAATAAATAAGGAGGTTCTGGCCCATGCACGGGAAGTGGTTCTGATACCATGTCAGATTTCTAGTTGGGCCCAACAGGCCCACATTACCACATTGTAATGATATTGTTTGATTTGGGCCCAAGCCTGCACGGTTTTGCTAATGGGTTTTACCCCAAAATGCCTCATTACAATAGAGATTTGGGTTCCTTCTTTTATGCCCATGATTCTTTCCACATCTCGTGACCTACTACTATTTCTTGCCCGATTGCATTAGATAAAAGCATTTCCACCTCCTATATTCCTACTGGTCAACATATGTTGGTCGACAGCTTCACAAAGGCTCTCGATGAGGATTGGACAGCATTTCAACTTCACTACAAAAGAAACTTTTTCCACCAGCGGTTAAAAACTGCCGGAGGGGACCCAAAAACCACTAGTGGAGCCTCTACAGGCGGTAAACAGTTCGCCGTAGATGAATGTGTCAGTGGAACTTCTACCGATGGCGTACCGGCGGTTTTAACCACCAGGAGAGATCGGGATATCTACCAGTGGAAAGCATCTTGCCACTGATGGTTTTCTTTCACCTGTATACACACCACACCTTCACCACTGAATTGTAAACCGCTGGAGAGGTTTTTTAAATAGAATTACTCTTCCATCCGAAAATTTGTTTTTTTTTTTGACAAAAACAATTAGAATATACCGGCGGTTTTGACAGCTATACATAAAATATATATTTTAAGAGTTTTCTCGTAATATTCAATGACCTGATAAATTTATGCATAAAAAAGAAAAATTAATAAACACAAAACTGTAATATAAATTTAAACATAAAAAAAAGGACACACATAAAAAAGTATCTACATGTACCTGTTGTTTCTGCTAAAACCTCTAAAACTGTTAATTTATATCCACACAAATTTATAATCATTAAAACTGTAAATTTACATGTACAAGTTGATTCCATGTCTCCAACTCTATGTTCATCGATTCATTTTTCAAATCCCGCTGCAGCTGCACGAGCCCTTCCCGCATGCCACAAATGCCCCACGAATAGAAAGAATCCTTGAAAAAAAATGACCTTAATTATGCAGATTGGTCTGAGCAAGTTCAGTTTTACCTAGGTATTCTGGATCTTGACTCAGCATTATTGACTGAAAGACCAGCTGCTATTACTGATCAAAGCAGCACACAACAAAGATCTCTTCATAAAGTTTGGGAGAGATCAAACAGATTAAGCTTGTTGTTTAAGCGAATGACAGTTGCGAGTGACATCTAGTCCACAATTTCAAAATATAGATAGTGGAAAGGAATTTCTGAAATTTGTGAAAGAGTGCTCTTAGTATGAATCGGCCGATAAGTCTCACGTCGGGGTATTAATGGGTGCATTAAGCACATTTATTTTGATGGCACTCGCACCATGCATTAGCACGTGACTGAGATGACTGATATAGCAGCAAAATTAACCACCAAGGGGATGAAAGTGAGTGAAAGTTTCCTTGTGCAATTTATTATCAACTCCTTGCCTCCTGAGTATTGCCCTTTTTCAGATGAAGTATAGCACTTTCAAAGATAAATGGACTATAAATGAACTCCATGTCATGCTCATTCAAAAAGACGCAAGACTCAAGAAACAAGGAATTCGCTCGTTTAACCTCATGAATCATAAGTGAGCTGATAAAAGCAAGCGTGAAAGAAAAGGTTAACACAAGGGCAAGAAAGAAGCATTAAAGCATAAAGTACAACCTAACCAAGTCCACTGGAAAGACATTAAAAAAGGAAAGTATCGTTTCTGTAATAAACCTAGATACTTTGCGAAAGAATGACTAAAGCGTAAGACTTGGTTCGAAAAGAAAGGTGAACCATGTGCTTTAGTATGTTTCGAATCAAATTTTACTGAAGTTCTATATAAAACATGGTGGATTGACTCTGATTGTACTACTCATGTTTCTAATACCATGGAAGGATTCCTTATGATTCGAACCACTAATTTAAGTGAAAAGTTTATCCTTATGGGAAACCAGAAAAAAACTCCAGTTCAGGGCATCACAACCTTTCGTTTGATTTTAGATACCGGACATCATTCAGACCTTTTTTAGACTCTTTATGTTCCTTCGGTTTATCGTAATTTGATTTCATTATCCAAAGTTGATTTCATTGGATATACTTTCAATTTTAGAAATGGATGTTTCAGTTTTTTTTTTTTGAGACAATGCCATTATTAGTTCTGAATATGTTTCTGATGATCTATATAAATTGAAGCTTGATTATCTTTTTCTGAATCTTTGTTGACCTTGCATCATAATGTTGGTACTAAATGTAATTTAGTAAATGAAAGTTCTGCTTACTTGTGGCATAAATGTTTGGGTCACATCTCCAAACAACGAATGGAGAGATTAGTCAAGAATGATATTCTTCCAAATTTGAATTTTATTGATCTTGATATCTGCGTGGATAATATTAAGGGAAAACAAACAAGACACACAAATAAGAAAGGAGTCACAAGAAGCACACAACTTCTTGAGATCATACACACTGATATATGTGGGCCTTTGATGTCCCATCTTTTTGTGAAGAAAATATTTCATCACCTTCATTGACGATGTTTTACGTTATGGTTATATCTATTTGTTGCATGTAAAATCACAGTTTTTGAATTCCCTGGAGGTATTTATTAATGAGGTTGAAAGGCTTCGCGGACGTTCTTATGAAGAAACGCTTATGCTACTGGAACTCATGCCTTATCGAGCTTCCTATCCTATTTTTAAATTGCTTTATTCTGCAGCAGCAAATGCTAGTCATAATAGGGGTTTCAACGAAGTTTATTTATACATTAGTAAATCAGAAGTCAATGAGGGTGCTATCATGAAAAAGTTAAAACCCCGGCCTCGAGGACGTAGTTATCCAATAAAACAACCCTGGATAGAAAAGTGAAAATCATTAGATCTGACAAAGGTGGTGAATATTATGGATAATATTAACTTGGAGTGGATAATGCCCTGGTCCATTCACTAAATTCCTTGAAAATCAAGTCATACGTGTTCAATACTCAATGCCAGGCACACAAGAGCAAAATGGTGTTGCGAAAAGACGTAACCGTAATTTAATGGATATGGTGAGGTGTATGTTAAGTAATTCCCCTCTACCCTTATCTATGTGGATGTAAGCATTAAAAACTATTGCCTATTTATTAAGCAGGGTTCCTACAAAGGCAGTTCCTAAGACTCCTTTTGAACTATGGACGGGAAGGAAACATAGTTTAAGACACCTCCATGTTTGGGGATGTCAAATGGAAGTAAAAAATTTATAATCCACATGAAAAGAAATTGGATTCAAGAACAACCAATGGATTTTTCATTGGTTATCATGAACACTATAAAGGGTTTAAATTTTACTGTCCAAACCATAGTACAGGAATTGTTGAAGCTGGAAACGCTAGGCTCATTTAGAATGGTGAAACCAGTGGGAGTATAGAACCACGAAATGTAGAGATTCAAGAAGAAGTTAGAGTGCAGGTTCCTTTTCTTGTACTTTCTTCTAATGTTGTTGTTCCTGCAGTTGTTGAACATATTGACGATTTACAAGAGCACCAAATTAATAATCAGGTACCCATAATGAAGTCGTCGATAATGAACCTATAGTAGTAGAACCACAAGAAATGGCTTGAAGAAGATCTCAAAGATATAGAAGATATTCTATTTCTAATGATTATGTGGTCTACTTGCAAGAATCTTATTTTGACTTAGGAATTGATGAAGATCCAGTTTCGTTTTTACAAGCAATGCAAAGTGTTATTTCTACTAAATAGTTTGACATCATGAAAGAAGAGCTGAAATCAATGGAACACAATGATGTTTGGGACCTTGTCGAATTGCTTGAAGGATGTAAATGAGTCGGTCGTAAATGGGTCCATAGGACCAAAAACAACTAATATGGCAACATTGAACGGTACAAGACCTGAGTCATTTCCAAAGGTTCTCTCAGAAAGATGGTGTTGACTACAAAGAGACCTTTTCACCTGTCTCTAAAAAGGACTCTTTTTTGAATTATTATGGATTTAGTAGCTCATTGTGATTTTAGAGTTACACCAAATGGATGAAAAAATTGACTCTCTGAATGGGAATTTAGAGGAAGATGTTTACATGGCACAAGAAAGCCTCCTGACGGTGGTATATTAAGTTTAATGATACCATTATTTACTTGGGATTTAAGGAAAACATCGTATGTCGGTGTATATATATCAAGGTTAGTGAGAGCAAAATTATTTTTCTGATTTTGTATACTGATGACATCCTGTTTGTTGCTAATGATCCTGGTTTGCTTCATGAGACCAAAGAATTTCTCACTAAGAACTTCGAAATGAAAGATACAGGTGAGGCATCCTATGTAATTGGAATTGAAATATTACGTGATAGATCACATGGATCATAAAGGTTTTCTCAGAAAGCATATATTAAGAAAGTTCTAGAGAATTTCGGAACATAAAAATGCTTTGAAAGTGGTGTTCAATTCAGAAAGGAGATAAGTTCAGTTTTATGTTGTGCCCAAAGAATGAATTGGAGCGCACACAAAAGCAATGCATTCCTTATGCATCCATTGTAGAAATCTTGATGTATGTTCAGGCTTGTACAAAGCTAGACATTAGTTTAGTTGTGTGACTCTTAGGCAAATATCAAAGCAACCCTAGAATGGAACATTGGAAAGCTGCAAAGTAGTGAGATACCTCCAAGGAACGAAGGATTGTATGGTCACTTAGTAGAAATTTGATCATCTCAAAGTGATTAGAAACTTAGACTCGAATTATGTAGGATGTGTGGACACCAGAAAATCCACATTTGGTTATTTGTTCATGATGGCTAGAGGAGTCATCTCATTTAAGTGTTAAACAGTCTATCATTGTTACTAGCTCCATGGAAGCTGAATTTGTGGCAAGTTTTGAAGCCATTATTCATGATGTATGGCTACGAAACTTCATTTCAAGGCTTCAAAATTGTCAACAATATTGCCAAGCTGCTGCAAATTTTCTGTGATAATGTCACAACAATCTTCTTCTCTAAAAACAACAAATATTCCAAAGATTCTAAAGATATGGATTTAAAATACCATGGCATTAAAGAAGAAGTTCAGAAACAAAGAGCATGGAATTGAGTACATCAGCACTAACCTCATGATCGTTGATCCTTTAACGAAAGGATTAAACCCAACAACTTTCTTTGAACATGATGAAAGGATGAGTATTACTAAATTTGAGATTTGATTCTTTATGTATTTGACACTATGAGCTCTTTTAAGTATTGTTTCTGATTCAAGTTTATCATTTGGTATACACTTGAATGATTATGTGATTGACAACAGGACTTGTCTTTAGATAAGAATAAAACTAGTATTGTCATACATGGATGGAACTATATTGTAATTATTGATGTGGAACCGCTATGTTTCGTATTTTTTTTTGCTTAATAATGATTTTTTGATAAACCAATGGAAGTAAGGATTTAACATTATCTGTACACATTATGTTTAAAGTAACACATGGGTCAAGTAGGAGAATGATGGAATATTTTATTCCCTTAAGTATCTCACGTGCCCTATACTCTTACTGGGCCCCACAGTTCCTATTGGTTTTATAAAACCCACTTTGATGGAAAGTGGTAATTAGGGTTTTAAAACTCCTATTTAAGGTGGTCCTCTCTCTATCCCACATGCACGTATCGTTCCTCTCCATTACGAAGTTTTTCACGGGTTCAAGAAGAGATAAACACAACATGAGGAATCTTCATCGAATCAATGGAACCAGGTACGCAATAATGTTTTCAGCATTACCGGTGGCTGAAGCTGTAAGAGGACCTTCCCTCCATCGGTGGTTTCAATTACAACTGCCCATGGAAACACTACTTCTAGTAATGTTCCTCCTACAGTTTTGGGCACGTTGAGAGGGAGAGTATTGCGAGATCGATATTAGGATGCCTTACAAATCACGATATTCCAAGACTAACTTTCCAATCCCAACAATTGTTACTATAGACATTGAATAATAAATAACATTTCACTTAATTAGATATATATCTGGTGTATGCAGGTCACATAACTCATGTTTACCAATTGGATTTTTATTCTCTTGGTCAATGTTATGGATATGCTTCCATGGCATGAATAGTTCTGTCACGACAAATAATTAGAAAATGAAGATCGATTAATATAATGAGCTAGGCATCATGGGGACGAGGGAGTTGGATGGGATAATGGTTGATACAGATCTCCCAGGCACTTCCCGACAAGGGGTGGACGTCCTGGATGGCCACCCAGATGGCACTGTTGCACTTGGACCCACTTCCAAATGCCAGCTGCTGCACCCTGTCGCCCTTTTTCATCCTCCCTTTAGCTTTTATGTAGGCGAGTTCAAACTAGATGGAGCTGGCAGAGGTGTTCCCGAAGTGGTGGAGTGTCATCTGAGAGGGATCCACGTCCATGGGAAGAAGTTAGAGGTTCTTCTCCATGGCGTCGATTGCGCTTGCCCGCTGCATGGATGCAGAATTGCTCAAACGCGAGCTTGAAATAGGGAACATAGAGTTTGATGGAAGAATATGATTTGGAGCTAGTACTAGTACTCATGAAAAGCTTTTTGGCGAAGAAGAGGAGCTGCTCGCTAATGGGGAGCACGAGTGGGCTGAGGGAGGTGATATTAACTTTTAGGGCGTCCGCAACAGTGGGCATAACGCCCTTGCATAGGGACACCCCCACAATCCCAGCCTCGTCTTCCTCCTGGTAAATGAATTTGAAGGCCCTGTCATCGGCACCTCGGTGGGTCATCACAAGGTGGAGGAGCTCGTACTTGGAACGAGCACGGTCGGAGTGTTTATTCGTGAGGAGCATATCAGCTGTAATAGATGTAATTCTTGTGTATTGATTATATATTTCACATGTACATGTATAGTTACGCAGAGGAGAGGGTCCGATTAAGTTTAGGAAGCAGACGGGGAATCTTTAGGAACAAGAAATACTGATTTACGGAATTTACATAATATTGTAACAATAGGATTGTCTTTTGATCATGACTTATCCTGCCTAATTAGTGAAGAGTCTGTTTTCAGTAAGGCTCTCTGTCTAGAATATTCTAAGAGATCTTTTTCACTGACATTCCCCCACAGGTTTGGGGTCTTGGCAAAGATGCAAAGCTTGATTAGAAACCAAGAAAATTGGCTCCGTGACAATCCTTTAGTGAATATATCAGCCACTTGATCAGAGAGACAACATTTAGAACAAAAATTGCAGGCGAATCTGATTTCAAAAAATTATTCTAAAAAAGTAATAAAATATACATAGGGCTACCGGAAAAGGATTTTAAACCAACAGATGTGGTAGCATGAAAGAACATCTAAAATTTAGAACATATAAATTCATTAATAGATGTCCAAATCCGAACTCCTCTACCTAGACCGTACACAACTTTTGTGGCCTCTTATTAGCACAAAGTAACTCATTTCATCAAGAGATAATTTGAAATATAGTTTTAATGGTTCTTACTGACCAAGGAGATCTGCACTAACTCTTTTGAATTCAGCCGCTAGAAGCTTCTTCTTCAAATGGAGTTTCCAGAACAGACACAGGACTTGGCTGCTCAGCTGCTTTACAGCTTGGTGGAGAATCTGATTCTTTAACATCTGAACAAGATATAAACGGAGAGTGCTCCACAGAAAAATCCTGAACGAGTAGATAAAAACTTAGCACATAGCTCTTGGCAGAGAAGAATAAAAACAATACCAACTTCTTAGACTAACAGATTAGTAAAGAAAGAATGAAACTGAAAAAATTGGAGTGCACAATAGGTATCAAAGACCAAAAGAATTTTTTTAACAAAAAAAAAAACAGTAGGGGAACCATGGCAACTGTAGAGAATAAATTAAAGCAGAATAAAGAGAAGCAACATGGAAGCCAAATGATTGCTGAGCTAAAATTTCTGAAGTACAAATACGAAGGCAAGATTTAAGAATCATTACAATTGGATTACACAAATGTGATCAACTGTATATCACTAGCATTTACCGCACACAATTAAACAAAATGAAGAGAAATCCAAAATTCTTGCAGACCGAGGCTCTCACATATACAATGGTTAAGTATAAGATGGCATTTTAAACAAAATATTCTTTAACGAAAGAACATAGATAAATGATGCTCATGACCAATGACACAGCTCTAACAGAGTGTCGTTTTAGAACATACATTCACATTCAAAACATTAAAATAAGGAAACTGAAAGAGGCAATAAGATTATATAACATAATCACATAGAAAGATGAAATTATAGACAAACCACCAACTTAGCTGACATTAATGCATGATAAATCCTAAAAATGTCATCTGGATCTTTCCGTATCTATTCAGCAAAACGAACATTGGGGTAGTTTCTCAAGTCGAACAATGTGCTCCAAAAACCCTCAAACTCACTCAACAGACCATAAGCTAGTGTAAATGCATTTATTGAAAGGTTCTATAAAAGATGAACCACAGTTAGAAGACGTCATTAATCAGGCCCATCTTAGTCAAACAAAATTGCTCTATTCGTTCTTTAAAAAATGGAAATCAGAAAAGAAAATAATTAACTTGAAGCATTTCATTATGGATTATTATCATCATAAGTTTAATGTCCCATGTTTGGTCATTCATTATATACTACAGCTTACCAAATCTACAGACAATCTTACCACAAAAACCTGTTCCCATAATACTTAAAAAATATAAAATTTGAAGCGATACAGATTGGCCCAAATGGAAATAAAAAAAGCATTTGATGGACAGAGTAAACTAATTAAAAAAGATTCCTCCTCTGAAACACATCAGGAACAAAACAAACCTCCTAGGTCAAATCCTTCTGATCATATATAATAGAAGATATAAACAATACCAAAATTATATTTTGAGCCGGAGAAGCTCGTCGGCTGGAGAGAACGGAGAAACCGGAGAAGCAGGACACTTGGAAACTCGTTGCCTGGAGAGACGGAGAAGTCGGAGAAGCTCGTCGCTTGAAAGCTCGTCGCCTGGGGAGACAGAGAAGCCAGAGAAGCTCGTCGTTTGCGTCGCTTGGACGCTCGTCGCCGGAGAAGCCACCGGGAATCTCGGTCACGGGAAAACAAGAGCGAGGAGAAAGGGAACGCCACGGCATAACCAGACAGATGGGAAGGCTGCAGGGTAGGAACGCCGGAGCTCGGCGCTGGAACGCCGGAGCTTGGCTGCGGGAACGCCGGAGCTCCGCGCGGGAACGCCGGAGCTCGGCCGCAGAAATGCCGGAGCTCGGCCGCAGAAATGCCGGAGCTCGGCCGCAGAAATGCCGGAGCTCGGCACTGGGAACGCGGGAATGCCGGGGGAACGCCGCGGGAACACCGCAATGCTCTTTTGCGTGCTGGTAATTTCCTTCGACGATTTAACTTTCTTGATTAGCCTTTTTTACTTGCCCTGTCCGTAGTCCCATTTCAAATGAGAAAAGGCCTAGGGTTGGCCCATTTTGCGTGGGCGGAATACTTCTCCGCCGATGGTCTTTTTGTCTCGTCGGCGGAACTTCGCTGAATCCTGTCCAATCGTCGGCGGAACATCCAAAGCCCCGCCGACGCACCCTAACACGCACCCCAGTTCGAACCCGTCGGGGGAACTCACATTTTCGTCCGCCGACGCACCCTTTCAAGCGTCGGTGGATAGTTACTTAAGCGCTGACGCACCCCAGTACGTAACCTGTTAGGGGAATACACCTTTACTTCCGCCGACGCACCCAATACGCGTCGGCGGACAAATAAATTAATCGCAGAAAGAATCCCCCGCGCCCTTCTCCCTACCCCGCCCTTTTCTCCCTCCCCCGCGCCCTTCTCCCTCCCCCGTGCCCCCCCGTGCCCTTCTCCCTCCCCCGTGCCCTTCTCCCTCCCCCACGCCCTTCTCCCTCCCCTGGCCTGCGCCCACGCCCTTCTCCCTCCCCCGCGCCCTTCTCCGTGCGCCCTTCTCCATGCGCCCGCTCCCTTCTCCCTCCCCTGGCCCCTTGATCAGAGGTGGGAGAACAAGTGAATGTTTTCAAGCATTACTTTTTTTGGAAATAGATTTTCAAGCCCTCATCGTAGTATAGCATCTTACGTCTTTGCTTTTTTTTTTTTGTTTTTAATTGTTGATACAACGCATCATAGCATATCCTATGGCACGATTCCATCTTCATATCCTATATTAATTTAACTTCAATAAGTAAGTCTACTTCTAATTGATTAGTTGAACTTGAGTGTTAAATATAAAAATGTAATCATGCCATGATGTTTTCATATCTAATATTTCTTCTTTCTACTTCTTCAACTTCTTTCTTCTTCCTTGTCCCCTCTTTTTGTGTTGGTTGGATTTTTTTACTGTGATGTCTATTGTGGTTATATCTAATTTTTTTTTCTCATGTTAAGGTGGTACGGAGTTGGATATCTTATAGGTGGTATATCCGGGTATATATAATGGCAACAGTAAAACTCACCTATTTGTTTATTGGACGGTAAGTTTTGATTACTTCTACTAATTCCCCAGGATTACTTTTTCAATTAAGTCCAACATTCTGTTGTAATTTCCAGGCGGATGGTTATCATAATACCGGATGCTACAATTTAAAGTGTTCTGGTTTGGTACAAGTTAGCAGAACTATATATCCTGGAATGAGTTTCAATTCAGTTTCTACTTATGGTGGCAGCCAAGTAGAGATGACGCTTCTAGCATTCTGGGTACATACCTGACGTTCTACTTCTTGCTTAAGATTTTCTATCTTGACATAGCAAAAACCAGGAGTACTTTTCGTAGCCAAATAATCTTGAACTTCAATACCTGGTTTGCAGTGCTTTATTATATCACATGAATAAAATAATTTCACGCACAAAACCTGGAACAATCATCAGAAAGCTAATTACCTTTTTCATATTCTTACTAAACACAGGACCAAGGAACCAAAAATTGGTGGCTGGGATACTACGGAAATAATGGTGGTAATATCATTTGGGTTGGTTATTGGCCAGGTTCCCTCTTCAACACTTTAGTTCAAAAAGTAAATGACTGGGGAGGTGAAACTGTTGGTGACACCACTAGGACTTTCCCTGAAATGGGTAGCGGCCATTTCCCATCTGAAGGCTATAAAAAAGCTGCCTATATGAGGAGGATTCAATATGTCGACCCAAATAAGGTCAATCTTGTCTGCCACGACTCTTTACTGGAATCTGCTTTCTATGAGTGTTACTATGAAAAGAAGGGAATTAAAATTATAAAGGGAACTTGCCGTTGGCTTTAGTAAAGGTCATGTCTCTCTATCTCTGTCATCTCTCACTCATCTCTCTCTCTCTCATCTCTCTCATCTCTCTCGACTCTCTCTCGCATCTCTCTCATCTCTCTCTCATCTCTCTCATCTCTCTCTCATCTCTCTCTCATCTGTCTCATCTCTCTCATCTCTCTCATCTCTCTCAATTCCCTCTCTCTCTCTCAACACTCTCTCTCTCATCTCTCTCTCTCTCATCTCCCTCTCTCATTTCTCTCCTCGTTCTTGCTCTCTGCTCTGTTCTCTCTTCTCTTTCACTTCTCTCTCTCTGTTTTCTCTCTTCACTTCTTCAAAATATATTTTTTTTTTCAACCATTCCGCCGACGCGTGATGTCCGTCGTCGAAAAAGATTCTGCCGACACGTGATGTCTGTCGCCGGAATAGATTTCGCAGACCAGTCCGTCGTTAGAATAGATTCCGCTGACGCCTGATATCCATCGGAATCGATTCCGCCGACGCGTGATGTCCGTCGACGGAATAGTTTCCGCCGACGCATGAGGTCCGTTGTGGGAAAATTTACTCCACCGACGGGCGCATGCGTCGGGCGAACTTTTCTGTTCACGCGACGAGGTTTTTGTCCTCCGACGGGTTTTTAGGTCGGCAAAGTGGTCTGCCTACGCCATTTCGGACGGCGCATGGCTACCCGTCGTCGGATATTCCGACGACGGGTATAACTGTTCCGCCGGCGCGATTTGCCCGTTGGCGGATGGGACTTTTTTTACTAGTGAGAGTGAATTTGGAAATTAGTTTATGGAATCATAGTAATGAATTCGTAAGTGCATGGTAAATGGACTGGTGCTGAGGTATTTAAAGAGAGAAACAAAAGAATTGGTCTAGTTATGGAGCAAATATTTAAAAGTTTTTAGGTGAGTGGACACTGTTAAGAAGACCATTGAATAAATGAACCATCTGTTGAAATTTTAATTTTTCTTTTGTAAATGAGAATTGCATGAACTACTGATCACATTTTGATCAGCAAGATTAATTGATTAATTTTAAGACCTTTCCACGAGGACGAGCAAATACTTAAGTTTGGGGGTATTTAATGAGCATTGTAATATGTGCTACGGTTTTAAGTCAAGTTTCATAATAAGTTGAGACCATTCTCACTAAGTTTTGGTGTTTATTTGTAGGTGTTAGAGCAAAAAGGAGCTCAATGATGCGATTTTAGCCGAAAACACCTTAATTCAGAGAAAACAGAAGTCGCCAAACTTTTTGTTCAATCTACTGGTTCAGTTTGTACCTCTTCTGGTCTTTGTTTCTCAAATGTTCTCTATGTTCCTCGTTTATCCATGAATTTTTTATGTGTTGGTTAATTATGGAATCTTGGGTTTCATGTTCATTTTACTTCTTTTGGATATCAGGTACATGACCCTTCAATAGGGATGGTTCTTGGTACAGGGCGTAAAGTCGGACTATTGCTTGAACTTGTTGATTTAAACATTCGACTTGTTGCTCGATCGTTGTTAAATTGTAGTTTGGTTGCATGTTCTTGTTTTGAGATTGCACTTAGGCATAGTCATTTGGGCCATATATCACCCACAAATCTCAATAAATTAGTTAATACAAGCCATTTTGGGCCAAGTTTCTTCATAATTATTGCATTGTATTAGTTGTAAGCTAGGCAAACATACTGTTTTACTATTTAATAAAAGTGATGTGTGTTCTTTAGCTCCGTTAGATATTATACATTTTGATTTTTGGGGACCGTGTTCAGTTCCATCGATGTTCATTAATATTTATCCAATATTGTCTGGATCCCTCTGCTATATTATTGTTATGCTTTTTACGACACTTGAGTTGAATTCTCCACGATGATTCACAGGCATATCATTTGAACTACGTCCACTCTTCTTTTGTCATCTTCTATGCCCAAACAGTTTTGGGGTGAAGCGGTTTTGACCTCTGTTTATCTTATCAATAGATTGTCGTCTGTAGCTCTGAAGGGGTCTACACCTTTCATTTAATTGTCTTTATAGTACGTCTCATGATTCTTTTTCACTTCGAGTCTTTGGTTGCATGTATTTTTTCTTACTTCCTACACATGAACGAGATAATTATCTGTTAAATCAATTATGTGTCTTTTTGGGTTATGGTTTTGAGTAAAAAAATTTCTGTGGTTACGATCCTCAAGCTAACATGTTCAAAACTCCAGATTTGAGGGGGGATTTTAAATTATGTACCATGTATGATTTAATAAGAATTCACCCCATAATAGATGCACTGCAAATTGCAATCTTCCGGATTAGCTTCCCAATCACAACGATTATTACTATAGACATCGAGTAAGGAACACGATTTCACATAGATCTATATATTTGGTGTATGCAACTACCACAACTGCTGTTTGCCAACTAGGGTTTAATTCTCTTTATTTATATTATTGATATGCTTCCATAACTTGCACGCTTCAGTCACGAGAAGTAATTAGATAATGAAGATCGATTAATATAATGAGCTAGCCGTCGTGGGACGGGGGAGTTGGATGGGATAGCGGTGGATGCAGTCCTCCCAGGCACTTCCCGGCGAGGAGTGCACATCCCAAAGGGCCACCCAGACGGCACTGTTGCACTTGAATCCGCTTCCAAACGCGAGTTGCCACACCCTGTCGCCCTTTTTCATCCTCCCTTTAGCCTCGATGTAGGCGAGTTCGTACCAGATGGAGCTGGCGGAGATGTTCCCGAAGCGGTGGAGCGTCATCCGAGAGGGCTCCACGTCGCTGGGAAGAAGCCGGAGTTTCTTCTCCATGGCGTCGATTACCGCTTTGCCCCCCGTGTGAATGCAGAAGTGCTCGAACGCGAGCTTGAAATCGGGAATGTAGGGCTTGATGGAAAAATATGATTTGGAGCCAGTTATACTGAAGAGCTTTTTGGCGAGGAGGGTGGCGAAGACGAGGAGCTGCTCGCTCATGGGAAGCACGAGCGAGCCAAGGGTGGTGATATTAACTTTTAGGGCTTCACCAGCGATGGCCACAAGGTCCTTGGACAGGGACACCCCCACCATCCCGGCCTCGTCTTCCTCCTGGTAAACGCATTTGAAGGCCCTGTCATCGGACCCACAGTGGGTCCTCACGACGTGGAGGAGCTTGTACTTGGAACGACCACGGTCTGAGGGTTTGTTGGAGAGGAGCATGGCTGCAGCGCCGACCCGGAAGAGGCAATTTGTTACGAGCATCGACTTCCTGTTCCCGAAGTACCAGTTCCGGGACATGTTCTCCGTGCTGAGAACGATGGCGTACGTCCCTCCGTGCACTTGCAACAGCTGTCTTGCGAGATCCACGGCGATGACCCCGGCAGAGCACCCCATTCCTCCCAAATTGTACGTCCGGATGTTCCCCCGGAGCTTGTACTTGTTCACGATCATGGCCGACAGCGACGGCGTCGGACTAAAAGTGCAGCAGTTGACGACGAGGATCCCGATGTCCTTGGGCTTCACCAAGTAGTCAATGTTCATGAACAGTTCATCGAGGGCCCCAAACATGACCAGCTCCGCCTCCTCTTTCGCTGCCGCCATTGAGGGTGATAAGTTCTGCGACAGCGGGGAGTGGAAGGCAGCCGTCGCGTATGTCTCAATCCCCATGCCGGACCGCTCCAGGATCTTCCTCTGGAACTCTAGTGCCTCCTCATCGAACCTGCCCGTCCGCTTCGAGTACTCCACCATCGTGGACAATGGCATTCGCAGCTCCTCCGGTGGCCGGTAGCACGCGTACTCCACCAGGTACACCGGCCGAGGCCGTGACAAGAAATACACGGTAGACGTAAACACGAGCACCGTCGAGCAAACCACAATGCTCGCCAAGTTATACCGGAGATGCGCCAAGAGCTGCCGCACATCCTCCGGCTGCATCCGGCAAGCTTCCACAAGAATCATCGCAATTAACGGAATCACCAGCACAGTGACTAAATGGGTGACCAAGAAGTGATACGCGAGTTTCACATACTTTAGGTACTTTATGCTCTGCAACAAATCTGGTTGCCGCCGAGTACCCATTTGCTGCTTCCCCATGTTCTCGATGTGTGCTCATCTACGTTGAGAGAAGAAGCTTCTCTTTGATGCCCTTTTGTAGATAATTGATCAGCTGGCGCAAGCCGTAAATTTCCTTCTCGAGCAATAAATGAGATTTATTGGGGCACACATGTTTTGCCTGCTTTGCAGAGAAAGGTCCTGCACGCATTGTGTGGCTGAGAGAACGTAAATGAATTAGTAAGTAATTAAAAAACCTCTTTCATATTAATTCGTCAGGATTATTATATACTCATATGTGCGTGAGACTAATCTATAACACTACACATCCTACAACTAACGTAAAAAATGAAATCCACTCAAATGAATTTAACGAAATTCCACGGAAATAGTTTTATTTTTTCAAAACTTCATTTCGTCAATCTCGTAGATTTTACCCAATTAATTTTGCTCCCCTCTTTCCTACCACCGGCCACAACCTTATCCACCGAACCTCGTAAGGTATGTTCAATACACCAATCTCCGGTATTAGGTCCCAAGAGTTAGAAACCAACCGCATAGGTCCAAAAGGAATGTAGAATTGGTTACCCTATGTCCATATCATTCTAGGATTCTCCTCATGAAATCTTAGAAGAAATAATAACAAGAAGAGGTTTTGGGATGATATCAGGAATTCGCTAATAGAAAAATGGTTCCAGCAGCGAATTTGTCCGCTGGCGGAAACTCCGGCAGGGGAAAAGGCGTCGGCGGCCAGTGAGGTGTCGGCGTAACAGTTCTGCCGAGGAAAACAACTGCCGAGCAGTGGTTATACCGCGGTTGGCGGGCGGTTAAAAGCTGTCTGCATCGGCGGAAGCCTACTCTGCCGGCGACAAGTCATCCACTGGCGATGGCGACTCCTCCAACGACAAGACCTCCGACGGCCCAAGGCAGCTCTGCCGCCGAATGCTCAACTGCCGGCGGAAGCCTCTTCCACCGGAGAAAATGACAGCTGGCGGAATGTTTTAAAAGCCGAGAGAGAGAGAGAGAGAGAGAGAGAGAGAGAGAGAGAGAATTGATCAGCTGGTGCAAGTCGTAAATTCCGTTCTCTAGCAATAAATGAGATTTACAGGAGCACACATGTTTTGCGTGCTTTGTAGAGAAGGTCCTGCATGCATTGTGCTGCGGAGAGAACGAACTAGAGGGGTGCAGGATTTTTCTCAAATAATATGGCTAACTGAGGTTTCATTCAATTCCGTCAGTGTCTCATTGAAGTTAGACCCAGCGCCATAAAAGACTAATCGCGACGTTCCTTTTTGTGACTGTCACTTTTCTTAGTTTTATAGCGAGTGTAGCTGTTGATGTCCTTAATTATGGAACACAGTGCCTAGCCTTCGTCGTATACTATGTTTGGACCAGAGCTCATTACTATGGCAAACTTTGGACCAATGCTCATTATTATGGCAAACTGCAACTTACGGCTTGTACATAGCACTTAAATTATGTCAACTACATCATCTCCCTCATCTAGTGTGATAAATGAGGAATTGGGACCAGCGAAATTAAAACCTGTGAGAGCAAAGGAGAAGATAAATATGGCGACAACTGAAAGATTCACGTGGTTAAATGAGTTAGTAAGTACTTAAAAAACCTCTTTCATATTAATTCGTTAGGATTATTATATACACATATGTGTGTGAGACTAATCTATAACTACATCCTACTACTAACATAAAAATTGAAATCCACTCAAATGAATTTAACGAATTTCTGCAGAAATAGTTTTATTTTTTCAAAAATTCTTTTGTTCAATCTCGTAGATTTTAACCAAATATTTGGTCCCCTGTTTCCTACCACAGGCCACAAAGAATTGGTTACCCTATGTTCTTATCTTGCTAAGATTCATCTCATGGAATCTTAGGAGAAATGATTACGAGAAGAGGTTTTGGGATGATATAAGGAATTCACTAGGAGAAAACCGTTTCCAAAGGTGAATTTGTCTGCCGGCAAAAGCTCTGGCAGTGGTAATGGCATTGTCGATGGCTGAGCTCTCGGTAGAACAGTTCTGCCGATGAAAACAACTGCCGGGCTGCGGTTATACCATGGCTGGTGGGCAGTTGAAAGCTGTCTCCGTCGGTGGAAGCCTACTCTGCTTGCGACAAGTCGTCCCCAGGCGGATGGCGACTCCTACGACAAGACCTCCGACGACACAGGGCATCTCTGCCGGCGAATGCCCAACTGCGGGCAGACGCTCTTCTGGCAGAAAAAATGATTGCCGGCGGAATGCTTTAAAAAATAAAAAACATATTTATGGACTCGGGGAGGTAGTTAGGATGGTTTGCAGTATCAAAGATATACAAAGTATCGGGCATTAAGGAAATAGATACGTATCATAGGTACGAATGGATACATTAAGATACGCATGGATACATTAAGATACACATAATATATATAGGTAATTTAAAAACCTTATTAAAAATATGAAAAGTACAAAGAATTATAAATATTATTAATATGAAAAATGTTATTTTCTTATTAACACAAATTTTTCAAAAAATAAATAACATTACTATCTAAAATACCACTCTTTCTTGCGCACTCTTATTAATTACTTTTTAAAGTTTTTCTTTCTTATTCAATAATTCATCTATATAAAATCCAAAAGAATTGAACCACACATTTATAAACTATATTAAATTAATTGAAGATTAGGATAAATTATTAAAACTATGAAAATTTTTCATAAAATAGTAAATATTTTAATCTCTATGTGGTCCAAAATGCATCCAAAACAGACTTTAATAAAGCCTTGAACCGATTTTTTTATCTAAAAACCCTTTTTTATCGTAGCAGAGACGAACCGGACCAAACCTGTCGGGTTCGCAAGTTCAAAGCCGGAGCGCGAGAGGTCATCTCTAATCTCCCGTCGCCGGCAGCAGAGAAACCCTAGTTTCCCAGCGCCAGCATTCCGGCTGCCCTTAAGGACGGCAACCACCATGGAATGGTCAGCCGAACACCGGCGACCGTTCCGCATGTATTTTAGTTGCCGGAGGACGAGAAATTTTTTTGGAAGATCAAAATAAAAGGTGTTTTTCGATGCCCCACTTACCGAACACGACATTTTTTTTGGAGAAGTATAAATTCGTTTCAACAGATTTCCTCGATAACTAGGGAAACCTGCCGATACGTGACAATACAGGGGTTGGTTTCCTGTAAAAGGAAACTCCCTTCGTATTTTGTATCCATAGATATGGAAACAGATACGTATCGGCCAGTATCGCCTGATACGTATCGATATTGCAAACCTTGAGGGAGGGAGAGATAGAGATAGAGATAGAGATAGATATAGAGATATATATAGAGATAAAGTTAGAGATAGAGATAGAGATATAGATAGAGAGATGGAGATACAGATAAAGATAGAGATAGAGATAGAGATAGAGATAAAGATAGAGATAGAGATAGAGATAGAGAGATAGAGATAGAGATAGAGATAGAGATAGAGAAAGAGAGACAGATAGAGATAGAGAAAGACAGAGACACACACAGAGAGAGATAGGTAGATAGAGAGAGAGAAAATAAATATGGTGACAAGTGAAAGGTCCACGTGGTTAAATGAGTTAGTAAGTACTTACAAAACCTCTTTCATATTAATTGGCCAGGATTATTATATACACATATGTGGGTGAGACTAGTCTATAACACTATGCATCCTACTACTAACGGAAAAAATGAACTCCACTCAAATGAACAAAACGAAATTTCAAGGAATTAGTTTTATTTTTTCAAAAATTCTTTTGTTGAATCACATTGATTTTACCCAATTAATTTTGGCCCCCTCTTTCCTACCACTGGCAACAAAAAATTGGTTACCCTATGTTCATTTTCTCTCTCTCTCTCTCTCTCTCTCTATCTCTACCTCTCTCTCTCTCTCTCTCTCTATCTATCTCTCTCTCTCTATCTCTATCTCTATCTCTATCTCTATCTCTATCTCTATCTCTATCTCTATCTATAAAACCGCTGCCTGGCAATTGTTTTCATCGGCACAACTGTTCTGGCGACACCTCACTCGCTGCCGATGCCTTTTCCCCTGCCGGAGCTTCTTTTGGCGGACAAATTCGCTGCTGGATCCGGTTTTTCTACCAGTGAATTCCTGATATCATCCCAAAACCTCTTCTCGTTTTTATTTCTTCTAAGATTCCATGAGATGAATCCTAGAATGATATGGACATAGGGTAACCAATTCTACATTCCTTTTGGACCTATACGGTTGGTTTCTATCTCTTGGGTCTTAATACTGGAGATTGGTGTATAGAAAATACCTTACGAGGTTCGGTGGATAAGGTTGTGGCCTGTGGTAAGAAAGAGGGGAGCAAAATTAAGTGGGTAAAATCTATGAGATTGATGAAATGAATTTTTGAAAAAATAAAACTAATTCTGTGGAATTTCGTAAAATTCATTTCAGTGGATTTCAATTTTTGCGTTAGTAGTAGCGTGTGTAGTGTTATAGATTAGTCTCACACACATATGCATAAATAATAATCCTGAAGAATTAATATGAAACAGGTTTTTTAAGTACATTCTAAGTCATTTACGTTCTCTCAGCCACAAAATGCGTGCTGGACCTTCTCTACAAAGCAGGCAAAACATGTGTGCCCCAATAAATCTCATTTATTGCTTGAGAAGGAAATTTACGGCTTGGACCAGCTGATCAATTTTCTACAAAAGGGCTTCTAAGAAAGCTTCTTCTCTCAACGTAGATGAGCACACATCGTGACATCGAGAACATGGGGCAGCAACAAATGGGTACTCGGCGGTTACCAGATTTGTTGCAGAGCGTAAGGTACCTAAAGTATGTGAAACTCGCATATCACTTCTTGATCACCCATTTAGTCACTCCGCTACTGATTACGTTAATAGCGATGATTCTTGTGGAAGCTTGCCGGATGCAGCCAGAGGATGTGCGGCAGCTCTTGGCGCATCTCCGGAATAACTTGGCCAGCATTGTGGTTAGCTCGATGGTGCTCGTGTTTGTTGGAACTAGTGAGTAAGAAAATACCTAATTAAACAAACACTCAGAAGATAGACAACTCTTTAATTCAATTATAAGAGGAATTCTAATAAACCTACCATAATTTTAGCGAAGTAATTTGCTAAACAAGGGTTACTAACACATATAATTACACAATTGAAATTAATCAACAACTCAAGTAATTATTGTAGACATTAACAATAAATTCAGAAACGAATATAATGATACAAAAGAAACTCACAATAAAAATTCATATAATCGTTTACTAAAAATACTCTCTCTCTCTCTCTCTAACAACTCTAATTGAAACAAGATAACAGAATTTAAATAAGCAAACATTAGATCACATAACAAACACATCATTGACTATAGAATAACTCAGATTCCAGCATGCTCTACATGTAATATTAAACAATTAACTAACCTATTTAAACAGAGCTACAACTAGAAAATTGTATGCAATTAAGTTTAGATTACAAAATTACAGCAGCAAGTGTAATAATATTTTTAAACTGGAAACAATAAATATACAATGAGGATTGGCAATTTCAAAATTAAGAACAATTCTAATTCAGCACAACCTACTATTAATCAATACACTAATCACAGAAGACAAATAGTAATCAGATCTGAATTAATAACACTTCTAATAACTAAATATTTAATCAAACCACAAACAGATAGCAATCTGATAAATTAAACAAAAAATAAAAACTTATCGACTACGGCGTGGAAAATCCACTGCCTTAAAGACGTTATCGGCGACCACGGTGCAGAGTCACGAGCTGAGCGTCTCCCAAGGATACACAGCGCTCTCAGAGGGACGTGCACTCGTCGCTGAGAGGTCGGAGTCGTTCAGGAACCCAAAACAAAGAAGATTTGTGCTTGAAGAAGATAGCACAAGATGAAGAAGATGGCAGCGAGAGATGAAGAAGAAGACAGCACGGAATGAAGAAGAAGACAGCATGGGATGAAGAAGAAGACAGCACAGGATGAAAAAGAAGACAGCACGGGTTTCTGTCTCTTCCGTGAAGAATAACAGAAGGTGTTTCGCCGAGGAAGAAGAAGATGATTCTCTGGTTTTTTTTTTCGTGTCGAGGGTTCTCGGGGAACCCCTGTTTTAACCCCAAATCACGAACGGGCAGAAACCCATTCGTGTTATGAGATCTGATTCAATCGGATCTCATTTAATGACTTTACCATTTTGAAACGGTAAAGTTAGAAATGGGTAAGGGAAGTGGGTCCCGACCATTAGTTGGGTCCCGAAACGGTCATTTTCCCAACAATCCCCCACAAAATGACACATAGAACAATTTATACTTGTTCTGGCTATAGAAAGAGTCGAATAGTTAAGTATCAATATCTTTCGATTGAATTGATACGTAGTGAAATGAGGTAAACAAACGGATCCACCAAGTGAAGTACTCTTAAACTTCGTGAACCTTATTTGAGACCCTCATAACACACACCGATCTCTTAATGTTTGAACGAACTCCGCGATAAAATGTTGAACTATTGTATGACCATGCTCATACCTCGGGATCTCATGAGTGCTCTAGCAAGACAAAGCCCTAGTCTTCCATAGGAGGCGGCCACACCCCCACACTCACGTAGGTGGATCCATCAAGTGCGTCTCTCTAGCACCACCACATATTGGCTATGAATCCATTAAGAGCAACTACATGCTCAACCTCACTCAATGATGAAACCGTCAAGTCCATCTATAGGACCACCCAAAGAAAGGGCTACAGTTTCTCAAATTTGAGCCGAAGCTCTGTATCACGTCATGAAACTGTCAAGTCCGTCTCTATACGACCACCCAAAAAATAGGGCTACAGTTTCTCACATTTGAGCATAAAGCTCAAACTCATGCCATAGGGATGGAAAATAATATCAAGAAGAAACTGGCTTCGTTTGACCACAAGAGAGGTATCCACCATTTTCTCCTTAATCAGAGGGCTTTAGGCCAATCCCCCTTGACGTATCCAGAACTAACTTTCTGGACAAACCCTTAGTAAAAGGGTCAGCAATATTTCTTTCAGATTTCACATAATCTAAAGAAATTACTCCATTTCTCAGCAATTGTTTGATCGCACTATGCCTAATGCGTATATGTCTCCTTTTGCCATTATCTATACTGTTGTTGGCAATCCTAATAGTTGCTTGAGAATCACAATGAAGGGAGATAGGTACACTCGATCTCCCCCACAGTGGCACATCTGCTAACAGATTTCTTAGCCATTCTACCTCTTGACCTGCTAGTTCAAGTGCAATAAACTCCGACTCCATAGTGGAGCGGGCAATGCAGGTCTGCTTTCCAGACTTCCAGGAAATCGGTCCTCTACCTAAAGTAAAGACATAACCACTAGTAGAACTAACTTCATCATTATCAGACACCCAGTTAGCATCGCAATAACCATCTAACACTGCAGGAAACTTACCAAAATGCAGTCCCCAATTCATGGTGCCTCTTAAATATTTCATCAAGCAATAAAGTGCATTCCAATGCTCACTACTAGGGTTATGGGTGTACCGACTTAGTCTGCTGACTGCATAAGCTATGTCTGGACGAGTGTAGTTCATGAGGAACATCACACTCCCTATGATTTTAGCGTACTCAATTTGAGACACACTCTCACCTCTATTCTTCTTAAGGTGGAGACTAGGATCATAAGGAGTTCTAACAGGCAGGAGATCAAAATAGTTAAATCTCTTTAACATTTTTTCCACGTAGTGAGACTGACTCATTGAGAAACCTTGTGCAGTCTTTGTTAACTTTTCTCCAAGAATAAGATCAGCTTCTCCCATGTCTTTCATGTCAAATTGGGAGGACAGGAATCTCTTGGTTTCAATCACCAAGTTCTCATTAGTGCCAAATATTAACATGTCATCCACATATAGACATATTATTACACAGTCTGATTCAGTTATTTTAGAATACAAACATGTGTCTGAGGCATTTACTACAAACCCATGTGTGATCAGCGTGTGGTGAAATTTCTCATACCATTGTTTTGGAGCTTGTTTCAATCCATATAGGGACATCTTTAATTTACATACCTTATCCTCTTGACCTTGAACAACAAACCCCTTTGGTTGTTGTATGTAAATCTCCTCTTCCAAATCTCCATTAAGAAATGCGGTTTTAACATCCATCTGATGCACAACCAAATTATGGATAGCAGCCAATGCAACTAAAGTTCTTATAGTTGCTATTTTGGTCACAGGAGAATAAGTGTAAAAATAGTCAATCCCTTTCTTTTGTGTATAACCTACAACACCTAATCTGGCCTTGAACTTATCGATAGAACCATCAGGTCTTAATTTCTTTCTAAAAATCCATTTACACTTAATAGGTTTACACCCCTTAGGCAAATCTACTAAGTCCCATGTATGGTGGGATTTTATAGAGTCCAACTCATAGTTTATAGCTTCTTTCCAAAAGCTAGCATCCACAGAAGTTATTGCTTCTGTATAAGTTTTGGGATCATCCTCGATCAGGAACGCTGATACTACATGATCATCTATCCTATCAGGGTTCTCAATCAGGAAAGCAGTAATGAAATCAAATCCAAAACTAGTTTCTGTCCTTTTCCTTTTACTTCTACTGGGCTCATCTTCAAATTCATTTACTCTATGAGAAGAACTAGGCAAAGACAACGCTACACTAGATGGACCAGGATCTATGCTAGTGTTTTGTTTCTTCCAAGGAAACAAGTGCTAAAAAAATTCAGCATCTCTAGATTCAGATATTGAATTTTCATCTAATGACATGAATCTATATGCAGCTGAATTTTCTGCATAACCTATGAACACTGCATCATAGGTTTTGGGTCCTATGTTAGTCCTCTTAGGAGCTGGTAAATTCACCTTGGCTAGGCACCCCCACACTTTAAGGATTTTCACGTTGGGGGTAAATCCTTTCCATAGCTCATATGGAGTTTTATCTAATTTCTTATGACGAACTCTGTTAAGTATATAACAGGCTGAAAGTACTGCTTCCCCCCACATGTTGTCAGGTAATCCAGAACTTATAAGCATAGCATTCATCATATCTTTGAGAGTTCAATTTTTCCTCTCAGCTATGTCGTTTTGTTGTGGAGCATTTGGAGCACTAAATTCATGTATAATTCCATTCTTTTCACAAAATTCCTTGAGGAATAGAGTATATTCTCCTCCTCCTGTCAGACCTAACCCTTTTAATTTTCTTGTTCAACTGATTTTCTACTACGGTTTTATATTTCAAAAAAGTCTCCTCTGCTTCATCTTTAGTCTTTAGGAGGTAAACTCTAGTGTATCTAGAAAAATCATCAATGAAGGTCACATAATACCTTCTACCTCCTTTACTAACTGTGTTTCTGAAATCCACTAAGTCTGTATGAATGAAATCTAACTGTTCAGTGTTTTCATTCTCCACTGAATTGAAAAACTTCTTGGCATACTTGGGTTCTATACACACATGACACTTAAAAAATTCTTTTGTATTCACAGAGGGAATTAAGTTTAGATTTCTAAGTCTTTTAATTGAAGCTACATTTACATGTCCAAGTCTTCCATGCCATAAGTTAATAGACTCAGCAATATAAGCAAAACTAGAGGATGGCTTTTCATTAATAATTTCAAATACAATGTTCAAAATGAATAATCCCTCATTGAGATAACCCTGCCCCACAAATTCCCCATTTTTGCTCATTACAATTTTGTCAGCCTGAAACACTAGTTTCAAACCAGCCTTATTCAATAGGGCACCTGAAACTAAGTTTCTACGTAAGGAGGGTACATAAAGAGTATTCTACAAGGCTAAGGTTTTGCCTAAAGTCAATTTATGCAGAATTTTGTCTTTGCCAAGAACGCCAGCTACACTCTGGTTTCCCATATAGACACGTTCACCATCAAGCACTTCTTCAAAATCATGGAACAACTCCTTGTTAGCGCAGAAGTGTCTAGTAGCTCCTGTGTCTATCACCCAATCTGTTTTGTTTTCCACCAAGTTCGCTTCTACGACTACTGCAGCAACAATGTCATCATTTTCAACAAGTTTGGTTTGGTTTGTTGGCTTGCTGCCAGCCTTATCATTGGTCCTCTGCTGCTGCCCTTGACGATGGTAGCATTGATATGCCTTGTGGCCAGGCTTCCCACATACGTAGCATTGAGCTTTTGGGTTCTTATTGTTGAACTTGATGATGCCAATCTGGTTCTTATTGTCTCCTTTATGTGGTCCTTTCTTTAGACTCCTCTTGAACCTATTCCTGGAAGAGAAGTTACTTGATTCAATTAAATTGGCCTTTGGAACTGAAATTGAATCAGAAATTTGTTTATCCTTGAGGCGATTAGCTTCTTCGGTTCTCATGTGGCTAATGAGTTCTTGCAGTGTGAGATCCCTCTTTTTGTGCTTAAGATGGTTTCTATAATCACTCAAAGATGGTGGGAATTTTACCAATAAAACATTCGCTTGTAGGATCTCACACATTTTCATACCTTCATTGAGTACATCAGTGACTAGGTTTTCGTACTCATGCATTTGTTCTATGATTGATTTATTATCAACCATCTGAAATTGAAGCCATTTTCCAACTACGTATTTTTTCTTTCCAGCATCTTCTCCTCCATATCTCTTCTCCAAAATTTCCCAAATTTCCTTCGCTGATTAATGGTTTATAAGCAGGTCGAAAAGATTGTTTGTCATGTGATTTATTAAATGACCCCTAACCATTTTATTGTCTTTTTCATATTTAGTCTTTGTATCTATTTCTGAAGTTTTAGTTCGAGCTAAAGGGGGTGTTACTAGAGGTGTAGTAGGGGGTTCAATCATGTTTGTCTCAGAGGGAGGATCAGAAAACAACACATAATCAACCTCAAGTTGTTCAAATGAGAGAGAGACTGAGAGAGAGAGAGAGAGAGCAAATGAGAGAGAGAGAGGGTGAGAGAGACACTGAGAGAGAGAGAGAGAGCAAATGAGAGAGAGAGACAGAGAGAGAGAGAGTAAATGAGAGAGAGAGACAGAGAGAGAGAGAGCGGAAGGACGGATGGACCGGTGGATGGACAAACGGACGGTTGGTAGGTAGGTAAGTATTCCATTTATTCTTTATCCAATTTCATCAAAACTTATATTGTAGACAGATTTGAAAAATCTTCGTTGTTCTTCATCTGCTTGATTTAATTCAAGTAGAGTCATTTTGAACAAAGAAGATGTTTTTTAACATCCATTGATGATTGTTTTAAATTCTTTTCCTAAAAACATCTTAATGGCTTTGATACCAAATGAGATTGAAAGAGCGGAATTCGTTTGAATTCATTGGTTTCCAGGATAGGGAACAACATACCCTGAACTTTCAATGATTTTTACCTTATTTGGGTTTAAAATAAGGGAAATTTGAAGACGATTCGCCAAAATAATTGTTTGGGCGAACCATTTGAGGTGAGAAAGTGTATCTTAAGTAATTCATCAGCTTTTGCAATAAAGAAGCATGAATATTTTCAAGCTTTAAGAGTTTTTTCTTAGTGCCTTCTAGAATAGATCGAAGTTGATCTATTTTTTCTTGACAAAGACTAAGTTTAGGAGTTAATTTACTAATTTTATTGTCAAAGTAAAATTCCATATGGGAATTTTAATTATTTCTTCACAACACTGCTAGAAAAGACTACTCCGCCGACAGGACGAAATTTGTTCGTCGGCGGAGTTCTCTTCGGCCGACGGTTATAATTAACTCGTCGGTGGTATTTCATTTCATCCGACCCAACCGCCGGTGGAAGGAAATCCGCCGGTTGGGCCGGATTTGGATGAGGTCCATACGGGAACTTTGGTCCCGATTTGAATGGGGACCTAAGTTCCCCCGCATTGTTACGCTCGTGTCGCGGGCGCGCGTGATGCACGTAACTGTTTGCGTTGTCTTCCCCTGCCCTGACTTTCCTTAGACGAAACTCGTCGAAATTCATGGAAGGAAACTAGCACGCGAAAAGGAAATCCGGCGTTCCCCCGGCGTACCACCGATGAAAGTTTTCCGTTGTACTCTTCCGGCGTCGCACGTACTGCTCCGGCCGAAGACCCATCTTCGACGGCGCAGCAAGGTTCGAAAACCCGGTTCATTCGAAACCTGTTGGGGCGATTTCCGGCGGCGTGCTCTGCGTTCCGGCCTCCCACCCGGCGTCGAACCCCTCGAACTTCCTCACCATTGACGGAAGACTTTTCCCCTTCTCCGCAGGTAATTAATTTGGACGAGATTGTTTGTATTTTTTTTTTGCTTTCGGTTCTCAAAACTGTGGATGATGTTCTTTAACTTCCTCACCTCTCGCTTCCACCAAATGTTTTCTGATATATGTAGTACAGAAAGTCTGAAAATTTTCTTTGTTCTTAATTTCATTTTGGAGGTTTGAAATATCGATCTGGGATCTGTTAGCTAGCTGGGGAAGGGAGAACCTTTCGTTTTCGGGAAAATAAAGTAAGTGTGTTTTTTATTTCCATCTTAATTCAGAGGAACTCTATTTCAATATTTTCTGAGTGCAATAGTGGATGTATTGTGGATGAGTTGAATGATATTTGTCCCTCTTTGGTAAACTTTTCTTCTTATAATTCAGTTGTTGTATTGTTATTTGAATACAATGTTATGGATTGATTTTTAATTCGATGGTGGATGTGTTTATTTCAGTGTATGAGCTATCGATGGTGATGTGTTGAATGGTATTGATAGTGTTTAATTATGTGTTGAATGATATTTTGTCTCTCTTCTTTTTCACTCTGTAAGTGTTCACTCAAGTTTAAACTCTCAGTGTTCTCTCTTGTTTTTTCACTCTTGAAATCTGTTTAAACTCTCAGTGTTCTCTCTTGTTTTTTCACTCTTGAAATCTGTTTCACTTTCGATGTGTTAATTAACAGCAATTGGTTAATTCGTGTATGGTTATTCCGATTTCTGTATTTCATAGGAATTCAAATGTAGAAATCCCTCTAAAAGTTTCTCTCTCGGTTTTCTCTCTCCTTCCTCTATCTCTCTCACTCTTATCTCTCTCTGTCTGACTTCATTTCAATTTCTCTCGGTTGTCTCTCAGTTGTCTCTCGGGGTTCTCTCTCTCTTATTATCTCTCTCTCTCTTCCTTTCTCTGATTTCACTGTCGTTAAATCTTACTCTCTCTCTCTCTCATTATCTCCCTCGATTTACTCTCAAATTCTATTTCAGACTTTAATTCTCTCTCCCTCTATCTCTCTTACCTTCTCTCTCTCTCTCTCTCTCTCTCTCTCTCTCTCATTATCTCCATCGATTTACTCTCAAATTCTATTTCAGACTTTAATTCTCTCTCCCTCTATCTCTCTTATCTTCTCTCTCTCTCTCTCTCTCTCTCTCTCTCTCTCTCTCTTTCTCTCTAGTCTCGGTTTTGTCTCAAGTTCGGTTTCACTCTTTAATTCTCTGCCTCCCTCTATCCCTCTTTCTTTCTCTACCTCTGGCTTCATCTCTATCTATCTCGGATTTCTCTCTTTCTCTCTCACATGGTTTTCTCTCTAACTATCACTCTAACTTTCTATCAAAATCTGTTTCTTATCTTTACTTCTCTCTCTCTGAATTCCTATCTCTCTCTCACTCTCAGTTTTTTAGTCTTTCTCATTCTCTCTGATTTCTCCTTTGTTAAATATTTCTCTCTCGGTTTACTCTCAAATTCTGTTTCAAACTTTAAATCTCTCTCCCTCTATCTCTCTAATCTTTCTCTCTTTCTGCCTCCTCTCTCTCTCTCTCTCTCTCTCTCTCTCTAATCTTTCTCTCTTTCTCTCTCTCTCTCTCTCTCTCTCTCTCTCTCTCTCTCTCTCTCTCTCTCTCTCTCTCTCTCTCTCTCTCTCTCTCTCTCTCTCTCTCTCTCTCTCTCTCTCTCTCTCTCTCTCTCTCTCTCTCTCTCTCTCTCTCTCTCTTTCTCTCTCTCTTTCCTTTTCTCTCTTTCTCTGACTCTCTGATTTCTCTCTAGTAAAATCTCTCTCTCTCTCTCTCTCTCTCTCTCTCTCTGATTTCTCTTCTCTCTCTCTCTCTCTCTCTCTCTCTCTCTCTGACTGATTTCTCTCTATGTAAACATTTATCTCCCTAGGTTTACTCCCAAATTCTGCTTCAGATTTTTTTTAGGCGATTATTTTTTGGTGTTAAAAATCTCTTTCTCTCTCTCTCTCTCTCTCTGATTTCTCTCTAGGTAAATATTTATCACCCTTGGTTTACTCCCAAATTCTGCTTCAGATTTTTTTAGGTGATTATTTTTTGGAGTTGAAAAAAATCGCTTTCTCTCTCTCTCTCTCTCTGTGATTTCTCTCTAGGTAAACATTTAACTCCCTAGGTTTACTCTCAAATTATACTTCAGATTTTTTTAGGTGATTATTTTTTGGTAATGAAAAAAATCTCTCTCTCTCTCTGTCTCTCTGTGATTTCTCTCTAGGTAAACATTTATCTCGCAAGGTTTACTCCCAAATTCTGCTTCAGATTTTTTTAGGTGATTATTTTTTGGTGTTGAAAACTCTCTCTCTCTCTCGCTGTCTCTCTTTCTCTCTCTCACTCTCTCTGATTTCTCTGTAGGTGATTTCTCTGACTTCATAGGGACAATGGTTTAAATAAAGTCTAGGTTGTGAGTTATTTGTTGACTCCTAAAAGTACTAAACACTCATTTCTTTGTTGTGTGTAGTCTGTCTTCAACAATTGTCGCGTAGATGGACTATTTTACCGACAATATTTGTAGGAGGAGTCTATTTGTTTATAGAATATGCAAAGCAGCAATTGGGGGTGCAAGGAAATAGTGTTATACGTTGTCCATGTTGGGAATGTGAGAACAATAGGTTTCTTGAATGCGAGAGCATCAGGTCCCACATTGTCCTGATTGGATTTGTCCCAATGTATGAAATCTGGAGACACCACGGGGAACTACCTGAACGTCGTGAAATCGACGTTGCTGTGGAAACTGGTCACAGCGATGAGATGGCAACAATGTTGCGTGATGCTTTCATACAAAATGTGGAGGATGCCAATATGGATGACGGACGAGAGGATCCAGAATTCCACAAATTTGAACACTTACTGAATGAGGCCAGAAAACCACTGTATGGAGGATGTCATAAACACTCCAAACTGTCGTTTATGGTACATTTATTCCAACTAAAGTGTTTGAATCGATGAAGTAACAAATCTTTTTCGGATCTTCTTTCGCTTATGAAGGACAATCTTCCATTAGATAATTTGCTTCCATGCAATTGGCATGAGTCAAAGAAAATGATGAGTGACTTGGGATTGAATTATGAAAAACTTTTTACATGTCCAAACAACTGCTTGCTAATCAGAAATGAATATAAAGATTTGGATGCGTGCCCAAGATGTGGTCAGTCGAGATGGTCAATTAAAAAAAAGGTAAGCGTTCAAGTACTACAAGGCCAGCAAAGATCCTTAGACATTTTCCTCTGATTCCGAGGTTGCAACGGTTGTTCATGTCTACTAAGACATCGGAGCTTATGACGCGGCATTGTTCGGGTCCACCTACTGAAGAAGGAAAAATGATTCACCCTAGGGATTCGATCGCATGGAAACACTTTGATTAAATGCATCCATCATTCAGTTCAGACATACGGAATGTCTGACTTGGTCTTGCAAGTGATGGTTTTAGTCCATGGCTAGTTATTATTACCATCTATAACCTGGCCCCTTAAGTTGGCAATGAAGCAGAGCTATTTTATGATGACCCTTCTTATTGATAGTCCGAAGTTGCCAAGAAATGATATTAGATTTTTTCTTGCAGCCGTTGATAGATGAGTTGAAGGTTTTATGAGAATCTGGTGTGAATACTTATGATACACAAACCAAGAGATTTTTTCAAAAGCGTGCAGCAGTCCTCTAGACAATATCAGACTTTCCTGCATATGCCATGTTGTCTGGGTGGAGTACGAAAGGTTACAAGGCATGCCCTACTTGTCACGTAAACACTGCTTCGTTATATCTGCCGCAAAGTAGAAAATGTGTTAAATGCGTTATCGGAGGTTTCTACTAGAGGATAAGCCATGGAGGGACGAGAAAAAATCATTTGATGGGACAGAGGAACGTGATGGTACACCCACATGCCTATCAGGAAATGATATCTTTAATTTATGGGAAGGACTTCAAAATATCGTGTTTGGAAAAGGACAACGGGCAGAAACCCGATATTTGCTTGGAGGGTGGAAGAAGAAGAGCATTTTTTTTAGCTCCCGTACTGGAGTACTCTGCTCATCCGCCATAACTTCGACGTAATGCATAACGAGAAAAATGTATGTGAAAGTATTTTGAATACCATTTTGGAGAAAGATGGGAAGTCAAAAGATAATATAAAATCGAGGTTGGATATGCAGGATCTCAAAATAAGGAAACCACTCCACCCCAGGCCTTCGAAAAAGGTTAATGGTAAGGTAATCATTCCTCGTGCTTCATACAATTTGACGAAGGAAGAAAAAACAAGGTTCCTCCGTGTGTTGAAGGAATTGAAACTCTCAACTGGATTTTCTTAAAAAATCTCCAGTCAAGTACAAGTCAAAGCGAGGAAAGTGATTGGTCTTAAGAGCAATGATTACCATGTTCTTATGCAACAACTCCTTCCGTTGGGGGTGAGGAAATCAATTCCTAAGCCCATTACCAAAGTAATAAATGAATTGTGCGGATATTTCAGAGAATTATGTTTTAAGCTGATTGATGTGAGGAAGATAGAGGACACACAATCAGCTATTCCATACATCCTGTGCAAACTAGAGAGGATCTTTCCACCGACATTCTTTGACATCATGATTAATGTGACACTACACTTGGCATCAGAAGTGAGATTAGCCGGACCGGTTCATTACAGATGGATGTACCCAATTGAATGCAATTTGCTTATATTGAAGAATTACATTTGTAATAAGAATCGGCCGGAGGGCTCTATTGCAGAGGGGGTACTTGATGGAAGAAGTGACAACTTATTGCGCGCGTTATATTGATGGGATGGAATCAAAAGTTACAAGGGCAGTACGATACGAGGATGTCGTTGGGGGCTGCTCGTCCATTTCTGCTATCCACTAAGGAGGCGTACCAGCTTCATCGTTTTTTTTTGTTCAACACTCCAGAGACTCGGTCGTACCTGTTGTAAGAATAATCAATTGTTTTTTAAGATACGTCTCATTCATAAATTGAATTTCCTCTAAATCATTGTATTTGGGTTCTTCGAAGGGAACATAAAGACCACTTAAGAGGGTTACAGACCCAGTGGACTGAGCATCAAATACAAACAGAGCAACACAACCAATTTGTACAGTGGTTTAGAAAACGAGTAAGTTGTTTACCCAGAATATGGGAATGACAATATTATGTATGTATCGAATGTCCCTCATTTGTTGACATTGTCACTAATTTTAACCATCAGGTAACCGATCTGATTCTGAGAACACAGAGGAATTAAAGAACCTTGCTCGTGGTCCATCTCGTGACGTTATATCGTATCAGGGATATTTTGGCAATGGTTACAAGTTCGACACGCAGGCCATTGACCTGAATCGGACTACACAAAATAGTGGCATTGCAACAGTGGGGGTAGGAGATGAGATATTTTATGGTGTCCTGCAGCTGGTTATAGAAGTTTATATTGGATCATGGACACCTGTGCACCTATTCAAGTGCAAATGCTACGACATGAAGAAGGGCATAGGTTGTTTCGTGTACGGGCTAGACTTCACATTGGTGAACACAACGAGACAAGCATACGAAGAAGAACCTTTCATCTTTCCAGGTCAAGCACAATAGGTATTTTATTCGAAAGACCTGATTGAGCCTTATTGGTGCGTTGTTTGTCGCTGGAGACCCAGAGACACCTACGGCATCCCCTTAGATGAGGAAGGTTTAAGGGCACAAGAAGATGAAGCATTGTTATTGGCACAAGATGCAGGAGTTGGAGACCCAGCAAACATCAATAGTGATGATGTGTTATATGGGTCCGTCGTGACCTTGGTCCAGGATTAAGGATCAATAGCGATGTCTTGGATAATTGAGTATGTTGAATCCATTGAAGTTTGAAAATATATCCGCTACATATAACTACAAATCTTATCTTCTGTTTTTCTCTCTCTAATTCAGTTTTTTTGCAGGGTAATTATACCACCGAAGGGGGACATTGTGTCACTTAGGCACAAACGCACCTAGGCGGCAACATCGGCTCGGGATCCATCGGGGCTGACTCCAGCAGCCCCTTCGATATCGGCCAGGGCTCCAGGAACCCCCTCTCCATCAGGGTTGACTCCTGCAGCCCCTTCGACATCGACCCCGTCTCCTGCAGTCGACCCTCCCTCAGAGCTTCCATCTTCATCAACGTTGCCATCTTTAGGTACTAACATGTTCATTAACTTTATTTCCTAATGCGTTTTTATAATTTTACTTTATTTAATTTCTGTTTCATTAATTTAATTTTAGAAGAATCAAGGCGCAAGTTTAGAGAGTTGTTCGCCTCTTACCAATACCCTGAGAGTGATGATTCAGGTACAATTACATTCATAATGCTTAATAAATTGACATTTTAATGTTGACTAAGTGTGCATTTGATGTAGGGGCGGTCCTAATGGAGGACATGGAGACTCAGCCTCCAGATTGGACTGTTGATGGGATTGAGGATTCGCAGTCTCAGGTACCACACGCCAAGCGTAAGGTGAGGGCGACGTCATTCATGCCTGAGAAAGAGGCAAAGATCGTAATCAAGAATGGGCAGATGGTCTCACCCGCACAGCATAACCTGTACTTTCTACTCGGAACACAAATTCGGGGTCAATTACATTTCCCGCTACATCTGCAGTGGCGTGAGCTCGGCCCGAATGAATTCAAAGATTGGTTCACAGAAATCAATGTAAGACCAACCACGCCCTACTTGTTTTTTGTAATAGTCGTAAGTACTAACAAAATGTTTTCTTAGGTAAGATACAAGTTTGTTAATGAGGAGGATCAGCCCGTGACTACAACCGTTGCGATGAAAGCTCTACAGCCGGTTGTGCAGAAAATTATATGAGACAAGCATACTTTCTATAAGAAGCAATACTACGATGGAAAGACCCCAAAGCAGTTAGCAGACTGTTCCATTGCAGGTATGGCTCCTGAAAACTGGACACTGCTAGTGAAATATTGGGATGGGGTAAAGGAGTCCGGGCGTGATGTGAAGAACAAGACGAACCGAGAGTGTATGAAGACGACTCACACACTTTGGTGTAAGTCTCTTGCCCGTTTTTTGGAAGAAGAGGTACGTATTGAGTTGACTTTTTGTCTGCCTAGTCAATACTTCAATTAATACATTGCACAATACTTATTTTAGGAAATTAAATTTTATGCAGAAAGTCTAAACTTCGAGTTTCTGATATCTTTCCTAAACGCACACAAGAGGAAAGATGGGACATATCCTGATGAGGAGACAACAACATTATGTGTAAATTATAAGGTTCCTGACATTTTCTCCTAATACCAAATGCATTATTTAATTAGGTTTTGTTTGTTAAGCAGGAGGAGCTTGTCCAGACCGCAACTGAGCTGCAGGTCCACAACTCGGCGAACCCCGCGGATTTGACACCTATCATATAGAGCGTCGCCAGCGATGGCCATAAGGTCGTTGGATAGGGACACCCCCACTATCCCGGCCTCGTCTTCCTCCTGGTAAGTGCATTTGAAGGCCCTGTCATCGGCCCCGCGGTGGGTCCTCACGACGTGGAGGAGATTGTACTTGGAACTAGCGCGATCAGAGGGTTTGTTCGAGAGGAGCATGGCGGCAGCGCCGAGTCGGAAGAGGCAATTGGTTATCAGCATCGACTTGCTGTTCCCAAAGTACCAGTTCTGGGCCATGTTCTCCGTGCTGAGAACGATGGCGTACGTCCCTCCGTGCACTTGCAACAGTTGTCTTGCGAGATCCACGGCGATGACCCCAGCAGAGCACCCCATTCCTCCCAGATTGTACGTCCATATGTTCCCCCGGAGCTTGTACTTGTTCACGATCATCGCCGACAACAACGGCGTCGGACTGAAAGTGCAGCAGTTGACGACCAGGACCCCGATGTCCTTGGGCTTCACAAAGTAGTCAATGTTCTTGGACAGGGCATCGAGGGCTCCGAACATGACCAGCTCCGCCTCCTCTTTCGCTGCCGTCATGGAGGGTGACTGGTTCGGCGGAAGTGGGGAGTGCAAGGCAGCCGTCGCGTATGTCTCATCTCCCATGCCGGACCGCTCCAGGATCTTCCTCTGGAACTCCAGTGCCCCCTCATCGAACCTACCCGTCCTCTTCGAGTACTCCACCATCGTGGACAATGGCATTCGCAGCTTCTCCGGTGGACGGTAGCACGCGTAATCCACCAGGTACACCGGCTGCGACCGTGACAAGAAATACACGGTGGAGGCGAAGATAGTCACCGTCGAGCAAACCGCCACGTTTGCCAAGTTATACCAGATGTATTGAACCCAAAGCTGACGCACATCCTCCGGCGTCATCCGTCTCATCGCCATTACCAGAATCACCAGCAGGGTGAGGAAATGGGTGATCATGTAGTGATAGCCGAGATTCACGTGCTTAAGGTTCACACTCTGCAACAACTTCCGCAGCCGCCGAGAACTACCCACTTGCTGCTGCCCTATATTGCTCCCGACGTCGCCACCTCCATCTATCCTCCAATGCCCTCCTTCCTTCGTCTACCTTGAGAGAAGAGGCGTTCTTCGATGCCCTTTTATTGCGGCAAAGAGTACGTACTAGAGGGATGCACGATTTTTCTTTAATATGGGATTAATATTGGAATTCCCACGTATATATGGATGAAATTCTCGCCTTATAAGTGATATAAGTAAATATGGTTCCCAGTCTTCTCCATAAAACAAAACATTAACTGCGGTTTCATTCAAATCTGTCAGTATCATTGAAATTAGACCCATTGCCATAAAAGACTAATCGCGACGTTCCTTGTTGTAACTGTCACTTTTAATTTCTTCGTTCCATATACAGGTACTGTTGTTCATGGGTACCAATCACTATATGTTTGGCAGAAGTCTGTTGCTATATATTAATGTCCAATACAGTGCTCAACCGACGTTGTAGACGGTTTGGACCAGAGCTCATTACTATGGCAAACTGCAACTTAGCGACGACAGTTCATACCAGTTAAGAGTATGTTATCCACATCTCCCTCATCGAATGTCATACCACTTAAAGTATGTTATCAACATCTCCCTCATCGAAATGTGATACCACTTAAAGTATGTTATCGACAACATTTCCCTCATCGAATGTGAAAATGAGGGATTGAGACTAGCGTAGTTAAAACCCATGAGAAAGGTCTCAATGAGTTCATCCACTTTCTTCTGTTTGAAACATGAAAAAAATGATTTTAACAAAATTCGCGTGAATTAGTTTTAATTTTTCAAAGATTCTTTGGCCAACTTTGTATATTTTACCCAATTTCTGGTCCCCTCATTCCCACCACAAGCCACAACCTTATCCACCATACCTTATAAGGTATGTTATTGGCACCCATCACTAGTAGAAAACTGGCTTTTAGGGGTGGTTTAAACCCGCCTCTGATGAGCCATAATCCATCCCTATTCTCATTAGTGGCAATCCAGTAACCGTCCCTAACAAGAAAGTAGCTAATGGGATTTAGAGACGGTAAGGACTGTCAATAATAAAAAAAATAATCCCTATTACTGGAAAACAATAGGGACAACATTCCATCGTCCATGATAAAATAATTACTAGGGATGGTTCAGTTCCGTCCCAGATGATGTGTTTAGGGGCAGTCTCCGACATCGTCCTTAAAACTTTTTAGGGGTTGTTCATTCACCCGCCCCTGATTTTTTTATGGACAGCAGTGACAACCACCCCTAAAAATCTTTTTTTTTTTAAAATTATTTTTTTCTTTCTAAATTAAAATTGTATAAATAACATTAAATATAAACTAATGTCATTCTCCAATACACCATAATCCATTCTCCATTTATTTAAACAACAACAACAAATTGTACAATTGGAAAGAGACAAGTCAAAAATTACAATGTTACCAACTAATTCTGACAAGACAAGCCAAACCAAATACAATTGCAGCAAAAAATGAAACATTTAAGCATGCAGCCCATCAACCAAATTGAAGGATGCTATAGAAATATCTCCCTTTTCATTTATTGTTGATGTAGTTTCCCATGTCGAGTGTTATTCACTGCATCAACAACTCCTTGTGCCATTGACTTCATTTGATCTGTAGTTTGCTTCGTACTTCATCTTTCTTCTCTGATAAAGAGTCTGAAACATAAAGAAACTGAGATAAAACACAATAAAAGGAACAAGCAGCAATGAAGATGGTCTTGCATTGAATACTTAAGATCTTCATTATACTATAACTACATAAAGAAACTGCAAAATAAAATTTCCCAACCTGATACTACTAAACCCGATACAATAGGTACCTGCACAACGAGTAGGAAAATGTATGAAAGGATAGACAAACAAGCTGAGGGCTTGAGAGAAGGCTTCAGATATAGTTGAAAGAGACTCTTTCTTCCCTATTTCAGATTTGTTGTAAGTTACATGCTAAGGGGAAAAAAGAAAGATAGAAATAAGTACGAGAAACAGAAAATAAAACCAAAAAAAAAAAAAAAGAAAGGAATGAAGCAAACGAACTAATGCTTTGATCATTTAGGAAAACAAAAGTTACTCCAATAAAAAAAATTATGGTTGTTAGAGCCAATTGTGTATTGAAGAAATGTATATGCAGGATTATAACTTTTAATAAGATGATTAATTTAACTATGAAACAATATTGTGTGTTTGACACTGAGTGGATTGGAGTTTGGATTTGGATTACGGACATACAATTCTTGTTAAGATTTAATATGATTTTTAAAATTGATATATCTGTGTGTGTGTGTGTGTGTGTGTGTCATACTCTCGTTTAGTTTACATTTATTTCACAGCTCTAATCTTTAATCAATTAATAAAAAGCTACAAGACTCTAATATCTAACCTGAATTAAATATATTTATTGATCTGGATTAAAGTAATTAAAACCTGTCAAAAACATATAGATCAAATAAACAAATCAAGAACAAAAAAAATTACCCAGTGAAAGTAGCATTTCTATTTAACTTATAATATAAAGGAAAAATCATCGAAATTACATTTTTTATGCAAAATCAAACATCAAATATTGTCCTATGACCTGTAAACATAAATTTTCAAACAATATATCAGAAATTAGATAAATGGCAGATTCCCTTTCTCTCTCTTTCTGAGTTAAGTGAATATATGACTTAGCGTTCTACCTCTTTTTGGTCAACTGCAGACTACATTAGGCCGGTTAGGTGAACATCTGAAAAGAAAATCCACCCATTCTCTCTCTTCTTCGGTTCCTTTCTATGATTCTATCTCAATTTCCTTTCGATAGATCATGACGAAAGTTGGTTTCCTATTTGGGGGTTCGCATGCTTCTCTCTTATTGATACAACGAACCTATAAAAGAAACTCAATACCACATAAGACAGTTAAAGAGTTCTGGTAACAAATGTCTGAGGAGAGAGAGAAACGAGGAGAGAGAGAGAGGGAGGAGAGAGAGAGAGAGAAACGAGGAGAGAGAGAGAGGGAGAGAGAGAGAGGGAGAGAGAGAGAGAGAGTGAGTGAGAGAAACGAGGAGAGAAAGATAGAAACGAGGAGAGGAATAGGGAAATGAGGACATAAGAGAAACGAGGAGAGAGAGAGAGAGAGAGAGAGAGAGAGAGAGAGAGAGAGAGAGAGAGAGAGAGAGAGAGAGAGAGAGAGAGAGAGAGAGAGAGAGAGAGAGAGAAACGAAAAAAGAGGGAGGAAGAGGAGGATATACCTGGGGATTCCGAGGTTAGGGATTCTGAGAGGGGAAGAAGGTTTCCAAGCGGGGAAGAAGGTCTCCGAGCGGGGATTTGGGGGCGTCTTTCACGGGAGAATTTAGGTCTTGAGCAGTAAAGAATACGGGAGTCAGCCCTAAAAATTAGGGTTTAATTTACGGATGCTTTAGGTAGACCACCCCCTACTAATATGATGACAGATGGTTTGTGGACAGCCTGCCCCTAGTTATATGCATTAGAGACATTTTGTTAGTTGCCTGCCCCTAGTAATATACATGAGCAATGGTTTATTATTTTCCCGTCCCTAGGTTAATTAGTCACCCCTAGTAATATACATTAGATATGTTTAATTAGTCGCCCGAACCAAATAATATGCATTATGGGTGGTTGGTAATTCGCCGCCTAATTAGAGACGGGTTTGTCCTAGCCCGTCGCAAAAGATGAAATCATTACAAAATCAAAAAATTCATGCAGAACCAAAGAACCACAAAAATCACAGAGTCGTGGAGGATCAAGTGCAAGGGTATGTCTAAAGATGACTCCAAAGTAAGACTACAGAAAATATTATTGAGGATGGGTACAATACCAGTTGAATGGGAGTTCTTTCTCTTTTCTTTGGTGCAGTACTCTTTAATAAACATGCAAATCCCTTTCTGAACAATGAAAGGATGGACTAAGAAGAAGATAAACATTATATACCCTTCTAAAGTATCCACCATACTCCAAAATTATGGTTTTACTCAGTCTAGTGCCAGAACTGATTACTCAATATTCACTTCCAACAGAGTGGAAGTTTTCACGAATTTGCTTATTAATTACGTTGGCAACCACGCAATAATGAGTCAAGCTGCATCTCTTTCAAAAAACAAAAAATTGTGTTGATCAATATTTTCATATTAAGGACTTGGAAAATCCTAGATGCACCCACGCCACGTACCTCCCTCACGTACCAGCCAATCTGAAACACAGCTGACTAGGGTTTAGCTTTTAGTATTTAGGATCATATAAAACAAAAATATATTTTCATCTTTTAAAGCGTTTGAGATTGGCTGGTATATGAGAGAAGAATGTGACGTAGGTGCAGCTAGCATTACTCTAAAGGACTTAGGTTAGATAAGATATTTTCTTGGGATCAAGGTGACTCACTGTGCTTCCAAATAATTTTTCTCCACAATAGTACACAATAAATATTTTTCTTTTGAGACTGACAAGCTTAGAGCAAAACTTTCTCGCGTCACAACTGTTCAAAACTATAAAATATCTTTCAACTCATATTTTGCCTTGTGGTTCGTCTTCACTACTTGACAATCACCAGACAAGAGATAAATTACTCAGTTCAGATCATATGTCAATTTACCCATGAAGCACGCCAACAACATTTTAATGTTGCAATGTTTGTTGTCCGTTAAGGCATCCCCATTTCAAGGCATTCTCATGTGCCTTTCAACTTCCTTCCAGCTGCGTACTTACGATAATTTGGATATGGCTATATGGCACTTGACTTGTCGCTCTCATTCTGGTTATTTCAGCATCTTAGGTGATACTCCAGTCTCCTTGATCCTAGAAGCAGTCAGTTGTTTCTCGTTCTTTACCTGAAGCTTCGGATTTTAAAGGTTTGGATTATTTGGACTTGGGTTCGCAGCTGATCAACTGATGTGATCTACGGAAGACGTTTAAAACCACAAAACAGGTGTTCGCTTCTCCACTTCCGGACTTAAAAGCAACTAGAAACAGGGAAGTGAACACGATTCTGATCTCTCCAGCACGTCACATGCCCTCATAAGAGGAAATATGCATCGAGCCTCAAGGTGATTAATCCATAACGCTTTTGTGCTACACCCCTAGAACCCACGTTGGTCCTTCACTGATTTTTCACGACCATCCCTAATTCTACAACAAAGTTTGTGTTTTATTGAGTACGGATTGATACGTATGGAAGACGAAACTTACCAGGTTGACTTACACTCTTTGTTTTCTTATCTCTTGGTGATTGAAAAAAATAATCATTGAGGTACATGTTTTCAGCCAAGATCTTCCTTTACAGAGAGCTTCTGATGGACATCTTTTTCTGAATTGGATGATTATGGATTATTGTTGAGTCACATTCTGTTGAGAATTCCATTCTTTGTTTTGTAATTATCCTTTAGTGGATCTGATTTAAACTTCAACATTGTATGTTGCTTCAAGAACTTATGATAGGTATTAATGGATATAAACAAATTTGAAACCATTTCTGTCAAATTTAGTGGCAAATATTTTGCACTTTGGGAGTTCAAATGAAGACGAGGATTATTTGGAACTCTTGATGGGTCTAAAGAAAGTAGAAGGTGTTGAAAAGACGAAGAAAATTTGGAAAACGAAAACTCACAAGTTATTACTTGGGGTACTCAATGCAGTTGAACCTTATATTTGGTTGGGCACAAACGACTCTAGATAAATTCACCTAAATATAATGGACGTGTCCAGATTGATCCCACAGAGACTGGTACTACTTACTTGGACATGAATTCTCTAAAATTATATCTAACTACTAAAATTAACAAGAATTGTCACAATTATCAAAATTGTATAAACTACAAAAAGATACAAAAATTACTAACTACAGAGTCTACCAAAAGTGATAGACTCTCACATGATTGAAGCTCGAAGAATTGGAATCAGGGGGACATGCATTCATGTGATAAATAGATAAGCAAGCAAATTCAGTTTGGTGTGTAATTCCTATTGCTTGTTAGTGGATCTGGAATTCAGTATGCATAACCCTCTCTTGAGCCATTATAATCGTGCCTCCATCCTTAGCCCTATTTGTCTTTCGAGGACAAAGGTCTAAATCAAAGGCCACGTGTGTCCAGACGCTTCTCATAATGTCCATTGGCGCACCCTCACCTGCCACGCCCATCCTTACAGTCGATTTGGGGTCACACACAGGTTGAAAGGTTTCTATCCTCTCATACCCTCTCGGTCTCAACAAGGTCATCAAATTTATACGACGAGGTATTCAAACCCATTTTATACAACACATCCCATAATATCAACCGCACTAAAGTAAAGATGGATTACACTAATATGACCTAAACTTACCTGAATCCTTACCAAATATCCTCAGGAGTGTTTCTCCCTTCCACCAAAGCTTGCACAACTTCTAGGGCACCGAGCCACTATGCCCAAATGTCCATTTATAACGCCTATTTACAGGGGAGTCCGAAAGATTCTCCTAATTTTTATGCCCTTAATGATCTGGTGCCAAGTGGCGTCTCCTTGGCACCAAGTCTTGGCACCGAGCGTGGCACCACACAATCCCGTGGCATCGTGCTATGTGCTCCATCGTGCCGCCAGCGCTGGGATTGGGCTCTGAGGTGCTGAATATGTGAGAATGTGCATTGTTGTGCTGAGATCGGGTACCGAGGTGCTGGATAAGCAAGGAAGAGAGCTCCTATGCTGAGATCGGGTGCCACGCTCAACAAAGAAAAGTTCTTCTGCTCCGAGTTCCCCTGCATTGAGTTGGGCACCCAGGCGCTCGACACTTATTCGTTTTGCTTGCTCGCAGTCCTCGTTAGGGCGACACCATAGCTTCGATCCTGGTACCATGTGACGTCGGTCAGTTAGCTTCTGCGATTGATACTCTGATGCTGTGGCTTCGACCTTGGTACCATGTGGTGTTGCATACTTACTCATCTCCTAAGCGCTATGGCTTCCATTGTGGCACCATGGCTTCCATTGTGGCACCATGTGGTGCCAGCTTCTGTATTGCTCCAAAAAGGGGTCTTTTTAGCGCAGAAATTTATAGTTGAGCTCCTTCGTTCTCCACTTGGTGTTTTCCTCATTTTGGCACATGAACCTACAAACAAACCCCAAAAGTGATTCAGAATGATTTCAACCTATTATAGAATACAGTCTAAAAATGCAGCATATTTTCAACTAACCAATATTGAACTAAGTCTTCCATCTTTCTAGAATGTTGCTGATATATGGAATCATCTTAGAAGAATTTGAACTGCAGTATGAAATTGCCAACATGATCCAAAAGGGTAAAACTATTTGCACCTTGTATGTTAAACTGTTAAAGTTTTTCACAGACAATCTCACCTATTGCATATGCTGAAGTGAAGAAAGAACAAGAAGGGAAGAGTGATGCAATTTCACAAGAAGCTTCGGCCTGAATTTGAGATGGGAATGGGGACACTAATCAATCACGGTGATTTAAATATGGAATCTGAATTTGAGGAACATATTCCTGAAGAAAGACAATTGAAATCACAAGCTCAGCTAGACACAAACACTAATTCTATTTACAGAGCTATTTGGTGCCTGCCCTTTAATGAACTTGGGCATGTCCAAGTCTCACTATCGGAAGCGCAATATATGAAACTATTTTATGAATCCGGCCGTATCATTTTGGATTGCAGATTCATGAAGAATAAGCAAATTCACATGGTTGTTGTTACTATGAGGTTTGATAAAGAGACCAAACACACAAACAAAGCATCGATCACACCGCAGGATATTTAAAATATGATTTAAGGTTCAGTGGAAACAACTCTTCCAGGTGTTATTTCCACAATTTTTTTCTTTTTCTGGAATATCACGTAAAGAAAGTAAGTGTTCTCCTTGGTTTCTTGATTTAGCAGCCTTTAGCAACATGACTAACAAAAAACTCGAGTTTGTTGATTTATAACCTTGATTCTCAAATCTGTTAGTCTCTACTGCAAATGGCAGATTATCACCAATTCAAGAAGTTGGTAGTGTTCGTTCATCTAACTAATTCTAAAAAATCCATTTGCCTTCCTAATATTGTTTTTGTTCCTCCGTTAATTGCCAATATGACTTTTTTGGGTAATTAAGTTACCACAATCGTTTAGATAAATTTTCTTCATGTGGTTGTAACGTGTAGCACCTTCAAATGAGGTAAGGTGTTTTTATAGGTTGTAGTGACAAACCAAAAGCATATATATGTGATGAACCCCAACATCACTGCATACAGTATCCCGCAATGTTGTTTTCTTTAAGAATTTGTATTTTGATGTTTCACCTTCAAATACATCTTTTCCATGTTCTTCCATTTCTTTGTTATGCAATTTTCAGATTGATCCCTCAGTTCTGGTCCACTATTGAAGCTCCTGCTCCTCTTATGATTCCCTTCCTAATCGTGAGTTTGAAGCTTCTCCTACTATCACTGCTACCATTGCAACATCACCAACTTTGCCTCCTTTGAAAAGATCCACTCATGTAAATTTCGTAAAACATATGACCAAGAAACTCTATTTAGTAGCTTCATTTCTCTCAAGATTACTTCTACCTATAAACAGGCAATGGGACAAACATGCTGAAAAAAGGCTTCCATGGATAAGGAACTTGAGGCATTGACCAAGAATTATACTTGGGATCTAGTCCCACAGCCATCTCATAATTCTGTCATTTGGAGTAAATGGGTGACCGGCCCACCACCCGAATGGCAAATCAGAGGATAAAGATACAAAAGTTCCACGAGTATTTTACGGACCGATGACAACAGCCCGACCATAACGCTTCAAGGAAACTTTTAACACTTTAATCCAAAAATATTTTTAAATTCAAAATATTGTCCTCAATTTTAATCTTGACTACATCCACGTAATTCAAGTGGAAGTTATTTAAAAAGATTTCTTAAATTTAGGACGAGAAATAAGAAGTGAACCAAAGTAGCAGGCTTTCTTGTCTATTAGCTAACTACATTCTCGTGACATTGTTTTCTATTTTTCAATTTATGTAAAGCCTAGGCTATATAAAGCCTCTATTGGTGAAGGAGAACAACTATGAGATTATTTCTTCTTCCTTGTTCCTTTGCGAACTTTGAACATATTGAGAATCCAACGTTTTTGTGGCATTCAATCCCAACTTATGGAGTGAAATTTTCTATACAAGTTGAACTTTTGCATTCATTCATGGCATCCAATTTTTCACCCTATATGAAAATTTTAATTGGTTTCTAGTGCATCAGTCTTTCTTCGCACAACCTCCATCAAGTCGAAGCTCTTATTTGAATAAAGATCCATTCCACATCCACGGTTTTCCTTTCCACGAGCAACTAAATTCACATTAAGTGGTATCAGAGTTACATTCTCATAAGAATTTTCTTTCTTATCTATTTAAATTTTTCTTTCAATTTCTCGAGTCCATTAAAAAGAAAAAATAGTGTTGGTCGTTCATTATGTGTATTGCGCTTGTATTGATATTATTGTTTTTCTTTCCAATCTCTGTTGTTTTGTTAATCACGTTTGGCATTGTTTGAACATTGGAAGAAAAAGGATCGATTTTTAGGTGCCTTACCAAGAACCTTATGATTGTTTTTTTTTTTTGTAATCTTTGGAAGTCAATATTCATCTTATCTTTCCGTTCCTTGTGTTTCGAGATAGTTAAAAAAAAGGAGAAGAATAATTGTCGAGGGTCAAGTGCTTTAATTGTAGACTTTCAGAAAAGATGAAGAAGAAGAAAAAAACAGGCCAATATCATTGTAAAAAAAACAAGAAAAGGGAAAATAGTTGGCCATATTGTTTAAAAAAAGTTTGAGATTCAAACCTAGAAAATTCAGTTCATTGTATCTTTGAGTTTTAATTCTTTCATTCTTGATTATCCTTGTTCTGAAATTAATATTTCTAGTTTGTGAAATTTTTTGTTGTCTTCTTTTGTTACGGAAATAAATTGACCTTTCATCAGATGTTACAAGACACCCTGAGTGATTGATTATTTTAAAGAAATAGAAGTGTTAATGATTCTTGTAGGATAGTCCACAAGCCATTCAAGTGGATAGATAAAACAAGAGGGGATGAAGAACAACTAAGTTTGTCGGGAGTTTGACTTGGAAACAGTCCACACCAAAGAAAGATGACAAGACAACATCTAGCTCAAATGTGGGGGACAATTCGTCAACTTCCACAACAACAACCTCCCAAGGTAAAACTGATGCTACCCCTACCTGTAAATGTGACTCAAGTGTTTTTATGCATTGGGGAAGAGGTCACATGGTGAGCCAATGTTCGAACAAGCACACCATGATTCTGTGGGACGATGCTTTATACAAGACCGAAGATGACACGAAGGAAGATATGACGTTTATTGTCGAAGGGGAAGAATGCATTAGTGGAAATCAGCTGGTCATGACAACGAGGCGAGTGTTGAGCATGCAAATCTAAGAAGATGATGGAGTTCAGAGGGAGAAACTTTTCTATTCATGCTGGCAATTTAGAAACAAGGTTTGTTGTTTAAATATATATATGTAGGGAGTTGCAACAATGTGGCAAACACATCGTTGGTCGATAAGTTGGATCTTTAACTTATCGAACATCCCCAACCTAACAAACTATTGTGGCTCAATGCCATGGGAGACGTTTGAGTAAACGATCAGGTGGTGATATCTTTTAAAATAAGATGTTATAAAGACAAGGAATGATGTGGTGTTGTACCCCTGGAGGCAAGACACTTACTACTTGGACGGCCTTGGCAGTATCACTGGAAAGTCATTCATGATGGCTCACCAACAAATTCTCGTTGGTTCACAACAACAAGAAGTTTATTCATGTTCCCTTATCCCCGAGTCAAGTTTGTTAGGACCAAAGAGTATTACCAAAATAATATAAGAAAAAAGAGAATGAGAGAAGAGTCTGAGAGAAAAGAGACCAAGAGAAAAGAGACTGTTAAAAAAAGATACAGACAGTAAGTGAAAACCACTAGTGAATGTGGAAAATGAAATAGATCATGTGCAGAAAGAAAAGAGAGCAAAAATAAAAAATGTCATTGCGAGGTCCAGTGAGGTCAAGAGAGCTTTACGTACAAGACAGCCAATGATTTACTTGTGCATAAGGAGGCTGCCTTATTAACTCACACTTAAAACAATTTGCCTAGTTCTACCTCTTCTCTTTTGCATATTAAAGATGTCGTAACTGAGGAAATGCCTGTGGAGTGGTCACCCATTCGCAGCATTGAACACAAGAGTGATTTTGTACCTGGTGATTCTTTACATAAAATGATCAGCCAATCGAAGTAGTCCTGAGGAGACGAAATAACTAGAATGACAGGTTCAGGAGCTATTGGCAAAGGGGTACATTCGGGAGAGCATGAACCCATATGTTGTACTTGTCCTTCTTGAACCAAGAAAAGATGGAACATCCCACGTGTGTGTTCTAAAGTGGATACCATCAAATTATAATGAAATAGTGTTCTCAGTAGAAAACTTCACTTTAAATAAATATGAACTTACTCAATGGTTAGTTACGCCTTCTGCCTTGACTAATGAACCTAGTACTTTCATGAGATTAATGAATCTTGTTCTTTGGTCATATACTGGAAAATCTGTGGTTGTTTTTTATTCTATTCTTATTTACAGCCAGGACCTTGATGATCATGTGACACAAGTATGTGAGGTTTTACTTGTTCTTAGGAAAGAAATTATATGCAAACCTCAAGAAGTGCACCCTTTGCATGGATCACATAGTGTTTATTAGTTTTGCTGTGAGCAAAGATGGAGTATAGGTTGACAAAAAAAAAAGGTCAAGGCAATTCAGGAGAGGCCAGCACCAACTAATGTAAGCAAAGTCCAAAGATTCCATGGACTTGCCGGTATGTATCAGCTCTTTGTCAAGGATTTTAGCACCAGAGCTGCACCGCTCACGAAGGTAATGGAGAAGAGCATGGGCTTCCAGTGGAGAAAAGCACAATTGGAGGTGTTTCAAGCAATCCAGGAAAGACTGACTAGTCCACTAGTTTTGGCGCTACCAAATTTTGACAAACTATTCGAGATTGAGTGTGACGCATCAAGCATTGGGATTGAGGAAGTGTTGGTGCAAGAAGGAATGCCAACTACCATCTTCAGAGAGAAATTGAGTGGGGATGTTCTCAACTATCCCACCTATGAAAAGGAGTTGTATATGTTTTTTGTGCTTTAAAGACATGGCAATATTATTTGGTGGCATGTGAGTTCATCATCCAAAGAGACTATGAGTCCCTGAAATTTCTCAAGAGACCAAACAAGTTGAAAAGGCGACATGCGCATTGAATGAAGTTTTCAGAACTGCTTCTGTATCAAATACACACAAGGTAAGGAGAATGTGGTAGCTAATGCCCTTTCTCGTATGTACGCTTTTATCTCTACTCTAAATACTAAATTATTAGGATTCGAGCATCTGAAAGAACTTTATATTAGTGACCCTGAGTTTCTTGACATTTTTGTTGCATGTGAAAATATGGGTAAGGGTGCATTTCATCGGCCAGAGGGATTCCTTTTTAAGGGTTGTAGGTAATGTGTGCTACAGAGTTCAATAAGGAAGTTATTAGTTAGAGAAGCACATGGTCAAGGTTTGATGGAGCACTTTGGAATAGAAAAAACTCTAGAGGTGTTGCATTCACATTTCTTTTGACCAAACATAAAAAATGGATGTTTAGAGAATTTTTGAGCGTTGTGCTAAGTGTAGACATCTTAAGTCTAGAGTTATTCCACATGACTTGTGCACCCCACCACCCCTACCTTACTCACTTTGGGTTGATGTCTCTATGGACTTATTTTTAGGCTTGCCTTGATCAACGAATAGTAGAGATCTTGTATTTGTGGTAATATATCATTTCTCTAGCTAAAATGGTATCTAGAGGAGTTGATAATTTTTTAAGGACATAGTTCGACTGAATGCTAAGCCTAGGACAATATTTTCTGGTCATTAGAAAATTTTTTTAGCTAATTTTGGAAAACTTTGTGGTATAGGTTTGGAACCAAACAATTTTTCTCTACCACTTGTCATCCAAAAACTGATGGAATCATTACCTGAATCTGAGCGTCTGAACTGAAATAGCAAAAGGAAAGCTTAATTAGTGAAGTCTTGGCCTGAACGAATGTGAGTCAACATTAGAGGAGAAGGGAACCTTTCATCACGAACACAAACAAACACCGGCGTGAGGTTTTATTTGAACCTCGATATCAGGTTTTGGTGCTCATGTAAAAGGAATGTTTTTCAGCTCAAAGGAAGTCTAACTTGACACATGTGTGTGATGGGTGTTTCCAAGTCGTTAAGCGGATCAACAATAATGCTGACCAACTTGATCTGCCAGGTGAGTACAGCATAAGTGTCACTTTCAATGTTTCTGATATTTTTCTTTATGATGAAGATTTGGATTTGAGGACACATTCTTTAAAATAATCATTATTATCACATTTAGTTCATATTTTTCTTTATATTCCCTTACTATAGCCTTAAGTCCATATTATTATACATGTTCCCTTAGTCTAGTCCTCAGTTTATATTTATCTTCATATTCACCTACTATAACCTTCAATCAATATTTCTCTTTATAAATCCTTACTAAGCCTTCAGTCCATATTTCTCTTTGTATTCTGATAGCTGGGCTGGGCTGGTCTTCAACGACAGCAAAACCCAGGAACAGGTCCAACAGCAACTAAAAGAGTGGGCTGACTTTGAGACCACCAAGGACCTGGAAGACAAAAACAAAGCAGGTAGGGCCAGCTTGATTATCATCCGGAAGATGAATTAAACCTAGAACAGAATAAAGGTAAGAAAAACCAAGGAGGCGAGTCGTGCGAAACGCGTGAAACCAGACAGCGCAAGCAACCACGTTGGCTCAATGATTTCAAGCTGGATGGAAGGCGTTGAGAAGGGGGGAAATCCTGAGGTTAACTATTCTGTTAGTTTTTATTTTTTTTCTTTGTGTTTGGAATACGATTGAGAGGGGAAAGTATAAAAGGGGGGAAACAGGGTTATATTTTTTAGGCTTCAGAACAACTTTCTTCTTGTAGGATTTTGGCACTGACTCGAAGAGTGCTTTATCAATACAAATTTCAGTTCGAATTTGTATCAATTGGTGCTTTCATTGAGAGACTATGAGGAACGAGGATATTGGAGAAGCCATGAAAGCCATGGAGGCAAACTTAAAGCAGCATACGGATGGCCAGTTAGCGAAATTTACTTCTCTACTGGAGCAGTATATGGCCAACACGGAGCAACGTCTGATACAACTCACCCAAGTTCCAACAGATCAGTCGTCTACGATGAACCGAGCAGCAGGGGAGCGTGGAGCAGAGGCAGAGAGTAGTCGGATCATCGGTAACCGAAACAATTGGGATTCACCTCAGACAGAATTGAACTCCTTATTGAAGAGTTTGAGGGTAGATGTACCCCGCTTCGCTGGAACTAATGTAGATGATTGGATTTACAAGATTGACAAATTTTTTACTCTTCATCGTGTGGATCCAGCAATGAGATTAGCAGTGGTGGCCTTCCATCTCGATGGCAAGCCATCCACATGGTACCAGTGGATGGAGAAGGGGGGAGCGCTTACTAGTTGGGACACTTTTATTGCTGAGCTAAAGAAGAGGTTTGGTGCTTCTATCTATGAGGACCCCTTGGGACGAATCTCCAAATTGGTGCAAACTGGGAAGGTTTCTCAGTTTCGGGCAGAATTTGAAGGTCTAATGCTGTGAATAACAGGTGTTCCTGAATCTATGTTTTTGAATTGGATAATGATTTATGTACAGCCACTGTGCCCGACTCGGACATAGCGGCTCTCACATGAAATAAAAAAAACATATTTCTTAGATTTCGTGAAATATTATTTTTTATTTCAATGTGAGGGGTGCTGTGTCCGAATCGGGCACAGCGGCTGTGCCCGTATCACTACTCTTTTGAATGTCTTTATTTGGGGATTGAAACAGGAAATTTGACGGGAATTGTTAATGTCACTACCCCTGAATTTGGCTGATGCAATGACTAAGGCACAACTCTTTGAAGAGAGGAACGAAGACTTAATTGGAAGACAAAAACGGGATGGGTATCGAACCATTGATGGGATTTCTAACAGAGGAGGTCAAACAGGGGTGCTGTCGGGACCAAGAATGGGGGTACAAGGTGGCTCGGCTTCCACCCCATTAGTACGAGGGGGTGGAATACAGCTTGGGGAATCTAGATTGCCCATCAAGTGACTCTCTCCAGCAGAGATACAAGAGAAACGAAATAAGGGGTTATGCTTCAGTTGTGATGAAAAGTACCACACCAACCACAAATGCAAGAATAGGGTGCTGCTAATGGTAGGTGACAATGACGAAGCTGACCAGACCGCTAAGGAAGATGAGGAACAAGAAGAAGTCATTGGGGAGGACGAAATGGAGGTAAGTTTAAATACTTTCTCTAATTCTATAAATCCTAGCATATTTCGAATTATGGCCAAGCATAATTCAGATACTCTAGAAGTTCCATCGATACTGGAAGTAACAGCAACTTTATCCTAGAGGCTTTGGTGGAGAAGCTTGGGCTCCAATGTGAAACGGCCAGGAGGTTTAAGGTGTACATGGGCAATGGTCAATACTTAGTTTGTGACAAGAAGTGTGTGGGAGTTGAACTTGTGTTACAGGGAACTAGCTTTGCAGTTGATTTATTTGTTCTGCCTATATGGGGATTAGATATTGTTTTGGTAATGCAGTGGTTGCATACTTTAGGCCCTTGCTTGCATGATCATAACAAGTTGACTATGGAATTTGAATGGAAGGGCAAAATAGTAAAGCTGGCTGGTAACACTAAGATTTCCACACGCCAAGTTACTTATTCTCAAATTAATGCATTGGTACAAGAGGGAAATTTGAGTGGAATTTATATGGTAGAGGCAACAAGGGAAAATGGGAAGTCTGAAAGGGCAGTCAAGGTTGAATTAAAGCAATTGGAACAAGCTTTACCACCATTGGGAAAGGGGATTATCAAACAGTATCGTTCAGTGTTTGAAGACCCTAACCAATTGCCTCCCATCCGCAATGTTGATCATCGAATTCATTTGCAACCAAGAACAGCTCTGGTGAATGTTTGACCATATCGGTATCCTTACTTTCAAAAGGATATTATGGAAAAGCTTGTAACAGAAATGCTTGAGTGTGGATTTATACGCCACAGCACCAGCCCTTACTCATCACCGGTGTTGTTAGTTAAGAAGAAGGACGGATCTTGGCGGTTTTGTGTGGACTATCGAGCACTCAATGCTCTCATAGTTAAAGATCGATTTCCGATTCCTACAATCGATGAGTTGCTAGATGAACTCGGAGGAGCTACGGTGTTTTCTAAGCTAGATCTTCGTGCTAGGTACCACTAAATCAGAATGGACAAAAGAGACATTCACAAAACTGCTTTTAGGACACATAATGGTCATTACGAATTCATGGTGATGCCATTTGGTTTGTCCAATGCGCCGTCTACTTTTCAGGCAGCAATGAACCAAATTTTCAACCCATTTCTCAGGAAGTTCATCATTGTGTTCTTTGACGATATTCTGATTTACAGCAAAACAACGACAGAACATGTAAAACATTTGCACGAAGTGTTTGAGTGCCTCTCAGATAACAGATTTTTCATCAAGGGAAGTAAATGCTATTTCTTTCAGGATACCATAGAGTACTTGGGACACTTGGTGACACGAGATGGGGTGAGGGCAGATCCAGCCAAGGTGGAAGCAATGACAAGGTGGCCACAACCGAAGAATTTGAAACAACTTCGAGGGTTTTTGGGGTTAACAGGTTATTATAGGCGTTTTGTAGCTCATTACGCCATGATCGCTGCCCCTCTCACAGAGTTACTCAAAAAAGACAATTTCTTGTGGAGTAATAAGGTTACTATAGCATTCGAAAATCTGAAACAAGCTATGACGGAGACACCAGTATTGTGGCTGCCAGATTTTTCCAAAACCTTTGTGCTTGAAACAGACGCTTCAAGTGTAGGAATTGGGGGAGTTTTGATGCAGGATGGACACCCATTGGCATTTTTCAGCAAGAAACTTGGGCCACGAATGATGGGAGCTTCAGCTTATTCGCGTGAATTGAGAGCAGTAGTTGAGGCAGTGGCCAAGTGGCGTCAATACCTATTGGGGAGGCATTTTATCATTCGTACCGACCATAAGAGTTTAAAAGAACTTTTAACACAAGTGATTCAGACTCCGGAACAGCAACACTACCTCAGGAAGTTGCTGGGGTACCACTTTTCAATCGAGTACAAGGCTGGTACCGAGAATTCAGTTGCAGATGCCTTATCTAGATGTCATGAGTTACATTCAATGCAAGTTGAAGTCGCCATGTCAGCAGGTAAATATGATTTTTTAGAGGATTTGCACAAGGAGAATGAAGAATGCAGCGATTTGTTGTTGCTGCAAAAACAGTTACAAGATGGGACTCTATCAACTACGGTGTTTACATGGCAGGATGGGATACTATACCACAAGAACAGGTTTTATCTGAGCAAGGAATCTCAGTTGAAGACAATGATGTTAAAGGAGTTTCATGAATCACCCACAGGTGGTCATGCTGGGGTTGAACGAACATATATTCGACTTAGTGCAAACTTTTATTGGGAAGGAATGCGTAAGGAAGTCAAGGAATTTGTGGCGAAGTGTGTGACTTTCCAAACCATTAAATACTCCACTACAACACCGAATGGGTTGTTGCAACCATTAGAGATACCAGAATGAGTGTGGGAAGACTTGGCACTAGACTTCATTGTGGGACTGCCTAATTCAAAAGGTTATTCAACCATACTTGTGGTCATAGATCGCCTTACCAAATACACTCATTTTGCAGCGCTCCCAGCAAGTTTCACAGCCACCAAAGTAGCAGATCTTTTGTGTGGTATGGTAATCAAGCTACATGGGTTACCCCGAACCATTGTCTCAAATCGAGACCCCATTTTCACTAGTCAATTCTAGAAGAGATTATTCGAAATGATGGGAACTCGATTGAAGATGAGCTCGGCCTATCACCCACAAACCGATGGGCAGACGGAAGTGTTAAATCGTTACTTGGAACAATACTTGAGAGCTTTCACAGCGGAAAACCCCAAGCAATGGTACTCTTTCTTGTGTTGGGCAGAATACCACTATAATACCAGTCATCAATCAGCCATTGGCATGTCTCCCTTCCAAGCATTATATGGTCGACTTCCACCTTCCATTCCTGCTTATACTAGAGGTTCCTCACCACTACCGGCTGTGGATGACATTCTCTCCACTCGTGATGATATTCTAAACCGCCTAAAGTTGAACTTACAACAAGCTCAAAACAGGATGCGGCAGCTGGCTAACAAGAAACGACGAGATATCCAGTTCAAGATAGGCGATTTGGTCCTAGTAAAGTTGCAACCTTATCGACAAAGCACAGTGGCCAAACGACTCAATTCCAAGATTTGTCGACGTTATTTTGGTCCATTCCCGATCATTGCTCATGCTGGGCCTGTAGCCTACACTCTTGAATTACCCCAGGGAAGCAAGATTCCTCCCACTTTCCATGTTTCATTGCTCAAGGCATTCAAGGAGAGAAGCCTACTACTTGCTACCCCTTACCAGAATTGAGCAGAGCCAACAGGCCACTACTTCAACCCATGGCAATCTTAGCTTCACGTACCTTTGACAAACACGGGAAACAAGAAAAGCAAGTGCTTGTGCAATGGTCCCACAGTCCATTGGAAGATGCAACTTGGGAAGAGCTTAAGGCTTTCACTTAGCTTTACAAATTGCCTGACCTTGAGGACAAGGTCATTTTTTATGGGGAGGGGAGTGATAGCTGGGCTGGGCTGGTCTTCAACGACAGCAAAACCCAGGAACAGGTCCAATAGTAACTAAAAGAGTGGGCTGACTTTGAGACCACCAAGGACCCGGAAGACAAAAACAAAGCAGGTAGGGCCAAGCTTGATTATCATCCGGAAGATGAATTAAACCTAGAACAGAATAAAGGTAAGAAAAACCAAGGAGGCGAGTCGTGAGAAACGCGTGAAACCAGACAGCGCAAGCAACCACGTTGGCTCAATGATTTCAAGCTGGATGGAAGGCGTTGAGAAGGGGGGAAATCCTGAGGTTAACTATTCTGTTAGTTTTATTTTTTTTCTTTATGTGTTTGGAATACGATTGAGAGGGGAAAGTATAAAAGGGGGGAAACAGGGTTATATTTTTTAGGCTTCAGAACAACTTTCTTCTTGTAGGAGTTTGGCACTGACTCGAAGAGTACTTTATCAATACAAATTTCAGTTCGAATTTGTATCATATTCCCTGACTATAGCCTTCAGTACATACTTCTTTTCATATTCCCTTACTCTAGCCTTCAGTCCATATTTATGAGGAAGGCACCTGTGCCAACTCAGCCTATCAAAAACTGAACTAACTCCAGTTCAAGGCGCCTGTGCCAACTCGTACGCAAACAAAATGCTTCAAGAAAAGCTTGAACAAGTTTATACAAAAACCAATTTGAAGGTTAAAAGATTGTGCATGATTCTAAAGTTGGGTGGGTCATCATGATTCAATTGGAAGATATTTAGAAGGATGTCTTGAATTTTGAACGTGTAATAATAAGTGAGCCAAATTCGTGAGCTTTCCTGTCTTTTAGCCCTATTACATTCTCGCGAGATTAATTTCGTTTTTTTTATATTTTTATAAACGTTAGCCTATTTAAAGCCTCTATTTATTTAAAGATAGGGAGAGTTTTTTTCATCAATTAAGAGATAATTTTCTCTTCCCTGTTCTTTGAGAACTTCAAACTCATCAAGAATCCAATGCTCTTTTGGCAGTATACCTCAGCTTATCAAGTGAACTTTCTCATTCATTCGAGGCGTCCTACAATCGAGTCGAATCCCTTAGCCTAGAAATGATTTGTTCCTCATCCACGGTTCTCCTTGGCTCAAACAAAGAGAATATATCACATCAATGGGTATACTCTATTAAAGTCAAGCCTAATGGTACTCTAGAACGCTATAAAACCCATTTTGTAACTCAAGGTTACAAGAATAAGGGATTTATTATGAAGAAACCTTTGGTCCAGTTGCTAAGATGCTACAGTTCAAAGACTTCTTGCTATTGCAGCTCATCGACATCTGAAGGAATCCGTTTGTATGGAGTGCCCCTTTGTAATTCTCTTGGAGATACAAATGTGGTTTGCAAGTTTTAAAAAGTCACTTTAAGGCCTAAACAATCACCTCAAGCATGGTTTGAAAATTTTCACTCTACTACTTCTGTGGGATTTCAGCAATGGTCAAAAGATCACTCTCTTTTCACTAATCACTCCTCCCATGGAACTGCCATCTTGCTTCTATATGTGGATGATATGGTCATCACAGGAAGAGATCAATAAGGAATTCTAGAGTTTAAAAGGTTTCTTCATGATTCTTTTCATATGAAAGATTGGAAATCTCATTTATTTTCTGGGTTTGAAAGTATCGTACTCCTCCAGGGTCTTCTTCTCGCACAGCACAAATATATTGAAGATTCGATCAAGTGATCCAATTGGACTAATAATAAAACTAATCTTATGGAACAAAATTTGAAATTGACTCGTGATGATAGTGCACTTATTTTTTTTTTTATCATACTTTATATCGGCATTTGGTGGACAGCTTTATTTATTTTACCATCACACGTCAGGATATCTCTGTTGTTCAAGTTGTCAGTCAATTTTCTTTTAGCTTCAACATCATAGTCTCTCAACACTTCATTGGATTGTTCGCTATCTCAAGAGAACCTATATATGACCATGGGCTATTTTTTCCTTCCCATAGTTCCCATAGTTTTTAAATCATCTATTAGTGCTGAACTTGTCTGGATCCAACAACTTCTCATCGAGCTTGATGTTCCTTATGCTGAATATATTCTATTTTTGGGTGATAATACTAGTGTTATTAGCGTTGCGACCAATCTGGTTCACCATGAGGGAACCAAACACACATTGAGGTTGATAGGTTGATTGTCATTACATTTGAAAATTGGTTCATGATAAGGTTCTCCATCTCATTATCAAGATGCAGCTTTGTCACTAAGCCATGTCCTTTACATGCCATGAGTAACTTGCGAGAAAATTTATTCTTGTTGACAACTATCATCAATTTATGGGGGATGTCAAAAGAACACGATCTTGCTTAAATCAATATTGAAGAACACGTGACCTAATATTATAGAAACACTCATTCAAGCCACCCCCCCTCTCTCCTCCCCTCTTTCTGTTATCACTAATTACACCTTATGTGATCAATAATGTGAAAATGTAAAAATGAGTTCCAAAACCGTAGTCCAAAAGTTTCACGAGACACTAGTTGCCAGATAAAACAAGTAGAATTCATTGGCACACCAATCGTCATAACTGCCAAATATACAAGGATTGCCAAAATCACAGTAAATATGGGCTGGACACAAACAAAATGAAGGGACAACAATGACGGAAGCTTCATCTTCCATCAGGCAAATATCGTCCAAGTGTAAATAGTATCTACGATTCTCTAACCTCTTTCCTGGCAACCTGAAGTGAAAAAACACACGTGGATCAATCTCTCCCTATAGCCCAACCATGATAGGTTCATTCATACTGTACAAAAAGATTAAAATGTTACTGCCATTACCACATAAAAGAATTTTTAATAGGAAATCCAAGGTTGCAATTTTCTCTCTTTTAGTACAGTCAAGTAGATTAAAATGCAGAGCTCAAGTACCGAGAATTCTAGCGCTTTCATATTTCGTCATGTATTTTGATCTCTTTCTAGGCTGTTGATTTGCTTTCTCATTTTTCTTTTGCTTCACTTTCAGTTTCAATAGTTTCAGGCATAACTTCATTGTCATTATCAACCCTCTGTGCAGCCTCGTCCCGCAAATGACCAAATTATCTCATACAAATTCACTTTACATGTTTGAACCTGCAGATGGACCTCATGTGACTGTCACCATATAGTAACTCGATCATACAAATGATATCTGATCATTTACCTCAATCTCTGGTTCTGAAGGCTCGCCCTCATACATGCACAACACTTTAAAGCATCAACACTGAACAGTTTTTTTGCCGAAAGATTGGCAAACATTCTGTTAAATTGGATCGTATAATTTAACCGTAATTTAATAGATAAATAAATTTATATCTCTTTTGTTTGTAATATGTGAGAAACAAATTATAGAAGTAAAATAAATAATTATAAAATACTTAAATGTATTAAGTCTTATCCATATAACAATGTCTCCTAAATTCTTAATGTTTTAATTCTAAATGTCAACGACAAACAAGGGAAAGTTATCTCAAAGATTTCACATTCAGAGACTTCAATGTCTAAGACAATGAATTCCCTTTGAACATCATATTCTCTATGTACTAACCTCCTATAAGGGAAGATTGAAATAAAAGCAAGGATAAAAAAGGGAAACGGGAAACTATTTCTCTACAGAGGGTAATGACAGTAATAAAAATAGGTGGAAACAAAAAAGCCACCAGTCCAACCGGTCTGAATATAAAACCGGGGCACCACCAATTTAACAATTTCTACTTGATGTTTTATTTTAGTCATTGCATTCATCTCTAGGTGCACGAAAATGATGGGGGCCCACCGGTGATTTCAGTCATATACAACCGCCTATGGAAACATTAATTCCAGTAGGACTTCCTGCTACCAACTTGGACATGTCGAAAGGGAGTCTTCTGAGATCAATATTAGGATGTGTTATATGTACCATATTTGATTTATTTGGGCATTTTTTGTAATTTTACCCTTCAAGGGTATTTTGGTCTTTTTGCTGTTGTATTCAAGTGTGTTTTAAATACCTCATGTGTTAATAAAAATTCAACCCATTTTTTATTGACTTTGTCGATTTGATATGGTATCAGAGCCAAATTCGGTTCTAACTCAGTTCAAATCGGAGTTTTTTTTTGTGATTTAGGTTCAACTAGAGTCGACTCGTTCTCATCCTAGTTCTGAATTACGGTTTTGGATGTGCATCTGGTTTACTTCGATTTTGCTCGATTGACTTCGTTTTTGCTCGATTAGAGATTCTAATTCGCCTATGGTTCATCTTCAAGCATATGCATAGCACAATTTGCTCGGGGTTTCCTCGCGCTATCTTCAAGATCCGTTGCAACTGCTACCCAGCGACTCTCTACCACCATCAGATAATTCACATCTATTTCCTCTGCCATTTAGCACCCCCTTCTTCTCTATTTCCGGCACAGTTTGGACCACGATTTGCAGTATCGGAGATACGCAAAGTATCGGGCATTAAGGAAACGGATACGTATCATAGATATGTATGGATACATTAAGATACGTATGGATACATTAAGATACACGTATAATATATATAGATACTTTAAAAAAACTTATTAAAAATATAAAAAGTACAAAGAATTATTAATGTTATTAATATCAAAAAATTAATTTTCTTATTCACACAAATATTTGAAAAAATAAATAACATTACTATCTAATATACCACTATCTCTCTTGCACACTCTTATTAATTACTTTTTTAAGTTTTTCTTTCTTATTCAATAATTCATCTATATAAAATCCAAATGCATTGAACCACGCATTTATAAACTATATTACATTAATTGAAGATTAGGACAAATTATTAAAATTCCAAAAATATATCATAAAATAGCAAAAATTTTTATCTCTATATAGTCCAAATTGCATCCAAAACAGACTTTAAAGAAGCCTTGAACCGATTTTTTTTTAATCTAAAAACCCTTTTATATTGTAACAGAGACGAACCGGACCAAACCGGTCTGGTTCGCAAATATAAATCCGGGCCGCGGGAGGTCATCTCTAACCTCCCACCGCCGGCAGCAGAGAAACCCTAGTTTCTCAGCGCCGGCATTCCGGCGGCCCTTAAGGTCGGCGACCACCACGGAATGGTCAGCCGAACACTGGCAACTGTTCCGCATGTATTTTAGTCGCCGGAGGACGAGAGATTTTGCAGGAAAATAAAAAAAAGGGTTTTTTGATGCCCCACTTCTCGAACACAAAATTTTTTTTGGAAAAGTATTGATTCGTATCGACAGGTTTCCTCGATAACTAGGGAAAGCTGCTGATACGTGAAGATACGGGGGTTAATTTCCGGCAAAAGGAAACTCCCCCCGTATTTGTATCCATACATAGGAAAACGGATACATATCGGCCAGTATCGGCCGATACGTATCGATATTGCAAACCTTGGTTTGGACGCCTCAACCGCTGTCTGATTCTGCACCGGACCAAGCCGGATCAGTCCAGCTCAGGTTTGTACAGACTAGTGAATGTTGGTGTTGCTGCTTCCCTACTGCGATTTTGCTCTTGCCATATCTTTTAGGATGTCATCGGTTGGTGATCATGTTCAGAATGTAGCTGTCAAATTAGATTCTTCAAATTTTATTCATTGGCCGTCTCTTATGCATAATTTTTTGAGAGGTTGAAATTTATAGAACTACATTTCTGGTGATAGTCATTTGCTTGTTAGAGCTACAAATGGCTTTCCATCTAAAGTTTTTGCAGATTGGGAAAATAATCATCGAAGGGCAATTACTTGGCTAGCTAGTGTTGTTTCTTCATCTTCTCTTAGTCTGCATGTTGGTAAAAATGATAACGCTCGATATGTGTGTTTGTTATTAGAAGAGAGATACAAGGGAAATAATATTTGATCAGAAATACAAACTAGAGATGGATATTCGATCTTTATGACAAACTCACGATCAATATATATCTGATTTCTATGGTAAGATGTCTATGATCGGGGATAAATTAGCTGCTATGGATCCCATGTTTGACACCCATAACGATATAGTGATTTTTCAAAAATATACTGATGATGCTCATTTAATTCAATTTTTAATGGCACTTCGAGATGATTATGAAAGCATTCGATCCTCCATTCTTCTTAGGAACGTTATGCCTTTAGTGGAAGGTGCCCTTCAGAATTATTAGGAGAGAAACACAATGTCTTACTGGTTGGCCACTTAGTTCTTCGGTTAGAGATAATGATATTGTTTTTGCTACTACTCGCTGACCTCCTTCCAATTAGAGTAATTCTGGTCCTTCTCGTGATATGAGTCAGGTGTGTTGCAATTATTAGGAGAGAAATCTAACAAACCTTGGCATAATACTTCTGCACGGCATTCTTCTACAACTTTAGTTTCCATTGATGGTTGATCTCCTACAGCTCAGCCTCACACCTCTGCACAGATAGATATCCAGGACATGATTAACAAGACCCTTACTGGGCTTGGTCATGGTACTTCCTCCGCCTCTGCATTTGTCTGCCAACTCAGGTAAGGGTTCATGGATATGGACTCTGGTGCGTCTAATCATATGACATTTGATTCTTTTGTTTTTATTTCAACGTCAACTTCCTCTGTTTCTTTTTCACCTATTTATATTGTTGACGAATCTAAACTTTTTGTTCAATCTATTAGTTCAGTTTGTAAGTCTTTTGGTTTTTGTTTCTCAAATGTTCTCTATGTTCCTCGTTTATCTATGAATTTGTTATGTGTTGGTCAATTATGGAATCTTGGGTTTCATGTTCATTTCTCTTCTTCTGGATGTCCAGTACAAGACCCTTCAATGGGGATGGTTCTTGGTACAGGGCGTAAAGTCGGATGATTGTTTGAACTTATTGATTTGAACATACCATTTTTTGCTCGATCGTTGTTAAGTTGTAGGTTGGTTGCAAGTTCTAGTTCTGAGTTTGCACTTTGTCATAGTTGTTTGGGCCATGTATCACACACAAGTCTCAATAAATTAGTTAATACTGGCCAGTTAGGGCAAGTTTCTTCAGAAATATTGCATTGTATTAGTTGTAAGTTTGGCAAACATACTGCTTTACCATTTAATAAAGGTGATGTGCATTCTTTAGCTCCGTTTGATATTATTCATTTTGATATTTGGGGACCGTCTTTAGTTCCATTGATGCGTGGATCTTGTTATTATGTTGTGTTCATCAATGATTATTCACATTTTGTCTGGATCGATCTGCTACGATCGTGTTCTGCTTTGTATGGCACTTATATTGAATTCTCCACGATGATTCGCACTCAATTTTCGAAAATTATTAAATTTTTTCACTCTAATTATGGGGGTGAATATATATCACATAAGTTTTATATATTGCTTAACTCTCATTGTTCTTTGCAATAGTTTCTTTGTCCATGTACTACGCAACAAATTTGGGTTGTTGAACGCAAACACATGCACATCATTGAAACTGTACGTACTATTCTTTTGTCATCTTATGTGCCAAAAATAGTTCTGGGGTGAGGCGGTTTTGACCTTTGTTTTTCTTATTAGTAGATTGTCGTCAGTAGCTCAAAAGTGTTCTACACCTTTCACTTGTCTTTACGGTATGTCTCTTAATTTTTTTTCTCTTAGAGTTTTTGGTTGCACATGCTTTGTCTTTTTTCCTGTACATGAAGGAGATAACTAAATTTGTGATATGTCTTTTTGTGTTATAGTATTGACCAAAAAGATTTTAGTTCTTATGATCATCAAGGTAACAAATTGCAAATTTCCCGCAATGTTACTTTTTGGGGAAAAATATTGTTTTACTGTTGACCTTCTAATAAATCAGTAATCAGACGTTCAGAGGGTATATACAACAATGTGAGAGTGCCAGAAATACAATGATGTCGAACAAAATGACAATCAAATTTTATTTAGAGGGTATATACCCTTTGAACATTGGCTGACCTATTTATGAAATCGTTTACTTCATCGCGATTTCGGTATATATGTTATGAACTCCAGATTTATATACCATATTTGATTTATTTGGGCATATTTTGAAATTTTATTCTTCAACAGTATTTTGATTTTTTTTTTTTTTGCTATTGTATTCAAGTGTATCATAAATAACTCAAATATTAATAAGAATTCAATCCATTTTTTATAGACTGTCGATTTAAATGGATGCGCTACAAATCGCAATCTTCCAAATTAGCTTTTCAATTTCAACGATTGTACTACACACATCGAGTAACAAACGGGATTTCACTTAGATCTACATATTTGGTGTATGCAGGTACCAGAACTCATGTTTGCCAACTAGGGTTTGATTCTCTTGGTTTATATTATTAATATGCTTCCATGACACGCACGGTTCTGTCACAGGAAGTAATTAGAAAATGAAGATCGATTAATATAATGAGCTAGCCGTCTTGGGGATGGAGGAGTTGGATGGGATAGCGGTGGATGCAGTCCTCCCAGGCACTTCCCGATGAGGAGTGGACATCCCGAAGGGCCACCCAGACGGCACTGTTGCACTTGAATCCGCTTCCAAACGCGAGCTGCCACACCCTGTCGCCCTTTTTCATTCTCCCTTTGGCCTCGATGTAGGCGAGTTCGTACCAGATAGAGCTGGCGGAGATGTTCCCGAAGCGGTGGAGCGTCATCCGAGAGGGCTCCACGTCGATGGGAAGAAGCCGAAGGTTCTTCTCCATGGCGTCTATTACTGCTTTGCCCCCCGCGTGGATGCAGAAGTGCTCGAACGCGAGCTTGAAATCGGGAATGTAAGGCTTGATGGAAGAAAATGATTTGGAGCCAGTAATACTGAAGAGCTTTTTGGCGAGGAGGGTGGCAAAGAAGAGGAGCTGCTCGCTCATGGGGAGCACGAGCGGGCCGAGGGTGGTGATATTAACTTTTAGGGCGTCGCCAGCGATGGCCATAAGGTCCTTCGATAGGGACACCCCCACCATCCCGGCCTCGTCTTCCTCCTGGTAAATGCATTTGAAGGCCCTGTCATCTGTCCCACGGTGGGTCCTCACGACGTGGAGGAGCTTGTACTTGGAACGAGCACGGTCTGAGGGTTTGTTGGAGAGGAGCATGGCGGCAGCGCCGAGCCGGAAGAGGCAATTGGTTATGAGCATCGACTTCCTGTTCCCGAAGTACCAGTTCCGGGCCATGTTCTCCGTGCTGAGAACGATGGCGTACGTCCCTCTGTGCACTTGCAACAGCTGTCTTGCGAGATCCACGGCGATGACCCCGGCAGAGCACCCCATTCCTCCCAAATTGTACGTCCGGATGTTCCCCCGGAGCTTGTACTTGTTCACGATCATGGCCGACAGCGACGGCGTCGGACTAAAAGTGCAGCAGTTGACGACCAGGATCCCGATGTCCTTGGGCTTCACCAAGTAGTCAATGTTCATGAACAGTTCATCGAGGGCTCCGAACATGACCAGCTCCGCCTCCTCTTTGGCTGCCGCCGTTGAGGGTGACACGTTCTGCGGCAGCGGGGAGTGGAAGGCAGCCGTCGCGTATGTCTCATCCCCCATGCCAGACCGCTCCAGGATCTTCCTCTGGAATTCTAGTGCCTCCTCATCGAACCTGCCCGTCCGCTTCGAGTACTCCACCATCGTGGACGGTGGCATTCTCAGCTCCTCCGGTGGCCGGTAGCAGGCGTAATCCACCAGGTACACCGGCCTCGGCCGTGACAAGAAATACACGGTAGAGGTAAGAACGAGCACCGTCGAGCAAACCACCACGCTCGCCAAGTTATACCGGAGATGCACCCAGAGCTGCCGCACATCCTCCGGCATCATCCGGCAAGCCTCCGCGAGAATCATCGCCATTAAGGGAATCAACAGCAGGGTGAGGAAATGGGTGATCATGTAGTGATACCCGAGTTTCACGTGCTTGAGGTTCACGCTCTGCAACAAGTCCGGCAGCCGCCGACTACGTCCGGCCATTTGCTGCTGCCTCATATTGTTCCCGATCACGTCACCACCTCCAACCATTTGAGATACGAAGCTGGCCTTCTTTCGATGCCCTTTTGTAGACAATTCTGTTGCAAGCCATAAATAATGATAAGTATGCCATACTGCAACTTTGAAATAAGGTGATCGATGGAACCAAAGTCAGCTAATTAACGTGATGTTTAATTCCAACTTAATTTCGAGGCCATTTAGGGTTGATTTCATAGTACTTCATTAATTTTATTTTCCAACTAATTTTCATCTTGAATTAAGCAGTTCTTTACACTTCACAGTACTAAAAGCGAACATATGATTTTGGGTGAACCAGTTCAATCAGGTTCAACGGCCATGTTGGTGAGGGCTGAGTAGTGAATACCTATGGATCCATATTAAAGAGCGACTATTGGGATCTACGAAGGAGAGATATGACAGAAAGATATATATTGAAAAATCGTAAAGAAGAAACGAGGCTGCTGTACAGTAACAAGGTGAACCGGCAAGGTCGGTTAGCTTTTTAAAACACTGACTAAAAGAATTAATGTTAATTATTATTGCGCTATACATAAATACTTTTTCCATTTTAATTATGATTTTAATCTTCCTCTATAAGACTTGTACAAATACAGGGTATTATATTTATAAAGTTATTCTTAATTCCAAGATGAATCCAGATTTGGGGTTTTGGAACTTATAAAGGAAATATCTTATTCATATTTAATAGCCATGATGTCAATCTATATTTTATAATCAAATTTTAAACTATCAATTTTGGAGATGAAAAGGATTAATCTTTATAGCGTTGATGATTACTAAGAGTGTTCCAATATAAATGGAGACTGCCAAATATCAGTGTCGAGAAAAAATGTAATCTATTCAACAAGATGCAAAGAAAAATTTAAAAGAAGATCACAACAAGAACAAACTCCTTGTAATCCTATCTACATGGATAGAATTTAGTTATTAACTACGATGTCACAATTAAATAAGTCGTGCAAAGAATGGTAGACCGTTCCCAAAATGATGATATCAATTGGAAAGTTCTCTCTCCAAGAAATAGAATCACTAAATTTTACAATACTTCCAAGGATCAAATGTAACTTTTCGAAAAGATCTATTGCAGGATTCGTATGTTATACTCAATTTTGCAGTCTCCTCATGCCTATGACGAGCGGGCACCTTATCCACAAAAAGATATTGCTTAATTGGTCCAATATTTTTGGGTGGTTAGCAAATTCTCCCTCATCATATGTAACAAGATGATCAATGTTTGGTCCAAACTAGAAGTATTTAGCTCAATCTCCCTCATCAAATGTGACATCCAATTTTCGCTGTTTAATTAGCTAGCTCAATCTCATGCCACACGTATCTAACTTACCATAATTGATTAATAATAAAAATTGCTTTTAGAACAATGTCACGATCGGCTCCATCCTATATGTATTTTTTTAAAGTCATGTAAGTCAACGAAAGTTACATAGTAACACATGGATTTGTAATATTAAACCAGTCACCTAGTGCATGTGCATAACATAGAATAAGTGACAACAAAACATCGTTTTGTGTCCACAACCTAGTCAGGTGTTGAAAACCCTTGTTGGATCGGTCTTATGCTTAAAATATAAAAATTGGTAAAATATATCAAAACAAAAATTTTGAGACTCAACTTTTATTATCCCAAAAAAAAAAAAAAAAAAGAGTCACGACATAAGTAAAGTGAGGGTTTACCTCCTCACATGGCATCCACGTTGAAGTCCAAGTAAGAGATAAGCAAGGAGTGAAAATCTGCAAAATATTATTTTTAATAAAATATTATCTTCATATACTATGGTTAAACCCAATGTTATAAAAACCGGACCGACCCGGCCGGTTCGACCGGGTTCAACCGGAACCGGTGATTCTTGTGGTTCGGTTTGCTCTCAAACCGGCAAGAGGTTGAAAACCGGATGACCCGGTCTAGTTACTGTTGACTCAAACCAGTTAAAATAAAACTCTAACCATGAAACCAAATTGATTATTTTTATATTTGCAAGCTATTATGGATGAAAAGAAGGATAAAAAGATTGTTAATATAGGTGAAGATGTGGAAAAATATTTAGCTGGATTCTCAAGAAAATAAATATTTTTAGAATAATTTAGTATTTTGGAAGGGTATTTTATTTCTATAATTTAATTACATTTGATTTTAAAGTTAAAAAAACTATATTTTATGATTTTTGAATTTTTAAAGGTTTTCGTATTTTTAAACTTATTTTTTGAATATAGGTAATAGGCTTATAGCTAATAGGAGTTATGTTATGAATTTTTATGACTTACAACTCAGACCCGGTTCAACCAGGTTGAACCAGAATCGGATGTTCAACCGGTTCGGTTTTTAAAACACTGGTTAAACCTTAACCCTAAATTTTCTCTTACCTAGACCACAAACTACATTGCCACGTCACGATGTAAAACCCCATAATAAAATCACGCAATACTGATTAGTGATATGAGTAGTCTCAAATTTTACTGTGAAGGTTTACAGTGTGACGTGGCGTCCTTGTTGGCAATCCAGGTAAATTCCAAACTCAGGCCTACGTTTTTCTCAAAATCTACTATTTACGTACAACCTTAGACATTTATTTTTCCTATACACCAAACTAATTTAGTTATTCTTTAAAGGGTGATGCTCACCTTCCTATATATGCTAGAATAAGAACAAATTTGCTTACTGATATAAGTACTGCAGCTTTTTACTTCCACCACTTTACATCCTAACGTGGTGTCCATGTTGCGGTCCATGTAAGAGATAAACTCGGAGATAAAATCTGCAAGATTTAATGTTTTTAATAAAATATTATCTACCTATATTCAATGGGTAAACCCTAAACCCTAGATTTTCTCTTACCTAGACCGCCAACTATGCTGCCACATCACAATATAAAACCTCGAAATGAAATCAGGAAGTACTGGTGTCATTTTTCTTTACCTTATCTCGATGATTTAAGTATTGCGGCTTTTACTTCCAAGACTTTACATCCTGACATAGCGTCCACATTGCAGTCCAGGTAATAGATAAACTCGGAGATAAAATCTGCAAGATTTATTTATCTAATAAAATATCATCTACATATTCTATGGGTAAACTCTAAACCCTAGATTTTCTCTTTACCTTGACCGCCAACAATGCAGCCACATGTAAAACTTCGAAGTAAAATGAGGAAGTACTGATATCATTTTTCTTAATATTTTTACATTGAGATATGTACGTACTAGCAATGGCTAAAGGGGAACCCAAATTTATTAACATGTAGCAAGTTCGGACAACAACTTGACTTGTTTCCCTTAGCCCATCCAAATTGGAACTAATTATTAGCATATGAAATATGTTACCTTAGCTACATGACCTCATATGGTATGTTGAATGAATGATGTTTGGTCCATTCTTTTGGGTATTTAGCTGAATCTCACTCATCATACGTGACAGAATGAGAGTAGTTTTGGTTCAATCTTGTAAGTGTTTAGCTCAATTTCTATCACATGTATATATTTTACCATAATTAATAGAAAAATGATATCAGTACTTTGACATTTTACTGTGAGGTTTTACGTCCTGATGTGGCAGTCTAGATAAGGTCTACGGTTTAGGCTTCCCTATATAACAGGTAGATAGTTCCTATTTTATTTCTTACTTTGACTACCAAAGAAGATGCCACGTCAAAGAGAAAAAACTCACAGTAAAAGGTCACAGTATGAATATCACCACTCTAATTGATAATAAATTAAAATGTTTAAAAAAATGGTGTGATTGGCTCCAACGATCCTATATATATGCAGTTTTTAAAGAACATTTAAGACAATGAAAGTTAGATCGCAGCACGTGGCTTGGTAATATTAAACCAGTCACAAGATATCTGTGTATAAATTATCATAATTAACAACAAAACACGATTTCTTGAAAACCTCATCAGACAGTCTTTTATATAGACAATGAAAATTGAATGAAAATTGGTAAAATATATAAAAAGTAAAAACATAAGTTACGAAGACTCCCCCGTCTATTATCCCAGAAAAGTGACCAAGTCAGGTCAAAAGGTTTTAACTGGTTTACCTATTTTGAGAAAATGAAAAACCGTTTTTCTCATACGTCGCTATCTATGTTCAGCCAGCTAGCACTTAACAATTTCTTTTTCTTGTACATCCAAATAATTTAGTTCTTCTTTGAAGGCTGATGCTTAACTTCCTATGCTAGAATAAAATAAATTTGTTTTTGAGATATTAAAAACTCAAAAGTATTTTGCCTCACTACTATTTCATGTCTACATTTTTTACACTAGGAAATCTACATACTAGCATTAATGGTAAATGGGAAGCACAGTGTTAAGTCTAGCAGTACTCTTGACAACAACAGGAGTTGTTTTCCTTAGCCCACCAAATTGGACCTATTTGTTTGCATAAAAAACATGTTAGCTTAACCACCTTAGCCACATGTCCTCTTAGGGTATGTTAAATGAGGGATGTTTGGCCTAATATTTTGGGTGTGCCGCTCAATCTTATATCACATGTATATAACTTGCAATAAATATTAATAAAACTTGCTTTTAGAATAGTCTGACTGGCTCCATCCTATATAGATATATTTTTAAAGAACATTTAGGTCAACGAAAGTTAGATTGCGACATTACATTACCCTGTAATAGTATGTGTATATATGATATACCATATCCAATATTTTGGGTGTGCAGCTCAACCTTATATATCGCATAAAAATAATAACTTGCCATGAATAATAATAAAACTTGCTTTTAGAATGGTCCAATTGGCTCCATCCTATATATGTATCTTTTAGAGAATATTTAAGTCAATGGAATTTAGATTGTGACACCTTACTTTGTAATATTAGACCAGGTCACATGGTACATGTGTATAACATACCATAACCACATTAACCACATGACCTCATAGGTTATGTTAAATGAGGGATGTTCGGTCCAATCTTTTGGGTGTGCAGCTCAATCTCATATCATCTGTATGTAACTTGCAATAAATAATAATAAATCTTGCTTTTGGAATGGTCTGATTGGCTCCGTCCTAATTACAACAGAACATGCTTTTGTGACAACCTTGTAAAATCAGTCCTAATTATATGCAAACAACAAAAATCGGTACAATAAATCCCCTATCTATTATCCCAGAAAAATGATCGAGCCAGGTCAATATTGAAGATTAATCAGTTTACCTTTGTAGGAATCGAAATTTTTCGTAAAGGTTGATGATCCAGATTGTCAATTAAAGTCTGATCAAATGGTCAAAAAATATAATCAGTTAAGGTTTAGATTTGTGATCTAGATTGCATGATCGTTTAATTTAAGATCACTAATCAAAATTGCCATCATTTGAAGTCAGATTCGTGATCAAGAGCATATGATCGATTGTATCGAGATCAACAGTCAAGATCATTCACGAATGTAGGCAGTCGACGGTTAAGATCCTTTGATCTCATCAAGTAAATATCAAAGGAATCAATGAAGATGGGTGACGCGTGGATGACGCGTGGATGACGCGTGGATGACGCGTGGATGACAGATAGACAGAACACATCCAGTCAAATTACACGTTCTAGTCCAAGAAGAAAGGACCGACTCCTCGGCCACGTGTCAAAGTTTCAGGGTAATTAACCCATGATGTGTCACAATCAGGAGGAGAATAGACTATGACTCTTGGCACGATCTTGCTTACACAGACGCTAAAATGAGAAATCAAGGGAACTTTTGGAATTGTATGGAATTTGGAAGCATCCACTCACCGATACAATGTATCAGCTAATATGAAAAATAACTGTCTAGAGTTTATCCTTAAAATTAAAGATAAATAAATTTTTTATCTTTTTAAATGTTTGAGATTGGTTGCTACATAGGATGGGTATTGCATCTAAGTGCTGCTAGCATAGTGAAAATCGTCTTGTTCTTCCACCCAGTGAACCCACCGCACATGTGCACGATGTCAATCCCTCCGAACGTGAGGTGAAGTTTGATCAAGGTTTGCAATATCGATACGTATCTGCAGATACTGGCCGATATGTATCCATTTCCCTATGTAAGGATACAAAATATGCGGGAGTTTCCTTTTACCAGAAACTAACCCCGAATCGTCACATATCAGCCGGTTTCCCTATTTATCGAGGAAACATGTCGATACAAATCGATACTTTTCCAAAAACAATTTCGTGTTCGAGAAATGGGGTATCAAAAAACACTTTTTTTTTATTTTCCTGCAAAATCTCTCGTCTTTCGGCGACTAAAATAAATGCGTAACAGTCGCCGGTGTTCGGCTTTCCGTTCCGTGGCGGTCGCCGACCTTAAGGGCAGCCGGAATGCCGGCACTGAGAAACTAGGGTTTCTCTGCTGCCGGCAGCGGGAGGTTAGAGATGACCTCCCACGGCCCGGTTTTAAACTTGCGAACCAGACCGGTTTGGTCCGGTTCGTCTCTGCTACAACATAAAAGGGTTTTAGATTAAAAAAAATCAGTTCAAGGCTTCTTTAAAGTCTGTGTTGGATGCAATTTGGACTATATAGAGATTAACATATTTGCTATTTTTTGATAAATTTTTAGAATTTTAATAATTTGTCCTAATCTTCAATTAATGTAATATAGTTTATAAATGCGTGGTTCAATGCATTTGGATTTTATATAGATGAATTATTTAATAAGAAAGAAAAAATTAAAAAACTAATTAATAAGAGTGTGTAAGAGAGAGTGGTATATTAGATAGTAATGTTATTTATTTTTTCAAATATTTGTGCTAATAAGAAAATTACATTTTTTATATTAATAACATTAATAATTCTTTGTACTTTTCATATTTTTAATAAGTTTTTTTAAAGTATCTATATATATTATACGTGTATGTTAATGTTTCCATTTGTATCTTAATGTATCCATACGTATCTACGATATGTATCCGTTTCCTTAATGCCCGATACTTTGCGTTTTTCCGATACTGCAAACCTTGAGTTTGATCTACTACGTCAAAGTCTTGACCTACTGAAAAAATTTCAAATCCATAACGAACCAAAGAACTCCGACAAACCAGAAATCTCGAGCTTCAACAAAACCAAACACTAAACTCTAACATTTGGAAAATATTTACATAAGAGTTACATTAAACAGATTAAATCCTGCCTCTACTTTATAAGAAATGAAACATATTTATGACTTACTCTTGAATTATTGGAAAGAACTCTTATATTGGTTCATGTCAGTGTTTTAAAAACTGGACAGCACCGACCGGTTCGACCCCGTGGAACCACTATTAAAGATTACTCTAGTTCGGTTTAAGACCATAACCGCCTTTGCCACAAACACGGGCTACACGGAGGATTAAACCAGTCTGATCATAATTCAATCTAGTTGAACTTGATCTGTTTACTCAAATACTCAAATACTCATGAAAAACTTCACTAGCGAATTTCAAAGCTTTCTTATAACTTATTTTTATTTGTAATTTAAAGCATGTAAATTTTTTTGTGATATTTCAATGCTTCAACAATTGGTCCAATCAAGTCTAACCAGGATCAACCAAAACTGGACTTGCGACCAATTCGATGACTAGTCAGATTTATAAAAGAATAATGCTAGTTGCACCTATTGGCAGTACCTATCAGATACACCAAACCAATATGAAATACAGCTGCCAAGGATTTATCCTTTAAATTTTAGGATTTATAAAAATATTTTTTTTATCTTTGTAACTGTTTCTGATTTGCTGGTACATCGGATAGATACTGTGTTGTAGATACAACTAGCATTATTACTCTTTTTAATAGTAAAATGCTAGGGCACCAATGCACAATATCTATTTGAGGAACAAGACGTAACCAACCAATCCAAAGCATAGGTGCCTAGGGTTTATCCTTTAGAATTTAGGATTTTATATAATAAAAGTATTTTATTATTTTTTAAAGTTTTTTATTGGCTGGTTACGTCATGTACGTCAATAGGTACTTTGGTCTAGGTGCAATAAGCATTACTCCTTTTAAAATTTGTGGTTCTTGCAGCCATCGTTCGAGACGTACCCATATTTTACCATAAGAATAATGCTAAATGTACCTCGTAGAGTACACCAATGGCATACCATCTGGATGCCAACTGTGCCATCCACATTGGGTGCAGATTAATAGGGTTTAAAGGTTTAGGGTTTTAGGAATTTAGATAAAGTTTTTGTGGTTAGGATTTAAGATTTTAGGAAAAATATTATTCCCAAAAGATGCTAACTATGATTGTGACATGAATGCCAACTATAGCATCCACGTTAGATAGTATGTTATAGGGTACCTGGTCAAGGTGCACCTAACATTACTCTTCCCGTAATAATGAATGGATGGGCACCCATGAGGGTACACAATTCAGGTACCCCTCTAAGGTGAATGCATAACTATCACCTTAATTTTTGGATTGAAAATCAATAACAAAGAAAATTATGCATCCACGTCAAAAGGGTTCCCAAATTGTATACCCTCGTAGGTGCACACAACATTACTCATTTAGTTTCACAATAAACATATAATGGACCCACTATAGTCATTGACTTTGGCATTAAAAGTGTAAACCTCATAATCATTTTACCCCTTCTTTCCCAGGATGCTCAGCAAATCAAAGTGAGACTTCACAGAATTTTAGAAGAAATCTTCCACCAACAGCAGTTTGTAAACTTCCAGTCATTCCTAAGGTAAAGGATTGGACTAAGCAGTTTTTTTCGCTTAAATTACATTTTTTTTCCTCAAGTCATCTATATTTGTTTTGGGGAATCCAAAATATCCACCAAAACATACTCATCCAAAAGACATACAATTGAAGATTTTCTAACTAACTAAATTGTTGCTGCTATTTGCTGGAGGGACTTATACTTTAATTAAGGCAACACTTTTCCATTTTGTTTTTGAAAAATGTGATTTCTATTTCATTCAAGAAAGAATTACAACCCGAATGTTACAATAATCTAAGTCCAGAGAATGAGTTTATTAACTCCTTTTTTGGCTAACTCATCAGTTGTATCATTAATGCTTCTAAATACATGATTCCAACTGACTACGGAGGAAACTAAGTTTGTTATCTCATTCAAAGTGGATTTGTGTCTTCATGGAGGATTGCAATCTCCGTTACACCATGAAATAATAGTTTTGGAGTCTCCCTCCACATGAAGATCACCAGATAACTGGGAGCGCTAAAAGCATTTCAAACCTTGTAGGAGGCTCATTGCCTCTGCAGTTGTCGAATCTAAGATGCCAATAGGTGCTGCATATGTGAGGAGGGTCTCTCCTCTGTGGTCTCTTATGAGGCCGCCCACCCCAGCAGGTCCAGGATTGCCCATAGACGATCCATCAAAATTTAGCTTGTATGAGTTAACCAGTGGGAGAGCCATGGTTGTATAGCCGCTGTCGTGGATTTGAATTCTCTTGCATGCTCAGCCCAACACCTCCATATAGATCCTGCTTCTACACCATAAAACAACTTAAATGTTCAGCCACCCAATTATCTGGTGGAAGATTTGGCAACTAAGGGTCCTACATGGTTTTGCTTTTTTATGAAAGACCCAATTGTTCCTCTCTCGCCATATCATCCAGGGAATATAACCCAAGCAGCAATGATACATCACCCTACCTTTGGAGCCAGGCCCAAAATAATTGGCTAAAGGAAGGAACATACCTCACGCCAAAAATACCGAGGAAGAATGTCCAAATATTATGACTCTGCTCACAGTGAATTAGGAGGTGATTAATAGCATCATCCCACACAAAGGGCATTGGTCGTTCAAAATCTGGATACCTCTTCTTTGGAGCAAATATCTAGTAGGGATTTTCCCCCTCAGGCAACACCATACAAAGAAAATCATTTTCTTGGGGCAAGATAGTACCCACGCAGCAATAGCCACATGCCTTCCAGTCCCATTATCAGTGAGACAATGGTAACCTGAATTAGCAGTGTAAATGCCTTTAGGATGTGGTCTCCATTGTTAGACTTTAGGTCTAATAAATCACATAATACATCATGAAAATAGACATATAAATAACAAAGGATCTCTTTTCATAAACATCATACATATATGATTGAAATAAAATAAAAAGATAACGGGATCGTACCTTTCATCTTCGAATAGTAATTGAGTCGAAGTAGTGCACACCAAAATCTTTTCGAATATGTTTCACAAGTGATGAGCTTTCTTCCCTTTAGCCAAACTGGGTGTGCATAAGCCCTAGCCTCACTTGTAAGACCGTGGAGGATTTATAGATTCCAATGGGTATGGCAGTAATGACTCTATTCAATGTGGGACTAACGACCCTTGGGAGAGATACAACTCTTTATTCCTGAAGCGTCCTCAGAGTCAATGTACCCATCATAACTACCTCTATAGGGGGATGTGCTGGCCATTATTCCCTGTTTTGAACATCCAATGACGAAGTATCTAGAAGTGGGCCCCACGCCCATAAGTCATTGTAATTTTATTTTATAAATCAATAATTGAAACCATAATTCCAACATCCATATGATTTCATCTTCTTGATTTCTTGCTAGGTAGATCTTATTCAGAGCATCAAGCAGTTATGAGATCTCTAAGACTTCAGAATCAATCAAATTCCTTCTAAAGCATGATTCCCAATTTATATTCTCCAATTGCCCATTGGGGGCCAAGTCTGAAATTAAGGATTTTTGGTTTCTAGCAACAAGGTACAATCTTGGGAACTTCTCAACTAAGGGAATTTCCCCTAGCCACACATTTGTCCATAAATGAGTGTTGTCTCCCCTGCCAGGTTGGAGATATATCCTTTGGCGAAAAGAAGGAATGAGCTTAATGATTTTTTTCCAGACTAGGGATGTACCTCTTTATCTTACATCCTCAAACCACCACTTTCTATGCCTTCTGTCTAGAGTTCCACTGACTAAACCCTTCCAGGGCAGTTTTTGGGCAGTGTTCAACATTCAAAGCCATTTCATCAACATAGCAGCATTTATCTGTTTAATTCTTCTAATTCCCAATCCCCCCCTCCTCTTTTGGTTTTGAAAACATCTTCTCAATTTAACATGTGCATTTTGGATTTTTCTGATGAGCCGGACCGTAGAAAGTTTCTCATGATCCTTTCTATCATAGATGCCACGAATGATGGGCAATGGAGGAAAGATAGACAATAAGTTAGGATGCCGATGAGGCAAGCCTTAAACAGAGTGAGCCTTCCTGCTTTTGATAAAAATTGCCCTTGCCACGTATTTAATCTCCGATTCAGCTTCTCAATAACCGGGTCCAGAGATTCTTTAAAGTTTTGTTCGAAAATAGGGGAAGACCAAGGTAAGTGGCAGGAAAAGAGCCTACCATGATAGTTGTCTGCCATCTCCTGTCATAAGTTCCCCTCTATGTTAAATCCCATGATAGCTGATTTAGCCCAATTGATCTTTAGTCTCGATTTAGTTTCAAACAAGGATAAAATGCACTTAACGACTTTCAATTGTTCGACGTTGCCCTTGCAAAAAATGATGGTATCGTCAACAAATTGAACAAGTGGAGTTTTAAAGATATCTCCGTCCATAATAGGTTCTAGCCACCCTTCCTCAATCGCCAAATTTAAGAGGTATCTCAAGCCTTCTCCAACAATATTAAATAGCATAGGAGATAGAGGGTCTCCCTGTCTAAGTCCCCTTGATGGCTGAGTGAACCCATGGGTCATTGATGAATATGGAGTGCCTAGCTAAAAATATACATGTCATAATCCACTTACGCCATTTGTGGCTAAAACCAAACTGTTGCATCATAAATCTGAGGTACTCCCATGATACTTTGTCGAAGGCTTTGTCAAAGTCAATTTTCAGCACAACTCGCAGTTCATTACTTTGCTTGCATTTATGGGCCACTTCATGGGTACTTACTGTTGCATCAAGAATGTTCCTACCTTTAATAAATGCAAGTTGTTCCGAACTAATCATTTGTCCCATGACCTTCTATAGGCGATTGTCGTGCAATCAGGCAACAAATTTATAAACGCTATTAGCCAAACTAATCAGCCTGAAATCTATAACAAATTCAACACACTTTTTTCTTTGGCACCAAAACAATGAAAGTAGCTCCTATTGCCTTGCTCGTAAGCCCATTATGGTAGAAGTGTTGCAGAAATTCAACTCAATTTCCTCCAGTGTAAAAGGCATTTCAAGAGATTCTGTTTGGTCTTGAGTCAGTCTTTGGCAATTAACACCCAAGAGCTGAGGTTTGATGGGATTGTCTTCCGTAAAGAGGGTGGAGTGATCAACAATGTTGCTGCTTATTTCTGACTTGTCGTTGGTAACTACACCATTGACAATGAGTGAGCTAATTCTGTTTGTTCTTCTCCTACCAGACGCAATACCATGAAAAAATTTTGTATTTCCATTGCCCTCTTGTAGCCGTTGTTGCCTTACTTTTTGTTTCCATACAATATTGTCACATCGAATTATATTGTTGAATTCCACCATGGCTAATGCCCTCTCAGCTGCCTCATTTTCATCTAGTGGTCTCATTCCCTCCATGATATCAAGCGCACTTATCAAGTTGTGTAATTCCTGTCTTCGAGCCAATTGAGTAGTTTTCTGTTGTTTTGACAAGGACACCAATTTTTCTTTTAGGTTGTTTAATTTTTTGAATAGTCTTCCCGCCAGTGGCCTATTGTCTTCATAGTTTCTCCACCATCCTTCTACTCGGTCCAAAAGCTTTGTATGCTCTAGCCATTGGTTTCCAAATCGAAAAGGGTACCCCCCAATTATCGAAGCTAATGTCAAGTAAAATAGGCCAATGGTCAAAGACTGTCTTCCGAAGTACTCTACTTGCAGTCTTGGGGTGTATATCAAGCCATTCAGCATTACAAAAAAAAAATATCTATCCAGTCTAGATAGTGTCGAAGGTCTCCTTCCATTACTCCATGTTAAAGACTTCCCAAATACAAGGAGGTCAATCATTTTTGTTGCCCCAATGAAGTCAGTAAATCCTCTGGGGGCATATATCAAGCCATTCAGCATTACAAAAAAAACAAAGAAAACAATTTGTCCAGTCTGGATAGTGTCGGTGGTCTCCTTCCATTGCTCCATGTGAAAGACTTCCCAAATACAAAGAGGTCAATCATTTTTGTTGCCCCAATGAAATCAGTAAATCCTCGTATCATATTCAATATAGAAGTGGCTGGAGGTGACATTTCATTTCTGTCTAGTGTAGCATTGACGTCTCCCCCGAGCAGCCATGCCCCCGGTTTCTATTCAATTGCATTCAACAAAGCAACCCAGAATGTGGCCCTTTGCCTGTAGGTGGAAAGCCCATAGAGTGCACCAATGGACCAGACTATGTTATTAGATAGATCAGTTAATTCAAGAATAATGTAATGATCACCTACAATTGAAATTTGCACTGCTACAAATTGAGGATCTCTCACATAGAGAATACCGCCAGTTGTACCTACTGCATTCTTTACACACCATTTTGATCTATGGAATGGCACCAGCTCTTTAACGGCACTGTCAGACATGAACTCCAATTTGGTCTCTTGAAAATTAATTAATTTGTCATGATTCTTATTAATTATGATCCATGAAATAATAATCATTCTTGAGCCTCCTTGGCCACTCCCTTTCCATTTGACTTCCCTCTGGTTTTAGTTCCATGTGCTCTCTTTTCCCCGAGATCCACTCCCATCATGATCAAGTTTGCACCCAATTGTCATCAATGTCTAAAAATATTTCTTTGATAATCTGCCTTTGATTTTCTGATCTGAGACATCCACGAACATTTTTTTCTTTTTCCGACTCTTTCCAATGTTGTCAAAGCCATATTTTTCATTCCAGTCGTCAACCCGACTTTCTTCTATTTGAACCTCAACTGATTCAGAATTGTTTCCATCATAATCTTCTTCACTTGTAGTGTCATTTTCCATCTGATTGTGTTCACATAATGCATTAACCGAGTGTGGAGGTTGTTCAGTAGGATTTGTAGATGAGTGGGGAAGTGAAGTGGACTTTTTTGTGGAGTAGGCAGTGAGGGGGGAGTTTGAGAACCGGATGGGAATGTGGGGGCTTTTGATATTGATAGGAGATTGAAATTATCATCATGCTACTGGTTGGGGTAATTTGACTATTTTGACCAATTGCAGTTTCAAGAGATATCGCAAGAGAGTGAGATTGGGCCTACGGGGATAATGAAAGATTTTTGGTGAGGCTGGTTGGATTATTTTGTGGCTTGCAAACTGATATGGAACTATTAGGAGTATGCTGGAGGTTTTCAATAGTGCGGTTAGATGGAGGAGACTCAGCAGCAGGAGAAGGATTCATATTAGTAATGGGCTGATCCTGGTTTATTTAATTTGGGAATGTAATAAGTGACTCACCTGAATTCTAACCTTGGGCTGGAGTGGCTTGGTACTCCTCAGTTACACAAAAAACCCCCCAGGTGTTCACTAAAAATTCTGGCTCGGAACACTGTGGATTCAGGTTGACTCGACATGGCTCAACTGAGTCAACTCGGCCCAACTCACCCGAGTCAGCTCATTCCGGGTTGAATAGAACAATCTCGCTCAAGTTTATTTTATGCTCACCAATGTTACTGCAATTTCTCTTTGTTTTGTCGCCTTGGGCCCCCGAATTTTGTCGAGTGTCTTCATCTTCCATTTGGTCTGAGACTCGTCTAGATATCTCATCATCTTCTACTTCCATTCTTCTAAAGATCTCAAAAGGCGGCGTGAAGAGTTCTTGTTTGATGAGAATCAGAAAAAAACTTCCATTCAATTTCTAGTTCTATCCATGTCTCATTTAGAGGCGGCGTGTCTGTTGGAATTATAGTTTCAAATATTAACTTATAAAATAAAATTACCATGACTTAGGCGTGGGGCCACTTCTAAATACTTTGCCATTGGACGTTCAGTACAAGGAATAATGCCCAGCACATCCCCCTGTAGAGGTAGATTTAATGGGTACATTGACTCTAGGGGTCGCTTTTGGAATAAAGAGTTGTATCTCTCCCAAAGGTCATTAGTCCCACATTGAATAGAGTCATTAGTGTCATACCTATTGGATTCTATAAATCCTCCAAGATCTTACAAGTGAAGCTACGGTTTATGCACACCCAGTCTGACCGAAGGGAAGCTAGCTCATCACTTGTAAAACATATTCGAAAAAGATTCATTGTGCACTACTTCGACTCAATTACTATTTGAAGATGAAAGGTACGCTTCTGTTATCTTTCTTATTTTAATTCAATCACATATGTATGATGACTATGAAAAGAGATTATTTGTTATTTATGTCTATTTTCATGATGTATTATGTGATTTATTAAACCTAAAGTCTAACAATATCCTCATCAAAGGCGACAATCTCTCCCAGCTCCTCATTCAGCAAACCCACAGCTTCAGCTCCCCACACCTCGATTGAGATACCCCAGATTTGAACCCAACTTGCTAATGGCCCAGTTTCTACAGTTTCCTCCCATGGTCATGTGTCCCAACTCGGGACATCTTCTGAATGATTCCAGAGAAGTATTTTGTTCTTGGCTGCTTCATCTTTCGTTCGTATTAGTCCCCTTTGTCCAATGTGTGAGACTGAGGGAGAATAATCAAGTCCCCATCAATGCTGGATTCAATTTTTGAGTTTCTACGCGTCCCGTATTCTCCAATCAATTTTGACCACCACTACATATTCAAGTTCTTTTTTCCTCGCTGCCCATTTCTCAGACAATCGTAGCATCTTCCCCTTTGCATTTGGTTTGCTTGCTCCCGCTACCTCACTCCAGCTTCTGTCATCTGTATGGCTTGGTGGTGGAAGAGGGGCAACATCACTCCTCTTTTCTCCTTTGCAACTCGCTTCTTCTAGGGCCTTGCATACAATACTCCAGGGGGATACATTGTTTACTCCAATCTCCGGTAAGTACGGGCTCTGAAATGTGGCATTTTGCTTTCACATTCCCTCCCATCCACCATATTTCATGAGATGCGTAGGAGTTGGAAGACATGACTGTCGTGACTTGATTAAAGAATAGCTCTATAATCTCTAATGGGATTCTAATAAAAGCCCTTTTGTCTCCCGTTTCGACTCTCACGCAGAGGCATCTACGGCCCCTATCTTCTTTAATAGAAAGTTTCGAGCTTTTAAAGTTGCACTTCCCCAGCAAACGTAGGATCCTTTTTCTTTCTCCCGATCGTTTTCGATTCTCGACAGTATGCCATTCTCCTTCAACAATTCCAGGGTGCCGTGGATTTCATCCATCTGGGTTCCATCTACACAGTGAGGACTCTCGGCAATGAGGGCTACGCTGTCGTGGGCAGGAGCTCTCTCTGTGTGAAGGGGGTCACACTCCCCTTCGTGAAGACAAGCATTCTTACCGTCTCTGTTGGGAACCAGACAGGGGTTCAGATCGTTGTCTCCTCCCCCGCAATTCGTTCGTGTCACCTCTCTCACTCCTCTGTAGGGATGTAAACGGGAGCCAATTACCCGCTCTACCGTCCGCCCGATTAATAAATGGAACTAAACGGAAATAAAATATTATTATCCGTTTACCGCTCTATCGTTTACCCGTTTTACCGTTTAATAAACGGACGGAAACGGAAATAGATCTTCCGAACCCGTTTTACCCGTTTACCGTTTAAGTAAGGGTAATATTGTAAATTTATATATCTACTTAGTTTAACCAAAAAATACTTATTTTTACATAAATAACCTTATTATATTTTTTATCACTTATTATAAAAATTTGTAGAGTTGAAAAGTTTGGAGAGAATTTGAATATATTTATATATTTTGGTAATTATTAGAAGTCAATATATATTGACTTTAACTCATGGTCTCATAAAGAATCCTTAGTCATAGTCATAGACTCATAGTCATTAAGGATAAATCATATATTGTAAATTCATAATTAACTAAATAAGGTAGTATGAGTAATCTAAGATTAAAAAAATTTATTTTTCTTACAAATGTCAGATTTTATACAAATGACAATTGTTTTTATAAATGTAAACAATTATCATACAAAAATAAACATATTATAATTCATAATAAAAATTTTATAAAGATTAACATAGTAATTAACAAATACACGAGATGATTTTATATTTTTTCAATTAGCTTACATAATTCAAATCTTTTGGCCCATAACATTTTACGTCATATACCCTAAATTCTAATTAATTAATATTCTAATTTTGGTTTTCCCTCTCTTTAGTCTCTAGTCATTGACTCATTGCTCCCTCTCTAGTCTCTAGTCATTGACTCATTTCTCCCTCTCTAGTCTCTCTCTAGTCCCTAGTCAATTTTAAGTGTAGGAGACAATTTATATTTGTTTTTTATTTTTGTGTTATATAACTTGTATTTTGAACTCTAAAAAAGTGTTGTATTTGACTGTTTATTAGTAATTTTCTTAATGTTTCTTCTTTTTTTTGGGTTTTTTGTGATTTATATATTTTTTTATTATTTACCCATTTATTACCCGTTTTTTACCCGATTACCCGATTTTCCGGCAGGTAATAAACGTGTAAAGATTTCACGGAACTAAACGGATACGGACGGAAACGGGTAAGGGTTTCAAAAAAACAAACGGTAGACGAAAACCCATTACCCGTACCGTTTATTTCCCGTTTACATCCCTACTCCTCTGGTCATCCATGAATTGCTCTTTTTCAAAATATAAGGATGTTTAGCATGCTAGCCACATAGTTTTTACATATAAAAATAATACCCAACCAAATGCTGAAGTTAACACGAAACATGTATTTACAAAGAGTGGTGATACAAGCACTTCGAAGTATTACTACAAAGGTTTACTTTCTTGCGCGGCATCCACATTACAGTCCAAATAAAAGATAAATTTGTAAATAAAATCGGTACAAGTATATTTTATTTTTAATAAAATATTATCTGCCTATTCCATGGGTAAACCTTAAACTCTAGATTTTCTCCAACCTGGACCGCCATGTCACGGTGTAAAAACTAAGGGAGTACTGGTATCATTTTTCGTTTACGAAATACCTGTGTTTTACGTGTATTTCAGAGAAGATTATCTGCTTTCATAAGTGGCATTGCATTAAATAAAGAGTATTAAGATGCAAATATTAAAACAATACATTCTGTTGTGCATAATTACTGTGAAATCTTATGAGCACACCTCAAGAAATAATCAGCTAGAAATTATCTCAACCAAAAACAAGAGCTACACACAAATCCCGTGATAACTCTATGATGCCTCCGACTCAGATAGCTCAACTATGTGTCCGCACTGAGACAACTCTGGGATGGATCCGCCCTGAGATAGCTCTACTATGTATCCACACTAATCAGGGAGTTAGTAGTCATCACCTCTAGAAATTACCTCTTTACAGGTTGGCCGGAGTAAGATGGTGTGCTCAAACTGAGACACATAGCTGCCCTTTGTATCACATAAAGGTGGGTATGGCTGAAAAAGCAAATAACCACTAAATTAGTAATAAGAACGATTTTTGCTCACTGATCTCCGCAACGGATGAAATTTACAAAGAGTGAAACATAATAAGGGACGTGAATTCGTGTAGAGAACAGCTATTCTGACTTCAATTGGACTGCTGAATGTGGAAAATATTAAATAGATTTGTGCGATAGTCAGAGGAGACTATTGGTAAGAGGAAAACTCTATAACCCAGCCAGCAATTTTGCTAGATCCCCAATCAACCGATCAAAAATGCATTAAAAAAACCTTTTCCAAAAGCATGTTGCCCATACGAAGGCCAGCAGATGCATAAACTGACAGAAAACAAGATAGCAAGCCACTGCCCACAATTCAGAAGAATCGGAAATTGCTCACACAATGACCATCATCAGCAGCATCAACACTGATAGTTTCTTTTATATAACTGAAGTTTACCTGAACAATACCAGCATCGCACAAATTCCTCAGGGCCATCAGGTATTTTGTCTCGCCGAGGCGATCCAAGTACCGTCTACAAAAGGCCAAGGTCGAGAAATTCTTGTTTATAGTAGCAAGCAGCTGTTTTGCTCGCGGCAATCTCAGTGGTATATGTCCTGCTTCAAAGTTTTTCATGTAGTGACTGCACTCCAAATCTTCTCTTACGTACCCTTTGCCTAAATTATAACAGACATAAGCCAGATTGATGAGCCAGATTGATGCAAGTCCGATCAGATCATCTCCTCAATATATATCACAATGAGTTTAACTAGGTAATAAAACTAAGGGTTGTCTTAAGCTAATTTTCGGCTACTATGTCAATATAGCTGATACTTGGAGAATTGGAGAGTAATTTTGCTACAACAAGTAAACCCAAAAAAACAGTTTAACAATTTTGTAGGAAAGGGCAAATTCGAAATATAACCTTGTGTTGACTATTAGACTCCAGTCCCCTCATACTTCAACCAGGTTGTGCAACTTGGACTCGTGAACAGACTCAGATACCCGCAAATCCGAGTTGGTCCAGGTCAAATGCTGGACTCAGTCAGACTGCCCCAGTTGGAAGAGATAAGGCAACGTAAAGGAGGGGCGAGTCTATCCAAGCTCAACCCAGATTCGCAAGTACAAGTCAATCAACATGGTTGTACAACCATGATTTCGAATTTTTTAATCATTTTGTGCTTATTATTACAAGAATGCACATTGACAGCCATTTCCTCTTGCAATAATTAGGACCAGACCAACTATTCTGTTCCGATAAGGCTCTCAAATCTTGAGAACCCATCAGACAAGGAGATCCATTTCCAGTAAATAGGGATGACGAACCATTCATAAATTGCCGAAGCTCCTTACCTGTTGATCCAAATGTTTCAATTGCATAAAATTCACCCTCTTCCATCTTTGTCTGATCTCCACCTTTAACAATTGGGACAGACTTTCCAGCATGAATTTGGTAGCGACCAATGCTATGTCCATTTAAATTTCTTATACTTTTAACTGTCAAGAATAAACATTAAACTAGGTGAGCAGAAAGAAACCACATCAGACACAAGACACGGCTTACATTCTTCTTATAACTAATTTAATCATTGATATGTAATTAGACGCAAAGCCATGATCATAACATTTGATACCAAAGTCAAACTCCAACTAATGATACAGCTATAGACTACTCACTCATCCACTAATATTTTGTCCTGTGGGCTACCTGGATTAAATTTCCTTGGTGAACAAAATGCAAGGAATACAACAAACATACCCTGAAAAACCTTTCCATTAATCTCAACCTCATAGGATTCCATGACCTCTTGAATTGCGGCACCCACATCACAAAGGCGTACATCAATTCCAGCTTCCTAAGGATAGTGAGCTAAACAGTAAGATACACATAATCTGACAGAAGATAAAACTCTTATTTCTGTTTAAAAGGATTCAAATTCATCCCTCGATGACTAGCCAAAGCGTAGAGACCTATTTTCAGGAACTAATCACAAGATAATCCAGGATCTATGTCAAAAAATTCATTATCCGGGATATATGTCAAAAAATTCTTAATCGTTTTTAAAAATGATTCTCACAATTTTAAACACTTGAGAGAACAGTTCGTAAGACTTCTAAAAACAGTTAAGCAAGTAAAAGACTTTTCAATAGAACACATATTCATCAGCCTGAAGCTTCAACAGTCAACCATGCACAATACCAAGGATATGACCTTTTCAATGTCTCATAATAATGCACAGGGACAGACTAGGATAAAAACTTTGTTTCAGGAAAGAGTACAAAAGTTTTTTTGGGAAGCTGAGTCTAACACCAGAAGCTAGTGTAATTTCCTTAAACATGGAAGAGGGTAAAAGATTTTAACCACTGTTTTCCCAATTGCAAAAAAAACACTTAAAGTTAACTAATCAAACATGTCAGAATATACATTTTAAAAAATCCACCTTGCCAACTTACCTTAATTCCAGTGTTTGTAGCCTCTCGCGAAGCTTCGAGCAAGGGATCAAACATCGGATTAAATGCTACCGTAAACGCACAATCAACTATAAGTCCTGCAACAAGAACATTTAGATATTAAAGCAATTATACGTTATGAGAGTGACAAAACAAAACCATGTGAAACTAAAACGAGATATAAATTGAAGTTTCCTCTTTTGGGATTCTTGTTGTTTGCATGGTAAAAAGAGAAAGCTTGGTTAAGATACCATCTACATGTGTTCCAAAATCCAGCTTCATGACATCATCATACTGTAACACAGTCTTGTCGCCAGAATTTGGAGTCCAGTGAGCTGCAACCCTATCAAGAAAAAGATTTTTACATCAATATATTGATAAATATAGATAAAAATAACAGAAGTTGCAAGACCAGATATTTTCCTCAAAGACAAATCTCACCAGTTTAAGGAGCATCCTGTCGGAAAGGCAATTCCTGCTTGAAGTCCATCCTCGGAAATTAATTTCCGAACAGTATTTTCCAGTGTCTCGCAGAGATCAGTCATCAGCATTCCCGGCTTAATAATACTCCTCATATACTTCCGCACCTGTAATTTAGACCCCAATGAAACACATGAAATATATGTCATAATCAGAGCAATAAACCTTAGACTCTAAATCATATTGGACTTTGCCTTTGCCTCAATGGCAACATGGAAGCATTTGTACATTAAAGTTTTGGGTTCAAATCAAACTGAGGTATGAGGTACAGTATGCATGTGCAATCAACATTTTCAAGGAATAATTAAAATCAATTAAAACCTGCCGATGAACTTCTGCTGCTCTACGAACTGAATTGTAAACGGGATTTTCCATCCGCTCCAATTCCCTCTTTTCTTCTGAAGTTGTTCTCCAGAGATTACTGGCAAAGAAGAAATTGACCAGGTTTATAAAAACAAACAATAAAACAGAAACCTAGGAAACAGGAATTGCAAATAACACTAGATCGATAAGAGTAAAATTTTATCATGTACTTGCCAAGTAACTAAGTAATAAACAAAAAGTCAACATCTTAGCAGATAAATGACGTTAAATATTTGCATGCAATTAATCAAGTCCAATGAATAAATGGCAAATAAAGGTTATGCTGTTGCCAATAAATGTCCACAGGACCATATTCCATACACCATAAGGTTCATTCAAGATAGACTTTTAAGAAAATTAAGGTCAACAAATTCCAAAACAGACCACAAACCAAACTCTATGTGAATCCACGATATCGATAAGTGCCATAAGTAATCAGAAAAAAGGATGCAGTTCAAAAAAAATTAAATAAGTAAAAATAGCACAAATTACTACTTCTCTTTCTTTTGATTATAGTTGATTAAACATGCATATACCATGATCCAAACCTTTGTTAGACACAAACTGCAGACTTCACATTAGAAAGTAAGCCATATGATCATTTAACCAAAAACTTAACACTAATTTCATTTTGATTACAAAAACACCAGAAAATGCCAACCGCTAGTAATAAATAACATCTTTTTTCATTCCCTTCAAATGAAGAAGAAGCTTCATGGCCATGTTACCTGCTGTAAATGACACACCACGCAAACATGTATAATTAACTATACTAGAGTTAAAGATGAGTGCTCTTACTCATCTTTGTACTGTTGAATTTCACCCTCGGGAAACTCCCCAGATGGAAACAGCTCAGAGATTGGAACTGTTGGTGGATCTGTCTGCTGAGTAAGCTCTTTCTTCTTCCTATATAAGATGAACAGCAATCAGTAGTCCTTGAGGAAATAAAAAACAGTAACATACATTCTATTGCATTGAAATTTCTGCAAGGAATAAGAACTCACTTGTTTTTGTTTTTCCTTTTCTTCTTCTTTGTTGGTTCTAGCATGAGAGTTTTACAAAATGGACAGCAGGATGTCAGATTTTTCCTCTAATTCATAATGACTTAAAATAAGCAGTTACCAAAAAACAGAACAACTGTTTTAAAATTTGAGCACTTATAAAGGAAGTCTTAAAACTCCCAAGTACCCATATGATGCCACAGAAAACGGGCCAAAATATCAACATATTTCTGTAACTTTGTCCCTCATGAGTTTGAAATATAAAAGCAGAACTCTATATGTTTATCCCTAGGAAATTACTAGGATTATACGCAAAAACAATTACCGATCCTTTCATGTATCAGATAACTCGAAGCATGTAAATGTGTTTATTGGGATCAAATGCACAGAACGGTTACTCAAACTCAAGCCTTCACCAAAATGGTTTCCAGATGTCTTTAGTTATTATCTAAGTTCTAACCCAATCACCAAGTGGCAATAGCATCATACTTAGTAAACAACCATGGAATCTTGTTAACTGATACACTGAAGATAAGATTATTAAAATATTCTGGAAACATGTTATTTTCCGAAATATAATCTGGAAAAGAAATGAAAAAAAAAAAAAAAAAAAAAAAAAGCATAACAAACAAACAAAACCTGTCGATCCATCAACAGCATCCCCTTGCCCCTCATTGTCATCATTAGGTAAAGAAAGTTCACCATTTAAGTTTTGGACTTTATCAGCAGATTCCTGCATATATGACATAAACCACTACAATTAGCACAAACTCAATTTGAAAAGGGAAGTAACAAATACAAGATCTGAACAACCAAAAAATATTTTTTATTCAATTCAATAACTGCATGAAGAAAGGCAAACTCATGCATGCAGGCATGAACAAAGACCAGCAATATGACAAACTTTAAATAAAAAAAAAAGGCAGTTGAATGTAGTGGTATAATAGTCTTTTTTCACATGCATGAAGACAGCATGCCCCACTAGTTTACGTGAGAACCATTTATTAGCAGGGTACAAGAGTCTTTTCACAGCAGCCACAAAATATTCGACGAGATAAATATCCCTCAAGACCCTCTGCTGTAAACAGGGATATAAAGCACCCAGCATTAAGGATTGAGTGGGTAATGGCGGAGAGGAGAGGTGAGCAACGCAAAGGTCAAGCTAGGGCTCCGACGCCGGAACGAAGGGCTTCGCGAGACCTGTCGAGGGAGGATCGTCGCGAGACTCGATTGGAGCACGGATGCTACGTCGCAGAGGAGGAATGGCGCTTAGTTACCCATCGTCGGCCAAAAAGATCAAAGGAGTTGGGCAGATGTGGTTTCGTGAACTCCACTCTCACTGTCGAAGACGAAGGAAGGAGAAGATATGTGTGGATTCAACTCCAGACTGGGGAGAAGCGTGCTTTCGTGCGTATTCCGCAAGAGATGGGGGATGTCTTCGCATCGCAACTTAGGGCTGGCTTCGGAGCAGAATCTTTCTTCGCGAAGGAACTCTGGTGGGAAGGGTCCTTATTCACGATTTCTGTCTACAAGAGAACATCGTGGGAATGCAAGCTGGTCCACTAAGGTCTTGGCCTGAATCTACCTTTTGGCGAAAGGAGATGACGGTATGTCCCCATGGCATACCCTCTTGACAGCTTTCGAGAGGATCTTTCCCCAGAAGCAGAAGGCAGCAGGCTCAATATCGATCCCCCCCCCCCCTTTTCTTCCCCTATTCGACTCACCCCAGTCGCACGGTTGAGGAAAAATGGCTTGCTGGCAGGCTGGAGAAGAGAAAAGAGGGATCGTTGTAAAGATTGACTGGAATCTTGCTGAAGCGGAATCCCTTGAATCGTGGATCCGAGAATGATGGAATTTGGTCCACCTCCCCAAAGCGTCTTACATTGGCGAAGGGAACTGGCTAATCACGGTGCACAATGAGGAAAAAAGGAAGATTCTACAATGAGGACACTCAGATTTAATCCCGAGCTGGGATACAAGGTGCTGGGAGGGCGCCTCATGCACTGGACCGACTGTGGTCAGGCCCCAAATATGGGGACTACCTTTGGATTTATGGGACATGGAAGTAATCAAGATGGTGGCGACACGTTTTGGAATGGTTGAATGTCTCCATGAAGACACTTTCAGCTGCAAAAATATGGAATTAGCTAAAGATCTCGTCCGGTCTCGGAGTTGGCCGCTTCAGGAGCAATGGACAGATGTCGCGTGTGATGGCCAAATCTTTGCAGTGCTTTTGAAGCAAGAAAATTTCATTCCTCCTTTCCATGTATTCTCTAGTCGACAAGAGGTTGAAGAAGAGGTCCAGGTTGCTGACTCGGCAATTCAATTGGTGAACCAGGAGGCTCAACATAGTCCAATAGAAGGAGATGACTCGGCAGCTGATGAACAAGTCGACCTGCAATTAAACGAGTTGACTCGCCATGTTTTGACTCAGCTGAGCTGACTCACCGGGAACTTATACAAGCTAATCCTGGCAACTCTGAGGATGCGAATGCGGCGGCATCTTTCGAGAAGTAGCGAGCTAACAGTGGTGAAATTCTTCTCCTGCCACCAATTCTGGGTAAGGGCTCTAATCCCCCGGCCATTAATTCCGTACCGAATCTTTCTGCACCAGAAATGGTTGCCATTCCATTAGATATTCTGGCTGCAGAAGTCGATAGCCCAAGTTCTGTTAATATTCCAAACAGAGGTACCAACGTCCATCGTTCCCCCCTTTCCTCCACTTCTTCGGCCCTCTCAATCGAGTCCCCTATCTCCCATTCCATTGTCTACGACATTCCATCATTCTCCTCTCAGTCCGAGACAGACTTCTCACCCCAGTAAAACTACGCCATCTAAATTCCCCAATCACAGCTTATTCAAGGAGGAGCCCCCCCTCTTCTCCTCACCATCCTCCTATTTCCACGGAAAAATCCCCCAACTCAGTCCATGGACGTTGGAACCTAGCTTTGGAAATTGAAGGTGCAGCGCAGTCTATTGGTGATGGTAATAGGGAATTGGAGAACTACGAGAAACACTCTCAGGATGAAATTATAGGGGAGGAAAAACAAGCACCTGAAGGGGGAAATGAGCAAGAGAGGCCAGTCACACGTTCCTGGATGGACCAATTAAAAAAGGATAATGATCGACTTCCTGCCATGATTTATGAAGCTATGGTTCCATATGTATCAGAACATGATGAAATTTCTAGTAGCATCCAAGAGGACGAGACTAAGAAAATGGGCACATCCAAGACCAGAAGCAAAGGGAAAGCAATCATTCAATCTTCAAAAGCTAAAAGAAATGATTATTGTCTCATGGAATGTGAGGGGACTTAGGAGTGACAGCAAAAGAATAGTCATCCGAAACTTGATAGAGAAATGTCGCTAATTATTCTCCAAGAGACGAAGATGGAGGAAATGCTAGAATCATATGTTCAAGAACTTGTTCATTTTAGTAGACTGGAATGGAAAGCAAAAAATGTTGTTGGTACTGCTGGGGGCATCCTATGTATTTGGGACCCGCACTTTGTTACTGTTCAGAATTTTTACATAGGTGAATTTTATGTCGGTCTTAATTTGGTGGATGTAACTATTGGTAGATCTTGGTCCCTTGGTGTTGTTTATGGCCCCTCCACATATACAAGGAGTGATTTTTGGACAGAACTAGAGGACCTACTATCTCACTAGAATGACCCCTACCTGCTTAGGGGTGATTTCAATGCTATCTGGGCTAGGAATGAGAAGAAACCAAAGGCAAGATCCTTCAATTCCACCATGAGGGATTTTTGCTGATTTTATTGGTGCTACTGAACTGATTGATTTGCCTGCTGCTAGAAAATCCTTCTCCTGGAGCAACCGCAAAAGCCCCCCTACCCTCTAGAGACTAGAAAAATTTCTATGTGCTCCAGATTGGTTAGAGATTTACCCAAGGACTTCGTGTAGAGCCATTGATAAAACAGTCTCAGACCATTGGCATGTCTTGCTGGACTCCAATGCTGAGAATTGAGGAGGAAGGGGCAATTCCCTTTCGGTTCAAGAACCATTGGCTAGAGGATGACCACTTCATCCCGATGATCAAGGAGTGGTGGAATCATATTCAATATGATGGACTCTTGGGGGGGCGATTATTCAGAAAGTTGGGAACACTCAAAGGCAAAATTACTCACTGGTCAAAGACCCAAAGAACTATTCAGCAAGAAAAGAGGATGCCCTATCATCTTAAATCACTCAACTTGACAAATTAGAGGAGGAAAGGGAGCTGAATTTGGAGGATATTTCCACTCTTATTGCTGCAACTACAGAATATAATGGTATCCTTCGAAGTGAGGCCATTTGTTGCAAGTAAAGGGTTTGGCTACAATCAAAACAATTGGTGGATGGAGGCTCCCAATTCCAGAAATCTATCCCCAATATGGAGAAAGATTGTCAAGCTTATGCCCTCTTCCGGTAACATGTATCCTTACAGCCCGGAAAAGAGGATAAGACTTTATTTTGGACAGATATTTGGATTAGGGAAACACCTTTGGCTGATAAATATCCATGGACTTATATGCTTGCTCAAAATCAGAATTCTACCATTTCTAACTTGGCTCCCAATGGGCAATTGAATGAGATTGATTGGACTTCATTTCTCAGAAGAAGACTAAATGATATGGAGGCTCTTGAAATCTCCAGGTTATTAACCAGGCTGATGCATTAATCTGGAGGCCTCATCCCAATGGGATGTACCTTGTAAAATCAGGATACTCGTGCTTAATAGACCGAGGAAAACCTCCTCATCAAGCAGTTGCTGCATGGAAATTTTCTTGCCCAAAGAAACAAATATTTTTTGGATGGTGTTGTATGTGGGAATAACTCCCTACTAGAGATCTATCATCAAGAAGGGGTCTGTCCATTATGCAATGAAGTTCTGGAATCAGTTAATCATCTTATTATGCAATGCACATACAACTGGAGAATATGGCTCTTCTTTTTGAGGAATTTAATGTTGAATTGGTAAAGCCTCATAATCTCTTTACACTTGCAAAGATGGGAACCTCTTTTGGCCTTGCTGAAAAGGGAAAACTGATGTTTAACTGCTGCCTGGGGTTCATACCATGGTTAATCTGGAAGGAGAGAAATCAGAAAATCTTTCACAATGTTGCAAGGGGCTGGCAAAATACTTGCCAAACAATTTTATAGCATATTATTTGTTGGTTGAAAATACAGGATATTTTCAAGAATGTGAACTACAACACAATTTGGGTCTCTTGGAATGATCATGCACATGATGGAAGGAAACCTATGCCTAAGATTCAGAAATGGATGCCTGCCCCAGTTCATTCTTATAAGCTAAACTTTGATGGTGCTTCTTTTGGCAATCCTGGATTAGCTGGTGTTGATGGACTAGTTAGGAATCATCAAGGTGATGTCTTACTCACCTAGGCTGGACCAATTGGAGTAACCGCCTCTACAACAGCTGAAGCGATGAGTTTGCTGCTAGGGATTAAGTGTTTCAGGGGATCACACTTTATTGGGACTTTACATGTTGAAGGGGATTCGAGCGTCATCATTCAATGGTGTAAGAAGGGAATTAAACCACCATGGAGGTTTGCTGCCATTGTCAATGAGATTTGTGATATTGCTGATATTGTAATGACCTGGACTCATGTTCTTAGAAGTGTGAATTGTAATGTTGATGAATTAGCTAAAAGGGGGGTTCATGAGCAGCATCTTGTTGAAGCCTTTGACAGGGTCTCCTAGGACTACATCAGACATATGATGAAGCAATTGGGCTTTGGTAGAAAGTGGAGGAAATGGGTGATGTCCTGTGTCTCCTCAACAAGATATTTTATACTTATTAACGGAGGTACTCATGGCTTCATTAAGCCAAGTAGAGGGCTCAGGCAAGGGGACCCTTTATCGCCCATGCTATTTAACATCATTGCTAAGGGTCTCAGACAATTGTTGAAGCTGGCTGTTGAATTGGGATGGATTGAAAACATGCTTGAGAATGAAGGTCTGAGGCTGCCAATGGTTCAATTTGTTGACGATACGATCATCTTTTGTAGAGGAACTAAATAGCAATTGGAAGCCATTAAATGCATTATTACATTGTTTGAAATGACCTCCGAGCTTAAGATCAACTGGTCAAAGTCTACACTCTTTGGGCTTAAAATTGAATCAAACCCTCTTGGGGAGATGGTAACATTGCTTGGTCGTAGAGTGGGATCTCTCCCCTCTAATTATTTGGGGCTACCTCTTTTTGTTAAAAAAGCAACTATGGGACCCAATGATTGAAAGACTGCAGAATCGGTTGGGTACTTGGCAAGGAAGATTACTATCCAAGGCAGGAAGGATCACACTCATTAAAGCATGCCTAATTGGAATACCTACTTATTACCTCTCCTTCATCAATTGTCCTCAAGCCGTGGCTGCTATTCTTGAGAGGATAATGAGAAACTTTCTCTGGTCTGGTTCTTCAAAGAGATCCAAAATGCACTTGCTCAATTGGGATGAGGTTTGTAAAACCAAGAAGAATGGAGGCTTAGGTATCCGAAAAATCAAACTTATTAATTATGCCCTCCTTAATAAATGGATATGGAGACTCAACTCAGTGGATGATCTGGCTTGGAAAAGAATAGTGATCAACAAGTTTGGTAGAAGAAACAGAGTCTGGTGGCTTGATGCTTCGGGTGCAAGGGGTCTTTCACCAAATTGGAGAAGGATCCTTAATCTGATGCCCTATTTTAATCAGCCAGTCTCCTTCCATCCTAGGAAAGGAAACCAAGTAATTTTTTGGAAAGACAAATGGTTGGGGGACTGCCCCTTATCTGAACGATTTCCAAGCATATTCCTTTTAGCACGAAATCAAGACTGCTTTATCTAAGACATGGCTCCAACTGGACAGCTTGTTGATATCAATTGGAACTCCTTATTGAGAAGGAGTCTATCTGATGTGGAAGCCATACAAATTTCAGAATTGGTGGGAGGAGCTGAGTAGCCAACTGGACAGCTTGTTGATATCAATTGGAACTCCTTATTGAGAAGGAGTCTATCTGATGTGGAAGCCATACAAATTTCAGAATTGGTGGGAGGAGCTGAGTAGTGTTACACTTGACAGGGCACACGAGGATGTACTAATTTGGAGGCCCCACCCAAAGGGAATCTACACAGCGAGTTCTGGATACCTATGTTATGCAGATTGTGGAGGAGCAGCTAAGCACCCTGCTGCTGCTTGGGCTCTCTCATGCCCAAGGAAGTAGAAATTTTTATGTGGTGTGCCATGAGGGGAAGGCTGCCTACCAGAGATATGTTGCAAAGAAGAGGGATGCAAATCTCCTCAAATTTATGTCCTCTGTGTCTTGAAGAAGCAGAATCAGTAACTCATGCTTTGTTGCACTGCCACTATAGCTGGAATATATGGATGTTCTCCCTTGGCATGTTTGGGATGGATTATGTTTTGCCTCTTGACTTGATTGTCATTGCAGACTTGGTTGGCTCCATAGGACTGGGGTAAAAATGTCGACTCATGTTTAAATGTTGTGTAGGGTACATCCCGTGGCTTATTTGGAAAGAAAGAAATGCAAGAATCTTCAAGGGCAAAAGGAAAAATTGGAAGACTATTGCATACAACATTCTACATATTATGGTGGGCTGGCTGAAACTCCAGAAATGTTTTCATGGAGTTGAATCCTGTACTATCTGGAGTTTATGGAATGAGTATGTAAGGGAAAAGGGTATTGTGGAATCAGACATTTGTGCTTAGGACCTTCCTCCTGAGGCTGAATTTAAACTCAACTTTGATGGCTCATCTTTGGGCAATCCAGGCCCAGCTGGGGTTGGTGGCCTTATTAGAAATTCAAGAGGTGAAGTGGTGCTGTCATATTCAGGACCAATTGGGGTCCAGGATTCTACTACTGCTGAGGCAAGGAACTTCCTTCAGGGGCTCAAGTGCTTTGCTTCTTCAGGTCTCATCGGTAATCTCCATGTGGATGGAGACAGTAGTGTCATCCTCTCTTGGTGCACTGAAAAATCTAAACCACCATGGAGGTTCTGGTATTTATTCAATGAAATTGCCACCCGTATTGACCTTGTAACAAATTGGTCACCTTTTTTAAGATGTGCCAATGGTCACATCAGCACCACCTTCTTGTTAATATTCCCTGACCGACCTATTGTCATGGCCCGAATTGGCACAATCAGATGTAATCTTTGATGATTATTAAAACAAGAATAGTGATTCGGGCACAGCCGCTGTGTCCGAGTCGGGCACAGCGGCTCTCACATAGAATTAAATAATATACTTCTTGGATTACGTGAAATATATTATTTTAATTCTATGTGAGAGCCGCTGTGCCCGACTCGGACACAGCAGCTGTTCCCGAATCATTATTCTTAAAACAATGAAACAAAACTTTCAAAAAAAAAAAAAAAAAGCACCCAGCATTACACAATAGTAATTAGAGGTGGATGAAAACAAATCTTTCAAAGATGGATGACAAATTTGATCCAAAATCAAAGCTTCAAGAGTATGTAAAATCATTCATACGCAATCAATATTTCTAAGAATAGAGCTCCAAGACAAACACGTAAATATCTAAATAAAGAAATACATACAGAACCATTACTCAGGGTGGCTGGATGTTGATCGAGATGCAAGTGTTTTAATTCCTGCGAAGCCTCCTCAATTACTTTGTTATCAGAGTCCCCCATGTTCTTCAGCTTCTGGAATATGAGGTGACTGCAGTTAATTGGGTGTAAGATCATAGTAAAATCAAGACCAAGAAAGTACATGCCAACAAGATTTTATATATAGTTAAGCAGTTTCCGAACCAAAGTTTTATGTCATTTGAAATGTTCAGGGTTAATAATCCAATTCACATGGAGTGTTAAGCCTCTTCACTGTGGTTGGTCATATTGTGGAAGGGACCTGCACCCAAATTTAACATGCATACCACATTGGTACACACATGACTTCTAGTCAAATATGTGTAGGATTCATAATTTATATCTGAAAGGGCCAGTAAGAGTAACCCCACATAAATCGAGGATAAGAAAGATCTTGTTTTGCTGCTTGGAGAGGAACCTCCTATGTTCTTTAAAATATAAGATTAAAAATTTCACTATTTAACAGTAGGGTTGAGGAGCCTTAAATTATATATGGTTAAAAATTGCTATTTAACAGTACAATTTCGGATTTAGAAGCCCTGCTTTAGTTTCACGAAACTGATACTTACTGAAAGCACATCGGATCAAATTTACTAATTCAGAACCACAATACAGTAATATCAGGGAGCTAAACTGAAACTATAGGACCCTATCTTTTTTCCTCATTTTCCTCGTCTTTTTCAACTTTCAACGTATCACCCGACAATACTCAGAAACTTTTCGGTAATTTGTAGTTCACATCATTCGCTCCGTAAACTAGCTACTCCTAGCTACCAGCTTCATACGGTCCCTTGCAGTAACAATTAAAAAGTAAAAATAAGTTTTTTTCATCTCTTTCGACAGAAATAATTCATAAATACCAAAGGAAAACTGACCAACGAAAATAAAAAGAAGAAAAAAAAAACAAGGAAACAAGCTCAGCAACACTGCATAAGCACAACTCATTATCGGTCGACTTCTCCAATAAAAAATCATAATCCGTCATTCCGAAGGGAGGTTCCCCACAAAAAATACGAATAAACAGCGCGGTAATCAAACCATAACCACATACATACTACCGAGATGAATGAAAAGAGATGGTAAGTACTCGTCTGCTCTAAACTGGCGTTGATCAGAAAAGCGAAGAGTAGGTCTCTCGCCCTCGGTGGCTTGCGAGCTCGGAAACCTGAGATTCTGAGAACCGCGTCCGCTCGTCGCTGGTAATTTCCTCTTCAGGGCAGTGTTATTTGACGAATATCGATGGGTTTGACAATCCGGGTCGATCTATAGGGAGAAACGGTTCGAGGGATGACCGAATTCCATCGGGCCCTGCAAACATCGCCCCGCTATGTACCATGGTTGTGCGACTCACCGAGTCAGCCCACATTTGGAATGGACCCCGCTGTGTTATTTTAAGATTTGGTTTTATATATTTTTATTATAAAATTAAGATAATGATATTGTTCTAATCTATAAAAAGTAAGCATTAAGTACAATAGAGGATTATTTTAAAGAAAGAAAATTAGGTACAACCCACTTTGTTCCGACCTCCTTTCCTAAGAATTGCCATTAACAACTCCCAATTTATACAATTGTTTCCATCTCTCTACTCCCGCTGGATTCAACTTATGAGAAAACCTCGAGGCAATCGACGGAACTATTTTGATGAAATCACAAGTAACTCATGAAATAATGGTTTTGTAATTAGAATTGATAAAAGGTAGTAATTATGATTAGAGTAATGCTATGAATACCGAGGCTCTACTTACTTTTGAGTACCGTCTATAGTCTCTCTCACGGTAGCAATGGGACCTACAAAAGAAATATTTTAATACCCACTGCTAGGAGGCTGTACTCAAAAGGTACTCATAGCATTATTCTTATGATTATTGCTTCTAAAGAGCGAGCAAGTTATCTTTCTTTGGCAAATAATCCTAATTTTATTTTATTTTTTTGAATAAGTTGTTTTTATTATATTCATAATTTTTCGATACAGGCATACAGCACAAAAATGCTTTGATTTCGAGAGCCATTATGGTGAGGTGAGGGAGGGAAACTCATTCCTTAGCCAACCCATCGGCAATGGAGTTTGCAAACCTTGGAATATGATTTTAGGTGCAATTGATCCTCTCCTCTAAAAGCTAAATCCCATATTTATCATATATGATACACAAGTTTCCAAAGCAGTATCGATCTTTTGTTACACCACCTTACAAGTTCAAGCAATCACCTTCTACAGGAAAGAGTATCATTGGGCCTGTCAATAAATAATTGCAGACCTTTAAGGACCAATGGTTTCAGCTTCAATGGAGCAACAATTGTAGTCCATGATGTTCTGAAATTATTCGCATTGAAGCTTTGAAATTCTTTTTGTATGACTAACCAATTAATAATCTTTTTGAAAGCCATTTCAATTAAATCATTATTGCATACGGTTTTGCCAAATTCCCCTCTTTCTTGGCTACAGAATAAAACCAATAGTTGCTTCCATCATAACTTTACCCATCTTAGTGTCAGTGGCCCGTCTCAATTGCTCAATGGTAGAGGGGATATCAGCTAACAACAATGTTGATCTGAAACAAATTCAAGAAGAAATTCTAAATTTCTTTACTAAGCCAATTAATGTCTTTGGTTGTTGTGGGTAAAAAAAAGTACCACGACAAAGGTTGGTATAGGTTGTTGAGTCCACAAGCTTCATCCTCATTGAACTCACTCTAGAACAAGGCACTCCAATTAAAGTTTTTACCATGTTTTTCTTGTAAAAAATCCTGAATTTTCACTTCAAAATGCCTACTCACTTGCGAAAGTCTAGGAAATTTTTGTTTGAGAGGGGAGTTCATGAGTAAAATATTATTCCAAAATTCAATTTGGTTTCCTTTTCTAAGCATAAGACCTAATCATTAATCTAAAATTGATCTATAGTTTACGTATTCACTTCCACAGTACGGAGAATCTACCAAATGGATGCCAGCCCAAAGTTCATTCATCTTCAATAGTATTCATCCTTTTTTTTTGAAAAAAAAAGGCCCATATAATTAGATATGTAAACGGGTAATAAACAGTACGGGTAATGGGTTTTCATCTACCATTTATATTTTTGAACCCTTCACCCATTACTATCCGTATCCGTTTAGTTCCGCGAAATTCTATTTCGTTTATTACCCCCCGGAGAACCGGGTAATCGGGTAATAAACGGGTAATAAACGGGTAATAAACGGGTAATAAACGGGTAATAAACGGGTAATAAACAGGTAATAAACGGGTAAATAGTAAAAATAAATAAATATCACAAAAAACCCAAAAAAAGAGGAAAAATTAAGAAACAAGTAATAAGGTCTCTTCCCGAAATGCTAAAGAACTTGAATCAAATTAAACAAGATGCACTGGTGCACGAATTATCCAGCCACCGCACACTCGTCATGGGATGAACACAAATTTTGAGCAGCTTGAGAAATGAAAGCTAAAAACGAAGAACTCTACAGAACTACATCCAGTTTAAAAAAAACACGGAAATGGGCTTGAAAACCTGCATGAAATTAAGACTTCATCCACTATGGTTTGAATTATCACCAGAACATTTGACTATCATAACATTCAACAATAGCCAAATCATTCATTAGCCTATCGACAAACAAAATGGAATCTTCACGTTTCAGTGATTTTTCCTATTCACTTTATTGTGTTCAAACTTCCAAGCCATTTGGAAAAACATTAACTAGCACGCATACGTTTGCCTCTGTTTGCTTCAAATTTTTAATGGGCTTACTACTTTGTGAGAATCTCAGATCAAATTGAGAGAGAGAAAATATTAGGACATTAGGTCAAATCGCAGAGAAAGTTAGATTAGAGCATTAGGGCAAATCGTAAAAAGAGAAAGTTAATTAGGGATTTGGGCATTTGGGCAATAGGGCAAATAGCAGAGAAAAATAGAACACCTACCAGAAAAGATAAATAAAAGCGAAAAGAGAAAAACAAAATCGCAACACCGATAGAAAAAGAAAAACAAACCAAATGAAGAGAGAAGAATATAACCCAAAACCAAAAGAGAAGAGAATGAGAGAGAATGAGACGAACAAAGGAATAAGAGAATCAAATACCTCGCGCTAGGACTAGGACCTCGTATGCCTCAGGCGAGAGAGAACTGTTGCTGTTTGTAGACTCGTCGAAGTTGTCTTCCACGAGATCGATGGGTAAATTTAGGTCTGATTCTGCGATTTAGACTCTTGGAGTTTTAGACTATAGGTATAAGGGATTTGGGACTTCAGTCCTTTGGACAATGGATACCGAGAAGCGAGAACGAGAAGGACAGAAAGGCAAAATATGGAAGTGGGTCAAATGATAATAACTCCATAGTCTATATTGTCTAATAGTATATTATTAATAAAATAATATTTGTCACATTGTTACTTGTATTAAATTATTAGTGTTATGTTATAATGCTTGTCACAAAATGCTACTTATATTAAAGTTATGCTAATGCGTAGGCTAAGTTCTCAAGGACTAAAGACTAAGGACTAAGGAGTAGAAAATTAGAGATTAGGCTGAGAGGGAGTCACCTCAGTTAGGGTCCTAGGGAGGGCAAATCGGAATAAGAAATTTAGAATAATAACTAAATAGAGAAGGAATAAATTAGGAAAAATCTAAAATCTAAGTAGCATAATTGCATAAGGAGGAAGGAGTCAATGACTGGGGACCAGAGAGGGAGGGAAAACCAAAATTAGAATATTAATTAATTAGAGAATTAAGTAACTAGTAATTAAAATCAATGATATTACTTATAACTTATTAAGAATTTAGGGTATATGACCTGATAGGAATGTCTGTCCTAATATGTTATTGGCCAAAATTTTTGAATTATGTAAGCTAATTGAAATAAGATGAAATCACCTTGTGTATTTGTTAATTACTATGTTTATCTTTGTATAATTTTTTATTATGAATTATAATATGTTTATTTTTGTATGACAATCGTTTACATTTATAAAAATAATTGCCATTTATATAAAATTTGACATTTTTAAGAAAAATGAAATTTTTTTAACCTTAGATTACTAATACTACTTTATTTAGTTAATTATAAATTTACAATATATGATTTATCCTCTATAACTATGACTCTATGACTTTATGAGACCATGAGTTAAAGTCAATATATATTGACTTCTAATAATTACCAAAATATAAAAATATTCAAATTCTCTTCAAACGTTTCAACTCTACAAATTTTTATAATAAGTGATAAAAAACAAAATAAAGTCATTTATATAAAAAATAAATAATTTTTGATTAAACTAAGTATATATTTAAATTTACCATATTACCCTTACTTAAACTGTAAACGGGTAAAACGGGTTCGGAAGAGCTATTTCCGTTTCCGTCCGTTTATTAAACGGTAGAGCGGTAAACGGATAATAATATTTTATTCCTTTTTCCGTTTAATAATCAGTCAGAAGGTAGAGCGGGTAATCGGCTCCCATTTACATCCCTACATATAATGGGAGTTGGAGGTGAGAATGGTTAAGTCTCCAACACCACTTTGAGCAGAAATATGTTTCGGTTACAAATTGTTTTCAATTTAATGAGATTTTAATGATTTTATCAAGTTTTTTGATCACCCAACTCAGACAATGTATAAAAGAGAGCATGAAGAAAGGGATTCCCATCAAGTTGGACTGTATGAATATGAGTCTTTCAGCCTTGGATATATGTCTTCCTTTCCACATAGCAAGTTTTTTTTTTTTCTCATTTTCCACCACTGGACCTAAATTTTTTTAGGGGGTTCTACGATGGAAAAGTGGAAGACTAAGATGAATGGGAGGGAAAGATCCCACCTCACAACCAAGTTCTGCAATGGTTTCATGATTCAGATTACATGGATTATTCGCTCCAATTAATGTAGTCTTCCTAGTTGAATTTTTGTCCTATAGATATTCCATTAAGAGCATCCCAACCTTCAATCTTTAGACTTGAGTTAAATTGAGTTCAAAAAAATCATTGTGTTGTCAACAAATTGGACTAGAGGGAGCATAACCTCTAATGGGTTGAGTAACGAGCCCTAGTGGACAAGTTGTTTGTAGAAAGCTGTCGTACCCTCAAGCACAATATTAAACAATAGAGGTGAGAGATAAAGTAGCCAAATAACCCACCACTAATAGAGATAAGAGTATCGAGTAGAGGAGACACAGGTACACATACGCCTGCACCAACAGAACCCAAACCCATTGTTTTCATTATCAAATTAAGAGATCTCCAGCTGACCATATAAAAAACCTTTTCCAAATCCATTTTGAGGAGAAATTTGGGCTCCCCTTGTTTAGAAAATAAATCAACCGTTTCATGAAAAAACACGGTTGAACCTAAAATTTGCCTTACAAGGAGAAAAACAGTTGCTCCTGACGTAAGATTTAGGAGAGGACAAATTTCAGCCTTGCTGCCAAAACTTTTGTCATAATTTTCTATTCCCCTAAGACTAAACTGATAGCCTGATATTTTTTCATTGACTCTACTCCTTTTTTTCGGCACTAAAGCAGTAATAGAGGCTCCAAGGCTTTTTGTCATAAGTCTTCCTTATAGAAGTCTTGAAATTATGACTCAAAATCTTTTTTCATGTAGTGCCAAAATTTACAAAAAAAAAAAAGCCCAATTTAAGCCATCAGGCCTAGGGGCTTTATCATTCGATAAAGTAGTGACAAAATGTTCAATTTCTTCAAAGTTAAATGGAGCTTCAATACATTCTTTTTGGTGTCGAGTGTTGGAGGAAGGAAAATCCCTATAATCAGGGATTGCATATGTCATCATTTTCATATAGGTTTCTGAAGTATTCCATGATCTTCTAAGTGATGCACACTTTATCTAAGATGAGTTCACCATCTATCAGCAATGAATTACTTCTATTGATTCTTCATCTAGATGAAGCTACCAAATGCAAACGAATAAAAAAAAAAACAAAGTTTGTGTCTCGTTCTTTATGCCAACAACATCTGCCTATTACTTCCAAAAGATACATTCTTTGTGGTTTATGTGCCAAATCAAATAAGAGGACATTTCTCTATCTTGAAATTCCTCGTGGGATAAATGTCTATCTTTTCCTTTTGGATCAATTCATCAATGTGCAATTTTAAAAGTATTTTTTGTGCTTTAGAGGGAGTTTTTGTTGTTTTTTCCAATTTATTTCCTGCTTCATCCTCATTAGTTTCAGAGGGATAATGTTTATTGCCTGAGGATTGATAGTTAGTTGTCCTTTCCACCATCCTTCTAATCTGACATTAAAAGAATGATCCATCCGCCACATGTTCTCGAATTGGAAAGGCTTCTTCCCTCTCTAACTGAGCTTAGTGTCCATGATAATTGCCCAATGATGCAAGATCATCTTGACTAGACTCTGCCAGATACATCTCTATACAGCCTCAACCAATTCGGTGATGCTGGAAACTGGTCAATCTTGGCTAAAATTGGGTGATTTTGTCTGTTGCTCCATGTAAAATGGTTTCTTCTAGTTCATAAGCAACAATCACATCATGAAATCTTCTTATTGTTTTAGTGATTTTTCTAACTAGTGAAGATTTTTCAGTTTTGTATCTTATTGCATTGATGGCCCCTGTAAATTAGTCATGGTCATTCCCACATGCTCAATAGGTCCATTAATTCATCCCAAAAATTGGTTTTTGCTGCTACGAAAGATGCCTCACACATCAACCCGGACAACACACACTCACACACCATGTCATGTTTTGAAGTTTGTCACAAATTTGAACGCCCAAACAAAAAGCCCCCTCTTCTGTGTATTTGACTCAATCAAATTGGAATCCCAAAAAATTAAAATGCCTTCTGACGTGCCCAAAGCATCAACGGCTCTCCAGGAGGGGCAAGACAAAGGTACAAAACTTTTCACAACTTCATCTGACGCATTTGGATTTTAGTTTCTTGAAAAATTAAAAAAAAATTCTTTTTGAAACTAAAACATCCTTGATATTGGATTTCTTTATGGGTCCACAATTCCCCTTACATTCAAAGAAAGAATTTTTATTTTCAACGATTTGGAGTCTACCAACTCCCCCTGACGATGTGGCCCCTGCCTCCTAGCACCGACAATGGCCTTCTAGCAATTCGGGAAGCCTGAACTTCTTCCCCGATCTGGGATCTGGGTTAGGCAGATAATCATTGCCCAATACCTGTCCACATAGCATATGGTGTTTTCATATGTGCTCTCGAGCAACAATGCGACAGTGGGGCCATTGTCATATTCGTTGCGTCTCTAAGAGGTGGGTTGTATAATCTCATCCGAGTGGTGTGTAAAACTCTATTCCTACTCCTATAAAAATTCATAAATTCACATTTAGGTTGTTGGGGCCATTGAGGAGTGTCCTCCATAAAGTCATCCCAACCTTCCATACTGAGTCTAAGAGTGGGTTCTCAAGAGATGGTGGAGTTGGGGGTGAGGGAGGGGTTGGTGCTTCCCGCAAGTTTTACCTTATTCTCTTTGGAACCATTGACCAATTTTCCTCTGTCGAGAAGGGGGAGGAGGGATATGGTCGTGGACTGTATCTTTGAAGAAGAACAAAGCTTTTATTGTAGACCTCATTGGCATTGGGAATTTCTTCACTTTTCAATGAGAAAACTTGTCCCTGCCGCGCCTACCCACCTACCCATTAGACGGAGTCATGTACTCCCATTTTGTTGACTAAGGTCATGGTTTGAAATTTCAAATAGGCACGAATATGAAATTTAGTCATGCCTGCAATACTGCTACCACATGTCTAAAGAGAGTTCTTGCACTTGGTTGAGTTGCGACTCAGAGTGGTGAGTTTGGACTTGAATTTGACTCACCTCCTTAATCCAGCTCATCGTCTCCGGTGCCGACCCAAAAGGGTAAGTTCTAGTTTGCCATCGTAGTAAAACATCGCCCACCAGCTATTATGAGACTTCCCACCTTTAGCCACTAGGCTCCCCAAAATAATTCGGCTTTTGTCACGTCAAGTTTTCTCATCGGCTTTGTTGCATCAAAATAAGCTCCCGTATTTGTTAAAGATGGCTTTAATGATGTTTTCAACCCAGATTTCCACCAGAATACCAAATGCATGAAGCCAAAAACCACCTGAGTAGTGATTCCTCTCATCTGCCATGGCCATATTTTATCAGTGGTGCTTGTAAAAGTCTCGAACTAGGCTTCACATAGTTTTTGTATTTCCCCTTCCTCATTCAACCATATAATCCAATGTCCTCCTCCCAGGAACAACACATTTGGATTCTAAGAGAGAGATAAGAGTATACCTTACCTTCTTCGCATTTTTGGCTTATGTCGATTTCTTTGCTAGTTGCATAAACCATTGTGACTTTCAGCTTTTCTCTCCTCAAGTCCAGACTACCTCCTGTATGAAGATAGGTTGTTTCATGAGACTTATTGGGATCTCGATGGTCTTGGCGACAACAATATCAGTCCAGTCTTCTCCATCAAGTAACTCTTTGGTGGCTTCAAGGAGGCGATTTCATATGAAATCACTCGTCATCTTAGCAGGTATGTGAATCCTGACCAGAGTCTTCTCCATTCTCTTTTTAATTATTTTACAGATCGTTCTTGGTTGAGTCAAGACGAGGACAAGGAAAACGTCGTCCTTAATATTGATTGTTCTAGTTTCTGCTCTGATTCAGTAAAGGAGACCTCGCATGGAATCCCAACATTCACGCAAATGCTTGCCTGGAAGCATACAAACTGTGAGAGAAATAAATATTTCAGAAAATCTTTCCAATAGAGACTATAGTTGGACTCTATCAAACGTGCAGAACATGTCGTGTAAATATTTTCTTTAGTTTCCTTATCGGTTTGGACTGTCTCTCATTCCAATTGTAACTCTTGTTTATATGTACTCTATCAAATATTGAATACAATTAATGAGAATTTTCATGATTGCATGCTATCAGGCCAACCCTAGGTTGCAAAACTAGGTCTTATCTCTTCTTCCATGCGACATGTTCTACCAGCTCGTGAACTTGATTCTTTCTTATTCAAACTCCTCACTCACGGTCAACCACTCTCCTCAAACGTCTAATACACCTTCGGTTTGCAACATGTCAAACCCGCATCTCCTCTCTGACTGGTCACTCATTCGATCTAGGCGACTCTATCGGCCGCCTCCATATTACAATGTCCAACATCTCCAATCATGTTTTGATTAAGTTGGACAGACAGCACTACTTTGGCGCCAACAGAGGGTGCCCGTGCTCAACAACTAGTAGGTTATGGGACTCGTGGATGGTTCCATTGAACCTCCTCCCAATATGGTTTGTGCTAATGTGACACTCTGGTTCTAAATCCCCTCTTCACATCTTGGTATTTGCTCGACCAAACGATCTAGAGCTGGATTGTCTCGACTTTATCAGAGGCAGCACTTGGTTACACTCTTGGCTTACCCACTGCACGTGCGATGTGGCAGAAATTTCAGTCTGATTTTGTGTTATCCTCTCAAGCTCAGTTGAATTATCAATGGTTTCAACTTCAAACTCTTCAGAAGGGCTCTCTCAATGACTACTTATCTCGACACAGTTAAGCACATCACTGATGATCTTGTTGCTTCAGGACAGCTCCATTAACAATTTTACTATTAGTCATTACATTGTTAGTGGTCTTGGACATGAATTTGAATCATTCATGCAGACCGTTACCAGTCGTGAAGAACCAATTACTTTCGACACTCTCCAGAATATGCTTCTAACACAAGAGCATCATCTTCATATGCTATCGAACCATGCTCAAGTCGAAGCATCTTTCAATCCATCACCCAATGTGGCAGCAAGAGGTGGCCGCAGCTGCTCTAATCGCAGAGGCCGTGGGCGCTCTAATCAATGGTGTGGACCCAATGGAGGTTGGGGACAAGGTCCCACTTGTCAGATTTCCCAAAGGTTGGGCATGTTGTTCTCTAGTGCCATAACAGGTTTAATTTATCCTATCAGATGAATGCGCCCCCTCAAGCTTACTCAGCTCAAGTTGACGGAGCTAACGATTCCGCCTGGTACACGGACACTGGTGCCTCTAACCACAGCAGTGGATGCTTCACTTCTTTCTAAAAGTACTCCTTATACAAATGTGGATCAGGTCATTCTTGGCAACGGTTTTAGTCTCCTTATTTTAGATGTTGGTAAAAATTCTTTAACCCCCTCCACGACCATTCGTGGTCTTTTATGTCTCTTCATCACTTAAAAATTTGTTGTTTGTTCTTGGTTAACGTCTGATCATAATTGCACGGCTACCTTTGATTCTAAAGTTTCCATGTGTAGAAAGCCAACACGGGCAAACCATTACTCAAGGGACGGAATAAAAACAGGGTCTATGTCATGGACCCCATTGCATCTCCTTCATGTCTTCTTTCGGTTGTTTCTCCCGTTTCATTTTGGCATCAAAGACTAGGTCATCTTGATAGTGAAACTAGAGAAATGTTTTTTTTTTACACACAACATCAAAAGTCGTTTCTTCCTTCGTTAAGTCCTACGGAGGAACTAAGTTTGCCAATCATCATTTCAAACAGTTACTCACTACTTCTATGATACCCCACGGGATCTCATGTCCATACACTCAGCAGACTGGTATGATTGAACACAAGCATTGTCACATCGTTGAAGTTGGTATGACTTTGCTTGTGCATGCTTCCATGCCCAAACTTCACTGGGACTCGAGACTTTTCTACGGTTATGTTTATCATTAATTGACTTCCAACTCTTGGGTTGTCTTTTAAAAGTCCCTATGAGTTAAATTTTCATCAAAACAAAACTACTCTTTGATGTGTGTTTTTGGTTGTTTATGTTGTCCGCATTTATGTCCATAATCTGCACATAAGTTGGAAGATCGCTCTATTGCTTGTGTTTTCCACGATTATCATCCAAACTACAAAGGATACAAATGTTTGTTTATTTCAGTAATAAAATCTTTGTCAGACACAGTGTGGTCTCTGATGAAACGACTTTTCCGTTCGCTAATGCCCCTTTGCTTCCAACTCTTCAAACAACCCACACACCCTCCAATCAAGTTGGAACTCTTGCCACTTCCTCTTCTGCCTGGACCACTATCACCTGTCTCTCTACCATCCAGTAGTCCACCTCCACCCACTCTCTCACCTCCTAATGACACTTTGGCTTCCCCATCATATTCGGTACCCCCTCCTTTACCAATATTTTTGGCCACCTCCCCTACTACCTGCCCAACTACTCTTGTGACCCATCACATGAAAACTCGGTCTATGACCGACAATCCCCTTCCACCAACTCCAATTGAACCCACATGCTATAGTCAAGCTGTTAAACATCATAAATGGTGAGAGGCTATGTAGACTGATTTTAATGCACTATTAACCAATATTTTAAAACCGAACCCATGGAGCTTCCAATTCTGGTTCAACCAGTTCAATCGGGTTCAACATGTATGAGTTGTATCTCATTAAAAAAATTCATAATAATATTTCTATATATAAAAAATAAGTTTAAAAATACAAAAACTATTTAAAATGTTAAAAATGGTAACTAATGGTCCGATTCACGGTTCAGCGGTTGAACCGCTAAAAGCGGCCAATCAACTGGTTTTTTACCATTTCCGGGATTTTGAGCAAACCAAACCGTTCAAATCCCCGGTTCCAGTTGAACCCGGTCGAACCGGCCGGGTCGGTTTGGTTTTTAAAACACTATTATTAACTAATCATACCCGAAATCTTGTTTTTTTACCACAGGGGTGACATGGAATGGGGCTGCTCCTCAACTCCTTATGTGACACCGGTCCCATTCTCCTCTTGAGACTGGTTGAGCCTAATCGTTCCTGGATGCTCGGCCGACCAACGACCATGCTTCGACTATAGAGTAAACCTTAGTAGAACAGCGGAAAAAGCAGGATGCACATAGAAAGAGAGAAGTACAGTAATACATTAACAACACATATGGAAAAAGTACTTCATTACCTTAAACAAAATAGTACAAGGGGATCTCTGTCCTCAACTCCAGGATGACTCAACTTTGGGCCTACACAATTGTCACATCCTCTCCCACGGATTGACTATAAGACCACACGTTCAAAACCTCCCACGACTAAGTTACAAAAACCCCTCCCCCTCAATTTATAGAGAACTAATGTACAAAACTGCAGACGTCACCTAATTCAATTAGGAGTACGTCTCCCCTATCTATGGTAGTTGCCAAAATCATGCAACTGTAGATGGATAGAGGGAAGAGTCCTCCTCCCACTAGAGATCCTCCATGATCTTCGGCTTCCTTATCCAGATTGGTGTGGGCGCGCCAACTAGGACTTTCCATATTGGTTGGAGTTCTCTTCAATCTCAGATAGATCTCCTCTTGCCCTAGGATTCTCTGTGGATCACAATCAGACTTTGCCTAACTTGGCTCACCTTGGGGTGCAAGTCTTATAATCCAATTAGGAAACATTCATTGTAGTGCTGATCTGGACCAAAATCCATGTTGGACTTGGGGTCTCCCGCCTCCTCGATCGCCATGTGGCATGTGGGCCACAAATCCAAAATTGGCAGGGTCCCTCCTCTGGACCTTCACGATGGCCGCTAGCAGCCTCAGCGCGGTGGGGAGCGCGCATGTATGCGCACATGCACTTGCCCACACGACCTTCTGATTGGGCGTGCACGGGCCTCGCCCTTCTTTGGGTTTGACGGCTGCAACCCTGGTTACTAAACATAACAAAATGGGAATAAAATATTATTTTTTGTTTACCATTTTATACTTTACAATTCTACCATTTAATAAACGGAACGGAAATAAAAATGATTTTTTCGAATCTGTTTTACCCGATTACCGTTTAAATAAGGGTAATATGATAATTTTATCTATCTACTTAGTTTAACCATAAATTTTTAATTTTTATATCTATAACCTTATTACCTTTCCAATAAGTTTTTATTACTTATCATAAAAATTGTAGAGTTGTATCTTCTATTTGACTGTTTTCATTTGACATATTTTTAAAAATAATTTTCCTTAATTTCCCTTTTTTAAGGGTTTTTTGAACTTTTTAATAATTTCTATGTTTTCTGTAATTCCCTATTTATTATCTGATTATCCATCGGAAAATGGGTAAAAATGGAAACAAAATAAACCGGAACTAATCGAAAACGAACGATGACTGGTAGAAGGAACGGTAAACGGAACGGTAAACGGAACGGTAAATGGAACGGTAAACGGAACGATAAACGAAAGAGCCTTAACTATTTCGTTATTACTCGTTTACATCTCTAACCGTATATAATTTGGTCTATGTGGACGACATTGTTATCACTGGTAGTTATTCTAATGTTGTTAGTTAGATTATTCAGAGACTAAAAACAGAATTTTCAATAAAAAACTTGAGTGACCTTCATTACTTGGCATTAAGGTGGTTCACAATCAGGTTGGACTTCATCTGTGACTGTCCAAGTATACTTGTGACTTATTGACCTGCCTTGGGTTAGTTGATGTTAAACCGTTGTCTTCACTTCTGGCTTCTAGGTCAAAATTATAAAAGTTCACAGGTACTCTTCTCCCAGATACCACTGCAGGTCCATTGTCAATGCTCTGGAATATTTGACACTTACGAGATATTCAGTATGCAGTTAATCAGCCATGTCAATTTCAGCATGCTCGACATTCACTGGTCTGCAGTCAAACATATATTACGTTCTTAAAAGGTACACTTCTTAATGGTTTACAGATCCAACCGGCCAAGGACTGTTGTTGATGTCTTTTGTGATGTGGACTGGGGTGGATGTCCAGATGATTGGAGATCAATGACAGGTTATGTATGTTTTTAGGTATTTCTTTAATTTCTAGGTCTTCTAAAAAGCAATCCATTGTAGCACAGTCTAGTGTCGAGGCCGAATACAAATCATTGGCAATTGTAGCAATTGAAACGTGTTCGGTGCTGCAACTATTTAAAAATATCCGCATCTTTCTTAATGATGCGCCTACATTGTGGTGTGATAACCTTTCTGCCACCTATATTGCAGCCAATCCAGTCTTTCTATGGTCAGGTTAAACATGTTGAACTTTACTATTTCAATCTTGAACAAGTTACATGTGGTCTTCTTCAAGTTCGGTATATTCCTACTCAAGATTTGGTGGCCGATGTCTTCACCAAAGGTCTACCTCGAGGGCAATTCACACAGTTATTACTCTAGCTTTGTGTTTCTCCGAAAGCACATAAAGAAATATTTCAGAAGATCTTTCCATTCGAGACCTATCATAGTTGGACTCTATCAAACGTGTAAAACATGTTATGTAAATTTTTTCTTTAATTTCCTTATTGGTTTGGACTATCTTATCCAATTGTAACTCGTCTATATGTACTCAATCGAATACTAAATCCAATTAATCAAAATTTACACGATTACACAAAAAAACGTTTTTTCAGCTCTATGCCTGATCTATCAATCCATTCTTCAACGTTTATTACTGACTGTCAAAGTAAACGAGATGAATTGCATCGGCACCCTGCTCGCTCTCCTCTTTGTGAACAAAAACCAATTGTCTTCTTCACCTCCATGTTCTTCCACATCATCATCCCAACAATTGTTATCCGACACTCTTTTGTGCCAAACCTTTTTCTAGTATCTTTGCCGCTGTTTTCGTCGGAGACCTGCTTTCGTCGGAGACTCGCCTCTCTGTCAGTCTCAGCCCTTACTCAAGTCTCCTGAGTCTTGAGAAAGAGAGGAACGGCTAGAGTCAAGAATTCTACTGGGTGATTTTATCATTGATGAATTGAACGGAACCCATCCACTAACAATCCCAGTTTCTTTAGTTTGACAGCAAAGGCTCCAAGAACCCTCTCATCCAGTCCAAGATATTTATGAATAGCAGCAGAACTGCAGTAAGTGTTGGAGAAAATTTCCAACTTATTGTGCTTGTAGGCACTGTCAAGGAGAGGATACACTCTGTACAAAAGCCAACACTCGGCCTCTCTCTCAAGAGAACTCTCAAAGATCAACATGCTAACCAAAACTATCATTTCCCGTATAAGGCTATACATGAATAAAGTCTGATACATAAATGTAAGTTCAAAGTGGAATTTTTCCAAGGTGTCTCATGTTTACTCTACATGGATACCTTTAACAAGCATAAATAACTTATATCACAAACACATAAATACACAGCTGAGACATCAGGGCCACATATAAAGCCATCCTAGACAAAGCTGAACTTCACTAATAATTTTACTGACTTAAACTGCAGTCCTTTTTTGTCGAAGAGTGGGACAGCTCGGATCCCAGACCTCAACTCTGACACCGGCAAACATGTTTGTCCGCCAAAGTCATCCTTCTCAGACATGTCATACTCGTGCACTTCAATTCGAAGCAATGCCAATTCTGGGACAGTCAGAGGGAAGGTAAATTCTTCATTCCAAACAGGAGCCCAGTTATCTTCAACTGTCTTTGTCTTTTTCATTACCTTATCAGCCGGCACACCTGCTATGCCTACCTGTAGACAGATAAAGCAAACGACTCCAATCACTTTCTTGACTCTGATGTTTCCTCAATCTTACAGAGAATTTCAAGAAAACAATTCCCATCATATTGTAGTGGAAATCATACATCATCTAGGCTATTGCTCTCTATAAAAGGAAATACAACAAAAAAAATCCACCTTGTATTGGTGATGATAACATACGAACTCATCAAAAAGAACACTAGACGTTAGCAACTAATTATGAGTTCATAATGGAAGTGCAAAGTTTAGAAATAGGTTTAAGTAAAAAATTTAAATCAGATATAATCACAGAAAACCACTTGTAGAACCTCGCTGCTAAAAATTTTCTGCACAACAATAGAGACAAAACAAATCCGACCGATCATATAACATAGCAACATGGACGAGAGGGTCTCTAAATTAATTTGCTTGCACATTCATGAATTTACTTCAATAATAGATGGGAAAAGGAAGCTGCTTGTCCTTATGGCATATAGATATTGAAGAAACCCTTGCCTAGTAAAAATTCATTCGCTAGCCAGTTTCTGTCAACGAGTTATCAGGGAGGAACAGATAATCATGTAAAATTGCCAGATACATTCTATCATTTACGTAGGTCCCAGAAACAGAAGAGTACTCACTTTGTAATCTACCTGTTGATTGGCACCCTCGTGTTTCTATCTAATGCTCATCGATGATTAGAAAAAAAAAACAACATAGTTTTTTGTATTCAAAGCAATACACCCCAGAAATTAAGCTAATATAAGCATTCAAGTTCCCATATGCTGGTCAAACACTCCGTTACCGCATAATAAGATCAAACTTATCCCAACATTTCCCCAAATTTCAGACATTTTCAACTGTGAAAAATCAATTGACTTGCTGAAAAACAAATAGCTCGTACTGGTAAACTAATCATATACAGAAACTGACACTGGTCACGGAAGGAGCCCAACTGGTTCATACCCGCGTGTAGAAGTCTGGGGGGGAATATAGATCAAAGTGAGTATGATGGAAATCCAAGCGCCATCCATCCCCCATATATACTTTCACCTGTTCATATCTCAATGATTGTAAGAAAGTAAAACTGATAAAAGAATTGCAACATGTTTGATTGTGATCCAAAAAATAACCTTCAACATGTTCATTTTTTTTAAAAGTTACCTTCAAGATTTTCTTCACTGGTAAAACTATTCTAGGATCAAAAATCTCATCATCCGGGCCACTGTTCAAAAGAAAATCAGGCTTCTTTACATAGCCACATCCTCCGTTGGCTCTGAACATTCCATGCATCAACCAAAGTGATCGGCCATAACCCTAAAGGAGCAAAATAGACAAAACATACAAGCATTCTCTTTAAATATATGATTTTAGTTTGGCCTAGAACATAGGCGGTGACCAATCATTAAAAGTTATAGCTTCAAGACAAATATCACAGAAATTTTCACATTACCTTCAGTGGAAGACTACTAGTTCTATTCCATGCTGCTACTCAAATACATGATCAATATTTCAGAGGGGTAATTCAAGAGATTGGCTTTTCCCAAGAAATGCAACCATGTCTTGAAAGCTCTTGTAAATGCCCATCACGTCTCCACACACATCATATAGAAAAAATCCGTTTTATAAAATTTAAGCCTTTTGGCAACTTATCCAAGAGGCTAGAAAGATGGATAATAACCTCTTGAATAAAATCACATATAAACTACCCCTGTATTACTGCATTAACTTCCGCCATGCTTTATTTTTAGAATCCAGATGAGAGAAGTCCATTAGGTATTGACACAGAATTTTCCTTACAAAGAAAGGGTAGGATCCTCTGAAGAAATTCCATAGTAGAGAATGGCAAGAACTTCCATCCATGGTGTACCTTTATAGGAGTCGACAAGGAAGAAGTCCACAGGGTATAACCCTGGAAATGTCCTTGCTTATAGGGTAAGGATCTTTTGAAGAAGTTTCATGCTTAATTTGGATAGAGTAAGCAGCACTCTTACTTCTACTTTCTTCTTTTCTTCTTCTTTTTTTTCTATAAAAAGACTAAGAGAGTGCATCCTTTCACTTAATGGCCACTTGGCAAGTTTTCTAGTTTGAGATCGCGAGCTCAAGGTTCCCCACATGATAGAGTCAAATGATGAAAAATAGAAAACTTACAACAATACAAGACTAATTGAGACCTATGCATCCAATCCTTGTCTGCAGCAATCCCTTGGAGAAGTGGATTATCCAAGCATAACTGAAAGAGAAAACTGAAAGTTCATCGCTAATGACCTCCTGTCATCTAATGGATATATTCCCTCTCTTACCACTGCCCCATCCAGTGGGGTGGAATAACATTGTATGGAAGCATAGGCAAAATTGTTTGAAATTTTACAGGGGCCTTCTGGAATTCATAGATTATACTGAAGCAAACATTTAGAAATTTACCATGGCATCGACTCTGCAAAGGCCAATTTAAGGATCAGTTTCCTATTGAAATACACTCTTTAAGTTTTTATCAGCTGATTAATTGGTAGCTCTTCCCCCTTTTATGTAATTTCTTGTGTTGCAATGAAATTTAAGATATGATAGGATCCTAATCCAGGAGATAGTTAAATGCTGTAAATTCTCTTGCCAGAACCATGCTCATTAAGACAGTAGTAAATTTCATTGCCTTCTCTTTTGTGTTGTGTATTCCCAGTCTCCTACGGAGGGCCTTTTGCTATTAAGACAAACTAATATGTTCTTGCTCAAATTTGATATTTGCTTTCAGTCTTCTTTAATTTTCTCCATATTTTCTTCCAGATGTTTAGACTTAGTGCAATTGCATCAACTCCTAAGAGAAGGTAAGATTTTTTAAGTTCACCCATCAATCTAGGAATAACAGGAATACAATATATAAGAAAAGAAGCACTTTATCTACCAGAAGTTACAGAACCAAACCTGCATGTTAAAGGCCACCATCTGGGCCCCATGCATCCATCCCAGTATCGGGTTATAGTTAGAAGAATCAACGCGCGTGCCCTTAGGATATATTCTTAGCAAGTTCCTTTGGGTGAACCTACAAAAAGCCAAACATCATCATTAAGAAAAATTTTGAGAACAAACTATTATATAAAATTATCCAACAATTTTTCTTTCCCTATAACCTCTATATTAAATCCAAAGGCATAGAAGAATTATCCCAAGAAAAAATCAAACTAAATTAGAAGTACAAACAAGGATACAAAAAGCATGAAAAACCGATAAGACAATCACACCATCAACATAATCAGCAAACACATCTAATATGTTTCACTGAAAAGAAAACACGGTCATCTAATTTGTAAATCATGATCAAGTTTGGTCTTGCATGTATTGTAGCTAGGCTTATTTTAAGTTGAACCTTTTAAATTGTTTTACTAGCTTTTAGCCCAAGGGGCACTTCTGTAACTCTGATACAGTGTCTCATGATATGAGGGGTGACAGAAGTTCAATTTCTCGACTCTCTTTTTATCTGACATTTTTTTTTGTTTTTTTAAAGAGATTAATTTCATTACATGTGGGATTAATACAGTGGCTACAGTAGCCTAATACTTAGTACTCCGGGAGAGTCAAACTCAAGACCTCCCGCAACACAACCCTCGGTTTTACTACTAAACTATGCTCAGCTTCACTTTATATGACAGATTTGATGTCTCCCTCATCCATTACTCCTTTTTATTGTAAAAACTGTAATTGATGACTTTTCACAATTGACACAATTAGTTTCTTGAAAGACAAATCTGATTTATATTCCATGTTTCTCATATTAATATGTCAATATTGAGTAATTCAGGGCACACAGATAGAGTTGTTGTCTCATAATGCTGATGGGTATGCATCTTCTCACTTTCTTAGTGGCAATTGCTTTTATCCAACCAGTTCATGCTCATGACCTCAGCATAATTATGCTGCGGAAAGACAGATCGGGCATGCACTATTAACAAAGAAGGGCATCCCTCTTTCTTAAACCAACTTGTAGATCTTCTCCAGTGAGTGTTATGTACTCAAATTTCTACTTTTCTTCTTTCCTTATTTCAAATCGTCTCATCAATTTGTTCTCCTTTTTCTTTTGTTTTCTGTTTCTAAATCAAACAGACTAAAAACAGAAGATTTAAAAGACCATCTGGAGGGAAAGCACTAATTTAAAGCTGCAGTGGCTCAATAATCACCATGTATCTAGCCACCATTTTTTCATCTGTAACATGACTAGATTAATGACCTTACCACATGAAGCATTATGTATGACATTCAAAAATCATAATGAACGGCACATGCATTCATTACCTGACAAGTTCGATACCATGAGTTACAGAAGCTTTTTCCAGCTCTTGCTCACTCATGCTTAAACGTCTGATTTTATTCAGATCCACCTGCAGCGTATCAGTCAATGAACCTTTTCTATGCCCAGCATGTATTGCTATTAGACGGTTGTATTCTGGAGCTTCATGCTCTAGTTTTTGGTCGGCATCATCTTGATCATCTTTATCTTGATGGTCTTCGTTGATGTGCACTTTATGCTAACAATAATTTATGAATCCAGTCAGTCAGCAGGCTCACATGGGCATGCAAAAGCATGTCTTGACATGTATATGCACGTGTATCAGTGTTTGAAAGAGAGAGAGAGAGAGAGGAAAACTAATGCAAACAGTTGCATTACCTTATCAACTGCTTCAAGTTTCGTTTTGATGTCAGGGACTTCCTCTCCCCATGTTTCTTCATCATCTGAGCTCTTTCTCTTCCCACTTTCATTCTCCTTTTGACTTTTGCTCTCCAAGTATTCTTTTGGAGGTTTGGTTGAGATAACAAACTGTTTCTTCAATTTTTCAGGTGGGAGAAATTCTTCCGAAGGGTCCGAATCGGGGTAGAACAGCATTTCTCCAAATGTTTTACTAATCATCTTCAAAGATAGGTCTTTCAAGTCAAAGAAAGAGCATATATCAAATAAAAGGGACAAAGGGCTTGAAATAAAAAAACAAATGCTTACCTGAGCCGCTTTAGCCTGAAGATCCGGAGTAAGATGATCCTCAAGAGTTATAACAACAGGATATGGAGATGCAACAAACGCATAATCCCGTATTGTTCTCAGACACTTTATGAGCTCCACTGGAGTAGTTAGTGTCCTATAGTGTGCAGAATGTATCATACCAAAGCAATTACCGTGTCATAAGACATAACAATTGTTGTTTACACAGTAAAAAAAGGTATATCTTGATGGATACAAATAGTCTAAACCAACCCAAATACAGAAACAAAATTAGGCTATCGAAAAAAGTAGTGCTTGCACATACATGAAACACCTAACAAATTAAGATGGGAAAAGAGCATGAAAACAAAGATGTGCAAAATATTTAAATCTGCTAATAAGAGATGAAGTGGAAGCTTGAAAGAGAAAAGCCCGAGTATTTGCTAAGGTTTCAAAAAAAAGAGAAGAGAAAGAGAAGACCAGTAGAAAGAATCATACAAATGTCCCTGCACCCTTTACACCTTCACAAACAAATTTTCACAAGAAAAATACTTCCACACGAAACTAAGAAATAAAAAGGACAGATAAAGTACATGTAGTTTGGCATGAGAAGTGGGAAGGAAATAAATCCATACCTTCCATGATATATAGCCACATTATCCCATGTCGAATTTGGCCACATATCCAGTTCAATAACCCTTACACCTCTCTCAAGCGCATTCTTTATAGGAACATCACTTGCATCACTGCTGAGCTGATTCCCCGTTAAATAGGAATTGTGTCCCGTGTATATAAAATAATGTGATATCGGGAGAGTCATATCATGGTGAACCTAAAACGAGACACATAAATAAACAAGAAGTGAGACCTTTATCTTCACTTCAACTCTAATGGAGATCAAGAAACTTCCCGCGTATATAATGAGAGAACGTTTTGTGGGACATGGTAAAAATCTTGTAGCATCTCTAAGTTATTTGCAAATTGGAAAAATATTAGTTCGGTACTTCTGTAGCCCATTTGTGTTTTCTGCTTCAAGTCCACCAATGCAATATCAGAATCAATAACCGAGTAGCGCCCAAAAAAACAAGTTTTCAAACTGCCCATGAATGGTTCCAAGGTGAAACATTTTCTTGAAACGAAATACAAGTTAACAGCCAACTGTAATCTATACAAGGAAAGCCGGTCCTTCGACCAATGAAGGCAACACTAAACAAATTCTCTGAACATTCTTGGAAGGACGACGAAATGAGGAATAACGCTATCCTACCTCTCGAGAAGACGGAAGAGGGGGATTACTGTCTCCGAAGAGATAACGGAAGAAAGCTTCGAGATTAAGCCCCTTGCGAAGAAAAGTACGTAAATGCTTAAGTTCCCGGAGGCTGTGAAGGATTGCCTCTGCATCCTCCTCGGTAGCACCCTCGTCCCCCTGGAATTCAACCAAGAACCTGTGCAACTGATCCACGCCCATAATGCCATTCTCCGAGTACTGCTCGAACACTGACTTGACTTCCGCCGGAGGGTCGCCGGATCCAACTTTGAATCTCCGCCGAAAGCAGAAGCACACCCTGTAAGTCGCCATGGAAGCGCAGAGAAAACGTCCGCCAAAGTTATTTCTTCTCTAATGAACAACCCACCAAGTTTCACATTCTTCCCGCTCGAACGACCCACTTCAACAGAGCGAGAGTGGAACCGTATCATGTTCCTTCCTTGCTGAGGTAAAAGCAACCACCGCTGGCGATTCGGGTCCCAGACGCCCAGTTTGTCACGTCGCGTCCCACGACGCGGCTTCTCGCTTCCAGTCGTGCTCGTTGGTTCGCTCGAATTCTTTTCTTTTCCTTTTTTCCCCGATTACCTGCTGAATTCGTGAGTGTGAGACATCTGATTACTGGTTACTACAACACGGTTTCAGTTTATACACCTGTACAGCGATCTTATATGAAGAATCCAATGCTGTCTTCACCTAGCGATGATGCAAAGAAAGAACAAAATCCAACGCATCTTCTACTTCACAGATGCCATCGTCTTCCTCGGAAGATTTAAAGAAAGAATATAGGTTCGGTGGAACCTGCTTTTTGTTCGCTTCGAATCTTGAGTACCATTTGAAAATCCACTGTCGACAATATATTAAGAGTAATGCTATGCATAAAACGAAGAGTCGTGATCGTAAAATTTTACTAAAGGTTTATAGCAGCATCCGAGATAAAAGTACTAACTATCTAACGATCAGCACATAAAAACTTATAAAAACTTATAATACTGAAATTATTTTTTATAAATAAATAATTACTCGCGTACATAGCCTATGCGCGCGACCTACGCCGGACTCACGTATAAGGTTTGTGTGCGAATCATTATTCTATAAATCTACGGGAATCTCAAATCATGTATGTTGAATATCATATATAAGAAACGTGTATAAAAAAACTTATAACATACACATTTGAGAAGTTTTTTTAATAGACTAATACTATTCCCACTGCAGCTACGCACACTTTTTCCACGTGGCCCATCACGCATTATTTTAATGCAAAAATAAAAAACATTAAAATAACTACCAACATATTTTATAGAGACCTTTTTATGCCACCAACATTTTTTATAGAGATAAAGAGACATTTTGTTTGGTAAAAAACATATATGAGTAATGTTACGGGTACAAAGCTGTTTTGCGCACAATGAGTACAACTCCTGTAGCAGTGGGACCTAAAGTTGGAATATTTTAATACTCCACCGCTACATTGAGGGGGTTGTACTCATTGTGTACAAAACAGTATTGTACTCATATCATTTTTCAAAAAATATATATATATTATTTTTCAAAATATATATATATGGAGGCAGCCTTATGTTGAAATTAAGAAAAAAACGAAATATTAGACGTTAATCTACTTAATAGTACATATGGCCCTCATATGTCGACTCTAGATCTTGAATGGTTAGCTTTTCACGTCCAAAAGTCTTGCAACTCTTTAATAGTTTGAGAGACAAATTAAAGTACTAAATGTCTTGAAACAAACTCCAAAACATAGTATATTGGATCATATGGTATATTAAATCAACAATGTAGAAGAAATAGACTAGGGGGGTTAGTCGTCTTTGAAATCAGTGTTAGGGACACGGATGTTCCAAAAATTGCCACTTTCTCCCCTCATCAATCCTCTAAGTGCCAATAACTTTGAATTCTCTCTTAAAATTGGGGAGACATTGAAATCCCTACTCTATGTAAATTACGCAACAAGTTGAGAATTCTGTGTCTCACCCCTAGATGTGGAATTCTCAACTCCCACCAATTCTCCCTCCCTCCACTTCTCAACGAGTTGTTTGCCACCATCCTAAGCTATCTGGATAACATCAAGAGGAACTCCAGGGGAGAATTCCGAGTCGGAGTTGCGGAAGGAAGGGAATCGAGTCCAGCCACTAGTACTGTCATTGGGATGAAATTCTCGTCTCGAGGAGTTTTGCAGGAATTAGGCAGCCTGCAGGCTAGCGGCACACTTTCTATCAGTGAGGTTCAAGAAAGCATTAATGGCGCTCAATGAATTAGATCTATTGTTGCACTTTATGCTGGCGTTTACAAGCCTTCAGTGTTTATATATGAGTAATGCTATGCGCACCATGAGGGTACGCATTTGGACTACCACTCTAGCGTCGATGCATAGTCGGCGCCTCTGTATTGATTTCTAGTCTAGAAATCGAGGTGTCAACTATACACCCACTTCAAAAGAGTAGCCCAACTGCGTACCCTCACGAGTGCGTATAGCATTATTCTTTATATATTTTCGTTCTTTTTGTTTTCTTTCTAGGAAGAAGATGTCATGTAGCTAGATAATTGTTTGGATGGAGGTTACCACTAGATACTAAATATTCTATTATTTTGTTCAAAGATTTTAATTTTTGCCTTCAATATTTTGGCATTATTGTTCTCTTACTTCACTAGTTGATAAGCCTACTTAAGACATAATTTTCACTAATTTATAAGACCTTCGAGAGCTTTCCTTTTCTTTCCACCTTCTATTTTAAATAGGGGTCCCGATCGGAGCAATTAGGTCGCTACAGAAGTTAAAGACGAGGAATGCGAAAGAGGAAGAAGAATAGGACATTTGTTCAATAATTTTCTCGATGCCTCGTTCATTCTCTGTTTGAGTACATATACATAGACAATTATAATTGTCTAACACGAATTCAAATTTCATCTAATTTTCTTCACCATTAGAGTAAGTGCTAACCGTGTTGACGTTGTTTGGCTCTGTAAGCCTACTCGATCGACGTGGCTCTGTTTCAATTAGTGGCTGTTGTGTTTCATTTGCTCCATCAATACTCCCTATGGCGGTAAGAACCTTGTCCTCAAGGTTTAGGAAACTTCGGTGAATTTGTGCTGAATCTTCCCAAGTGGCTTCTTCTTCGAAAAGGCCTTTCTTTTTTATGAAAGTTGCTAGATGAGTCAGTCTCCTAAATTTATCCATCGTTTGTTTACCACCTCAGCAAGAATTAATGTGATGACGCCTTCATCAGTAAAATTTGGAAGATTTGTGGTGGTTTGTTGAAGGGGTCCCAACTTTTTCCTTAGTGAAGATACATTAAAGATGGGGTGGAGTTCTGAAGGAGGGAGACTGAGACAATAAGGTACTGATCCAATGCTCTATGTTATTTGAAAGGGCCTGTAAAAGTTATGTGAGAGTTTCTATGCAGCACGTCTATAGAGTGATTATTGCTTGTATGGAGTGAGTTTCAAAAATATCCAATCTCAAATATCAAAATTAACGTCATGCCTAATGGAGTCTACATATTGTTTCATTTTGTTGTTGTCAGTCTAAAGATTGTGCTTGAGATGGTTGAGTAAGGCATCATAAACTTTTAGTTGTTGGTCGATATTATTTACCTTGGGCTTGCCTGAGTGATAAGGAGGATGGCGGTGGCCAGCCATAGAGTGCTTCAAAGGGTGACATTTTAATGGAAGAATTGTAGCTTGTAATGTGCCAAAATTCTGCCCATGGCGGAGATGAACCCTAGTTGTTTAGTTGATGATGGATGTAGCAGCGAAGAAACTGCTCAATGCTTCTGTTTGTAAACTCTGTCTAGCCTTCCATTTGAGGATGGTTGGATGTGCTCATTTTCAATGTTGTACCAGACAATCTAAAAAAATTCTCCAAACATTACTAATAAAAAATTGTGTCACGATCACTTACAATTGATTGTGGAAATCTGTGTAACTTGATGATGTGATCGCTTGATTTTTAGGGGCTTGAAAAGAAGGAAGCTGCGATATCTCTACTTTGATATCGTTCCATATGTGAGGGGTTTGAGTAAATAAAGAGTAAATGATCGGATGTGTGCAAATTCTAGAGAGTCCACTTGCCACTATGTTATCCTTGTCTGACTTATAGGTGATTTCGTAATCGTATCCTATGAGTTTGGTAACCTGTCGTTGTTGTAATACTGTTATTACTCTCTGTTCCAAAAGATATTTCAGGCTTCACTAGTCGGTTTGGATGATGAAGTGACGACTAAGGAGATATGGACACTAGGTTTGGATAGCTACAAAAATTGTTAGCATTTCTCTTTTCTTCAATAAAGTTGTAAGAGGGCGGGCTATGTGGCCATAATTTCTTACGAATTTACGATAATAACCTGTGAAGCCGAGAAATCCGCGAACTTCTGAAACCGAGCTTGGACGTGGCCATTAAAGCATAGCTGAAATATTATCGGGGTTGACTTTGACTCCTATTGCTATAATGACATGTCCAAGATAATCCAACACTAAAAGTTCGAATGCACACTTTTTTAGTTTCACGTAAAATTTGTGAGCACGCAATATTTGAAAATTTTTGGAGGCACGCTCAAGGTGTTCTTGGACGGAAGAGTTGTATACCAAGATATCATAAAAAAAAATAGGACAAATCTGTATAAGTGTTGTCGGAAGATATTGTTCATAGTTGCTTGAAAAATGGTGGGGACATTACACAATCCAAAAAGAATAACCAAATACGCGCAATACCCATTATGAGTTTGAGAAGCGATTTTGTGGATGTTGTTAGGGTGGATTCTGATTTGGTGATATCCAGCTGTCAGATCAAGTTTTGTGAAGAAATTGGAGTCATGAAGTTCATCTTACATGTCGTTGACGGTCTGAATGGGGAATAAATCATTTATTGTGACACGATTCAATGCCATGTAATCTGTGCAGAAACGCCAACTGTCATCCTTTTTCTTAACCAACAATACAAGAGATAATGGATTTGTACTAGGTTGTAAAAGCCCTTGACAGAGCATTTGTTTCACTTGTTTTTCAATTTCATCCTTCAGGAAATACGAATACCGGAAGGGACGGATGTTGATTGGATCTGTTCCATCTTAGAGCAGAATTTGATGTGCTATTACTCTAGGAGGGAGCTCGGTTGGTTCTTGAAAAATGTCAAGAAATGTTTGAATTATTTGTTGCATGTCGAAAGATAGAATTGTAGTTGATTGGTCGAGCTACAAACAAAAAACACTTTCTTCTGATGACATGCTTTTTTGAGAAATGGGGATGGTGCAGGTTTAGAAATTTTCTGTGTTTAGATGCCTTGCAATATACAGGGCTGGTTGTTCTATACAAAGTTCATCATAAGGGATGTCTAGTTGCAAAGTACCGGTCCCAATTGAGCGAGCCAGTGGATGCCCAACACAATATCTATTCCTAGTATTCGGAGAGCATGGAATGTGAGAGAAGAGTTGGTATTTTGGATTTGTACCTGGACGTGTGCATATTTACGTGTACAATAGAGATGATCGCCATTGACAACCTTGACTTGAAACAGAGTGGTTGAAGTTATCAGAAGTTGCAACAAAGTAACAATTTGGTTGTTGATAAAATTATGGGTAGAGCCGCTATCCTGAAATTATGGGTAGAGTTGCTATCTACAAGAGCCGTAAGATTGTTTGATTGGATTTAGGTAGGGACACACATGGTTTTTGTAATTGTCCATCCAAAGAGGGTGTGCAATGAAATTTCTGGAGGCCTTCCTCTTTTTCGGGGATTTCCTCTTGATTGCCACTTTGGCCGTAAATAATAAATAACTTTGTTTTGCTTTTGTGACCTGGTGTATATTTTTCGTCATTGGTGAAACACAGGCCTTGCGCCACTTTCACCTCATGTCTACCCCTGTTATACATTTAGTGGGTTATGTTGTATCTGAGTTTTTTTATGGTGTCTTGAATGGTGGAACGAGAGGGCAATTTGGAATTCGTGAAGGCATTGCGGGACTGTTTCAATTGGTTGTTCTTCATTCTGGTTAGACTAATCACCTCTTTAAGCGTTTGGGGGTGGAAGAGTCTAATGCCATTGGCGATTGAAGGGTGGAGGCCATACATGAATGTTATAACTAAAGACTTTTTCATCCAACCTCTTACCCTATTGGTCATACCTTCGAAATCTTTCTGATAATCTTGGAAATTACCTATCAGGTGAATGCGAGATAGTTTTTCGTTGAATTCTTCGCAGTCGGGAGGACCAAAGCGAGCCCACAGTTAGTCTTCAAAAAGTCTCCAGGAAATTTCGGTGTGAGATTCTTTGTAGGTGCCCTACATCTAACACCATCATTGGTTGACCTCTCCATCCGAGTGAAAGGCGCCAAAGGTAGTTTTTGTGCGTCTATGGTGTTCTGGTAAGAAAAACATTGTTCGACCTTGTTAAGCCACTCCGTAGGATCTCCCCCTGAACATTTGGGAAAATCAAGTTTAGCAAACTTTGAAGAAAAAAGTGGTCTTCTCTTGTTCGCGTGTTTGACTTCATCAGATATTTCAAGGATTGCAGTCTGTGTGTTTGTCAGCGCTGCTTGTGGCTTCTTGAGATTTGTGGAATGTCTCTACCAACCGTTTTATGGTTTTATTCATGTTTTGGATACCCACATCTAATCCTCTGACACTCCCTTGAAGAGTGTTGATCGCGTTTTCAGTCCTTCTGATGCGTTCGCGATTGGAACCCATATGGTTCTGATACCATTGATTGTGGTCTCGATCAGAGCAGCGAGATCGTTGTAGAAGTTGCAGATGAGGAATGTGAAAGAGAAAGAAGAATAGGACAATTGTTCAATAATTTTCTCAATGCCTCATTCATTCTCTATTTGAGTACATATACATAGACAATTATAATTGTCGTACATGAATTCAAATTTATCTAATCTTCCTCTCAATTAGAATATGTACAAACCGTCTTGGTAACGTCTATTTTGGCTTTGGAGTCCTCCTCGATCGACGCGACTATTTCAATTTGTGGCTGTTGTACTTCTTTTGTTCCATAGTTTTTCGTGCCTCGAACACTCTCACAAAACAATGACGTGACTAGATGCAAACATAACGTTGCATTACAATTTAACTTTGAGCTAGTTGTAATGACTTACAACAAGTCTCGATTTTTATCATCTTTCTAATGGGAAGGAACCCCCAAATAAATGAATGGCATTGATCAATTCCTGTTTGTTACAGGAGAATGGACCGTTTGTTTTATTATCTGGTTCTTGTCCAAAGCAAGATGTTCTATTGTGTTATATATGATCCAGATATTAGCTTCTTCTTTTCTGACTGGTTTTCATAATGAATATACCTCTTTTATTTTTAATATTAAAATACAAATAATAGAAATAAAATAATTATTTATGAATAACTAAAATTGATTAAACTTTTTTCCATATACCAATGTCTCTTAAATTCATAATATTTAAAACTATCATAAAAATTTTAATTTTCAATGTCTAACACTAACAAGAGAATGTTTTCCTAGAGATTTCACTTTTAGGGACTTTAATATCTAAGACTATTAATTCCATTTGAATTTCAGATTTTGTATGCCATAACCCCCAGTACAAGATTTTTTTATGACTGATGGCGATGAGTGATGATCAACATAGAAATAATAATCGGAATAAAAATAATTTAAACATTTTTTATAAAATACAAGGACATGGCATATTATATTAAACACGTATTGCTCAAGAACACTTATCAAATCTACCATCGATAGTCCATATTTTCTACTCATCTCTATGATGCAAACAAATTTTCGTTTAAAATTAAAATATTTCATATTATTATTCGATCCGTTTTAGCATTTCCACCCTATCTCATTATCACTCCTGCCCCTTAATTTTTTACTCTTCACCTTAAACTCTTAGTCTAGAGTTTGGTGCCGCTATTTGGAGTTAAAAAAGGGGAAAAACCAACTTTTTGGACAAGTAAGAAAGTGAAGCTTTATAAGAAAGTCATTTTTTCTTATTAAAAAGAAAATAATTATTTATTTGACATTTGTACTCCACTAAACAACTAATGTACACAAATAAGCTACCTAGCGTGTATTAATGCATATAATGTGAAACTTACCGATGCAATATATCATATTTAACTGATATAACTTATATATAAGCATTTCAGTCAGGTCATTGTATCTTTGTCGAATTATCGTTATGGGCCAAACTTTTTTGGACTCGGTAGTAATTAAGCAATAATCCATGGTTTGTGGCCCAAGTTGGTTTGGCGAGTTGAGTTATGTGTTTGAGTCACAAAGAGCACAGAGTGGTCAACCAGTCATTCAGCGAGTTAGCGAGTTACAACAACTCGCCCACCCGGGCAATGGAAAACCCTAATTTCTGGTCCATTATAAGCTCCTCTTCCGTCCCCTAAAACCCTAAACCCGCCACCAGGGCTTATAAAAACCTACACCGCAACTCGAAATCCTGCTCATAACCCTACTCCCTTTCTGCTCTTTTCTTCTCTCTCGTCTAGTAGAACTGTTACTGAGATGAGGCCTCCTCGAGGTGATGTATTGTTTTCGGTTATTCGGAAGATAGCCGATTGCTGGTTGTTTGTACTGTTATCGCGGTTGCTTGCATTCGATTGTTGTTTAATTTTTTTTCTTGTCGATGAATCTCAGGTCGCGGTGGAGGTGGGTTTCGCGGGAGGAGTGATGGAGGCGGCGGGAGAGGTAGAGGAAGAGGTGGTGGAAGAGATGGCAGTGGTCGAGGCGGCGGTAGAAGCCGTGGTGGTGCTCGAGGCGGTGGGAGAGGCCGGGGTGGTGGCCGTGGCGGTGGGATGAAGGGGGGAAGCAAGGTTGTTGTGGAGCCTCATCGCCATGAGGGCGTATTTATCGCTAAAGGAAAGGAGGATGCTTTGGTCACCAAGAACTTGGTTATGGGAGATTCCGTGTATGGCGAGAAGAGAATCGCTGTTCAGGTGGTTTATACTTATAATCAATCTTAACTCTAACGAGACCTTTTCTGAATAATGTATCGGTTTGTCACCAAGTGTTTTTGATTACATTTGGGCTGCAGAATGAAGATGCAACCAAGGTGGAGTACAGAGTCTGGAATCCCTTCCGTTCTAAGTTGGCCGCAGCAATTCTTGGTGGTGTCGACAACATCTGGATTGTGAGCATTCTCATGTTCTCTCTATGTATATATAGATTAGTAAAAAATATCGCTTATTTTTTCGTTTTCTAGCAAACGATTGCTTGTGTAATTTGTTTTGCTTCCTCTTTAATGTACTCTAGGCTCCTGGATCCAAGGTTCTTTACCTCGGTGCTGCTTCCGGTACCACTGTTTCTCATGTATCCGACCTTGTGGGGCCTACAGGGATGGTCTATGCTGTTGAATTCTCTCATAGAAGTGGTAGGGACTTGGTAAACATGGCAAAGAAAAGAACAAATGTGATTCCCATCATAGAGGATGCTAGACATCCTGCCAAGTATAGAATGCTTGTTGGCATGGTCGATGTTATCTTTTCTGATGTAGCGCAGCCAGATCAGGTATGCGTGATATATGTGTGGCTTTTAAAATTTTTAATATTCTGTCGGACAGTGGACATGGTTTTCATTTGTGAATTTTGTATAATGGTCGAGATAGTGATTTGTTTAAATTCTTTTCTTTTGGAAAGTAATAGTATTATTGATTTATGGATGAGTTGTTCGCGATTTTCAATGTTTTTGTTTTAGTTTTGGAATCTCTTTATTTCTTACCTGTTAGTCTCAGACTCGTGAATAGTATTCAAGTAATGTCTTGAGGTGTTCAGTATATTGTTGCGCATTTTTCTCTTGGTTATTTGCTGTTTTTGCTTGTGTGTGTTTGTTTCTGTGCACAATAAGCCGATGCACTGGATGAAAATCTTATGAAGGAAGCATGGTACTGTGCACAGAGATCAATTACTGATGGGTCTATATGTCTGCTCGCTTTGACTCCTTCGGGATTTGATACGGTGGGCCTGGATTTGACCTACATTTTTATGTTTTTTTCTTTATTTTTTTTACTTTCTCGATCTAAGCAAGCATATGACGAGTATACTCGGATTCCCCTTCAAGACATCTTGGATGATGCAACTCCGAGTTTCTGATGCAAGCAAGAACTGATTTTGCTGTTTCAAAACTTCATTTTTATTTTTTTTAAATTTAGTCTTTTCTTTGGATTTTGAGTTGTTGTTACTTGGAATGTTCCCAAAGATATGGAGATAGTGAAAAACAGTAGCTGACAGTTGTTATTTAATTTCTTAATTAATATAACATTGAGCGTGTGATGAGATCTACTCGGATTCCCCTTCTGGACACACTGGATGATGCAGGTTCGAGTTTCTGATGCTTATGTCTGTATTTCATTCTTTGTTACATCGTTTTCCATATTTTTTCATTATCTGTTTTTTAATTTTTATTTACATGTTATTATTTCTACCTGTTTTGCTCTACTAAATAGGTGGATTCTGTTTTTAGTTCCTCTTCTTTTTCCAAATTTTGTTTCAGAACCTATCTGAATTTCCCAAGTGTCCTGTTGTAATTACGACTCTGTTATTGTAAATAATCATCCTCTTATTCTGTGTGGTATTTCCAGGCAAGAATCTTAGCTCTCAATGCGTCGTATTTCTTGAAAAATGGTGGACATTTTGTGATATCTATCAAGGTAAAATATTTGACGTTGGCACTCTTAATTCTCTTCATGTTATTTGGATGTTGTGTTAGGGCGTGGCAACCCCTTCAATTTCTAAACTCGTAAAACCTCTCCTCCTTTAGGCGAACTGCATAGATTCAACTGTTCCAGCAGAGGCTGTTTTTGCACAAGAAGTGAAGAAGTTGCAAGCAGAACAGTTCAAGCCTCAGGAGCAGGTGACACTTGAGCCATTTGAGAGGGATCATGCTTGTGTTGTTGGTGCATACAGGGTTCCCAAGAAAAACAAAGCTGCTAGTTAAGTTGTTGACGGATCAAAATAGTTACAATTTTATGTTTCGAGACTCTGTTTTGGTCCCTAGTTGAGTTACCTACTTAACTTACCTTTGCGTATTCAATTGGGCAGTAGTTAGACCTTTTGTAATATTAATGTGTTTTATTTGCCTTTTTCTCGTAGAAATTTCTTCTGAATTCAATTCTTGATCCGCGCGGAAGCTTTATTTAAGGCATTCATTTCCAAATTATGTTAGATAAGTATTAAATTCATTGAAGAAGAAAGTTAAATTTACTAAACTTGTCCAACACCTAATGTTTTCGTATGTTGACGTGATATCGTTTATTCTTTATGTAGTGATTAGCTTGGTGTCTTTGTAAACGTTTTAAAACGTGTTTGACTCGTCCCATGTAAAATTTCAAGTTGGATTAGTCTGTTTCGTTCCGTGGTGTGTCAGGCAACTTTTTGGTAGTTCATTCTTTGACGTAACTCTTGGAAATAGTTTTTTTGTTTTCATAAGGAAAAGTTTGATTAGGTCTTTTAAAAAATAATTTCTTTCTGTTAAAATAGTGTTTTTAATAGCAAGTGTATTCAAATACGTTTTTTATTCAACTCTTTCATCAGGAATAACTTTTCACCAAAAAATAGCCTGAAGCGCTTGTTTAAGTGATTTTTGACCATGGTAAGTAGAATCGATACAGGCCGATGTTTATCCGTTTCCTTGTAGAGGAAACGAACTGCGTTGTCTTCTCCGACCCTGAATAAGGGAGGCCGGCTCATGACCTGCCTGCCTCTTTTTGTGATGGGTCGGTGAAGCAAAACCAGCTTGTACTGTAAAAATCAACTGATTCAAGGTTGAGATCCCCCAAGCTGGAAACTGTTCCCTATTTCTGCAAAATGATAAGCTCTCATGCTCCAACAATCATCCATTATCTTAGCTTCGTTATTTTTTATTTTTAATTTGAAGTTCGAATTTCAAAGCAAAAGATGCCTTGGAAAATAAAAATGTATTTTAATAATTTTTGTAAACTTGTTGACTACTTGTGAACAATTAGGGGAGCTATTCAATTTCCAATTGAATGTTCATTCATTATATCTAATTGAAAATACTTTTCCATTTCAATTTACTATAAAAAAGTTACAACACAATATTTTCAAAACTGAACCGGAAGATTCTGGTTCAACTAGTTCAACCGGATTAAACCGGAGATTAAAATAAACCACATTTAAGTCATTTAATTTGAGCCTTTTGTTGAAAAACTTAACTCTTTGGGTGCACACCAAGGTTGTGATATATATATATATATATATATATATATATATATATATATATGTGACGAAAGGGATATTGAGTTTCTATTTTTTAAACAGAGTTTAGCAATAATATGATATAGCTAGAAGGCCCTGAAATATTTATAGATGATTAAGTGGATCACAGTTTCTTCTGAGTATCATGGTGAAAATTTCATGTAATGACTTGCGTTGTTTGGTTGATGTATTCAGTAGTTTTGATACATACTATGTTGGTGAATCATCTGAAGGCATATATTTTACAAACAGACAGTATTTTGCCCATGCTTCAAAGAATCTTATCGTGGTTAGACTATGCGGTGGTGTTTTAGGTGGCTGTGTTGTTAATTTTTCAATAAATTATATTAATATGAACTTTTCGTTTTTCATATTAATACAATTAATGAATTTGTAATTTTTCGTATTTTAACAAACTTTCCTAGAGTATCCATACTTATTACATGTGTATCTTAATGTACCCATGAGTTTCCATGACACGTATCCATTTCATTAATACCAGATTTTCGCGTAACTCCGATACTACAATCCTTGGGTACTAGTACTACCCAAGACATCTAATAATTATATGAAAAATTATATCAATACTTTTCACATTTTACTGTGAGGTTTTACATCCTGATGTGGCTGTTTCCTCGCTGCCTAGTTGCAATCCAGATAAAGCTTAGGGTTTACGGTTACCTATACAATAGGTAGATAGTTCCTATTTTATCTCTTACCTGAACTGCCAACTAGGACACCACGTCGTGCTGTAAAGACTCACAATAAAAAGTCGCGGTACTCATATCACTACTCTAATTATATTTAAGAATTGTTTTTACTAAAGGAAATTGCAGAGTGATAACACAGAAAGAATTGACAAGCACTATCGTTTGCAAGTAATGGCAGGTGGGCGAAGCACTTGGTGGTGTAATATAGTGACGAATTCAATGAATTCACTGCATTTTATTAATTGTTCCTACAATGTGCAACATACAATTGGTGCAGCTAATGCCTTCAAATGGATGTTTTGCTGGTTGTTTCAGATGCTCTTAACATTATTCTATGACTTTGATTTAAGACTTTGGTGCAAAAGGAGCAAATAAATTACCAGCTACCCTTTCTTGCTAGGCAGTTTGATGGTCTGATTGCTGTTACAAGTACTGTGTGTAAGAAACTTCTAAAATAAATTATTTTCTAATCTTCATGAAACATGAAACAATATGAAATATGGTAAATCATAACTTATCTCTTTCAATGAATTCAAGCTCCATAACCTTCAGAATGCTCCTCTAGTGGCTTTAAGCTGTGATTTCTTCAGTAATCGAGCTTAGGGACTAAGGATAGTCCCTAAATTCAGGATATTTCTTAATTCAAAAATGGACTTAGCTGTGGGATCATAGATCTTGTTCCCCTTGGATCTTTCCGAGTATCCAACAAATAACAACTTACTATCTTAGAGTCCAATTTTTTCTCGTGAAGCCTATAATGTCTTGCCTCTGTTGGATATCCCAAAATATAGAGGTGCTTTAAGCTAGGCTTTTTACCTGTCCAAAGTTTATATGGGGCTTTTGTATTTGCTTTAGTTGGCACAATGTTAAGGATATAAGATGTAGTCTTAAGTGCTTCTCCCCAGAGTGATTCAGGTAAGGTAGAAAGAAAAATCATACTCCTCACCATGTCCTTATGTATCTTATTTCGTTTTTCAGTAACACCTTGCATAGTAGGTGAACCCAAGGTAGTGTATTGTAGGATGATACCGCTTTACTCTAAGAATTTAGCAAAAGGTTTTGGACATTGTTCACTTAAACCAACATTCCAATCATAGTATTCATCACCACCGTTAGATTTGACACTTTTAATTCTTTTATTGAGTTGGGTTTCAACTTCAGCTTTATAACTTTGTAACACATCCACAGTGACTTTTCATAAACTTTCTATTCACTCGTGGGATCCGGGCGGTCCGGGGGGGGGGGGTGGGGGGACCAACACGACTCCTCTCTCTTAAATCTTGAAAAATCATCAATGAACGTTATAAAGTATTGTTGACCATTCTAAAGCACCGTAGAGAATCACACATAGATATCCATGTGTATAAGTTCTAAGACATCTCCATTCCGATTGGCTTTAAATCTCCTTTTATTAGTTTGTTTCCCCTTAATACAATCAACACATGCATCAAAATCTAAGAGGTCGAGAATTTTGTTTGAACAAGTCTCTCTATTCTTCGTTTGGAGATTCGACTTAATCTTTTGTTCCATAACGTAGCTGAATTCATTATAAGAAGCAATCATATCAAGTGAATAATGATTATCATAGCCTGATAAAGAACCAAAACAAACAAATTTTAAATCAAGATTATCATACCCTGATAAAGAACTAAACAAACAAATTTTGAATCATGAAACAAACTGAATTTTCTATTTCCCAATGAACAAGAATAACCGAATTTTTCCAAAATAGAAATAGAATCAAATTCCATCTAAAAGACAGTAAAAATAATGTTTCATCAAGATCTAAATAAAATTCAGTTCCTAAAAATAATCTAAATTTTCCTATTACCTTAGCTTCGAATGATTTGTCATCGCCTACATGGACGAATCTTTCAACATTATTTGGCTTTCGGAAACTCAAGCAGCAATGTGAGTGTTGCACCAAAATCTATCCGCCACGTATGTCTGCCACCAAAGTTACATTAACCTCAGAACAAACCAAATTAATAAGCATATCTTTCTTGGCATGCCAATCATGACAATTAGTGCAATGCTTCTTTTTATGTCCAACGGCTCCACAAAAGAAACAACCATTCTCATTTGATTCCTTATTTTGTTTCTTTTGTGATTCCTTACTTGAAACCTCTTTATCCTTATTACACTTTCTTTTCTTTCCCTTGCCCTTGGAGGTTGATGTAAGGTGAGCATTTTCTGTCTTCTCTTGCTTCGACCTTTCCTCTTCTTGGACACAGTGAAAGATGAACTCATTTAGAAACCAAGTCTCGACAGTTATAGCTCACCTCAAAACTAGATGTATACGCAATTCCTCAGAGATATTTAGCATAAGTACTCTAAGCTTTGAAACAAGAATAGACACCTCCATGATGTACTCCCTAACATTGCATTTACCTTCACATCTCTTAGAAATGAGATTTGTCAAGATTGTACCTGAATGCTTCTAGAATGACCTCTTTTATCACCATCATGGACATGTCATTTGATCTCTCCCACTTTTTTGGCTCCCTCTTTCGTCATACGTACTCTTATCCATAAGAGGTGGAGGTGAATCAACCTCTAATGCAAAATCAAGGTCCATGACTCCAAAAATTATTAAAAGATTCTCTTGCCATGATTAGAAGCTGGTGTCGTTAAGCGTAGGAATATAATTGAGATTGACAGTAACAGAAGCACGAGTAATATCTAAATCAGAGAACAATCAAACAAAACAAGTTTACATAAGTTTTAAATTATAAACCAAAATAGAATAATAAGTTTACGTAAAGGTAAATCCCATCTCAAGATATCAAACATTCTATATTTCATCATTTGAAAAATTATTGACTTTGTTTTTAGGAAAGCGATATATTTTACTCCAATTCCCATACTCCTAATGTGATTTGAATCGAAACCCTCCTATTACAAACCCACCCATGTGACCACTGAGCTATGCTAAAGTTCACATGAAAAAACCAAAGAATCATCACCACGTTTATCACCACAAATGCACGTATAATTGTGATAAATATTGAACTTCTTAGGGGGCCGATCAACATACACATATGTTACAAACACGTAGCATTTTATATTTTAAAGTTAATTTGTTTTCACAAGAGATACCACTTTGGCGACATGTTGTTTCAAAAAATTAATCTCAAAATATATACAAACATACTAATATTTAAATTTGAAATTTCCACCAAATGTTTGCATATTCATGTATGCAATATCAAAAAGCAACATACAATATACAACAATTATTTATCCCAGATCAATTCTAAAAGTGTTAAGCCTAAACTCAACAAAACTATATCTAATAATGATTGAGATAAACAATAAAAATGGTTAAAAACCCCTATGGTCCCAACTTCATATAAACTTTCACAAGATAAACTTTACACAAAATAAAAAAAATATAATCTTAATTATTTAACATGCAATAGTTTTGATACCACTTGTTGGAAACTCAATATCCAAAACATAAAATGTTTCAAATTCGTTGAGAAACAATAAGCTAAATAGCTGAAGCGTACCTGAGTTAATGTTTGTCAAAAACTTTACAAGTTATGCAATACCTTTACGGGTTGTGCAATATTTCAGATCAAGTCGTAGTTTTTTTAATATTATTTTGAAGATGAGTTATCAAAAGCATGAAAGGTGGTTTGATCCAAGGACCACAATTTCGTTATATAGATATGAAGAGTCATAACTTTTAAGATAAACAGTCATCCCTTTTAGACAAAAAGTCAAAAGTCAAAAAGTGATGCAACAAAAACCAGTTATGATGCTAGGGTCGTTTGGGGGTTACGTAATAACTGGTAGATCACAAATTTTTAATTAGTGCAGGGACCACACCAAAAGGAATGGGGGTATCTTACAAGTGGAATAAAAGTTGTGTCAGGGCTAGAAAGGTCACCACGAACATCACTTTCTATCGCCATTTTCACTAGATGATTCAACTATCGTTGGAGAATGAACCAGGTCAGAAGCAGCTTCAACAAGCGCCTCGAGAGTGGTCTAAAAATGCACAAAAATCCACCAATCAGGATGGTTTGGAGATGGACGGGTCAGGTCTGGGCAGGGTGACAAGGCAAAGTATCGAAGCAAGAAAAGAGTCCGATTATGAAATCTGATCAGTTTTTTTGTATGGACAGATTTTAGGGTTCAAATGTCGGGTCAATTTCATGTTTTTGGAAACACAAACCTGGCAGCACACATGCCTACTCCAAGATTTTGTACCCATAGAACTTTAAGGGATCCTTTGGTGCCTTGGGTCCTAAGCATCGTGTTTTCTTCATTACAATATTGAATTTCTTGGGGGTAACCGTGTTATCATCAGGAGGCACAAGAGTTTGTAGAAACTGTTGAAGCATGAGCAACCAATTATAGAGAATGCAAATAATGGAACAATTCAACAAAACACCCTAACAAAAATACTTTTGATTAATCAATATTTTCTAGCACAACAACTTAGGTGCTATAAACCATTCTTAAACATGTACACTAGATGAATATAGATTAAACTAAAGTTGTAAAGTTTAATCAACACTCAACCACATACAATTGACCAACGACTAAAAAATAATTACTTGACAATAGAAATCAGAACATGCAACGAAATAATTGAACAATAGATCAAGAATTTTTATTATAGATTGGAGAACAATCTGAGTTCTATTGAATATCTTAATCAATTTAAAAGTAAATATATTTCTCTATTTACAAACAAATTAGAAACTTAATTCTTCAATCTAGATACAGAGAGACAAGCTGGATAAAACAGACAGATCGATAAATATCAATTGTGCTTCTCTCAAGGTAAATCAATTCACTAAATACCCATTAACTTGCAATTTGATTCAATTAGATTAAATCATTCAAAATTAAAGTAAATCATCATCTAAAATGAAATAGCAGAAATGGAAATAAGACTTATCGGACAGAGGTTTTAATTGAAGCTGCAGCATGGAGAACCCACTGCCTTAAAGACTGAATTGGCGATCAATGATGCACAATCGAACTCCAACAATCTCCCAAGGTCACGTAGTTCTTCTCCGGTGAGGTACACTTGTCGCCAGAAAGGTGGAGTCGTTGAGAGAGCCCAGAACAGAGAGTCAATGTTCATACATAGGAAAAAATCGAATAGGAAATATGGAGATTGAGAGAAAGCGAGATTGAGATTCAAAGAGAGATTGAGAGAGAGAGAGAGAGAGAGAATCATTTCTGTTCTACCTTTGGTTTTTTGGAGAACCCTATTTATCTCCTCTCCCGAAGCTTCAAAGATCGCCTTTCCTTCAATGGTAGGGTAGAACTCTTCTTGCAAAGTATCACCATCCAAAAGCCCTTGGTGAGAAGGCGTTGCTGAACAGAATTTTTGACCTCCCACTTCCGAACCCTATCTCCCCCAAATTGACGAAAAAAGGGGAGAAATCTAGGAGGAGATTTGGTTGTCCTAAAGACACATTCGGGTCCTCAATAGGATGATTCGGACCCGGACCCGAACCTGGACCCGACTCAAAGGAAAAACACACACATGCTCATGTGCTTGTGTGTGTAATTTTCCGAACAATTTTCCACAAAATGACTCACACATGATGATTTTGTTTAGGGCATACCAAGAGTCGAATACTTAAGTATCAATATATTTCAATTTGAATTGATACATAGTGAAATGAGGCAACAAACAGAACCGACAAGCGAAGCACTTTTGAACTTTGTGAACAATGTTTGAGACCCTCACAACACATATTGAACTCTTACTCTCGAACGAACTCCGCGATATAATGTTGCGCTTTTTTAAGATCATGCATATACCTCAAGATTCTCATGACTGTTATAAAAAGACAAAACCCAAATCTTTCATAGGAAACGTCCACACCCCCACACTCACGTAGGTGGATCCCTCAAGTGCGTCTCTCCAGCACCACCACACATAGGGCTATGGACCCATTAAGAGCAGTTGCATGCGCATCCTTACAAAACAGATGAAACCGTTAAGTTCTTCTCACTAGGACACCCTAAAGAGACACTAAAGTTTGTCATTTAAGAGCCAAAGCTCAATATCACGCCATAGGGATGGAAAATATATTAAGAAAGAAACTGGCTTCATTTGGCATCAAGAGAGGTATCTAACATTTTCTTCTCAATGACATGGTTTAACGCCCATACCCCTCGACGTATCCAGAACTAATTTTATGATTAAACCCTTAGGAAAATTGTCAGCTAATTTCTCTTGGATTCACATAATCCAAAGAAATTACTGCAATCTCAATAACCGTTTAACCGCATTGTGTCTAATTCTATATGTCTCCTCTTGCCATTATATATGTTATTTTTGGCAACTCCGATTGCTGCTTGAGAATCACAGTGATGGGAGAGAGGAACACTCGATCTCCCTCATAGTGGCACATCTGCCAATAGGTTGCTCAAGCATTCTGCCTCTTGACCTACCAACTATAGTGTGATAAACTAAGACTCCATGGTAGAGCCAGCAATTCAGGTTTGCTTCCCTGACTTCCAAGAAATTGCTACTCCACCTAAAGTGAAAATGTAGCCACTCGTGGAACTCACGCCATCATTGTCAAACACCCAGTTGGCATCACAATAGCCTTTCAACACAACAAGAAAATTACCAAAGTGTAGTCCCCAATCCATGGTGTCTTTCAAATATATCATTAAATAATAAAGTGTTATCCATTGTTTACTACTAGGGTTATGCGTGTAGCAACTCAGTCTACTAACTGCATAAACTATGTCCGGGTGAGTGAAGTTCTTAAGGAACACATCACACTTCCAATGATTTTTGCGTACTCAGTTTGAGACACTCTTGCCTTCATTCCGCTTAAGGTGGACTATTGGATCATAAGGAGTCTTCATAGGCAAAAATCATAGCACTCTCAACATAATGACACTGGCATTTACCACATATCCTTTGGTAATTAGAGTGTGGTAAAATTTTTCATACCATTGTTTTGGAGCTTGTTTCAAAACATATTGGGACTTCTTCAGTTTACACACCTTATCCTTTTGACCTTGAAAAATAAACCCATCAAGTTGTTGAATATAAATCTCCTCTTCCAAATCTCCATTGAGAAATGCGGTTTTAACATCTATCTGATGCACAACCAAGCTATGTATAGCTGCCAATACAACTAAATAATCGACGCCTTTTTTTTTGTATAACCTATAACGACTAGTTGGGCCTTGAACTTATCTATGGAACTGTCATACCTTAATTTCTTTTTAAAACTCCATTGACATTTAATAGGCTTACACTCGTTAGGCAAATCCACTAAGTCCCATGTTTGATTGGACACAATTGCGTCTAACTCACTGGACACAATTGCGTCCAACTCATTGTTAATTGCCTCTTTCCAAAAACTAGCGTCTATCGATGTTACCACTTCTGAATAAGTCCTAGGATCATTGCGAATTAAGAACGTTGAAGCCATCTTATCGGGGTTCTAAATCAAGAATTCAGTAATAAAATCTGATAAAAAATTAGTGTATGTCCTCTATCTTTTGCTTCTCCTCAGTTCATCTGCATATTCATTCACTCCAGTAGAAGAATTAGGCAGGGATGAAGGTGTACTACATGGACCAGGATTTATGCTAGTGTTTAGTTTCTTCTAAGGAAATACGTGTTCGAAAAATTCTGCATCTCTAGATTTAGAAATTGAGTTGTCATTTAATGGCATGAATCTATAACCAGCTGAATTTTTTGTATAGTATATGAACATGTATCATAGGTTTTAGCCTTTTAGGTCATATGTTCTAAATCTACTTTGGGTAGGCACTCCCTCACTTTAAGGAATTTTATGTTAGGGGTGAATCCTTTCCACAACTCATATGAAGTTTTATTTAATTTCTTATGTGGAACTCTGTAAAAGATACAACAAGCTGAAAGAACGGCTTCCCCCCACATGTAGTCAGGTAATCTAGAACTTACAAGCATAGAGTTCATCATATCCTTGACGGTTCTATTTTTCCTCTCAGCTATGCTGGTATGTTGTGGAAAGTTAGGAGCAGTAAACTCATGTACAATTCCGTTGTTTCACTAATTTATTTTACGAAGAGAGTTCCATATTCTCCTCATCTATCAAACCTAACTCTTTTAATTTTCTTATTCAACTGATATTCAAGTTCAGTCTTATACTTCAAAAACAATCCTTCTGCTTCATCCTTAGTTTTGAGGAGGTAAACTCCAGTGTACCTAGAGAAATCATCTATAAAGGTTACATAATACCTTTTACCTCCTTTACTAATAGTGTTCCTGAAATCTGCTAAATCCGAATGTACTAATTCTAACACTTCGGTTCTTTTGTTCTCAACTGGTTTAAATGGCTTCCTAGTGTATTTGGCTTCTACAGTGACATGACACTTAGAAAAATCTTTTACATCTACTGTGGGAAATAAGTTATATTTTTAAGCCTTTTAATAGAAGCCTCATTCACATGACTGAGTTTCCCATGACACAAGTGACTCCGTATTATAAGGCAAATCTGAAGAACTTTCATTGATAATTTGTGATACAATGTCTAGGATAAATAAGCCCTCATTGAGATAACACTTCCCTACAAACTCCCTTTTTTGGTTATTGCAACTTTGTCAGCCTCAAATACATTTTGTAGATCAACTTAATTCAATAAGGCACCTGACACTAAATTCTTACGTGGGGTGGGTACATAAAGAGCATTGTATAAGGCTATGGTTTTGTGAGAGGTTAACTTGAGAATAACTTTTCCTTTGCCAACTACACCTGCTATGCTTTGATTTCCCATGTAGATACATTCACCTTCAACAACATCCACAAAGTTATGAAATAGTTCTTGAAGCTCAAGTATCCAACAACCATTCCGTCTTGTTATCGACTCGGTTAGCTTCGATGATTACTGTAGCTACAACATAATCATCATCAACCAGGTGGGCTCGGTTCGTTGATTTTCCCCGCTTCTTGTGATTTGTCCTATGCAGCTGACCCTGAAGTTTGTAACATTAGTAGGCTTTGTGTCCGATTTTCCCGTGGATGTAGCACTCTGCTTTGGTGTTTATTTTTTCCAATATTTAAACAACTTTGTTGGAGCTAATCTACTTTTGTTCTCCCCTTTGTTATGTCCATTCTGGGAACCCTTCTTAAACTTCTTTCATGAGGAGTCACAAGATTCCATAAAGTTAGCTTTATGGCCAATGGCATTTGAGGAGTATCGATTATCTTTAAGGTGATTGGCCTCTTCTGTTCTTATATGGCCAATGACTTCTTTAAGTGTCATTGTTTTTTTTTTTTGTGTTTAAGTGTGTTTTTGGCAACTTGTCCATTAAGCAATCAACTTAGAATATATCACACATCTTATATCCTTCACTAAGCATTTCTAAAAGTAAATTTTCATATTTATGCACTTGTTCTGTAATGGGTTTTTCATCAACCATTCTGAATTTGAGAAATTTTCCGGTTATGCACTACTTCTTTCTGGCTTCATCTCCTCCATATGTTTACTCCAAAATTTCCCAAATTTCTTTTGCTGATTTGATATTTACAAAATGGTGCATCAAGTTTGCTTTCATGTGAGTGATTAAATGCTGTCTTACTAATTCGTTTTCCCTCTCATATTTCACCTTTGCCTCTAAATCTTGAAATCTTAGTTCGTAGGGTAGGAGGTTCAACCCACATCTGTCTCAGGAGGTTCTGAGAACAAGACATAATTAACTTCTATTTGCCTAATAAAAATTAATATTAATTGAGCCCATAATTTATAATTTGTCCCGTTTAAAGGCTGTAACTTAGGCAGGTCAATTAATTCTTTCTTTCCCTTTTAAGTGATTTATGTAAAATTATAAAACACAAATTGGGTAGAACTGAAACAAACAATCAATTTTAAAAATTTTCAACTAATCAAATTATTTCAAACAAATTCAATCTCCGATATGATACTGATAATTCAGAATAATAGATTATAACTATATTTCATGCACTGCAATCTTATAACACTCAGCTAAGTCTAATTAAATCTATCAGTATAAAAACAAATGTTTTAAATGATAAAGATAAGTAAATTTAGCACATAAAAAAATCAGACAATAAACGCAAACTGACCTCTTTACTGTTCAAAACAATCCAGCATAAGATTTGTTAGTGCAAAATTGTACTGACTGTAGATAAAACAATTTAAATTAATAAACCTAAAAAAACTAATAGTACATCAATCCTATTTCTAATTTCTTTATGGAAAACATTCACCCAATTTCAGAACTTAAACAGATTTGAATTTCCCACTAAGATAAACAAATCTTCAGAATCTCTTGCTCCTAAACAGTATTATATTCAGTCTTTAAAGAGTAGGAACTGTTTAAGCATGAACAACAAATTATAGACAATGCAAAGAATATAACAATTCAACAGAACAACCTAACGAAAATAACTGTTGATAAATCAATATTTTCAAGCACAACAACTTAGTTGCTATAAAACAATTCTCAAATATGTGGACTGGACAAATAAAAATTTAAAGTAAACTTGTAAAGTTTAATCAACACTCAGCCACATAAAATTGACCAACGACTAAACATATTTGCTTGAATAGAAATTAGAACAAACAATTAAATAATTGAACAATAGATCAAGAAATTTAATTACAGATTGGACAACAATCTGAGTTCTATTGTATATCTTAATCAATTTTAAGAGTAAATATATTTTGTCTGTTTAGAAACAAATCAGAAACTAAATTCTTCAATTTATATTCAAAGAGACAAACTGGATAAAATAGACAGACCAATAAATATCAATTGTGCTTTTCTCACGGCAAAACAATTCACATAATACCTGGTAACATGCAATCTGATTCAATTAGATTAAATCATTCACAATTAAAGTAAGCCATTATCTAATATGAAATAGTAGAAATTGAAATAAGACCTATCGGATAGAGGTTTTGACTGAAGTTGTGGCCTAGAGAACTCACTACCTTAAAGACTGACTTGGCTATCAATGTTGCACAATTGAATCTCCGACATTCCCCTAAGGTGACGCAACTCTTCTCTAGAAATGTGGAGTCGTCGAGAGAGCCCGGAACAGAGAGTGAATGTTCGCACAGAAGAAAAAATTGAATCGGAAAGATAGAGATTGAGAGAAAGAGAGATTGAGATTCAGAGAGAGATTGAGAGAAAGATTCATTTCTGTTCTATCTTTGGGTTTTGGAGAACCGTATTTATCTCCTCTCCCAAAGCTTCAACAGTCGCCTCTCCTTCAATGCTAGGGAAGAACTCTTCTTGCTGAAGAGCCACCTTGCCGAAGCCCTTGGTGAGGAGACGTTTCTAAACAGAATTTTTGACCTCCCTCTTCGCTCCAAACCCATCTCCTCCAAATCAGCGAACAAATGGGATAGGAGGAGATTAGGTCGTGTCCTAAAGACACATTCGGGTCCTCAATAAGAGGATCCAGACCTGGACCCAGACCTGGACCCGAACCTGAACCCGAACCTGAACCCGAACCTAGACCCAACTCAAAGGAAAAATGCACACGCGTGCATGAGGTTGTGAGTGTTATTTTCCCAAAAAGCCCCGCCCCAAAATGACACACCAGGAATGATTTTGTTCTTGGCGTAACAAGAGCCGAATACTTATGTATAATTATTTTTCAATTTTAAGTGATATGTAGTGAAATGAAGCAACAAACGGATCTGCCAAGTGAGGTACTCTTGAACTTAGTGAACCAAGTTTGAGACCCTCACAACACGTATTGAACCTTTTCTCTTGAACGAACTCTGCGATATATGTTGCGCTTTTATAAGACCATGTGTATACCACAAGATTCTCATTTTCCCAACAAAGCTAAGTAGTTTTCATTTTGGTTCTTTTTCGAACAAAGCCAATACTATCAGCTAACCATAGTTGCTTGTAAAGACTCCCCAATCGTAGTTAGAAGGTTTACTCAACTGATTGGATTTTAAAGATACACAAATGGCTGAGGGAAGTGAGAGATACCCTTAAATATTGGTTCCATTAGCATTCAAACCCATAGGCCGTTATTCTTATAAATTAAAGATTAAAATATTAGCTTTTAATTTAAGACATCCTATTCTTCAATATTTAACCATAATAATTATCAAAAATAGCTCAAGCTCTTGTGAAAATTTTTTGAAGTGTAATGAGTAGTGAAAACTAGTAATTAATAATTAATTAATAACAATGTTTTTTTTAAAACCGAACCGAACCAGCCGGTTTAACCCACTTGAGCCGAACTAGTGGCTATTCTGGTTGGTATAAGCAGGCAAAACTCTAAAATTGCTGGATGCAAGACACAAACCTATGAACTCAAATAGAGAAGAATGGTCTTGCTATAGTGCTCTATAAAAAAATGTAATGTTTTACTACTGAGACTAACCCGGTCCAACTCAGTTACACTAAAATCTGTTTGATAACCACTTCGGTTCTTAAAACACCGCTAAATATGAAAATTATTTCAAAAATAATTTTTTAATTTTTTAATTTATATTTATAATAAAACTTTCTTCCAAAATATATTAGTTACACTAAATTATTTACAGTAAAAATTTTAAAAATTTTAAATTTACTAGAATAAATTCATAATTATTTTAAAAATAATTGTTTTGAAAATAATTTATATGATTTAATTTATATCTTTTAATTATTAAAATTTTCAAGTTTCCTTTATTCTAAACTGAGAAATATTAATACGCTGCATGAGGGCGGGAACAACAAATTAAGACATTTAATTGAGATGTAGCGGCATGTGTCATTCCCTGTAAAGGTCGTTGATAGTCTCCCAGCTCTCTTTAATTGGCCAAACTGTAATTATTGGAGCCTGCCTGTTATTTTGCATTCCTATTGAGGCTAGGCTTGCTTTGAGCACTTTAAGTTCTTTAAAGTAACAACACCAAAGGCATGACCCGGCCAGTTAAAGCCAGGAATGCGTTGCCGGTAGAAGGGATAAGTCGACCTATGCACAATATGAGGTGGATCGATCGACCCAACCCAAGGTCCAACTATGAGCTTTTTAACTGCAACAACTTAAATATATGCTATTGGACCTGGAATTACCGCGGCTGCTGGCACCAGATTTGCCCTCTAATGGATCCTCGTTAAGGGATTTATATTGTACTCATTCCAGTTACCAGACTCAGAGATCCCAATATTGTTATTTATTTTCACCACCTCCCCTTGTCAGGATTGGGTAATTTGCTCACCTACTACCTTCCTTAAGTTTGAGAATAGGTCGAGGGTGTTGCCCCGCTAATGCCTCTAATCATTGACTTTACCCGATAGAATTCACACACTGGGCTCCAGCTATCCCGAGGGAAACTTCAGAGGAAACCAGCTACTAGATGGCTCGATAGTCATTCCCCTTAAACCCAAGTCAGACGAAAGATTTGTACGTTTGTATCGCTGCGGCCCTACACCAGAGTTTCCTCTGGTTTCGTCCCGTTCAGGCATAGTACACCATCCTCCGGGTCCCAACATGTATGCTCTCACTCGAACCCTTCTCGGAAGATCAAGGCCGCTCAATGGTGCAACCCGCTAGGGGTGGGGGTTATTCAGTTAACCGCCGCCGCCGGCGATGCGCGATTCTGCAATTCTTACCAAGTATCGCATTTCACTATGTTCTCCATCGATGTGAGAGCCAAGATATCCGTTGCCGAGAGTCGAGTTTGGTTATCTTTTGAGGCGGACACCGTGGCCGGGACGCGGTGGTCCTCCATGCTTGCGTTTCGCTATGCGCGGGTCGCGCCGAGTGTTTGTTCATCTGTCCATTTGTGACTGTGGCACCGAGGGGGGTCCGTGGAGGCAGCGTACCGCCTCCGGCAGCACCGCCGTCACCGCAGGGTGTTGTGTGCAGCTAGTTCACGTGGGTCGTGCGCATCTCGTAGATTTGGCAAAGATCCTTCCATAGGTTCACCTATGGAAACTTTGTTACGATTTCTCCTTCCTCTAAATGATAAGTTTCAGTGGACTTCTCGCAACGGTATCGACAGCAAACCACCAACGTCGCTGCGATGCGAACACTGCACTAGACCATTCAATTGGTAGGATTGACAGGCATTGTGTACAAAGGGCAGAGCCGTAGTCAACAAGAGCTGATGACTCGTGCTTACCAAGAATTCGTCGTTGAAGACCAACAATTGCAATGATCTGTCCCCATCACGATGAAATTTTTGAAGATTACCCGGGTTTATCGGCCTAGGCTGTAGACTCGTGGAATACATCAGTGTCGCGTGCGTGGGACCTAGAACATCTAAGGGCATGATAGACCTGTTATTTCCTCAAACTTCAGTGGCCTAAACGACCATGGTCCCTCTATGAAGCTTGCCGTGGAGGGCTACCTCCACATAGCTACTTAGTAGGCTGAGGTCTTGTTCATTAACGGAATTAACGAGACAAATCACACCCAACTAAGAACGACCATGCACCACCACTCATGAAATCAAGAAAGAGCTCTCAATCTATCAATTCTTACTATGTCTGGTCCAGGTAAGTTCCTCGTGTTGAGTTAAATTAAGCTGCAGTCTCCACTCCTAGTGGTGCCCTTCCGTCAATTCTTTTAAGTTTCAGCCTTGCGACCATACTCCCCGCGGAACCCAAAAACTTTAATTTCTCATATGGCGCCGGCAGAGTCCTGAAAGCAACATCCGCCGATCCCTGGTCGACATCGTTTATGGTTGAGACTAGGACGGTATCTGATCGCCTTTGAGCCCCCAACTTTCGTTCTTGATTATTTAAAACATCCTTGGCAAATGCTTTCGCAGTTATTCTCCTTTCATAAATCCAAGAATTTCACCTCTAACTATGAAATATGAATGCGCCTGACTATCCTTGTTAATCATTACTTCGATCCTGAAGGCTAACACAATAGGACTGAAATCCTGTGATGTTATCCAATGCTCGCTTCTCTCTCACTACTCATGGGTCTCTCTTAGATCCCTTCTTTCTTGTCAGATCAAAAGATCTCGTGTAGTATACATTTTTACTATCCTCAATGTAAACACTATAGATATGTAAACATAATCAATCAACGATGTAGGGGAAATTTCATTTTGACATTGTATAAGAGTGTTGACGTAATCCAAACTCAATCCAGAAATTAATTTTCCCCCTTCCATTTTTTTCTTTTCATGATTGACTCTTCTTCCTCAATGACAGTTGCCCACTTTGAGACTATTCTCTCCCACGGGGAAATTCCCAGGAAGTACCTTTGAAGGTTACGATAGACAACTTCATTAACTCGCTCATGCAGATCCTTCCCATTCTTAAAAGAAATTTATCCCCAAGTAAACAAATCGCTAAAACTGAGAATTAAAAGAAATTTAATCACAAGAAATTATTTCCTCTTGTCATTTTGCATCTATTCCGTGTATTAAATAAGGAAATTAAGTTACATTACTGCTAAAATTTTCAAGTTTGCGTATGATGAAATATTATGTAAATTTAACAAAACAAAAGGTTAGATCAAAACACAAGAAACCAGAGGGTAAACCAAAGCAAAAAACGTTGATTTTGGTTCCCGTGGTTTCTGGATTTTATTTTGTGTTTATCAGTTTCTGAGTAGGTTACCTAATTAATATCATAAGAATCGTACTGCATTTGATAATAACCATGTTTAATAAGAATAGTGGTGGTGGCAGGCAACGATTGTTGCCTACAGTGGTCAATGGTGGTGGTAGACGAACATAGTGATGGTAGTAGATGGATGCAGCAATGGTGGTAATTAGCAGTGGTGGGCAACAAGCTGGTGGAAGCGGGCCGTGGATGGGCACAAGGACTGTAGATAGCGGTGGTGGGCAGTGACGGCTTGGTGGAAGCGGTGGATGCCAGCAGCAGAAAGAGTTGGTGGAAGCGGGCCGTGGATGCCAGTGTCCGGCCTATTGGTTGCAGGTGATAATGTTGGTGAATGAGCGGAGAAAGAGGAGCAAGTGGAAGGGGCGGTTTATTGGGTTCTTAACAAGTAGCCTTTTGAAACCCGTTTTTCGGAGTTGGATAATCGTTAACAATCCAATGAGAGCCTAATAATCTTAGTGGGTTGTTAATTATACCCAGTGGGTTTTTAATCGATTTAAATCGGGTTTAAGTTTCAGTAAACTCGATCCATGGACACCCATAATGAACATAACCATTGAAGAAAGATTTATTTTCTTAATAAAATCAAATATGTAATAAGATAAAAACATGACAAATCTAATGGAATTAATTAAGAACCATGTACCCTTCATTTGTAAAACTCGGGCTGAGAATCATTAATAAAAATCTAACATATACTAAGACCTAAGCCAGCAGAGGTGAGATACTCTGCTCATTCCTAAAGTAATTCTCCGGGTCAACCCTACCCTTAACAAGTGCCAGTTTCCTGAAGTTGCCTTTGAAATACTTGAAGCCCCAAGCACTGGCAGTTTCATAGCTTGTATTGGGTCCGTCATTCCTACCCAAATCAAGATCTTTGTAGTTGACATATGCACCCCTTGGAGAGTGGATCACATAAGGGGTCAGGAAACAGTACAGCCTCGTAATCCAATCAATGTACCTCTGTGCGTTAGCACCTGAGTCCCAATGCACGTAGTGTTGGATAATGTACAGGTACTTTTCTCCTCTGTATGGGAAAGGAGTTTCAGTCTCCGAAACCGCGTTGATCTTCCCACCCAGAGGCTCCAGGATCATGAGACCATTTGGTTCTTCTAATAACTTCTCCCAGATGCCTCTTAGCCCTTCTTCTGGAATGGGTTGTGTGACAAAATCTGATGTGCCCCTGAAGGAGCTCCTCCCGGATTTGGTCCTGTTAAGGAGAGCTTCTCTGGGAGATCCAGAGGGGAATCCATCAAAATACAGGGTCGAATCGACCCAGCTCATTTGCTGGCAGTCTTCAGCTCTCAGACCCAGTTCAGGGAACTTGAGCTTCATCACTGAAAGGAGGTCTTGGGCGCTTCCAAGGTAGAGTGTGTTGAAGATAGCTTGGACGGTGGAGTTTGCACCTCTAGTACTACCGGTAGCAGCTTGAAGGATGACTCTGATGACAAGCTCGTCAGGGAGCTGGGGTGCCACGTTCTGCCAGATGCTCATAAGCCTCGTTGCTCCTTCCTCTAAAGTTCTAGAGACGGTGAAAACGGTAACGGTGGAAGGGACTTGAACCAGTCTGATCTTCCATGAGAGAACCACCCCGAAGCTTGCTGCTCCGCCGCCTCTAATGGCCCAGAACAGATCCTCTCCCATGGATTCTCTATCAAGGACGTCTCCGTTCACGTCGACTATGATAGCATCGATGATGTTATCGATGGAGAGGCCATGTTTTCTCATGCTCAACCCGATTCCTCCTCCGCTGAAGTGACCGCCGACTCCCATGGTAGAGCACACCCCCGCCGGGAAGCCAAGGGTTTCGTCACCACTCGTGTTCGCGAGACTGTAATACAACTCGCCCAGAGTCGCACCCGCCTGCACCCAAGCAGTCCTGTCTTTGACATTGATGTCGATGGCTCGGTACTTTATGAGGTCGAGAATGAGGAACGGCTCGGAGGCCACATAGGAGAGACCTTCGTAGTCATGGCCCCCGCTGCGGATTCGTATCTGAAGGCCCTGCTGCTTGGAACAGACAACAGATGCTTGGATCTGCGCTTCATTTACGGGCGTGATTATATAGAGAGGTCTATTAGGTGTTGGAGGAGTTAACAGATAAGGGTTCTGCGCAGAGAACTGCAAAACAGAGTCGTAGGAAGACGAATTCTGACTGAAGACGACAGCAGAGAGAGGGGTGGCTGAAAGGAACTTGCTGGAAAGACAGGTAAGGAAGGCTTCATCATCTATTATGCGAGCTGCACGAGTATGGGAAGATGAATACACGAAGAAGATTATAGAAAGAAGAGAAAGAATAGCAGAGATAGATGACGCCATTTTTCTCTTATTGGCATGGAAAGAGCTAACTGATCGAGTAGAGGTCGATGAGAGATGGGGATTAGCATCTCATCAGTTCCTTTAAATAGTGATTGAAGGGTCGTATGAATTAAAACAGATTACCTGATAAAACCCAAGCATTGCTGGATTTTCCTTTGGCGACTGAACGCCATTATTTCTTTGCCCATGTAAACAAATCATAAGGGGAGAGGCGGATAAAAAGCCACATACATTGAACTTAGACATTCAGCTCTGATAACGTTATATATGTATACCTAAAAACTATTAACTTAATCTTTCCTATGTCACGGCCGTTACGCCCGTCACTCTCATAGAAAGTTTCTCCTGCCCCGTAATTTGTTTCCCTCTTGTACCACTTCCCGCGACGGAGCTCCGGCGTTCCCGCGGCCTTTCCCATCTCTCTGGTTTTCCCGCGGCCTTCCCATCTCTCTGGTTTTCCCGCGGCCTTCCCATCTCTCTGGTTTTCCCGCGAACTTCCCAACTCTCTGGTTTTCCCGCGGCCTTCCCATCTCTCTGGTTTTCCCGCGGCCTTCCCATCTCTCTGGTTTTCCCGCGGCCTTCCCATCTCTCTGGTTTTCCCGCGGACTTCCCAACTCTCTGGTTTGCCTTCTCTTTCCCTCGCTCTGGTTTTCCCACGGCCTTCTCTGTCCCTCGCTCTGGTTTTCCCACGACCCAGATTCCCGGTCCCTCTGCTGGTGTTCCCCCAATCGAATGAGCTTCTCCGGCGATGAGCTTTCAGGCAACGAGCTTTTAGGCGACGAGCTTCTCCGGCTTCTCCGTCTCTCCAAGCGACGAGCTTCCCCTTCGACGAGTCTTCAGGCGTTCCCGCGGCCGAGGTTAGGCGTCTCTAGTATTCCCTCTATTTGGTGTTCCCGCTCTCCATTTTTCTTACGTTAGTTTGACATTTTTAGGTTGTTTGAGGCCGCATTTTAGGAAGCACACACAGTACACTTAGACTCAGCAATTAGGGCTCTCAGGTAGATTTTTTTCAACCTGTAAATAGGTTGTTTGAGGTCGCATTTTCAGTGTTTAATCTTCGTTTTTAACTGTATTACGTTTTTTCATGCTATCGGAACATAGAAAATTGAGTTGTAGTGTTTATTATTCCATTTGATATTTCAGCTGACTGGAGATTGTCTCTATGAAATTATTTGTTTCCATTTATGTATCGGAGATTGTCATTTCCCGTGTCTCTGATTGTGGATATTGATGGTTAAGCTTGATCAGTTTTATTATTCTTCATGTCTTTGAGATTGTCCCTATGTAATTAAGCATTTCCCTTTGCTGTTTCTATGAATTAAGCATGTTTTAATTAAGAACTTACTTGAGAATGTTTTAATTAGCTTCTTTGCACTTGCATATATACTATTAATAAATAGAGAAATCATCAAGTTTTTAAACTACCTTTAAACTTGCATAAATTAAATAACTTATATGCTATATGAATGTGGATCTCATGCGTAAGATTGACTTGCACCAATGGCTTCACATTTTTGTCGTACCTCGTTTGCATTAAAGAGTTCGATGACATTATAGACACCTTATTTTACAATTATTATATAGCAAAGAGTGAGTCTCGTTCTTCAAAGAAGAAATTTAGGTCTACAACACCTCGGTCTCTTTGAATAAATATTTTGCTTGATGGAGACTGAATGCTTTGTCTCTGGAATTTGCTGTATTGCTCAAGTGGTATTATGTGCATTCTGAGAGCAAAGAGATTCTAACTCTTAAACATACTCAAATGAACAGTTCGTGAAGTTAACGTGAATGAATTAATGGAGATATTAGGACTGTATTAAAACTTTTTTTTGTGCCATTAATGTAATCGTATTTCAGGTTTTCAAGCTCTCCCTAGATGACAGCAGTTGGGTGCACTGGAAAAACAAGTTCAGCTGTGGAAAGAACTTATTTATTTAATCGTTCCTCCTTTTGAGATAAAAAAAGTTGTCTATTCACATATACTTTCATCATTTTTATTGACATTTGCCATACAGGATCACTAAACCATGAAGCTAGAAAGGTATTCCATTCAGCTCTAGTATCAGAAGGTACATTCTATTGAGTAGGTTGTTCATGTTCTCTAAATATGAGGACTACCCTAACCTTTTTTCAAATTTCTTTCTCATTCCCCAGGGGGTGCAGAATGGATGGACAAAGGACACAAAAAGTGTCTAATTTTGTGGCTAAAGATAGAAGACTGGGCAAATAGTATATTGCACATGATTATTAATCTAAGCTATGGAGTGGACAGAGAGCAAATAAGATAGTTGGGTGTACTACAGGTTTGCTCCATGAAAACCTTGTCTATCATTTCTTTTACTCATTTAATTAGTGAAGCCTGACTTAGTGCTCTGGACTTGTTTTATTGCATAGTTTTATGTTTTCATTGCTAAACATGCTTTTAATTTAGGCCCTTGGTTAATTTTGTTTTAGTAGCTTTATGTTATCATTGCCATCTTTAGCTGATTAGTCCTCCATTCCCATAACTTGATTTGTTTATGATGTCCTTAGGTATCTCCGTCCAGAGACAGCACAAGGCATCTTTTTTAACTTCAAAGATTTGTATTATTATAAGGGAAACAATCTACCATTTGCAGCAGCACAGATTGGCCAAACATTTAGAAATGAGGTTCTTTTCTTCTTATCTGATGAATATTCTGCCATATACACCTATATTTTAACAAATATGGCCTTTATAGATGCCTAGTGGGCAAACTTGTATGAACGAAATCCACTGCTTAGTCGACTAATATAACTGGAGAGTCGAAGTGTCACTGACTATTATATGATTTATTCTTTTGTTAATATTCATGTAGAGAAGGACATCTTTCCATCCCTTGTTATGTTCCTAGGTCATACTACCTTTATGTGTACTCATCATAATCTTGAGCCTAGTTCTTAATGCTTACTCTTTCAGATTAGTCTGTGTCCGGTCTTGGACAAAACTACTTATCATTTGATCAACAAATGACATATTTTAAAGTACAATAAATTATTACTTCTTGAAATCTTGTTTCCAGATAATTCGTCACTACAACGAATGCATTGAACAGTGTTTTAAAAACCAAACTGATCATGGAACCAATAGCAAGGCTGATTTTGGTTAAACCTAGTTAGATCGAGTCAGACCATTAGTCGAGCGATTGCACGATGTTAAATACTTATATAATTTATGGAGCATAATAACAAGGTCTCACCCATAGTGATTTTCTGGTTTTGCCACCTTTCGCTTTGCCGCACCTACAATGGGGCAATTCGGTCCAGTTTTAAAAACAACGATATAGAGACATAATGCATACTTATTACTTATTTTGAGTAAATAAAATCTCAAAAATTTAATTTACATGACTATGTTAAAATCTCCTCTCTCTCTCTCTCTCTCTCTCTCTCTCTCTCTCTCTCTCTCTCTCTCTCTCTCTCTCTCTCTCTCTCTCTCTCTCTCTCTCTCTCTCTCTCTCTCTCTCTCTCTCTCTCTCTCTCTCTCTCTCTCTCTCTCTCTCCCACTGGGCATAATAACCAAAATTTTCTAATGCCGCCGGTTTTAATCAGCCGGCGGACCAAAGTACTTCCGACCGAAAAATGGTTCTTGGCCGTTTGATTTCGCTGATAGAAGCATGTACACCGCTGAAACAAAACCGCTAACAGAAAGTTTTTGTGTCGACGGAATTATCTACCGGTAGTGGTTTTTTCCGAGGGGTGTGAACCTCCGGTAAATGTTTTGCCAATGCTCTTAGTCCCGGTGACGGAGAAAACGTCGACAAAATATATGCCCATGGAAGAAATTGGTTTTCTACCAGTGATTCCCAAATAATCAACGTACCCTCATAAAATCAACAAATTTGTAGTCTTCATGCATGAAAAGGTAGGATAAATTTACACACTTCTCCTCAAGAAAACTCCTCGGTGTACCTTCCTACCATAGGTTTTATTTCTTAAGAGTGGGCAGTGTTATTTGCTGCAACGTAAAATACATTAATGACTTCATTTGTAGGGAAATTGTAAGATGCATGCATTCGACCTATATATACTACTTTTAATTATGTCGACTTATGCAATTGATGTATTTTTTTGGAAGAATCTTTTATATGAGAAAAGGAGAAAAATAAAAAGAGAACTGCTATTTCTTAAGATAATTCGTCAGATTGTCTTTAGTGAATTGATACAAGTGGATAATTATTAGGAAACCCGACACAAAAGAAAATGATCGGAAAAAAAAGTATCTTGTTTCCTCAAATAAACCGTTCGTTCCTGAATCTCATGCATATTTTTAGGTGTGATTGAATAGTTTAGAAGCAAAAAAGGACAAAACAAATACAACTATCAAGTTTAAAAACCTCTACTCTTTGAAATCTTAATTTGATCATAATCATCTTTTTGATGCATGGCCAAGATTTTGAAGTTGAAAAAACACTAGAAACTGATTGGAATGGGGCTTTAAAGAAAAAGAAAACAACTCAATGTTGTCCCTTTCTTCTTCAGGTTAACATTTTGATCCATTCCAATTTATTTTGTGGTTCTGAATTTTACAATAGATAATGCACATATATTTACATTTCGTAGACAAGTGGTGTGTTTGGGTTCAAATCTGACATATTACCAATGTGGCAGTTGATTTTTTTTGGACAATATGAAGAATTTTAATGAGGTAGTTGTTAAGAAAAATATTTTACATGGAAAACAGTGTTTTAAAAATGAAAAATGATATCAATACTTCCTGATTTTTCTTCGAGGTTTTTCATCGTGATGTGGCTGCATAGTTTGCACTCTAGGTATGAGAAAATCTAGGGTTTTGGGAGTACCCATAAAATAGGTAGATAATATTTTATTAGAAAAATAAAATTTGCAGATTTTATATCTGATTTTATCTCTTAACTGGACTGCAACGTGGACGCCACGTCAGAATGTAAAGTCTTGGAAGTAAAAAGCTGCAATACTTATATCACCGCTCTTTAAAAATCTTGGTCTGACCTATCGGCCTGACCTAGTTGAACTAAAGGCGGAGGTTATTGTGGTATTAAGATTTTGCCTACCTTGTTGGTTGGTTTGGTGTGATCACAAATTAATTCGGTTGGACCCGTATTTACTGAAATATACTTCAAAAGAGCATGGAAATGCAAAATTTTACTATGTTGGGATTAAAGTACTGACACATCATTTTGTAAAGAACTTGTCAAAATTTGTGATGGGCCCACATCTCCACATTTTAATGATATTGTCTGCTTTGAGCCCAATCCCGCACAATTTTACTAATGGATTTTACCCCAAAATGCCTCATTACAATGGAGATATGAGTTCCTTCTTTTATACTCATAATTCTTCTCACTTCCTTTTAATGTAGGACTAATTTTTCTTAACACTTTTCCTCACGTCCAGACCAGGTTACAATAGGCATGAAACGTGACAAGTTGGATCTCATCTTATGAAGATCACAAACAAATTGGGTCTTTTTTTAGTACAACCATTCAAAATCAAATAAATAAAACCACATCAGAATCATATGGGTTGTCAAGAGACAATTTCCAAGTTTATATAAGCAAAAAACATTGAGAATGCGAAAAAATAACCAGATGGAAATATAACTTGTAAGCAAGACACAAGCATCGTAACGCTATTAAACCTGCAAAAGAAATACTATGATATAATTGCCTCTCTCCAAAGACCTCTCTGAGACAAAGCAAAGATCCGAGGCTCTATTGTTGTGCACAAGTTGGATCTTCATCATATATATGCTTCCTGCCGCCGCTGTTGCTGCTTCCTCCTCATCTCTTCCTCAATATTCACATCATGCAAAGTGGTCTCTTCACACTCTACCAGTTCCATGGGTGTGATCATTTGGTTGCTTGCTTTACGAGGTAAATTGCTTTGAAGGTGCGACATTGATCGAGTGAGAGAAACCCAGAATCAAGGAATTCCACATTGAATTGGATAAAAAGCCGACCCTTCATAAAAGGTCTTTGATAATGTGTCATTCCTTCATCATTAATAGCCTTGTGCTGTCCAGGTTCTATAACTTCACTTGAGATTGATTTTATGAGCAACTGCCACCCATCAAGATGTGTCAATGCAAATCGGAAGCAACGAAGAGCCTCAGTCAAGCTGAGGGTATGATCCACATAAAGATCGTCATGGTTGCGTTTGAACTTCGGATGCTCCTTTGTTGCAAGACAAAAATGATGTCTCTAGTGATACAACTGTATCAGGAGCTTCATCAGCTTCTCCCTCTAGAACAATTTTCTGACCATGTTGCATTCCTTTTTCAACATGAACTTTCAAGACCTTCTCCTGAGTAACTTTGTTGCCTTTGCAATGCGTGCATCTGTCTCTTTTACTTATAACCTCCCCTAATCCTCTGCACTCAGGACAAACATGTTGCACCTGTTGGATCATGCCAAGGCCAATCTGACGTGCTGAAATCTTCATGCTGGAACCTTGAAAGCCATAACACGTTCCTGATGCACCACTCTTTGAACCTTTACCTTTGCATTTTATACACAATGTATTTTTTGATAGAGTCAGCTTCTTAGATTCCCTAAAAGTCCTCAAGGGAACTTTTAGGGAATGAATTAACAACATCTTCCCCTCTTTTCTGCCTACGTCCTCTTGAATTACCACCCCCAAAACATCCACCAAATAAATGCTCAAATATATCAAAAGGACTGTGGGAAGAACTACCTGGTCCCATTCCATCCTTTAGTGCATCTTCTCTATATTGGTCATGGATTTCTCTTTTTCTGGATCACTCAGCATTCCTTATCAGAGTGATTCTTTATGGCAGCTTTCTTATATGCTTTCTTCAACTCATCTTGGTTGGCATTATTAGAGACACCAAAGATCTCATAGTATTTGGCACTGATACTCCTTTTTGGTGCACGTCCGAACATTGTCATAGGAACTTACTTAAATGACAATCAGCCCACTGTGAAGTACTAAAGCCAACTTCAAATCTCACTCCCTGTTTTTGCAGTTATGCAAGAAGCTCAAACGAGAAAGTGGCGAGTACGAGAGAAATACCAAGTCGCCTGGGCTTCGGCTCGCAGGTGGCAGATTAGGCATTCGTACGTAGGCCTCCACCCAAGTTGTTCATATGTTGGAGTCCAAACAGAGGCCCACACGTGCGGGAGAATGTTAGAGTTTTGTCCCACATATATAAACGAATACAAAATATTCTGATTTATTACTTAAAAAGAGGCTTTCTAATTTTGGCTAATTTTACATAGTTAATCCAATAGTCCAATAGGAAAACGGTTTTACTATTTTTGAAAACTGGCTAATAACTAATAATCAATCATTAATAAATTGCAACTAAATTTGGACTTTGGTTTAGTTGTTACTCGTATATCTAATTATCTAATTTCCCCGGACGGAATCCGTACTTTTTAAAACTAAAGTCGAAATCCGTACCTTTTTAGTCTAAGGTCGAAATCCGTACCTTTTTAGTCTAAGGTCGAAATCCGTACTTATCATTAGGCACCCGCGGATTTTTAAAGTTTCACGGAATGGACTGGACGCATCGCTTTTTTCCCCGTTTCTTTTTCTGACTTCGAGCCGCGGTCACTGGCTGGCTCATCAGCGGAGCTTAGAGCTGGCCTTCTCGTTTTCTCTCCCTTTTCGTCATCTCCGATTTCTTCGTTGTTTCGGATTTCGGAGACCACCGTGAAAACCCATCTCCACGTACCCATTTCGATTTCGGGATGGAGTCTTGTTCCGCGAATCTGATTTCCGGCTGATTTTTTTTAAGCTCTAGTGCCCATGGAGACACTGTTGTGCCGATCGGCTCTCTACGTTGGAAAGTTCGGGTTTTCTTTTCTAGTCCGGTCAGGGACGAGTGGGGAGGTTTTATTTTGTAGGCGAATCCGGAGAGTTGCTGCTTCAGGGAAGAACCCCCACAGGCGCACTTTCAGGGAAAGGACTTTTTGCCGATTCAATTCAAGTGTTGTGGTCAAGAGAATTTGGGACGTTGACGGGGTTTGTCTGAGGGAATTGGATTGTCAGTATCCATGGGATCCAGAGTGTCGTATGAGTTCATTTGCCACGATTAGTCCTATAGCTCGTCGAGAGGTTCCGTGGGAGTTTGTTGGTTCTGTTAAGGAGTCGCTTTTGAAGTTCTTTTCTCATATCAAAGAGTGTGGGTGGAGATTTCTGTGCCTGATTAAAGCGCAGGGTTGGGTAGTTTTAATTGTATTGTGGGGATTCGCTGCATTTTTAGCCATATCTGAAACAGCTTTAACTTCATTGGCAACTTCAGAGGTATGGTTTCCAGATTACGAACTTGTGCCCTTTTCCTTTTGGGCCTGCTGGTTAGTTTCGTTGAATTGGGTTACTAAGCTTGGCTTCATGTTTCGTTGAATTGGGTTACTAAGCTTGGCTTCATGTTTCGTTGCTACCGGACTTACTTTATATTTTCATTATTTTCCTTTTAAAATAGGTTGAACAGTTGGCTAAGTCCGAATCAGAAGATAGTGGATTTCGGTTGCTGAGTAAAGATCCAAACAGATTTTTGAGCACCATCCTTGTCGCTTCCTCGTAAATCTTTTCATCTACTTAAATTTTATTTTAACAAACAAGTTAATTTACAAGAAAACAAATTAACATATTGTTGAAAATTCCGTCTTGGTTATAGGCTATTATTTTTTTCTTTTCCTCATATGTGGTCTACTTGAAATGTTTCCAGAGTCGTTAGTACATTATCGAGCACTGTCCTTGCTTCAATGATAGAAAGCCGTTTTAATGGACAATCCGTGGCCCTCATTACTGCCATAATGACTGTAAGTCTTCCTCTCATGTAACCGCGCTAGTATATTGTACTCGTAGTTGTTATTGTTTTGTATAAATGTATATACTTTTTTATGTCCAATTAAGTGATAATCAGGGACAATTGGTACCATTTCTATGACTGTATCTGTTGCTGTTTAAGCTTCTTCTTCTTTTTCTTTCTTTTTTTTTTTGTCTTTTTTAAGGATGTGAGACTACTGCTCTGCCTTTCCAGTAACAAACTTGCATTTTCGGCTTTTATGATCTGCTGCCTCGAATTATTGCAATTTTATAACAGTGTCTTGCATGTGAGGCAAACTGCTTCTTGCCCTCTTGCCATTCCTTTAGCTTTTTAGCTTGTGGATTCTGTTACCGATAGGCTTCTGTTTTCATGTGAAGCATAACTCTATGGAACTCATTTTTCCTTGAATCATGTTAGGTTATGGTTCCCTTCATCACTGATATCACTCCAAAGAACTTAGCCGCACTACATTCTTCAACTGCTGCTCGTTTTTCTGTAAGTGAATATTATACTGTTTTAGAAATTATTTCTTATCTCAAATGCTATTTTGGAGTTGGTTATGATTCCTTACATGATGGTAGGCATCTACAGCAGAATATTTGCACAAATTTTTTTCTTGACAACTATTTGCACTAATTTTTACAGGTTAAAAATCTGACAAAAAGTGTTGCATGAAATGCCTCTAGGTTAATCCTATTGCGACACTTTCTTTGTTCCTATACCCACTTGCCAAACTGTGCACCAACACTGCAAAGGGGCTTTTGCGGATAGTAGGCCTGAAAAGTGGGAGGTAGTTTATAGCATACTTTATCCAGGCATATATGGCTGCTTTTCACAATTTAGATGATGTATTTTTGGAAAAAATGCTGTTAAAAAAGGCAGTAGCCAACATATTGCCATTTCTGTGCAGCTCTCTATATGTCACCAATAGGGAACTAAAATTGATGGTCCAAAGAGCTGGTTTATCTGGTCAGATCAACAAAGAAGAGAAGGTGATGGGGATTCTGATTGAGACTAACTCTATGCAAAACAGCGTTGTCTCTCTCCCTTTTCTAGTTTACATCTTCCTTCCTAAACTTTGTGTTCTCAGGCTTTAAATTGCAATCCCTTCTCAGGTAATGTTTGAAAATATGTTGAATATTAGAGACAGGATGGCAATGGATGTGATGACCCCTCTGGTAAATGTTGCAGCCATCGAGCGTACTGCAAATCTAAAAGAGTTCTGTGATTTATTTGCTAAATTTAGATTTTCAAGGTATAATAGGAGTTTCTGATGTCACTATAACTTTTACTGCACCATATAAAATTTCTTAAATTTTTTTCACATGTTTTATAGAATTCCTGTATATGATGAGCGGATTGACAACATTGTTAACATTGCATATGCCAAAGATATCGTGAATTTCTCTGAAGATGTAAGTTTACTACTTTTGTTCATGCAAATTTGTAGTAAATTGATGCTTATTATTTGGTTGGTGTCATGTGATTTGAAGGTTGAGGATCCTGAAGCACTTTGCATTGCAGAGGCTCCATTAAGAGAGGCAAATTTTGTTCCTGGTAAATTTTTTTAGTACATTATTGTTTTTTTTGCTGTTATTCATTTTTATTGTCTCTATTGGTGGGTTGGTCCTATATAGGTAAAATTTTAGAAAACTTTTAACATGGTTTGATAATGGACCTGAGGTCAGTTTTGAATGTATGTCTATGTTGTTCACATCTCAGGTCTGCTGAGTATTAGTAGCAATTGTTCCACATAGATAAATGTTAAGAAAAATTTTTACATTCTTTTAATTGTCAGCAAATAATGTACTCATAATCTTTCGAAAAATTGTCAGCAAATATTTTTGGGAAGCTGATTATTTGGAGATAAACCGGTTGATTCTACCCCGCAAAATCTGCCTAAGTGAAGTCAATGATTCCAACTATGGAAATTGGGCGGACAAAAAGTTTAAGTAGCTTTTTTTCAAGAAAGCACAGTCTTGAAAGATTTCGCAAATAGGAAGATGAGGCAACAGTTGAGGTTTAAGGTTTACTGTAACAAGTTTAAAGAAAATGTCGTTGCATGTTATATTCCTTGAAACGAAGTTATACTGCAGAAATTATACAGAAGAACTAAAAGGCACCCTATCCCCTCTTGTTTATTGTCTGATGGTCTTTTAGCTGTTGAATTTTAAAACTTTTAACCACTGAATTTTAAAATTATGCAGGTATATGTATATCTGGCTAAATACTAATAAAGAAATTGCCCTGTGTTCAAGAATCTTTAATGCATGCCTTATGTTGAAGAATTCTTCGACTTGATCAGGTATTAGGGCAATCCATAAAAAAGGATTAGGAAATTAATCTTTCCTGGTTTACACATTTTTTTTTTTAAACTTCCTGGCTGAAGGTTAAAGAAAAACAGGACAAAAAAATGTAATAAAAAAGAAGAATATGTTGAAATTAGATAAAGTGTTGTAAAGATGAAAAAATCTATAAGTTTTGGGTTTCTGATACACTTTATATTACTGCAATGTGCTAGATTAGGCTGAGATATTGCATTACAATTATACCTTTGTTATTTAATTAAAAATATCCATTTGATGTATATTGGGAATGGAAGTACATTATTATGAGAAAGAAGCAGTATAAAGACATATTAAAAAGAAGAGAGGATATGTTTAAGAAGGACAGATGGCATCCCTTTTTTGGATTCAAATTCATGTCTAAAGGCCTTTACTTTAATTGTTCGTTAGCAGTTTTTGTGCAATTGACATTCATTTACTGTTTTGCAATGAAATTGTTATGGCGTTATTGAGCATATAATCGAACCTCAAATTCAAGTCTCTAGATTTAAACATTTAGTAGTTAAAACTAAATTATCAGGACTGAAAAGTCAAAGTCAGACTTGATTATTGTAATCCATATGCATTAAAACAAACTACATTTTAAACTTTGGGCATTCAATTGTGCAAAATTGCAAAATTTCTCGCCACATGTTAAACAACCATGAAAGGGGGAACACAGAGTGAACTTGAGCATAGCTCAGTGGTCACATAGGGGGTTTTCTAGTGGGGCATGTGAAAAGAAAATCACTACTTTCAAAAAAAAAGAAGGAACAGAGAGGATCTCTTGATCGACATCGTACATGCTCTTTTTTTCCCTTAAAAATGGTGATGTTATATAGAAAAATGTGATATTAGCTTTAATAATTGTCACTGATGAAGGCTTTTTGCGGAATCCTGTGCACTACAATACTGAATTAATCACTGATCAAGGATTTTATGACTTTGCTTCTGTTCATGCAGAGACAATGTCGGCATGGGACCTTCTTGTAGATTTGAAAGTTAAGCAGTATCACATGGCCATAGTCCAAAATGAATATGGAGGAACAGTTGGGGTGCGTTTAAGATCTTAAAAAAAAATTATATCTTGTGTGCCAATAAAAAAGTTTTAATTTCACTAATGATTTTGTAATTTTTTTTTTGGGACAGATAATTACTCAAGAAGACCTTGTTGAAGAAATCATTGGAGAGATCTATGATGAAAAAGACTCAGAGGTAAATAGAGATGATCGTATTTCACTCGTATTGCATCGTGGCAATTCCCAGTTTCCTGAAGCTTGAGCAACCCAGTTTTCTGAATGTTGTCTTAAGTTTGGGGCTTTTCAGGTCCAGAGATAACATCTTTAAAATGTCTTGTTATAGTACTAAAAACATATTTTCTATCAAATATCATCTGTTGAATGTGTTTTCTTGCGTTTGATTTGGGCAATAACATTGATAGTTTTGTTAAGTCTCTAGCTGAAGCTTCTTTACTGCACTTTATGGCAAACTGGGCATTTTTGCGCTCCATTATTGATGTTTCACTTATTTTTTATTTGAGATGCAGTTCCATCTTTCCCGTAAGCTGTGTTTACTATTAAACTAAGGTACTATTGTAACTCCTAGATGTTTGGAGGAGTTCTATGAATAGGGGAAGCCATCAACCAAGGGCCAATGTCTGTTTTTATAAGAAGAGTGGTGATTGACCTCTTCCTAGCTTTGTTCTCATGTTTCTTCTTCACGAGCTGCATGACTTAAAAGCTCTCATTAATTTAACATTTTTCATAATCTTACTTTTGAATGAAAGCTCTGATCTTGTTCTGATAATCTCCAAAGTTCATTTTGGTTTTAGTGCCTCATTTTTCCCTAAAATTGTTCACTATATTTATACTGAATAACAGGTATCAATGATGAAGAATGTTGGTACTTTTAATGTTATTTCTGATGGGCTTTACGAGGTTGATGCCAGTAGGTCCATACATCAATTTATGGTGGATCTAAATATCAAACTGCCAAAGGTTTGTCATTTTCTTTAATAATGTCTTGTATACTTTTTATTTCCTGAGGTGTCTTCTCTGATACTTGATTGGCGAAGTATTCTGCATTTTTATCTTGAGGGTTTATACTCCTAGAAAATTGTGGAATCAAGGCTTTCCCAGGAAAAATTGACATTGAATATCCCTCATTGGTCAAAAAGCAGACCCTTATGTTTTAAAATCTCATCTTTTTGGATATATATATGACATGAAGTTTTTGTGCCTTGAAATGTAAATATTGAGCTTTTGCACGAGCAAATGCATTGTTAACAAATATTTTGTGGTCCCATGCTATGATTCTAGTAATAATTCAGCTCATGTGGACGCTTCTGTATCATATGATGACTTCTCATTCTCGTCCCCCTTTTCCCCCATATTTTGTTTGAAAAAGAAAAGGACTCTTTTAAACGGTCAGTCTCTTCTGTCACAGAAACTTGTGTTCCAAAATGATGTTGCATTGCGTATCTTTTGCGGGACTCTTCTATTGCTGGCTGTGTCAAAGGAAAGAGTTCAATTCTTAAAGTGGCATGCATATTCAAGGCCGGATTACATTTTCAATTTAGGACCCTATGATGCTTATCCCACTTCAAGATCCTATACCTGTACAATCATAATGAAAGTGAGCCCATTGTTATCACATGGGGTGTATTTGATCCTCTGGGAGAAGGATCGGTGGTTTCACTTTGAACCAGTCAGACCATATGCCCTTTGAGAGAGTGATGGTTTCCTAAACACAGCAAATGATGGGGTGATTAGATTGGCATCACTACATAATGTTTAAGTCAATATTCAGAGAAAATAGAAGTGTAGTTTCACTATCTCTCAAGATTATGTTGAACAGTACATTTGTGAATTAATTACACAAACCTTCTAAAAATTCCCATATGCATGCATTTCTCTCTTAGCATTTGCCATTTCTTTAATCTATTCCTAAGACCTAAAAAAGACCTTGGCAGTTTTTTGTTCATTGCTACTTTAAGCCATGACACTCTTTAATTCAGATGATGACAAGTCCTAGGTAAGTTAAAATTAGGTCGGTTGTGTGTAAGGTGGACCTGCAGGGCTGTTTTTGTTTCCATGGCCCTTGTTTATCTGATGTGATACTACCATCTGTTTGATTTTTCACAGTATCTTTCGATGTCTCTCATTATTTCAAAGAACAAAGGTCTAAAGTAGTGCTTATTTTGTATTTGAAAAAGAAGAATAGAACTAGATATGTAGGCCTCTGGGAATTATGAAAAGGATGAACCATTTCTTTGGTTTTCCTCTAGGGACGTGGATATATTCACGTCCCTACCCTTTGAGTATTATTTTTTCTGTGCGCTTTTTGTGTAATTATCTTCTGTGTGAAACATTTCGCAGGACGCGGACTATGAGACAGTTTCAGGGTTCATTTGCGATCAATTTGGGTGTATCCCCCAACCAGGGGAAGCTAGTTTGGTGGTTCTTGAGAAAGAAGAAAAAGATGACTTCAGGGACAGTGAGCGCGAACACAGAGGCGTACAAAATGACTACCTTGTGTTTGAAATCCGGGTATAGCCTTTTTTTTTTTTTTTTTTGTTTCCTTCTTCTCTCTTCCTGTGGTGAAGAGTGTTGGGTTTCATCCTGACTGTACTAGAAAGTTCTACAGAGGAAGGAGAGAGGATACAGTAGGAAGATACATTATGGAGAATCAGTTCCATTCTTTGCTTGCATTAACTTCAGTTATGTCATGAGTTATTCACTTAATGGGTTATCTGCTACTGCATTTACAGGTGTTATCAGGCAACTTAAGAAGAGTAAAGAAGGTTCTATTTAAACGGATCCCACCCGAGAAACTTAAATTTGAGAGGAGAGATGGTATTGTGATACCTCGGATTGTGAACGCCGAAGACTTCTAGTGGCAGATGAAGCCTTATTTTGCAAATCACGTTCAGGGGAGCAAACAAGAGACATTCTGGTTCGTGTGTTCTTGCACCTCGATCAGTCAGGTTGTCCTGGTGTTCAGGATTGATAGCGTTTGTAAATTTGTATTTTCTATAGCCATTCTTGTGTTCAATAGTGGGAAAGCTCAATTGAGAGTTCTAATTTAGGCGGAGGATGAGTTTGTTTGGAGTTGGAATTCGAAGAATTTCAATTCTTGTAAACATTTATTGCAATATTGAGTTGGAAATGTTTGTGTAAGTGGAATAATGGATTACTCCGGTATTAATTTGGCCACTTCTCCCCTGAGGTATCAAGCACCAATCCTATAATATGCAAAGCGGGTTTTGTTTGTTTTTTTTTTATGTGGTTATTTATACAAGTTATGCGTTCAAAGTTCAAAGTAATCTAAGGGAAAAAAAGGGTAGTGTGCCGATGGAATGGTGTTCTAGCTAATTGTGGGGAGAAAGACAGTCTTTTTTCATTAATTGGAGAAAGAAATGTACAAGAGGTGGTGGGCAAAGCCCACAATTACAAGGAAATATAAATCAGATGAACAAATTAATGAATAGCATCCAGTACTGGTGATCACTGCTCCAGATATGCCTCAATCTCCATGGCCAACTCCATGCACTCTGGGTCGTCAAAATCTGCAGGGCAACCCGAGTCGAGGAAGTTGAACTCGTCTGGACCCGGCGTCGGAATGAGATATAGAGGTAACAGATCATCAGGCGTGCCGCTCTCCACCGGAGAAGATGTCGTCGAACCCGCCGCCGGGTGGGGATGATCAGGTGAGAGTTCATGTGGTGGAATGTCCGAGGCCGGTGAAGTACTGATCATCAGGCTGTTGGAAAACTCCTCGTCAGATATCTGATCCTGAGCAGCTGGGAGCTGTAAGCAGCAGCGTTCCACCTGATCGGCATAATTAGTACTCTGGTAGTACTGATTATCATCAATTTCCGCGCGCTGAGCAGCAGCAGGAGATCAGGATCTCCTGTTTCCTCGGATTCATTAATGGCGGCCGCTGTGGTGATATTCGTAGACATATTCGTGGTAGGAGGATCGGGATTGTGATCATCATATGGCGTGATAAGGCCGGCGAATTCTGCATATAAGCCATTCGCTGCTGCAGGGAGCTCATCGTACTCGGTGGGGTACTTATAAGCCTGCTGCGTGTCCTGCACCAAGTTGGAAAGAACAACAGAGTAGCAGTACTGATCATCAGGATCAAGATGATGATGATGAGCAGTAGTACTAGTAGTACTAGTAGTCTTGGTAGTCGTCGTCGTCGTAATATTGGTAGCCGTGGATGACAATGTCGAGACAGTACCAGAGGCTGCAGCTGCAATATATTGGGGTTGTTTTCTTCCGCTGTACCGGATTCTGCAGAGGACCCAAGAATCAGAGCGGTCGTTAACGAACTCATGCATGATCCATTGGGTCTTTGTCGACCCTGCTTTTGGGTTCCCTTCGTGGTAGACGAGGGAGCGCTTGTTCCCCAACTTATTCTTCTTCCGATGTCGTCGACCCAGCTCGTCGTCGTCGTCGTCGTCGCCCATGAGTACAGCAGGGAAAGAGCCGGTAGCCTTCCAAAAGCCCGCGCCTGCACTTCGATTGGGCCGCTTCCCATTAGCGTATCGACGCTCTCTCCGGGTGAAGAAGTACCAAGTGTCGCTCCCCTTGGCCGGGGAGTAACGCCGGGTGAGTTCGCCGGGATGGGAATCGTAGACGTTTGCGTCGTGAACGACGCCTTCGGGAAGGTCTTCCTCCTCCCCAACGAGTTTCTTGCCCAGGTAGTGCCCCACTAGCTCTGCGTCAGTCGGAAAGAAGCGGAACCCCACGTGTAAATCACCCAGGCGGGAGGAGGCTTTCCTCTTCTTCCCCTTCGCATTGCATGTCGCCGCCGCCGTAGCCATTCTTTCTGTGTTCAGTTTCTTGGACGGAGACAGTCCTCGGAGAGAATATTGATGATTTTTCTGAGAGAGAGAGAGAGAGAGAGAGAGAGAGAGAGAGAGAGAGAGAGAGAGAGAGAGAGAGAGAGAGAGAGTGATAGTAAGAGATGGGTAAGTGTTGAAAAATTATATACTTAAAGGGCAAGTAATTAGTTTTCATCTTCTCAATTTGGACAGTCGGGCAGGGGGGGCAGGGACGCGGAAGGAAAGTGGGTCAACGTGATGCCCAAGCAATGAGATCGTAAGGGGTCCGGAAGCGGAAAGGGTGCCGAGAAAACCGGGTGCAGGGGTCCCTGGAAGGGAAAAGAGGGGTCCGGGTGGGCATTCCAACCTCGTGTTTCCTGGCATTCGGGATCCATTTTACAGCTTATTCAGAAGTTGTTGGGGATCGATCGTTCCAGATTCTTTTGGTAGATCACATTCTAATGCCAAATAAATTGATGATCAGGGACAATCGGAACCTTTTCTCTTGACTGTATTTTCCGGTGGTTTGAGCTTCTTTTTTTAGTTTTATTTATTTATTCATTTATTTATTTTATTTTTGTATGGGAGATTACTGCTCTACGTCCGTTCCAGTAACAACTTGCATTTTTCGACTTTTATAATCTGCTGCCTCGATTTATTGCAATTTTATAACAGGGTTTGCATCCGAGGCAAACCACTTCTTCGTTTCTGTGGCATTCCTTTGGCAGCCGATAGGCTTCTGCCTTTCTTTTTGTTACCATCACGTCAAGCATAACTAAATGGACCCCTTTTATTGGTTTAATTCATGTTGGATTACGGTTCCCTTCCCCCCCGTTATCACTCCAAAGAAGCTAGCAGTTCTTCATTCTTCAACTGCCGCTCCCTTTGCTGTAAGTGAATATTAATCTGTTTTAGAAATTATTGTGTACCTCAAATGCTGTTTTGGAGTTGGTTTTGACAAGTTACTTGATGGTAGGCATCTCTCCCGCAGAAGGAAGGCACAACTCTTCTTTTTTTTTTTTTTCTTTGACAATTTTTTGCACTTATTTTTACCGGTCAAAAATCTGAGAAAATGTGTTGCATGAAATGCCTCTAAGTTAATTCTAGTGCAACACTTTCTTTGTTCCTATATCCACTCGCCAAACTGTTCACCAACAATGCCGAGGGGCTTTAGGTGGAAGTTAGTGTATATGATATTTGATCCTATGCCTTTCTTTACAATTTATAAGATGTATTTTTGAAAAAAAAAATTCAGTAGCCAACATATTACCATTTTTGTGCAGCTCTCTTTATGTCACTAATAGGGAACTAAAATTGATGTTCCAAAGAGCTGGTTTATCTGGTTAGATAAACAAAGAAGAGAAGGTGATGAGCAATCTGATTGAGAGCTAACTCTATCCAAAACTGCATTGTTCCTCTCCTTTTTCCGGTTGACATCTTCCTACTTAAACATCGCGTTGTCAGGTTTCAAATCAGGTAATGTTTGAAATTACGCCGAGTATTAGAGACAGGACGACGATGGATGTGATGACCCTTCTGGTAAATATTGCAGCCATTGAGTGTTCTGAAAATGTAAAAGAGTTCTGTGAAATGGATGGTTCACCACTCCAGAGCAGCAGGCTACTAACACAAATTAGAAGTGTTGGCTCTCAAGCAGGGATCTGCATTTTCTGGGTTGGCCCCTGCCCTTTTTTCTTCCTCCTTTCCTGCTCGGGTAATAATCTCTAGTTTATTTCTGGTTCTTTTTCATTAATACTCTGTACATTGTTTAGGAACCGCACTTCAGTGATCCGCTTGAGATATTTTTATAAATTAATCTTCAATGTTTTCATTAATACTCTGTACATTGTTTGCATGGTTCAGGTCCTCTTACTCCCTCTCAATCCCTACTGAAGAAGGAAGGTGTCATGTGATGCCTCAATTCGGCTGGAGTATGCAGGCAACATAATGTGCGGAGAAGAGATCACAGCACAACTCTCCAATGAGAAACTTCAAGTACATAAACATTATTAAGAATGCTAAGGAGAGTGAAACATTTTTCTTGTGCTGATATAGGTGGTCTATTCTGTGTGAAACATTTTTCAGGATGCAGATATTTAAGGAGTAATAGAAGAATTTCTGATGTCAATGTAACTCTTAATGCACCCTATAAAATTGCTGAAATTTTTGTCGCAACTTTTTGCAGAATTCCAGTATATGATGAACGGATTGACAACTTCGTTAACATTGCTTATGCCAAAAATATCGTGAACATCTGTGTAAGTTGTAAGTTTACTAACTTTATTCATGCAAATTTGTAATAAATTGATCCTTATTATTTGGTTGGTGTCATGTGCTTTGCAGGTTGAGGATATTTCTGAAACACTTTGCATTGCAGAGGCTCCATTAAGAGAGGCAAATTTTTTTTAAATTTCATTTTAGTATATTGTGGTTATTTTGCAGAGTTTCATTTTTAGTTCATGGTTATTGTGATGAAGCTTTCAGATGCTTTGAAGCATGAAAGTGTAGGTATGCGTGTCACTGAAATTAAATTTATGTCTGTTAGTTAGGATAAGAATCAAGTGGCTTTTGTAAATTTAAAACTCTCATGTCTTTGATATAAACCATCACATATTGTAGTTTGAACTGAGCTGACCACTGCTCATAATTGCAGTTGAAAGACCATAAACAGGCTGTTTGGAAGGAAACGTCAGCTACACTTACACACAATCATCTCAAACAGTCTATTTTGGAGAAAACGTCAGCTACACCTACACTTAATCAGCTGAATGAGGATGATTTTTAAGCTAGTCTTTTTGCTAATAGCTACACTTACCCTTATAAAATGAACATTGGTTTTTTTTTTTTTAAAGGAAGTTGTGTTTTCATTAATTCATGGAATGTGAATGCTGGAATACAATGATACAGCCTTACAATGGTTCACTCACAACGAGCTGTGTGAGGACAACCCCCTCTCTGGCCAAACCCTCTGCAGCAGAATTTGCACGTATCTTACATAGTCCCAGAATTATCGATAATCACATTAAGTCTTCAATTTTTTTATCAGACTTGCCACATTGCCTAGTTTTATATTAAGAGACTATAAAAACACCTCTAAGTGGAGATTAGACCTGTACAGTTGTAGGTTAGTTCCACGTAACAAATGTGTTCATTCTGACATTGAACAAGTGGGGTGACAGGTCCTTGAATGTAAAAGACAACATAACCTTCTAATCGGCTTATGTTTGTGGTTTCCTAATAGAAAAGAGCATAAATGGAGTGAACATTACGAAATTTCAAAACTAAGGGATGAGCATAGTTTCACAATTTTCCAAGGGCGTCAAATGTGATTGACCTTAAAAATTATGCTGCTAAAACCTGTTCACACCATTTCCAAAAATAAAAGGAAACTTTCATGCTTGACTTGGTTAGAATTTTCTTGTCAACAGAATTTATGGATCCTAGTCTCTGCTTGAAGCCATCTGTTTTGAGTTGGTGCATGGCAACAGTCTCACGCTCCAATCAGATCTTCATTTTCATTTTTTATCATGTTGAGAAAAGATCATGATTATTATGGCATGCTTAAAATTAGCCAATCAGTCCAGATTTGTCTGTGTTAGTGTAGAGCTTTATACAGGCTGTAATCAGATAAAATGTTTTTACACAAGTAGGTTTTACTCCTGATGGTGTTGCTTTCCTTGACATTTTAAGTGAATGAAGCAAGATTACTTAATTGAGCCAAGTGTAAAACATTATGCATGTATTGTTGATTTGTTTGGCCAGGCAGGTCAGCTTGAGGAAGCACTTAAATTCATTGGGGACATGCCAGCAGAGGCAGATTATGTGGCATGGAGTGCATTATTTTGTGCTTGTAGTGACAAAAAATGCTGAATTGTCATCACAACAGCTGTAATTTGAGACTTGAACCTAGTACCCAGGGGGCTCCTTTTTTTGTCAAACTCTTATGCCAAGACTGGTAGATAGAACGATGTAGAGAGGGCGAAAGTTAAAATGAGAGAGAAGCACATAGTGAAATACCCAGGATGGAAGTTTATTGATGTCGGATCACTTATTCATCAGTTTGTTCCAGGTGACATTTTTCACCACTGTACAGCAACAATATATAGTAAGTTAAAGGAATTAACAACTGATACAAGAGCTCATGGGTATATTCCTGATACGGGGTGGATCCTGCATAACATTGAGGAGGGCAAGGAGGATGCAGTGGTCACAGAGAGAAGTTAGCACTTGCTTTTGGGCTATTAAGCATCCCTGTCTTTGTGGGGGTTGTCATTCTTTAATGAAATATTCAAGCAAGATGAGTCAAAAGAGAGATCATCCTCAGAGATATAAGTGTTTTAATCACTTCAAGGATGGAGTTTGCTCGTGCAAGGATTTTTGGTGATTTCATTTGTTCATTTATACTCTATTTATTTATCTTGCTCTCATATTTGTCAAAGTATTTGAGGGTTTTTGAGGTTTAAGTATCTAATTATTGCACAAATGTATCAGACTGACACGGAAATCAGACGTGGATGGGGTATACAAAAATGTCTTCATCAAATTTCAACTACTGAGTTGTTTAAATTGCAAATAGTGTTGTTGGACCACACTGATTCATGCCGGGTTTTCTTTAGGTGTAATAAGTATGACTTCTTGGAATAAATGTCCCTGCTTCTTCGGCTTCAAGTTTAATGATAACAATTTAATGATTCACCCATCACTATTTTCCTAGTTTATGCTCAACAAATACTAATCCTGCTGCAGCATATATGACCATTAGACAAAGCATCTACTTCACTTTGTAGAAAGGTTTGAATGGGTCTCTCATGTGGCTGGAAAAATCATCAATAAAGGTGCTGAAGATTGAAAAATGAAGGTGCATATTTATGGACGTGATGGATTTTTATGTAAAATTCCTGTTAACTGCTTTTCTGCACAAATTAATGGATTCAATGCAGTCCCCCTTGAGAGGTTTTAGACAGACAACTGAAATTTTCAGTACTATGGTGCCACACCCTAAGCCGTAAAACTGCTTCTGCAGATTGCCTTGCAAAAGAAGGCATTACAGTACTTCCCAGGCTTTGCATTTAGTCCTTGATAAAAAGTTATCGGTCTTCTTATGTTGTAATTCTCTGATTTGGCTTTCCATATTGCAAAAGAAGGTAACTTACAAAAAAAAAATGCAAAAGAAGGTGATAATTGTTGATGGTTTGAGGAAGCAATTGGAGTTTAAAAGAACAGCATCCCAGGCTGTGAAATAAAATGCAGAAGGCGGGAGGGAAAAAGTGCCTTTTGCTTGGGCCCTGGCACACGATTTCTTCTGCTCATCCTCATTACTTAGTCGTTAGTTTTGCTCGTCTCCATTAACAACTTGACTAAATATTGAGTAGTTTGTCGCAGATTTTGCATATAAAACTGAAATTTCTTCTACTGATCATGTCAAATTGTTCTTTAGGATGGATCAGAACCACAATAAGTAAATGCTATTTTCCCGTGGTGTGAGAGTCACTTGGGTTGAAGAGCAAGTTGGCCAAATGCTAAACTAATTATGATAGATAGACATTGTTAATTGGGGTTCGCTTTCGACAACCAACTTCAGAAAAAAAAAAAATTATCCATCTACTCCCCTTATTGAAATATTATTGGAGAGTTATTCCCGTATACAATAAAGAAATTCATTAAACATGAAATTTGATATACATGGATTTGAAATTAAAAATTACTGAATATGAGATCTTCAAATTCTAGAGCAAAGATAACAAATAAGAAATTGTCGAGTGGGTTAAAATGCAGTTTCAGTCACGAGGCATTAGCTTGGGCTGTTCTTAATTCGTCCCTTCCAATATTCTCTGCCGTCAATTCCTCTCACTCTGTCTGTGTATTATATTTTATACCTAGAGAGTGCACAAGCAGCCATTTTTTTTTCTACCCTCTTTCTGGGGATTGTGGGCGTGGGAGCAGGCGTGCATACATGGGAGAAGCCATTGTGGTGGAGATTGCCCGGAAGTCAAATAAGCGTGGCCGGCCTAGTGCAGTACTAGTGCTCCAACCCAAACTCTTTAATTTCTTTCCGAACTCCACTCATCTCCCACTCAACAATTCTCTTAAATAGAGAAGCAGATGGCTCACCACTCAACATATTAGCAGCAATATATGGCTCTCAAACAGGGATGCGCGTTTACTGCAGGGTTGGCTCCTGCGCTCTTGTTCCTCCTCCTTCTCGGCTCTGGTAGTAATCTCTCTCAATTCTTTGTGTTTCTCATTCATAAAATACTCTGGACACGCGTTTGTTCAGGAACTGCGCACTTCAGTACTGACCCACTTGATATTTTTCCATAAATTATGTGCAAATGTTTTCGGTACTGTTTCTGATTGTTACTTATATATGGTGGTGTATTCTTAAGGTGAGGGACAGCTGAAGCTTGATTTCTACTCAGAGAGCTGCCCCAGAGCCGAGGAGATTGTCAAGGAAGAGGTCCGGAAGCTGTATGAGGAGCATGGCAACACTGCAGTTTCCTGGGTTAGGAACCTATTCCATGATTGCTTAGTTCAGGTTCTCTCTCTCTCTCTCTCTCTCTCTCTCTCTCTCTCTCTCTCTCTCTCTCTCTCTCTCTAATCCCTACTGAAAAAGGAAGATGTGATTGCAGTCATGCGATGCCTCAATTCTGCTGGAGGATGCAGCCAACATTGTGAGCGAGAAGAGATCAGAGCGCAACTTTGGCATGAGAAATTTCAAGTACATAAACACCATTAAGAACGCTCTGGAGAGGGAGTGCCCCATGAGAGTTTCTTGTGCTGACATAGTCGCTCTTTCAGCTAGAGATGGCGTCTTTTTGGTAAGCCTCACTGGATCATTCCTACAAAAATTCTAGCTCAAGAAAACCAGAAAATTAAATCTATCCCCACTCAATATTCAAATAGACTTTTGTGCTCTATAAATCATTTGCTAGCTAATTAAGTTTGTCACCAAATGCTCTAATTAAACAACAGTAGTTTCCATTATTATTATTGCTGTTATATAAAATTGTTGTTGTTGTTGTTGTTGTTAATTGTTATAATTTTTGTACAGCTGGGAGGACCAAACATAAGCATGAGAACGGGGAGAAGAGATAGCAGGGAAAGCTACGCTACACAAGTGGCCGACTTCCTCCCTCGACACAATGACTCCATCTCTCTGGTGCTTTCCCGGTTCCAATCTATCGGCATTGACACCGAAGGAACCGTAGCTTTGCTTGGTATATATTATATATATACTTCCTCTTCCATCTCTCGATATATATACGCATGCATGTATAGTATATGGTAATTTCTCACAGAGTGGAAACTCTTATATATAAATTTTTCAGGCGCTCACTCAGTAGGGAGAGTTCATTGCGTCAACCTCGTAAACAGACTCTATCCAACGGTTGATCCCACCCTCGATCCCGACTACGGCGAGTACCTGAAACGACGATGTCCGTCGCCGGAGCCGGACACGAAGGCAGTAGAGTACGCACGTAACGATCGCGAGACTCCGATGGTGCTCGACAATATGTACTACAAGCACCTGCTCAGCCACAAGGGCCTCTTGTCGGTGGACCAACAGTTGACCTCCGAACCCACCACCTCTCCCTTTGTCGAAAAGATGGCCGACGATAATGGCTACTTCCATGACCGGTTTGCTGCTGCCATGATCGTGTTATCGGAGAATAATCCCCTCGCCGGCGACCAGGGCGAAATAAGAAAGGACTGCCGGTTTCTCAATTCAATCTAGCTAATTAAGGTGCACATATAGTGCTAGAAATGAACTCAAAAAGGTTTTAATTGCTTGTGTCTTATATTTCTATCCATCCATAAGATCCATGTAGATCAGATGGAATAACTTGATTCTAAGCTCTTCGTACTATAAGATTAAGTCCCAAGTTAATGATATCCGCCACTTGTAATTGAGAGCAGTATTTTTCATGAGTATATATAAGAATGAATATCAAGCATGATCTAATTAAGCAAAATATTGGGTTATAATTGAAAACATGCACATACTTGTCCGGGAATGTTGAATAATGGGTTACATGGCACATTAATTAACGAAGAGATTTATTTTGTAATTAACGAAGAGAGAATTTTAACAAGATGTTCAATTCATATATAGAATCTAATGTGAAACATCCAGATATGACTCGCAAAAGTGGCTCAAATTATTCATTACTCGAAAGCAATTAGAAGAACTACAATAAAAAAAAAAAAAAAAAGAGAGAAATTAAGAAAGAACAGAAAACGATCTCTCGATCAACAAAATCCCATTACAAAATCGGAAGAGCATCCTATCCAGAGACGGAGAGTAGTACTCTTTAGTCATCTGATCCAATCCCACAATCAGATCTCCCCCACAGTAGTCGTAATCTCCGGTAAGTCTCCGGTGTTCTCCACGGACGACGCCGGCGGCGCCACGGACCAGGCGGGCAAGATGATGGACTCCCTCTGCGAGGCCACAAACTCCCTGAAACTCTCCTCCGTCGTCCCGAACGACGCCGCCATCTCCGGCCCGGCCATCGTCTCCAGGATCGAGCTCTGACCCACCAGGAACTGGGGCCGGTTGTGCCGCGCCGAGGTGGTGAAGCCGAAGAACTCCATTGCCCCGCTCTGCGACGCGATTTGGCAGAAGGGGAAGTACCTGGGGATCCAGAACACGTCCCCTTTCTTCACCCTCGCGTTCATCGCCGACGTCCCGTTCGGAAACACCACCTGAATCGATCCCGATCCTTTTAGCACGATCCCGTACTCCATCGCCGTTGGGTTTAGATGCGGCGCCATCATCGATCCCTGAAAATAAAATTTTCAATTCGTATCAATTACATTTCAGATTACCCTGTTTCAGATTGCCCTGTTTGTTTCAGTTTCAAATGAACAGAGATGAAGAAGATTGGTGTTACCGCGGTGAGGTTGACGAGGTAGACGCCGACGCTGGAGCTCCCGAGAGGGGAATAATCGTCCTCGTAGACGGCGACGCTCCACCCGTAATCGTTTCTGAAATCCGGTTCTCTTTCGTAGAGGTTGTAAGAGTCAGGGGATCTGACTGTGGTCTTTATGATCTTCCTTCCGACCAAGGCACCCAAGAGCTTCCTCCATGCCCAAGTAGTACTGCCGCTGGCCTGCTCTGATTCTACGACCTCGGCTTCGTTCCAAGCCATTTGAGCTCGTCTTTCCTTGTGTTTAAGCTTCATCAGTTCCGCCCATCTCTGGGGCTGCTCTGGGTTCTTCACGAAGATGATGGGTCCGCCCTTCTGTCTTCCCATGATCATGCTCAGCTCCTCCGCAGAGACCTGTGACATGGAGCTAGCTCATGAGTAGACCTGATCTTTCAATATTTTACCTTCGGAATAACGATTTCATTTGTTTAACGACATGAAAGCCGGTTTGACGTTTAATAACAATGATGAAACAAAACCGGGTAATTTGCTTACATTGAATGCAGCTGTTAGAGTCTTGATGTCGAATCCGGCAAGAACTGATTTTGGATATGATCCTCCTCCGACGGAGAATGACTGTAAGAGTAAACGAGTAAGCCATTGATTAGAGTGTCCTGAGAGAATTACTGTTGAGATACTAATTAGTGGAGAAGAAGACGAAGATAAGGAATTAAATCAAAACCTGGAAGAGCCCAGCGCCTAAGCTGTCAGAGGTATCAATGCTACAGATTATCTTAAGCTTCTGTGTCATGCTAGTGCTGACGATGTAGAAAGCAGCCCCGGCGGGAATTCGGTACACATCACCCTTCCGCAACTCCTTCTCTACCAATTCGTCCTTGTAAATCCACCCAATCTTCATCTCCCCTGCAAATTAATCATCAATTCATCACCACAGCAGACATCGAATTAATTATTTATCATATCTGGGAGCATCGGGGATTATATATATTTATACCTTGGCGAACGAACAAGATCAAACTGGCGTCGATGTACTGGGGGATGAACAGGGTCTGGGGTTCCATCCGGATGAGGCCAATGTGCAATGGAGAAAAAATCCTTTTCCTTCCGCAACCCCTGTAAACCCTGACCTCCCCTGCATCGGTCTTCACGACCTGCTTCGCATGCCGCAGAAGAAACAACCCTCCCTTCTCATTGTGGTTGTTCTCTTCCCACTCCTCCCCCTCATGGGTACCCCCCTCGAGCGTTTCCGCCATTAACGACGGAAGGGTGAAGATCACGAGCAGGAGAAGGAGCATTCCTTCGCGTCTCGGCATAATTGCCATTTCTTGCTCTTCTTCTTCTTGACTGGTTTTGGTTCTGTATTAGCTAGCGATGAGTGCTGACACCGGGTGGAGGGCTTATTTGTGATGGAATGAGGAGGGTAAAGCGGCGGTGGAGGAGGAACTGTTTGGATTGAGCGAAGTGCCAGGAGGTTGAAGAGGATGCCCAACGGTCCGATCCGATTTCGTGACTGAAGAAGTGTTGCTCTGTATCCGATGAAGTGTGCGCTTCGACCTCAAATAACACAACCGTCCGGCGACAGGTATGGAAAGAGAGTCGGGACTCTTGAGAAGAAAAGTCTACTCTTCCCACTTTAAAAAATTTATAAAAATAAAAACCCTCTGTTAATAATTAAGTCAGTCCAGTTTTGGTCGACCGGATTAGACCGGGTTGGACCAATGGTTCAACCGTCTGAATGGTTGCTTTACAAAATAATTCACAATAGATTTTTACGATCCGTTAGTCCCTCTCATAAAATAATTCACAATAGATCTTTACGATCCGTTGGTCCCTCTCATCTGTATCTTGGTATATCGGACTGGGTCCAACCGGATTTATTAGCAATCAGACCGGACCAACGTGGCAGTTCGAACTGTTTTGAAGCAAAACGGGTTCTGAGCTTATATTGATCCACAATAACCGGGTCGGACCAGCCGATTTGGTATGATTTTTAAAACACTGGGTTAAACTATACTGTCACTAAATCAGATTTATTTATACATGTGAAAATCAATGTTATGTCTTCATGTAGACCATAATGATATAGTAATCAATATTTCTTCTTAGAAATAATTGATTTTTTTAACTTTTAAACTCCATTTTAGCGTAACAAATGGGTTACTTAAAAACAATTTGAAAATTTCATTTGCAATAGTGAAAAGTTTGGGGACCTATATTCATATATTAAAAATAAGAGAGATAACTCAAACACCTTACGTACTGCTAAGAGAATTAGTCTCATATTAAAAGAAGTGGAAAGAATCATGGGTATAAAAGAAATAATTTATATCTTCATTATAATGAGGCCTTTTGAGAAAAAACCCAATAGAAAATCCGTGCGGGCTTGGGCCCAAAGCGGACAATATTATTACAATGTAGAGATGAAAAAATTGTCACCTGCAAAAAAGTCTTTCAAACTTATTGTACAAACAAAAACACAACCTACCATGACTTATCTCAAATTTTAAAGGGTATAATCAGTGGCCTCCTATTGTTTTCACAAACAAACTCACCTCATAAACAGACTACGATATCCAGTCTTCTCAATCTCACCAAAACCATATCAGTTTTAAAAACAACAAACTGGGTTGCTTGCCAAAATTTTACCCACGTCTTCTCCAACTTTCAACTTTCTTTCGGCCCTAATGAAATGGACAAACACATTATGTAGACAAACACAAAAAAGGTCGAGAAGAGAGCTTTCGCAAACACAACACCGAAGCCATAACCTACACAGAAAATGGTCACAAAGGGAACAAAACTTTCAAATGCACGGATGGAGACAGAGATCTCGCTCGTGCAGTACTTTCCAACATGAAGGATGGAGTGCTCGCCAAAAGGATTGGAAGAGAAAAAGCCACAATAGCACTCCCGCACAAGGGTCCTCGGATTGGCATAAGAATAAGTTTAACTCAAAACTTATCTTTATTTTCTTTAGTCTCAATGTTTAAGACTCAGTTTGTGTATTACAAATGATATGCCCCTGCAGGAAAGCATGTCGGCATACTGATTTACCTCTACAGTACCATCATGTCGGAGATGGGAAAGATGCAGGCTTGAGAACATTCTCGGAAACGATCAAACTGTTGGATTTTCGAACACTTGGTCACATTGCTACTGCATGGGATATGTCATATCTCAACTTGGGTCTCCTGGAAATGGTTTTTACTTCCATTTACTGCAAGCCTTAATCGCTACCTATTTTATTTAACAATATTTGAGGCTGGCGCATGCAGGAAAACATGTCGGAATATTGATTTACCTCGACAGTACCATCGTGTCGGAGATGGGAAAGATGCAGGCTCGAGGGCATTCTCGAAAACGATTAAATTGTTGACTTTTTGGACACTTGGTCGCATGACAACTGCATGGGAAATGTCGGATCTCGGCTTGGGTCTCCCGGAAATGTATTTTACTTCTAGTTACTACTAGCCTTAACTGCTGCCTATTTTATTTAACAATATTTGAGGCTGGTTCATGCATCTTTTGCCTTACTACAGAGAACATTCCCCAGGTTCTCCTAACCTCCCTCAATAGCCATAAAATTTATTCTCTGCTAATAGCCCTTATACCTTTACAAGAAGATACCCTTATCTACAAATATTGGACTCCCAATTTTGTACGATCCCCAAGAAATCTGAGATCCCATGTATGCTCTGCCTAGATCCATCTGTACAGATATATGAATTAATTGCTGCAACTACCCAGCTAAACGATGAAGGTAAGTCTCTCCTTAAATACACAATTCATCGTCCAAGCTCCATACAACGCCCTCCCTCTTCGTTCTATCCACATCCAAAAATGGAAACCCCAGCAAAAGAAACTACCCTCCCAAAAACACTAGGTCTTGCCCCAACAACGAATATTGTGGTTTGTGCTTCCACCGTTCCCAGGTCGTCTACAACGGAACAAGGTAGTATCTCTATCCATGCACTAGCTCACTCCCTACTAGAAAATCCTTCTCCGGGATTCCTCCCAAGATCCCTCATAGTCCACAAGCATGTCATAGTTATAACAATACCTATCTCTATGTCAGCTGACCCTGTAAACAACCTATAGGTTACACAAAGGTACCTTATTGAAGGGACGTATCAAAAGAGGTTTGGCAAAATTGGAATCTTCCCTTATAGGAATTTTTGTGGGCTGTATCCTAGGAACCCCCTTGTTCATTGCTACCAGTCTACAAAGAGCCTTAAGAGCAGCATTTTTTCCTGACCCAACAATCACCATCCTTAAGATGCCACAAGGATATTTCTCTGTCGAACTTCCATCAAAAGAAAGTGAAATTCTTCGTGATCTATGTCCCATACAAATTAGCGAATCCCAGCTACATCTGTTTCTGTGGCCAAAGGGATTCCATGTCGATCATTCCTATTTACCAACACGTTGTCTGGATGAAACTCCTTTGATTATCCCTCATGCATTTCATAAAGAGGCATTAATGCATATAGTCAAGCCACTTGGTTGATATATTATGACGGATAAAGATATCCAACGTCAGGAAGGGCCAAAGCTTCATGCAAGAGAAGGTCGAAATTGACCTCCGAAAGCCAAACGTGGAAGGGATAGAATTGAACATGACTGACTCAATTTGTCATGTGCCTTTCCTCATAGAAAACAAACCGAGGATCTGTTATTATTGCAAACGATTGGGACACTCCACGGAGGAGTGCAGGGGGAAAGTAAAAGATGAGTGGAATGATTCGACCCTATCACCAAAAGATGACGATCATGATCATCCTCCGCCAGAATGGAACCCCGTGCGCAAACGAAGCCATGAAAGCTCATCTAAATCGGTTTCTTCATCTTTTAAAGACCAACTGAAGAGGCTAATAAAACATTATAAATCCAATATGAGCTATGAAACATAACAAAATATCAATTAGTCGGATAGTTCGGGATTGAACCTACATCTCAATTTGGCCCCACCTGGGTGTAAATACATGAAACTATCTAACGTCTCTGATGGGATCCTCAATCGCCAAATAAATGGCTCCCAACAACTTTCTATAATCCCAGCGACAACAAATCACCAGATTCCGACGGAAAACTCAGTCCGCATTGCTTTGGAAAATTTTTAGAGGATGCCCTCTACAGTTCTTCCAATGGGGCAATACACATCACATTCCATATTGCAAGCAGAAATCAATTCAAATGGAAACATAAGTAGTGTGCTTCTTGCGGCAATTCAAACACTCACTGAAGTCAGTCGAGGAAGAGGAAGGAAACATGGCGCTAGGAACCAAATCATGCCAAAAGGCACTCATCCTCAAAAGCCTGAGACTCAACAATATGGCCCCTACAGTCATCCCATAGCCGGGTAAGTGGCTTATTTTATTAAGACTTGTTTATGGATAGTTTATTCATATGGAATATTTGAAGTATATAACGGATATTGACTTTACGCACAGTTAAAGCATATTTCCGTACCCACAAACCACATATTATTTTCCTTTATGAAACAAAAGTCCAAATTATTGAAACAAATCTAATGAAATGAGCCGTGACTCATTACCCAAATCACTTCGCAATCCCCTCAGTCAGATTGAGTGGTGGGCTATGCCTGCTTTGGCAAAACAATGTTGTCCTAAGAAACATAAGCTATAAACATTTTGGTCTATTGAGTGAGCTAGAAACCCCAAAAGGACCAGTAAACTTGGGATGCATGTACTTACCACCAGACTCAAACAGATGGAAAAGTGGATTAGATCAGCTAATCCATGAAACTAGTAGTGTACACGGGCCATGGGCTCTTGTAGGTGATTTTAATGCCACTGTTGCTGAAAATGAAAAACTATCTCACACAAAATCATATAGGCCTAATTATGATGTTCAAAATTTCATAGAAACAGGGGGTAGGATAGATATTGGGACAAACGGGCCTTTCCACACCTGGACTAACTGTAGGACTGGAAGTCACGTGTAGAATCTCTGATGGTATCTCATATATTTAGATACCAAGCAATGTGGATAGAATCATCAAATTATGAGGAAACTGTGAAATCGGGTTGGAATGCCATTTCACATCCGCACTGTGCAGTTCCTTCGCCAGAATTCCTACCAAAAAGTTTAAATCAAATAGTCTCCAGACTATACTCATGGAACAAAACGCATTTTGGGAACTTTAGTGTAGAGCTTCGAAAATTATCAAAATATCTACCATCAGTCCAGGAATCCCTTGCCATGGACCCACAACTAAAAATTCCTGAATGATGAAATCATATTACAATATGAGTATATGCGTCGGCTTAGGATTAAATATACACATGAATTTCAAAAGGCCAGACAATTCCTTAAATATGGAGAAGAAAACACCATCTTCTTCCATACATTTGCAAGAATCAGAAAAAATACAAACAACATATATTGCATTCAAACTGAAGAAAATAATCTCTTAGAAGAACAGGGTGATATTCGACAAGCTGCAAAGGACTTTTCAAGACATCTACATTAAAAAAGGCAGGGCAAACCATCAATCTTCTTTGCCAACGGCCCAACAATGTTACAACTTATTTAGGAAAATACTTAGGGATATCGGTCTCATAATTAAAATCACGTGTGAAACTGATGAACCCATAGTTCATGCAATCAAAGCCAGATTGCAAGGTTGGATGAAAAAATAGCTTACATTTGCTGGAAGATTAACCTTACTTAAATTGGTACTCTCTGGTATCCCCATTTATCTCCTATCCTGTTTTGACATACCTCAAGGTGGGATAAAGACTAATGAAAAATTAATTAGAGATTTCTTATGGAATTATCAAAGTCAAAAGAAACTGTTGGCCGGATGTATGCTTCGGAGTAAACATTGGAGGTCTCGACATTAGGGACCTAAGGGAATTAAGCTTTACATTTAGATTGAAACTTCTTTGGAGAATCTTCACAAAAAGAAATTCTCTATGGGCTCAGGTAATGCGAGCCAAATATGGAGTCTCCACATCAGATTTCCATGAAGTATAAGTTTGGAGACTCCATGTTATGGAAGCAAGTGAAAAAAAGAATTGAGTTCTTTAAACAACATCTACGATATCAAATTAGAAATGGTTGCCATACTTCTCTATGGCTTGATTCTTGGGAGGATGACTTAGATGGACCTCTTATTAACAAAGAGCATTTACTTATAGGTCCTGTTGTACCTGAACACAGAGTAAACATGTTGTTTCAATAAATGGAATGAATGTCATGTTCATAGCTTGGGCATTAATAAAGAGATCAAATTGAGCCACAAAAGCTTTAGATTAGGACCAACGGACTGCCTTTGGAAGAAAATCTGGTCTCCAAACTTCAATGCCCAAGCATTGGAACTTCCTTTGGAAGATCCTCCTCAACTGCCTCCCTATGAAAGCACTTTTGATTGTCAGAAAAATCAAAACCGAAGGGAATTGTGTCTTCTGTCTAAACCACGAGCATCTACTGCTTCATTGCAACTATTCTGCTTTAGTTTGGAATCAACTCTCTCATCACCATTCCATACCAAGAAGTTTACAAACCCTCAGAAAAATCAGAACCTATGGGAATTGTGTCAATTCTGCTTTAGTTTGGAATCAACTCTCTCATCACCATTCCATACCAAGAAGTTTACAAACCCTCAGAAAAATCAGAACCTAAGGGAATTGTGTCTTCTATCTAAACCACTCCCAATCGGCTGAGTATCTATTGCTTCATTGCCAAGTACAGACCCCAACAATGCTCACCCGAAAAATCATACATCTCTCATAAGATATCTCAACCCAAAACAACTACCTGATAAAACCTCTACCAAAAAACAACGCCTTCAAATTCAATGGCTCCCACATCCGAACACACTTAAAAGCCAACTTTGAGAGATGGAATACAATGCCTCCCCCTCTCCTCACACACAAAAAGCCAGCTTTGAGAGATGGCTCATCTATTCTGAGCCTTGCCTTGTATAGCTGGGAGTGGGGCAATTATTCGGGACTCACTAGGACAAAACAACTACTTTATTAAAAATGGGATTAACCCATACCATGTTTTTTAATAACTCCTTTTTCCTTTTGTTTAAGACTGCATTAGAAATGAGATTAACTCCTTTTTCCTTTTGTTTAAGACTGCATTAGAAATGAGATTAACCTGGTACTCAACGGCGCGCACTCATCCTCTTACAACAAAATAAAATAAGTGTGCGAACATAAAATATATTATTATATTAGTGGCTACTCTATATCCAAACTCCAGGATATTACAATGCTTTTATATATATATATATATATATTGCTCGACGGTTTTACTTTTTAGTTTTTACATAGAAAAAAAAAGAGTCAGGGTATAATATAAAACTGTCAAATATAATAAACTCTAGTAATATTTGCAAGATGCCTACCCGTTTCTCACAGCATATATACTATAGAATAACGTAAAGAAAAAACGTGAAAATGGAAAAGAAAAAGGGACCAACACATGAATGCAAGATGGCTACACGGCTCTATATATCATCTTTAAAGAGTTATTGAGAGGCTCGCCCCCTATTTCCGGACGAGCTCAGGCGTCGTCTCCGGCGGTACCAGCAGCTCCGGCAGGATGATCTCCTCCTGCTGCGAGGCCCTGAACCTGTTATACCGCTTCACGTCGACATCGAGCGCCATGGCCATCTCGTCTCCACCCATGGTGTTCAGGATCGAGCTTCTTCCCGCCAGGAACTGGGGCCGGTTGGGCCGCGACGAGGTTGCGAAGCCGAAGAACTCCATGGCTCCGCTCCGCGACGCGATTTGGCAGAAGGGGTAGTACCTCGGGACCCAGAACACGTCCCCTTCCCGCACCTCCGCTTCCATGGCGGACGTCCCGTTCTGGTACACGACATGGATCTTTCCCTTCCCTCTCACCACGACGCCGTACTCTGTCGCTGTTGGGTTGAAGTGTGGCGCCAACATCGACCCCTGCAAAAACTCGATTCGTTTTTTTTTTATTCATCAGTTCAATCGTTAATTCGGAAACTAAAACAAGCAGAGCCCAGATTGATTCAGAGTACCGCGGTGAGATTGACGAGGTAGACGCCGATGTCGGAGCGGCGGAGTGGGGAGTAGTCGCGGTGGGAGACGGCAATGCTCCACCCGTATTTGTTTCTGAAATCGGGGTCTCTTTCGTAGATGTTGAACGCGTCGGGTGCATTCACGGTGGAGGAGCTTTTGCTCTTCTTCTTCTTCGTCTTCTTGTTGTTCACTTCTTCTCCGAGGAAGGTCTTCAGAATTAGCTTCCTCCACGACCACAGTACTGTGCCCTGCTTCTCCTCCTCTTCCTCCTCTGTCACCGATTCTTCCTCGTCTTCCTCGTCTTCCCACCCCATTTCACGATCGCCTCGCGTTTCCTTGTGTTCCCGCTTCATCGTCTCCGTCCATGCGCGAAGCTGGTCCGGCCTCGTCACCGGCACAAAAGCTCCGCCTCTGGGTCTTTCCATGATTTCAGTCAGCACTTCCTCGGACACCTGAAACAGAGCAGTATTTCGCCTTTTTTTTTCTTTATGAACGCATCATTAAGAGAACTACCCTTTTTTTTCCCTGGAAAATTTTAATGTCGCTTACATTGAATGCAGTCGTTAGAGTCCTGGTACCGAATCCGGCGAGAAGCGAGGGTGGATCGGTCCCCCCTCCTCCTCCGATGTAAAATGTCTGTAATTCACATAAAATAGCAGAAACGTCTTAGGAGTTCAACAATATGTATTTCCATTCTTTGTTCAGATTACCGGGGAGAAAAAATTGGAGTTTACCTGAAAGACACCGTTCTTTCGAGTGGTATCGATACTACAGATTAACTGAAGCCTCTGTCCGCGGCCGGTGTTGACAATGTAGAAAGCAGAGGCCGCCGGAACCCGATATACATCTCCGATCTTCAGTTGCTTCTCCACGAAGTCGTCTTTGTATATCCACCCAATTGTCATCTCCCCTGCAATTAAAAGAAACAGATCGACATAATTAGCACCATCACCAGTACCAGAGGCGTGTATACAATTAATACCACTTTCATGCCTGGCCTAAACCTCTCTGAAACAGAGATCTAACCCAGAAAAGAGAAATAGAAAAATTCAATCTCCACGAATAATTGATTACCTCTGCGAACGAAGAAGATCAAATCGGCGTCCATGTATTGGGGGATGTAAAGGGTACTGGGTTCCATGGTGATGAAGCCGATATGCATGGGAGTGCCAGTCACTCTCCTCTTCATTCCCCTGAAAACCATGAACTCCCCTCCTTCACTCCTCGCCACCTGCATCGGCTTCTCCAGGATGAACTTCCATCCCTGCCCACCACCGCCACCGCCGCCCCGATGCCACTCCTCTTCCCCTTCCTCCTCATCATCCAACAATCCTCCCATACGCTTCTCCGCCGTAGACGCCGCGACGGAGCAGACGAGTAGCAGAAGCAGCAGAGCCTTGCGTCGTGGGATCGCCATTATCGTTTCTTCTCGATCGATCGGTTACAGGACTCCTGAGTGATGCAGGGGAAGGTGGAGAAAGGAGGGTCCTAAATAAGGGGACGGCGGCAGGGGAGAGGGACACGTACGAAGCATGCGGGCGATTAAAGGGGTGAGCTGGCGGTTGATGCCGTCGCTCCAGCCACGTGGATGAATACTTTATAGAAATAAAATAATAAAATTTTCGACTAGGTGGACTCGACTTAATCTCACTTATATTTGAAACATAATTTTTTAATACATTCAAAATGGCCATCCTTCGAATTGTTTCATTCGAATTGTTGCAGTTGGATACCGTGGATTGAGAGTTTAAAGTTTGAGTAATGCTAGGCGCACGGCTCTCGTGCATGCACGGGATCTACGTGTCATCCATATCATGCTCATGTGGCTGAAGCCTCCTGTCCCGCCGCCTCCCACGGGAGCGGCCTCCCCTCCTGCGGCCTCCCCTCCCGCGGCCTCCCACGGCGGCGGCAGCCTCCTACGGCCTCTCGCGGTGGCGGCCTCCTACGGTCTCCCGTGGCTGCGCCCGTCTGTCCCGCGGCCTCCTACGACCGGCCTCCCGTCCCGCGGCCTCCTGCGTTTGACCCTCCCGTAGGAGGCCACGGGACAGGAGGCCGTAGGACATGAGGCCGCGGCCACAGCAGGATGCGGCGGCCACTACGGGAGGCCGGAGGAAGGAGAGGGAGGGTCGAATGCGGGAGGAAGGAGAGGGAGGGTCGAACGCGGGAGGAAGGAGAGGGAGGGTCGAACGCGGGAGGAAGGAGAGGGAGGGTCGAAACCGTTCCCTTCCACGTTTGCCGACCAGCGCCGGACGGGAGGCCTCGGCCATGTGAGCATGACGTGGATGACTACCTAAGCCATCCACGTAGATCCCGTGCACAAATACTTGCACGGGAGCCGCGCGCCTAGCATTACTCCTGAATTTTTTATACGAGATGAGATTTTAATCGATGGAAAGGGCCAGTTGCTCGGACAAAGGAAAAAGAAACACTCTACTACAGACTTCTGCATACGATGTTCTTTTAGTACATGAGGGCATGATTTTGGCTCAATGTTATGAGACATTATCCAGGGAAGTAAAAGTGATCGGATCATGTTAATACAATTCAATCAGGTTGGCTTGGTCTTCCGGTACCGATTACGAGTTACGAATTCGGGATTCAAAAGTAAGGTTTTGGGTAATCGGTATTTAAAACGGATATGTAATATGAAAGTTCGGTGTCCAATTACCGATTACCCTGTTGCCAATATTGTAAGTTCGGTGTCCAATTAAAACGGATATGTAATATGAAAGTTCGGTGTCCAATTACCCCCACCAGTGCCCCTCTCTCCTCAGCTCTGTCGTTCTTAGCTTCGCCTCTCAACTCTACATATCGAATCACCCTCGCGTAATTACGCAGCTAACGGATTTGGAACTGAGAGGTATGCCCTAACATCGGCTCTCTCTTACCTAACTCTCGTGGATCGTCAGTTCGTGGCCGGCGATCGCTACTTCTCTCCCGTGTTCATCTTCCAAGGCTTCCGGAGCTGGAAGAAGAGGAAGAGAGAGAAATGCCGACGTGGATGATAGAGATGCCAACGTGGATGCCAGCTTTGCATCCACGTTGGAGTGTACTCGCTGGGGCCAACTTGATGAGGTTCACTTAAAGTCTTAAGCTGAAGCCCGCGCTTTTCTTTCTCCCCCCTCCGAATCTGATCGGGGTTTCCTTTCCCGCGCGCGCCACCGATTGCAGCCGCCGCGAGACGTCTCTCCTCGTTTCATCATCCATTGTCTTCGGCAAAAACCCTAGGTGCGTAAGGTTTTCTCTCCTCTCTTTCTGTCTCGTTTCATCATCCAACTCATCGCTAAATGAGCCTGGTTCGAGCTCGAGTTCTAATTTTGCACCAGGGGAATGGGGATCTCATTAGACATACAAACAAGAAAAATTTGAATTTAAGTCGAATGATTCATTAACCAAAAAACATACAGGAATAGCTTTTCTACCATAAGAAATGAGAAGCGATGGATGACTCATCAAAATGATTAAAAATTCAAAAATTTTTGGATCGAATTATTCATTGTCCTGGTCTAGGAGTCTCGTTTGAGTGGTCTTTGTCGTCGTGTTATTGTTGTCCTAACTTGTTGAAACGGAGTATAAAAAAAATAATTGAGACTGGATATTCACCAGACTTGTGGTTGTGACTGAAGAACTCTATTAACTCCAATTGAGAGAAATGAAGAGTAGAGAGAGTGATAGAGCTTTTGAGATAGACCCTGCGTTAGAGAGGGAAAGGGGACTTAATGGGGGGACGGGGTTAGTTTCTTGACCCTTTTTAGTTTTTGCCAGTATGGGTTTTAGGGTTGAGACTGGAACTGGAGGTTATGTTCATAGACACAGGACTGCGGTCCTGACCGTGGCACCGCTAAGTGTGGGCGGTACATTGGTATTTGGGGGAGACGGTGAGAGTCTAGAGGCTCCTGGTGCCTGTTGGATGCTTCCTTGAACGCTATTTTCTGGAGCTTTTAACTATTTTCTGCCTGGATTAATCTTATGGGTTATTGGAGACTTTATCATACCAGTGAAAACAGCATAGTTCAGAGTAGAAATCTCTGTCAAGCATCAAACTTCTGTTTTCCCAGGGAAGAGATTTTCCAGAAAAAAAAATAGTCTTTAGTCAGGAGCAGCATAAGGCAATGTTGGTGAGCTTTCCCCTTTGGCGTGCAGCCTTCATTGGTTCTTGTTTTGCTTCCTAAGAAAACAGATGTTGAGCATCTATTCTTCCTTTATTTTTTCATTTTCCCTTTTTCCCTTTGTATTTTTTCATTACCTGTAAAGGAAACTGGTTCATTTCTTTGCCAACTTTCTTCTCTTGTTTTTTTGTGGGAAAAATTTAATTTTAATGGAGCATAAGAAGAGATTTGGCTGGCTTTGACTTGGATGAACTAATAGACAGGTTAATGACTGCATGCACTTATATATACTATATTTAAGACCATGATATACTCATTGAATTGCCCTATAGCAACACCATTTACTGTTGGGATGAACTAATTGATCAGTTAGTGACTGCTGTCACTTGTATGCACCATATGTAAGAACATGATGTGCTCATTGAATTGTTGTATAGGACCATTTACTGCTTATGTGCTTGCGAGTGATGATGGATAGGAATTGGAGTGTTTCTAATTTGATATAGTGTGGGCTGGGAGGTTAACAATGATTGATGAACTGACTTTGTTTTGTCATTCAATATTTTCTTTAAATGCTAAGATACCTATTTTTTTTCACATGTAAGCTGTATTTTGGAACATGTATCAGTGTGTTAAAAGAAAAGGAATTTTGCTAGCGTAGGCATAGTCTCTTAACAAACTGATAAGCCTCCAATTCGGTTCACTTATGCAAGGAGGGCAAGGCACGTGACCAATGGGTAGGGGAAGTGAGTTGGGACTGGGAAGGGAATGTTAATATTCTGTGGTTTGTTATTTTTGTCTTGTCTGGCAGGATAGAATGGTAATTGAGTTAGGGGGATTGAGATATAAGGGAATGAGGGGAAGTCGGTGGGGGGTATTCTGAATTTCCTGGTCTTGTAACAGAGCTCTCAGCTCTTGTAGGGGAGAGTACTGACCTCTCGAAAGTCAGTCAAGGGGAAGACTATGTAATTCAATTAGTTCTTCAACTATTTTCAGTTAATGAAATTGCGTACCTGTTTGAGAGTTCTATCACAAACATAATTATGTATGTTATGGTGTCACATTTGATTCTTAACTCAGAAGGGCTGCCATTGCAAAAAATAGCGTATCTGATTTGAACTTTGCACAGTACAGGGTAACTGGTCTTCAAATAACTCGATTTTTCCCACACAATTGCCCCCATCTTCAGTTGCCCCCATCTTCAATTGCCCCATCTTCAATTGCCCCCATCTTCAATTGCCAATCCTCCTAGGTCTTTGAACTTGTAGGATTGGAAATTGTCATTTGATTATTTTATTAGATTGGTGTTTCTATTCTTTTTAAGTTTTTTCTTTAGCCATGTTCCCAAGGATTGTCTCCCACGAGGCAAGGTTGAATAACTGATGAAGGACCCAGGACGGTTTTAGCAGTATATGTCACCGACCACTGTAGTTATATTAATTTTATATACTGTTTGCAAAAGTGTCCAATATATTGTCCTCCGGCTACTGCTGATAATCTCAAGAATAAGAAATACTCATCACCCTTTACATGGTGGTTGTTGACCATTGATCTTCAGTCTATTTCACTCTGAACCACTTCTGTGTGATCAATGATCTTCTGCGTTGGTCACTCTGTGGTTCTTGTTGTTTCCTCACTTTATTCATATAATTCTACTGCCTTATTTGTTCTTGCAGCGAAAGTAAAACATGGTTTGGTACAAAGTTCTTTTCCTAAATTTGACGGCAGATTGCTTACACTTTACACCCGAAGTTATTGAAGCCTATACTACACTTTAGGCTCTCATATATAGATTGTATATGTAATATACATTTAATTATTTATGCAGTTAAATGTATACCTTATGCAGTTATCTTAACATCGGTTCAAATTTTGACATTTTCTGCTTTTTTTTTTGTGCTTTTACAGTCTGCTTATTTCGAAAATACCATGGAAGAAGAAAAACAGATTATGGTTTCCAATACAGATTCTTCAGACTCGGCAGGGGTGGACTCGACACCGGCTCCCATGACAATTACCCCAACCCCTCCACCTCTAGTTGTTCCTGTGCAGCCACCTCCTGTGGTTCCCATACTGCCGCCTCCTGTTGTTTCCACACAGCCATCTCCTGTTGTTCCCTTACATTCACCTCACTCAGTCACACATCCTCTTGTTCCCCCAATCCCTCCTCCTGTCATACCACCTGTAGCAACCATCAACCCAATTTCTGCCAGGCCACTTGCCCCTCTCCCTATTCGAGCTCCACCTATCCGCCCTCCTGTCCTTGTCTCGCAGAATGGGGACACCAAATTAGAGTCAGGGTCAGACCGAGAGGGTTCTGTGGGGCCTTCATCAACTGCAGAGTATGAAATCTCTGAAGAGAGCAAGCAAGTACGTGAACGGCAAGAAAAAGCAGTGCAAGAACTCCTCCTCAAACGACGGGCCTATGCACTTGCAGTTCCCACCAATGATGCAGCTGTGCGGGCCCGACTTCGTCGGCTTGGGGAGCCCATGACGCTCTTTGGGGAGCGGGAAATGGAGCGTCGAGATAGATTGAGAACAATGATGGTGAAACTTGATGCGGAAGGACAGCTTGATAAGTTGTTGAAAGCTCATGAGGAGGACGAAGCGGCTGCTGGACTCACAGGTGAGGAGGAGGAAGAGGGACCACAATATCCATTTTATACAGAAGGCCCAAAATCGCTTCTGGAGGCTCGAATTAACATGGCCAAATTCTCTATTAAAAGGGCTGCTTCGAGGCTTGAAAGAGCGAAGAGGAGAAGAGATAACCCAGATGAAGATTTTGATGCAGAGATGGATTTAGTTATGAAACAGGTTGGCAGTTTCGTTCTTGATTGTAGTGAAATTGCAGATGACCGGCCTCTTTCGGGGTGCTCGTTTTCAAATGACGGGACCTTGCTTGCCACCAGGTTTGTCATCCATTTCTTATGTGCTGAATTACCAGTCAAGCAATAAGCGCATCCTCTGATTCATTTGTTGAAGTTTGGATCTTGGAATTTGATATAAATTTTCATGAAGTGTATTTTCCTGGATGTGAACTGTGTTTTAACAAGACAAATGGAAAGCCTTGTATACATTTGATACTTTCAAAAAAGGGCCCTAACCCATTGCCTGCCTGGTGCCGTGTAGAAGTAAGGCTTCCATGGAAGCAAACTAATTGCTTGATAGCTTGGTTATGGTCAAGGATAAAGGTGTCTGATGTCATCCTATTGATTTGACGGTTTGATTACTTATTAAACTGGGCTATTGTAAGTAGTATCATTTCTTTTTTCTAATGCATTTTTTATTTCTGAACCCCCACAAGTATGATAGGAGTCACTGATATAAACTAATGATTGTGGCTGAAAAGCTGAATTTGTTTTTGTTTCTGTGTTTTTTTATTATCGAGATCTTTATGTATCAACGCTCTTTCAGTGCTTGGAGTGGAGCTATTAAACTATGGAGCATGCCAAAAGTAGCCAAATTTGCCTCATTAAAAGGCCATAGAGAACGTGCAACAGATGTGTTATTTTCTCCTGTCAATAACCAATTATTAGCATCTGCCTCTGCTGACCGGACTGCAAAGTTGTGGAATACTGATGGGATGCTTCTTAAATCATTTGAAGGCCACTTGGATCGGCTTGCTCGTCTTGGGTTTCATCCATCTGGCAGGTACTTGGGAACCACTAGCTTTGACAAAACGTGGAGGTTATGGGATGTCGAGACTGGAGAAGAGCTGCTTCTTCAAGAAGGGCACAGCAGGAGTGTTTATGCGATCTCTTTTCACCAGGATGGGTCATTAGTGGCATCATGTGGGCTTGATGCACTTGCTCGTGTGTGGGACCTTCGAACTGGAAGAAGCATTCTTGCCTTGGAAGGCCACGTTAAGCCGGTAAAAGCATGAAACTTCTGTGTTTTCCGTTTAAAGAAAAAACATGTCTCCACAAGATCAACTGGCATGGGGGTATCCGAAATTGGAGGGTGGGTAGAAAGGGTTGGTTTCCTGATAAATTTTATTGGGGGGTCAATTATTTATTAAATAAACTTAGGATTTGTTGGAGTCTGTCAACTTGTTCCATGGATCTAACTTCTTCCACAGTTTATAAACATCAAAATACAAATGGCATCTTCTGGTCCATCTTCTGCAGGTTCCAGCTGCTTAATCTAGAAGCAGCAAGTTGTTTAAGTGGGTAAAGGCGATGTGAATCCTTTGTTGTCAAGCCCATGCCCTATTTATGTTTTTTTTTTTTCAGGTTCTTGGGGTAAGTTTCTCTCCTAATGGATATCATTTAGCCACGGGCAGTGAAGACAATACTTGTCGCATCTGGGATCTGAGGAAGAAGAGATCTTTGTACACAATACCAGCACATTCTCATCTAATCTCTCAAGTCAAGTATGAGCAACAGGAGGGATATTTTCTTGCCACTGCTTCATATGATATGACTACCAAGGTAAACTCAGCTTTATCAGATTCATATGAAATTTTCTTACAAAGGGAAGAACTCTGAAGATTCCTTTCTGTCCATTAACTTATAAATTTTGTGAATCAGATATGGTCTGCTCGAGATTTCAAGCCTGTGAAGGTACTGGCTGCACATGAAGCTAAAGTGACAAGCTTAGATATTGCAGGAGGCAAGTTTCATTAGATAATATTGATAGAAGTTTAAGAAGATGGGGATAGACCGGTGTTGCCCGTCTCAATGATATATGTATTTATTTGAGAACATGTATCATTTTCATAGGCGGGCAACACTTCTGTCTCACCCATTACCGGCCCAAAATAGCACCAACACGATAAACTTTGATTATCCTCTCAGTTTGTTTAAGAGTTTTGATGTTTTATTGCAATCATCTACAGAGGAATATATTGCAACTGTTGCACATGACCGCACTATCAAGCTATGGGCTGGCAGCGGTAGCAACGAGAAAGAGAAAACTGGCAAAACTGGCATCAACGAAGACGGAATGGATGTGGATTGAACTGTTCGTGGAGCCAACAACATTATAATCGGGTGGAAACTTTTTAAAGCAATCCCTTGAACGGGCTTTTTTTAACAATGATATAACAGTAACCTGTCTTACCTAAGGAAGAGAAAATTGGGTGTGTTGTATATTATAATCCAAATGAATGCAATTTTGGCGACAGTTACACCATCCAACTTGAGTACACGAGGAGGAATTGTTTCTTTGCGGGGGTTCTAAACTCTTAAAGTGTAAATCTCTCTTTTTTAAGTTATATATGTCATTTCAAAAGAGAATTTGTATTAATTCTTTTTAGGATTATCTTACTTTAATTGGAACAGTGATTAATGCTTATTTAATTGTCTGTTTGAACCCGTGCATTCTAATAGCATAACCAGCATCCCTTCAAATTGCACAGATTTTGAATTTATTTTTCTCTAGCGAGGTTGTCTTTGCATACCTCATTTCTTCTCGTCCAAGAAATTCAATAGTGGCAATTTTGTTCCATTTGTTACCCTCGAATTTGAATAAAGTTAAAGATAAAACATAAATTTATTTCTTTTTTGAAAGTTTCTTAAAGGGTGCAACACGAGGATTTCTCAGGAGGTCACCTATCTAGTACTACTCTCGCCCAAGCACGCTTAACTTCGGAGTTCTGATGGGATCCGGTGTATTAGTGCTGGTATGATCGCTAAAATATAAATTTATGAACACCGATATAAGTACTGCAGCTTTTTACTTTCAAAACTTTATATCCGTGGCGTCCACATTACAGTCGTGGTAAGAAATAAATTAGGAAATAAAATCTTGTAGATTTTATTTTTCTAATAAAATATTATTTACATATTCTATGGATAAACCCTAAACCCTAAATTTTTTCTTACCTAGACCACCAACTATATAATCACTTCATAATGTAAAACTTTGATGTAAAAGCAGGAAGTATTGATATCATTATCTACATCTTATAAATGAAACAGCTTCTATGTGCTTGAATCTGCTGTATCGTAACTCTAAACTCGCATCTAAAACTGGTAGAAAAGGCGTTTAAGTGAAGTTAATTCATCAGGCTTAATAGCCGCAGATGCCACAAGGAGGTAAGGCCTTGGAAACTCATGCTTCTAACGGGTTTATTCCCCCTGATTTCAGTTTTTGTACAACTCTTGAGGCCAAGTTTGATATTAGCAAACTTGATCATTGTTAGGAGGCCAAACTGATAAATTAAACAAAAAAGAGATAAGATCAAGATTGACATATTTTTAAATATACCATGACGTTCACGATCACAACAATCAAGAAACGAGCGGGAACTGTAAAAATGGTAACCATGAGATGATCACTCCAAATAGCATCGAGTTGTCCACATAATCTAATTTTTATTACAGAAATTCCCCACTTCCATGTTACAGAAATTATCCACTAGGAAGAACGCATTTAGCAAAGAAAGAAAACGAAATCCAGAGGGCATTATACAACAATACCAATTGTTGACAACAGAAAATACATCACTTATCACCTGTAGTTTGCTAAAGAAAATGATGAGGTAGAAAGCACTTAGTAAAATTAAATAGAGAAACTCTGCCTGACGAAATTGCTATATTTCCTGTAAGACTAAATAGATGACAGAAAAGTTTTAGAACTCGTGCCAGTGAGACTACAATGAGTCTTTCTCACCATCCAGCTCACGGCTTGCAGCTTTCTCTGCTTCTTCTAACACGTAGGCTTTAAGTGATTCAACATCTCTTTTACCTGAAAGTAAATCACTAAGTTAGCAACAAGAACCAAGTCACCGTTATGCAACCCAATGAGTCATTCAACTTTGACGGTAAACAGAAACCAGTCCACGACATTATTATTAACAGCACCACAGCCAGCTTTAATAGTGATAGTATGGTTCAATGTAATTTAATAGCAGTTTAACTAAAAAAAAGGATGTTTGCTGCATTCAACATTTTTCCCTATAATAGGCTTGTTTCCACCAGCAATAGAGAGATATCCCTTTGTCCACTGACTAGAATTCACACCATCAATATATGAGTCTTGAAAGAATACAAAAGGAAACAATGTATACAGTAACGTTTACAAGAAAAAAAAAAAACACAGACTTTCTTTTAAAAAAAGAAGAGTATTCAAACTTAACATAAGAAACAAATTCTTAATTCAGTTCGGGCACATGCACCATGCACAAAAAAAAAAAAAAAACTTGCCTCTCCACTAATTATGGTACTATCTTCCTTTTCTTGTATTTATAAGACAACAAGAAAATATCATAAAAAAGGTGGAGGCCCACAGACATAAGAGAAGACAGTAAAGCTTCAAGAGAAGGAAAGGAGAAAAGAGAATTACAATGAAGTACATTGACCAACCAAACGCAACAGGTCAGTTAAACCAGGCTCAGTAAAATCTGGTTGCGTATTTGGGTTGAAAGCACAGATGACCCAAGAGGGGCTTAAAATGGAGCCGGCTCAGGCAGACAACCAAGTTATGGAGCTTCCCATTCAGCAGTGGTAAGAGGCCATCCCCTTGCCAGAACTAGGAAACAGAAAGGGGATGCTAACAGCCCTTTCCCCCTCTCTCCCTCACGGGAATTTAAAGAGAGGATAATGCCTTTTCTTACTGCAACACGGAAGGGATTCCCCACCTCCACTATTGCAGAAATTTCGTGGAGGCCCTTTCACCGATCTTTAGGTCAGTTTAATAACAACTATTCAACTTTCAGCATAATTGTCATCTGCAAAAAATACATATTTATTTGACTATCTATCTGTATAGATAAGAATAAGCCTGGACCATTATTAAGCATCAAAACCACAGGCCAGTTATTTATATTTCTTCCCACTATATTGAGACTCCATCCTTTATATTTATACCCACTATATTGAGACCCCATCCTTTATTTTATAAACAAACAGAATAATTATCTCATGAAGCAAATGAGACAGTGACATTATTTTACTTGATTTTTTAAGTTCAGGATATAATTTTTTTTCAACTTTCAAAAAAAAAAATTTTTTTTTTTGAAATGGCAGGAAATAGAAACTTAAATATAGATATATTTTGAAAAAGGCACCACTAACCTAATAATATCCAGTGGTCATACCAGTTGCTCATGTAGGCTAAAAGAGAAAGAAAACAGTCATTGCACAATACCAATCTATTTATTTTTTTCTTGTAAAATACCAATCTGTTTCTTTTGTTTTTTATCCGCAGAAAATTTATTGTCAATCACAAAGTGAAAGCAAGACCCACTACCAGAGTGACTTATCACATGACTAATGCAATGCTCATCCTCTTCATTACTTGAATTTTACAGAAATATGCACGTCCAGTGGCCCTTGGGAACTTAAAGTTCTGATTGTCTTCAGAAAACTCAAATTAGACCCCATTCAAGACCATATCTAAGAATCATAAACGAGCCTAGGGTGTCAAAAACAAAAGCAATTAACAATGAAGACTTCCAACCAGCAGACAAGTTAATTACAGTATGCCATGCCAAAATAAGGCACTAGAACTAATAATAGGTAGAACTAATAAAAGGCAAGTTTAAAACTAAAAATAACAATTTTTTCAGCGATTAATACCCAAGAATTTATAAAACCCTTGTCATTTATGTCACTTTTAAATAGCAGAAGAACCTAAATACTTCATCAGTCCAAGAACTTGTGGATACATGACTTGAAAAGAAGAAACAACTTAACATGTCTTTCTGGATTAGCTTCAACTTTCCTCAGACAAGATCCAACATTACCTTTATATTTTGCAACTTCATCCCCATCATAAAAGACTTTAAATGTAGGATAAGAATGAATATCAACTTTAGAGCACACAGGCTTGTCCGTGCTGCAATCAACTTGTCCTATTTCAATCTCATCTCCCCTTCAACAGCCCTTGCCAAGTCATCCCACAATGTGCCTAAATTTTTGCTGCAATGAAAGATAAACACTGTCAATAAAACATGAAGAAATGACCGAAAAAGTAAAGAAAAATTTTAAAGAAAATTTCAACCTCTCAGGAAACTCTCAAAGGCCCGACAAGTATGATCAATAGCCATAAAGTATTTACCAGTGCTTACACCAAGGGACACAAAATTGAACAAACCACACAGTATCTTTCTCTTTCACCTGGAGAGACCAAAAAAAGCAAGCAGAGCATAAGAAATGACAATCAATGACTTCCATATATTGTTCAAGGCAACTGAGAGGGAGCTGCTTCAGCTAACTTTTCTAAATGGAGCCAAAGCATTACAACAACTTATCAGCTCTGTACAATGCAGCAAAGGACCCACACGAGACCCACCTTGGATGGGATAACCAAAGTTGACCAATCAGATGGTCTTTGTGATCCAATCAATCCTATACAGTCAAAAATGAAATAGCACGAGACTTTTATTTTTATTTTTTTATTTTTTGAAACAGTGTGTTTGCATGAAGGCCCCTTTCCTTCTGCTCCTAAGGGACTTGAACTCAAGCCCTCCCGCTACAAATCCTTCATGTGACCACTGAGCTACTGCTCAAGTTCACAAGAGACATATTAAAACAATAAAACATAATGTATCTATTCATTACTCACTCATTGCAACGCTATCTATTAATAGGACAATAACATTAAGGGGCATCTGGGATTTGTAAACATGTCTCACAGATTTTCAATCCCACGTCCAAGTCCATTGACATCATGCGTGAAATGGTGGATAACCGTGTGTGAGAAATGGAAGTCAATATTCCCTTCTTTCAAAAGGTAGAATAGAAACTGCCAGATGTTCCAGAAAAACCTATTTGATAAGGAGATCAGCAACTAACGAATAAAAAAACGTCAATCTATTAAAAAAGAAACAATGCACCCACAAAAAGTCTGAATCTAGCACCGAGAAACGAAAGCCATACAGCGGAATCCAACCAAGACCGAGGCACCCACGCAATAATAAAAAAGTCAAGATTTTCAGCAGATTACCCAAAATTTTTCCTGGTAACCAAATCGAAGAGCAGCTGAAAGGTTACCTTGTCAGAGAAAGTGTTCTCCGTAAGGGTTATAACCTCTGATGTGGATGGCAGAACGCAGATTAAGAAAAGGAAAACGTTGAAGAAAAGAAAACTATCTCGGACCTTCATCCTTCCCAGCAGATCAGTTATTAAAATCTTCTCCCAAATTGATCTCTCCCCACTATGAGAATCAAACTGTACCGCCCTACAGGCTCTTTTTCTCCCTCACAAAGATCGCCGGCGTCTCCGCGATGGCTTACCGGCGACTTCAAGTTTTCGGAGAGTGAAAATGGACGATCTCATATACTATGTAAATTTTATTATGTATGTAAATTTTTTGCGAATTTTACTAAGCAAAGAACACTCACAGACTCACAAAAAAAAAAAGGTGAGTATTACGGTATTTCTAAATTTAGGATAAGGCGTGAATTAGGATAGGTATTTTTTAGAATAATGCTAGTTGCACTTATCTCACGCACTTATCCCACGTACTTGTTAATATAAACCATTGATATTTAAGGTTTATCCTCTAAAAAATAAAATTTTATTAAAAAAAATATTTTTTTATATTTTTAAGGGCTTAGATTAATATGTACATCTGATAATTACGTCCGCCATTACTTTTTTATTTATTTATCCGAAACCAACTTTAAGACCTTCATTTGTGCATCAAAATTAGTTGGGTAATGGAGTTTGGGGAGTCGAGCACTGTGCAGTCATCCATAACAGTGATTTGAGGGTTTAAGCATGCTTCATGCAATAATTTAAAACAGAATTTTTCAAAAAAAATTGGAACCCATTTCTCCCCTTCAGCTGTAAAAAGAAACCAATTCTTCACCGGTAAATCTCTATGTACTTGCTCATAATCATGATTTAAATGGATCGGTTGTTTACGAATCGATGGAAAATTTAGGTTATGACAAAAAATTCAGTTCACTAATTGTGAAACGTTTAATTATTCGAATGCATCAACAGAACCATTTTCTTATTTCAGTTACCAATTTTCTGGCCACCACATTAGTCTCCATGAATTGATGGTGAAGCTTCACCAAGGGCAAGACTTGTGACACACTTCGGCACGCATTGACCCACCTTGCAAGGTTCCAGTGTCCTTGTTGATTTCCCAGGATTGATTGGATTACAATATGGGAGTCTCCCTCAATGATAATATGATAATTGTGACAACATTGTTTAATTATATTAAGAGTGAGATGCAGTGCAATGTATTTGGCTTCATTGTTTGTTTTCTTATGTAATGGCCAAACATGCTGGAAGTAAAGGGGATCCTTGAGTCCTTAATTACCATTCCCACCCCTGCCTGTTTTCCATTTGACATCGATGACGTCAAAATTTATCTTAAGGATCCCCCCTAGTGGGGGAGCCCATTTTACCTCTAATTTCTCCTCATTTCATTTTACCTATTCTGGGATCTCCTTGTATTGTATAATCTGTTTCATTAATCCTATTATTTTGTTTGCACATTGTTGGGGAGTGAATCCTTGTTTTCAAACTTCTTTTTATTTCTAGAGCCCATATCTCCCAAAGTGTTGCCGCCACGTAGGCGTGGGCTTTAGGTAACTTCTTTGTGTTGTGGGAGGTAAAAGCTTTTACGAAAAGGATCTAATTGTGGATTCAGTTAGTACACTCATAGAATTTTCTTTTACTAGATCCCAGGCTTCCCTCGCAAAATTACAGGACATTAGAAGATGAACATGGGTTTTAGCTCATTCATACACATCTCACAATTAGGATTTACCTAAAGGCCCCTCCTAAGTAGATGGTATGTCGTAGGAATGTGATCTTTAATGAGAAGCCATAGGAAGGTTTTTTGTTTGGGTAATACTTTTAACTTCAAATATGGGGCCAAAGGAAATCCTTTAGGAAGCTATCGAGAGTTTATTTTTTCTACCATAAGATTCTCATGTGAGATATGATAGGTTGTCCTCATTCAGAATGCACCATTTGTGGAGGGAGATCAGACTAAGGAATCCTGTTTTCTAGCCTCAATTGGGGTGTCAAGTATATAGTCTGCACCGTTAGGGGGCCATAGCTCCCTAATGCGTATTTCATTCCATTGGCTTCCTCCAAGAATTATGAAGTCAACCTTTGTCCTAGGGTTATGGGGGCCACTATTATTTTTCTATCTTTATCAATGGTTTATCAATGTCACATACCCAGTTGTCATACCAAAGAGACATTTTATTTCTCGGTGCTAGCTGGTATTTTGTATTTTCCTTGAGAGTATCTATGTACTTGCAGATTTGCTTCCAAGCTAGGGAGAAACCCTATTTATATTTTTACATGCCATGTGAGGTGTTTCTCCGTATTTTAGTTTCATTAATGTAGCCCATAGAGAATCAGAGTGAGTAAATGCGACAAAGCAATATTATTCTAAAGGCCGATCCTAAACTTTGTAGGTTTCTGATTCCTAGTCCACCTTCTCTATTTGATTCACAGATATTTTTCCAATTTACAAGGTGTACTTTTTTATTTCTTTGTAAGACCATAGGAAGTCCCTAAACATCAATTCCATTTTCTATGTCACTTTTATAGGCAGGTGGAAACAAGTTAGCATGTGTAGGGGAATGCTAGATAGGAAAGTTTTGATTAGGGTCGCTTGTTCAGCTAAGGAGAGGGAGAGCGATTTTTTCGTACATCCGTTAAGCCTTTTTTGTATCTTTTTATTAAAGGGTCATAGGTTTCTATGGAGAGTCTTAATTGACGGATTACAAGTCTGAGGTAGGAGCCTAGTGAGGTGGTGTGATTAAAAAGCATTTTGATACGGGACGTGACATGCCTATGCACGCATGCGCAACGTCTTTGGAGTACGGACTTATGCAAGACGGCACATCAAGGGCGGACTCACACATTCATGCGCATGGACAACCAACCGACCAACATGCGCATGCGGGGCTGCATGTGCAAGCACATCCAACAGATCAAGATGCGCGCTTGGGGTTACATACGCGCGCCTAAGAGCAGGGTTGTGATTTGGTAACCCCACTCATGCAACAACAAAGGGAGAAGCCACGCGCGGCTCAAGCACCTAGAGGCATCAAGATGCAAGCCAGACCACATAGTGCAACTTTGAGGAGGAGGAGCATACCTACAGTGGGTCCAGAAGCATATGATGACATGGGGGATGACATGGCAGTTGCATGACATGGTGGATGACATGGTAGTTGCATGACATGGCACATGAGGTGGCACTTGATTAGGTTTGTGGCATGGAATGCATGAGTTGACAAAGTACATGGAGCATGTGCTTAATAGCTGGCACGAGTTAGTTGATGTTTGAATTGAAATAAGCTCATTCAAACTTTGAATGAGTTAGCTAGAGAGTAGGAGATTTTGGTTAGATCTCCCCACATATGGGCATGTGTACACTATAAATAGCTGTGTAGAAGAGCTTGTAATCACTTCATCTTTTCAATAAAAGATTTTTCCTCCTAATCCCGAATTTGCTCTTGCCTTGGAGACTTGAAGTTGTCCTAGCACTTATAACAAAGTGACTCTGCGCTAATCTTGTTGGGGAAGGACTTGGAGGCTAGGCCGCACGCTGCAAAAGACTAAGTTCAGGCCTTGGTCAATCCAATGGCGTGACAATTAGCATCAGAACAAAAGATCAATCCAATGGCAAATTTCGAGACTGAAATTGCTCCTACAAAAGGTAAGGAAAAAATGTCTAAAATTGAAGTTCGTTTTTCTTCTCTTGAAGACTGAATGGATAAGGTGGAAGCGAGTTGTTTGGAATTAGAAGAACACGTTCGTGAGAACCTTAATTTTGGAGATGGGAGTCCAAAAGCGGTTCAAGCATTGGAGGAAAATGTCCATAGTGCCATGACGGTGTTCTGGGCAGACCTAGATGAGGTGGGGAACGAGATGGACGAATTACGGACGAGACTTGCATTGCTGGAACATACTGAAGCAAATGGAGGGCCAAACACCAATTGAGCAGCAACCAAGATCAAGGTACCTAAACCTAAGCCTTTCAATGGGGTAAGAGACCCCAAAACCATTGACAACTTCTTATGCCAAGTAAAACAGTACTTCCATTCAACCAAACTCATGGATGAGTTTTCTATAAGTTACATTACACAGGCTAATGGGCCTATAGTCCCCAAAACGTTTTGGCTGCTCATTATTTGGGATGAAAACTAAAAATGATTTATTTAGCTATCTTTCCATTTTTCTTGAGCTAAAAATGGCTTGTATATTCTTTAGTAAATCTTATTTTATGAGGGCCCAATGGTGTTTTAAAAGATGTGCTGAAATCCATCGGGGTCAGGGGCCTTGTTGGATTCCATGGAGAAGAGGGTTGTTCTAACTTCTCGCATACTGATTGGAGAGGATAGAGCTGTCCTATCTTTCTCTATTTATTTTTTGTTGGTTTGAATGGTGGGGGGCCTTTGTTTGCTAGTTGTGAGTAAATATTTGTGAAGAAGAGTTCAGCCTCTCTTCTAATTTCCTCATCAGTATCAAGTAGAGAACCAACTTGTGATTCTACCTGTTGGATTTTGTTAGTTTGGGCTCTAGCCTTGACAAAGTAATGGAAGAAATATGTGTTTTCATCTCCATCCTTGAAGATGTTTTGTCTGACTTGTTAGAAGGTGTGAAGGTGTTTGATTCAAGAGAGCTTCATAATTTCTTGTTGTAAGTCTTGCTGTTGTTGTAACCAAGGTTTGCAATATCGGAGATATGCAAAGTATCGAACATTAAGGAAACGAGATACATTTCGTGGATACAAACAGATACATTAAGATATCTTTGTAATGTGTATGGATACTTTAAGAAACTAATTAAATATATAGAAAAATTCAAAAAATTATTAATAGTATTAATATGAAAAACATAATATTCTTATTTTTACAAATATTTGAAAAAATAATCAACATAACTATCTAAAATGCCATTATCTCTCTTGTACACTTTCATTAATTTTTTTTGTAAGTATTTTTTTTGTTATTCAATAATTCATCTCAATATAATCCAAATGCATTCAACCACACATATCAATAAATTATATTGCATTAATTAAATATTAGGACAAATTATAAAAATTATGAAAATAATCATATAATATTGAATATTTTAAGCTGCATATGGTTCAAATTTCATCCAAAATGGACTTTATTAAGGCATTGAACCGAACTTTTATCTAAAACCCCTTTTTTGTTGAACCGAAGATGAACCGGACCCAACCAGCCAGTTGACGGGGAGGTCATCCCTAACCTCCCACCGTCGGCTGCAAAGAAACCTTCCCCTTCTTTCTACATAACCTAGTGTCTAAAATGTCTCTGTTTCTTTGGTTCTGTCAAGTGGGTTGAGAAAATCAAGGGGAAGTGATCTGATCTTATTTTTGGGAAGGTAAAGTCGAATTTGGCCAGGTTCTAAGCTATGCTCCATTTACTAATGCCCTATCTAGCCTATCTATAACCAACTTAGCACTTGTTCTACCGTTTAACCAGGTGAATTTTGTACTAGTATAGCTTATGCTATTCCAGCCTCTGGTTGAGATGAAGTTCAAGAAATGTCGGTTTTCCTTATAAGTATGGTTATGTGCTGAGTATTTTTCCTCGTATGATAGTGTGGCATTGAAGTCGCCCACTATCACTACAGGCTCAGTTTGACAAGACCATGAATTGTTTAGTTCTTCTAGGGCCCTACACCATCTATGTGGTCGTGGTGGTAGGTAAGTGAAAGTTATGTTCATTTGCTCTCCTGATGTAGGAGTTATCTTACATTGTATAAGATGTGAGGACGCTTGTACAATATCTATATTAATGTTTGTTTTCCAAAATAGCCATTGTCCTCCACTCAATCCTTGAGAAAGGACTATGTTGGAGGACTGATACATATTTTCTAGCCACTTTGGGGGAATGTGTTTGCAGAATTGTAGACAAAGTGTATTTTTCTGAGGAGTTGTGTAATCCTCGGATGTTCCACACTAGAATTATTGACATAAAAACCATAAGAGAGGTGTCGTGTGTCTCCTTCACTGTTCTAGCTACTTTGTGTGGATTCCTTGATGTTGTTTTATCCCCACACTTTTGGTGATATGCTTGGTGGCTAGCCTTTTCTTCCTTGATCTTTTCTGTTGAAACTGAATCCGTCGAGCTCTCAATCTGTTCTTTTGGGGTTCCACCTTTGTTTTTAATGACTAGCAGGTAAAGACTTCAGCTTCACTATCGGGAGAGTGTGTTCCATCAAAGGAGGTGTACAAGTGTTAACTGACTGAAAGAGTGGCATATCTGGTGATGTTGTGGGTGATGTTGTGGGTGATGTTGTGGTTAGTGATTTGGATCAAGAGACAAGTGTATTTGGGGGGACTTTTGCCTGCACGAGGTCAAGTGGTAGGGTTCTAACATCATCTTCAGAGGTTGGGTCCTTTGAGTTTTTCCTAGTTTGGAACTGTGGTTTTTTCTATTTGCGTGTTCTCAGGGGCTGAGTTAGCAAAAGTTCTTGTCAACTTAGAGGCACAACGTCCTTGAACCAGTGTCCAGTCTCGACTCTGACCAGCTCCAGCCTGATCGAGTGGGGAATTTTTGCTCCACCGATTCAGCATTTTCGATTTGGGCTCTTCTTCTGCATTTTGACATTTTGACCCCATCTCTTACAAATCGTGCAGATCTTTGGTTTACCCTCTACTACGTAGGGAAGGTAATCTTGCTCATAGTATTTCTATGGTGGTACCCTTCTTTTCTTCGTCTTCCAGGTTTACAAGCATTTTAGCTCATGCGTACGTCTGACTGCATGGATTAAAAGCAATGTCCTCATCCATGCATATGTAGCTTCCGACGTAGACCCTCGCCATGAAAGAGGTTGAACGGGAGTCTCAACAGTCTTACCCATAGTGGGGCTTCTAAGAAAAGGTAAATGCCATGTGGAAGACGTTTGGCCATTGTAGATACGATTCTCGGATCCTGATCGATGCATGCAGATGTAGCTCTTCCCTGTCTTCACTTGATGATAGGACAAAACAATGGTAGCCTTTGTTAAGCGCATAAATGACAACTATTGGTTTAGTAGTCCTGGTTTTCTTAGCAAGTTTTGTAATAAACTTGCTATGGCTGACAGCGACGCCAGAATTCTACCTACGAATATCCCCATTTGCGTATTTTGGACTTGGGCTATACCCTTCTCCATGCATTCTTTTGAGATAGCAACTCTGTTGAAATTGTTTGTAATGCACTTGAGCTAGCTATCCGCCATGCTTGTATCAGCTAGGGCAATCTACTTCATGCATGGGGATTCCTGCGACATATTGAGTGTTTTCATTGGCAAGGGAGGGGCGGTTGTTTTCACGGGGGTTATCTCCTTCTCTAAACTTTGTCATTCAAATATTATCATAGAAACAGTTTGTGATGGATGTTCCATGAAGGTCATTGGGTGAGAAGGTCGGTGGAAGGAAAGAGGGTTTTGGCGAGGTTAGGTTGTCTAGTCAAGAAGATGGTTGGGAGAGAGCAAGTGGGTGTTTTACAGAGATACATGAGGTAAAAAGTTTTTTAGCTTATGTGGTTTTGTGAACCACCATACGGACAAGATGGCATGTGTTGTAATAAAACAAGCTCATAAAGAGCGCCCATATGCCTAGGTAATCTTCCACAGACCCTCTTCGTCACTCAAGGAGCAAACCGCAATTAATTTCTGTAGCTCCTTTCATGTAGGGCTGTGCTTTGATAAGATTGTGTAGGATATGTATCTTTGTTTACATATGTGACATGCTACATATGCTACTCTATTTTGTTTTTTTAAAACTTTTGTTTCTTTGTTTCTATAACCTTGAAATATATTTTAATGAAAATGATATCAGTACTTTCATATTTTACTTTGAGGTTTTACATTGATGACATGGCAACTAATTGCGGTCAAGAAAGAGAAAATTTAGGGCTTAGGGTTTACCCATAGTATAGGAAGATAATATTTAAAATAAAAAATCTTGGCTAGTTTTTATCTCCAAGTTTATCTCTTACCTGAACTGCCGCGTAAATGCTACGTGAGGATGTAAACCCTTGCAATAATAGTATGAAGTACTTTTGCGTCACAACTCATATTTTAAATAGGAGACTCCAGATAATTAATCCCACAAGAACAATTTAAGGCAATAGATATATTGTGGGATCATACCTGACATCCTTTCAGCTTCTCTTTTCGTGATATAAAGAGCCTCCTTTCTCCTCCGTTGAGCTTCGCCGCCGTTGGGCTTTACTGTGGTATTCCTTGACAAATGGTTTCCTTAACATCCATTCAAGTGGCCGATTTTTTATTTTACAGGACGATGCTTGGGTTCCAGGGGGGATCTTTTATTGTGAGGGAGTTCCTTTGGGGATTTCCTAAGGATTTTAGCAGAATAGGAAAAACGTATAGGTGTGTTTGGATGGTTCGGTGTGTAATGGGTTTGGGGAGGGGGAGAGGTGTCGAGGGTTTCAGATACGAAGCCGGACTCTGCTTTTTTGTTTTTGATCAGTGGGGTTTGGGTTTGCTTTGTCTACACTGATGTATAGCATTGGCCTTTGTGTTTCGTTTCATGAGATTCCAACTAGGTTGGGTGATGCAGGTCGTTTTTCGTGGGTGTATTTTGGGTAACATAGCAATGTGGGATCTGTGTTCTATTTCTATGGTAACTTTAGTTTTTTCAAAAACCTCTTCTTTCTTAGTTGTCTGGTGTGTAGGAATCTGTGGTGTGTGAGATTTTTCTAGGATACGGTACCTGGATTCAGTGTGTTGGTGGTAGAGCTTCGTTCCATTGCTTTACATAAAGAATCAATCTCCCTGGCCAAAGCTCAATGTAAACAGTATTGAAAGGATATTATTTTCTACAACATCCTTTGAGTTTTTGTTATATTGATATATGATAAGATTGCTAGGCTATAAGTATGAATATAATGTTACATTATTTATTTATTTTAAGAATTATAAAATCACAAGTTTAAAAGTATTCATATATTTAGAAGACCAATATCATTTTAATATAGAACAAAATAATTAAAAATGATGTAATTCTTAGAAGAAATACTTGACCCATATTATATCGAGATCAAGAATCTACTTAGAGATTTAATTGCTCTTGTATATATCGGGATACATAAAGATAGTATATTATTATTATATAATATAAAAAATACATTTTTATTTAAATATTCAAAAATCATAATACACACTTATATAATAAATGGTTATCATAAAAGAGTATTAAAGAAGCAAGATGATTATTTGCAAATTTTGAAACGTAACTCATATTTAAGATAATTGTTTATTATAATTTTGAAAGTATCTCATATTTATTTTACTTTTTCTTTTGAAGAAAAAAGACTTGTTTTTTCAACCCAATAACCCAATGCCACCTCCCCCATGAAGGAGACAGGAACTGTGAAACCAAGACCTTCTGTTATAACTTATAGCTCCTCTATATGAGCTCAAGTTCTCATATTTAAAATACTTTTTACACTTTGATATTAACATTGTCCTCCTTGCTTATGTTAATACCGGCTTCAAGTGATACATGATGAAGAAGAAGGTTGCATCCATTGAAGGGAAAATGAGGCAATCGATTATTGACAAATTCAACTCGTAGTAAAGGTCTTAGAGTCTAACAATTGAATCATTAGCTACCCAAACAACTATTTTCGTTGATGTCTTCCATTTTAATAACAACCATATATTTTTGTTTGTTAACTTCAATCTAGTATTACACTAAAAGCATATAATAATAAGCACAAAAAAGTTTCTAATATATGACCGATTGTGGCTACTGTTAACACTCCTAGTACTGGTGCCTACTTCATTATCAACTTTCTAAAATTTTCCAAGATGGAACTTTTAGCGAGAAACCAATAAAATGGAGATCAATGATATATAATTCAGGACAAATTGGACTAAGACAAGCAATTTGATTAAAAGAGATTTTTTCTTAGCCTGTCAAAGTTAAAACTGCAAACTCATCCCTTTGGAGAAGGGACAAGCCAACTCGAAGACTTGGAATCTCAACCATCTGCAATTTAAATCAAATGTGGAAAATCATAGGTACAACCAAGGGACATGTTTTCTTATGGTATGTAGAAAATCATATGTGGTAATCCAATTATTAAGTTGGTTGGTATGATGCATCATAACATGTAGCTGCCCCAGAGGCACCCTAAGTTCACGAGATGAACTGATAGAGGTTTTCTTAGAAGAAAATGTGATGTGGTAGTATTAGTTGTAATATTTAAGAGTGCTTTGGCTCAAGTACACCGTACGATCCAATAACAGAGGGCTAGTACTGTCATTGAAATAAAAGAGGATGGAGGTGATGAAACCCTAGTGAGCACGACATCTTATTCTTGCATCCTTGCTGTCTTATTTCTTCTCTTCATACTATGCTCTTTTCATGGTGTGTCTGAGTCCTTTCTCCTTTTTAATGAATAAATGCTAATTTATGAGGTTTCTCTGGCAAAATGCGGGTATTGGTGAAGATGAAGAAGAATGAAACATCGTGTAATAAATTATTTTAAGTAATTGTTGACTCTGAAAAAAGTCCTTGATGATAAGGAATACATTCTTAAAAATGTAAGTGTAGCGTTGAGAAAGCTGTAGTTGTGACCAACTAAAATCTACATGGCGGTATGAGGTCTAGTGATCACAGAAATTCCACCCCATTTTGCATTTTCTTGCTTTACATTTGTTCCCTCTACGCAACTCCGTCCCACAATTCTTAGAATCTGACCTAGCCAATTGAATTGGAATCTATACAATTAGAAAAATAACCACTATTATTTTCTCGATGAGAGGTGACATAAGTACCCCAAAATATTACTTCAAACAGTTTACATCCTAAGGTGGCATCCACCTTACGGTCCAAGTAAGAGAGAATCTCAGAGATAAAATCGAAAAGATTTTATTTTTTTTAATAATATATTATCTTCCTAATCTATGGGTGAACCCTAAACCCTAAATTTTATCTTACCGTGTCATAATAAAATACTATATCATTTTTCTTTTTTGAAACCTTTTTGCATACCCATTCGTTTCAACCTCTACAATTAGTTTTTCTTCTTTTCTTACTTCTTTGTTTCTGTTTTCTTAATATCAAGATCCAATTCTTAGAATTGTTGAGTGCCTTCCGAGATGCTAATTTTGCGCTACCCAACTCTTAGTCAAGTTATCCATGCATTGACTTATATTTAGCATAATGTCATTACCTTCATATAGCAGAATAAGAAAATTAATTCATAATGGCACTTATCATGAATACATATGTAAAAGTTAAATATTAAATCACCAATTGAACTTTAGTCAATGTTCTAGGTTACAAAACTAGGTACACAACTTGAGAGGTAATTCCCTACCCTTTTTTCATTCTCAACAATGGTTACCAAATACAAATATAATCCCAAAGCAGTTACAAACACCCACAATTAATCGTTAACATGTGAGAGATCATAAAGTTCACAGAACCACATTGCTTGATATTCGGGGCAGACGTACTAAAATCTCGGAGAACACAAGAAAATTAAAATGGTGGAACAACAGTAAACCACCACAATGCAATTTCAACAAAACTAAGTTCCCAAACCCAAATTGGGGTGGGAAACACCAGCAAAAGAAATAACTCCGCAGTATATCCACATTCAACAAAATAGCACGGAAAAAGCAAGGGGACAAAAAATGAATCTACACGGACTCTCGTAATGAATGGTGGCAATCCAATTCAGGATGCCGGGGAACAATCATTTGCTCATCTCTATATCACAGGGAATGAATGGCAAGTAACCGACCCAGTAACTCCCGATTTACAGAATCAAACCTACTCCGTGGCTACTGTCTTCCCATCTCTAGTACATTCACCAAAAAAAATCATACCTTGTGTTAAAACCTCCTGACTTTAAGTGGCTTCAATGGTCATAACAACCTTCAAACATCTCCTGGTGCCCTGTAAATTCAGAGATTGTTTGTCCTCTTTTTATTACCAAAAGGAATCCCCCCATCCCACAATCAACGACGTTTGCAGTTGGATAGGGATCATCTCTCGGTATAGGGAATGGGTGTCCACCGGCCTAATATCTTCCACTTGACCTTTTTGTTCTTCCCTAAACCGTGGTCGACCATCGACTGGCCTAGTCTGATTGTAGAAGTTGTATTGGCGAGGACAGAAATTGTAGCCTATAGGCCGCCATCTAGAAGAAGCAGTCTCATTTACTACACAAAAGACATGGGAAACAGCACAGATCAGGATGCAGCAGATCTGGAGTTCTTGCCATCCAGCCGCACGTAGCAATCATCCATGAAGTCATCCTCAGTCAAAAATTCTAACCAATAGCCCTTGTATTCTTTTATGCCAAGGTCTAGCCATGGCTTCATGTTGCCGTTGTAATGCAACACCATTGCTTGCTTTATGAATTCTTTATCGACCCTATAATTGTAGCCCAGGCCAGACAGTGCCCATGAATTGTCTAAAGCATAAATCTGATTCTGAAATGCAAGCAAGCTTGCAGGCAATGTACCAACACTCTTCAACTCCCCATTCTGTTGCTGCTGCTGTCAAATTACAAAAACGTGTACAGACATGTTAGAAAGAAGCCGAAAAGGAAATCTGATCACAGTTCAAAACATTGCAAGCTACTCCTTTCTGCTATTTTTTTTCCAAAACACATGGCATGATACAATTAAATATGTTTTCTTTTTAAAAAATATTGGTACAAGAAGCCCTACTATCTAAAATAAGGAAAAATTCCACTTGGAATGCATTTGCAACAGCAGATAGATTTTTCGTTTTGTATGTTCTGAACTGTACAGGAGGGGGAATGGGTCAGGTCAGAATCAGGTTTCCAGAAACCAAACAATGTCCCAACCTAAAACCCTGAAACCCATCCCTATATTCCACCAGTAGAATGCTAACAAGAAAATAAACTAATAAATAGACTACTAAGATTAATTTAAAAAATTCTAGATTTTAGTTTTTACATTTATAAAATAGTCATAAAATAACATCGAAAAAAATAAAACCTATAGCAACGTCAACATACAATGACCTAATATCTTACAAAACCGTATATTATTAAACCATCTCAAAATGGAGAAAGATTTGCACTTGCCCTGAAGCTAACAAAACTTATTGGAAATCCCATACAAATATCTTGTACTAATATGTTTTCCTTAATTTCCTCATAGTAAAACCAATAAATGAATTTTCCCTGAACATAATATGTAATATGGGGATCCCGTACAAAGATCCATTACCGAAATCTCTTCCTAATGAATAAAATAGACATGTATAGAGGCGTCCTATAAGTGGGTAAAGTGCCACTTACTATTAAGTTTAATATAAGCTTTATTCCCCTCAGAAATTAAGGATTGATATTGATTCATGGATTGCATTCAAGAAAATTGCCCACCATAAAAAAGAAAACAAAAAAGTGACAATCTACAGACAATAATAATAAAAGGATGTTTACCCTTAGGTGCCTCCAGTATGTTTCAGTGAGATTACTCTGTCTCCACCTTTTGAGATCAATCACATTCAAACCAGACATCCATGCACATGAGTTGCTGTCAAGAATTTTCTGACCCAGATAGCTTCTAAGCTGACCAAGCCTCACCCCACAGTACTCTACAGCCCCATTCACCTTTCCATCCATATTAAGGCTCCACAAAGCTGACAAATCTCGCTTAACAACAACATCATCACCCAAAACTACCACCCTTTCCAAATTCGGAAATAATTCTGGAAGAAGAAATTGTGTTGATCCAAATACAGATATATATTCCGTTCTTGTCTGAATGGCAGATGGGTTGTCCGCACTTCGGATGGAAACACGGAACTCATCATGTACCAATAGATGAGATACAGAACCCTCCATATGCTTGAGGTTCAGGTCATCAATATTCAGAACAGAAGTGGTGGCATTTTTGTATTTATGTCTAGAAAACCAATGCTTCATTGCAAAATAGTTTTGCCCATCAGTTACCACATGAAATACCTGGTTGGCAGTCTCCTGTGAAATAGAAATGCTCATAATTAAAACTAAAAGTGGCTAAATTCTTGTAGGTAGTTTTCATAGTCTACAGTAAATCAATAGGCCAATGTTCGGCCATCTCACAAGCAAGGCCAACGCATAACAGGAATTAACAAAGAAAACATTCACCATTCATTTTTTAAACCCAATATATAGTAGTATATGCCCACCTCTCAGGCAAATAGTCAGAGTTGTTGTATGTGGAACAATAACCTTTGTCGGTCTGGCATCAACAGGTCAAATATTTACTAGTTAGGAAGTTACTCTTGACTGCAATTAACCAATTTGAGAGGCACTTGAGCCCTGGTTGTGATCTGTCTTTTTTTTTCTCTATGGCCCTTCTGTGTAAATTCTTTAAAATATAAGCCAGTTCAAATATAAAATAAAAGGATGGGAATATTGGAGACTAACAAAATATCCACCAGTCTATAGTTGCAACTATCCAGTGCTTTCTAGTTGGGAAGAGGGCTCCTAACTTCAAGTTTCCATTCTCAGAGGAACCAACCCAAATTTAACAAAATAAATCTGAATTAAAAACATTAAGAAACACATAGAATGTATTTGGCATACCTTTGAGTGCATAACAGTTGAGTTAACAACAACAGAAGCTGCAAGAATACGATTGGAGAAGATGACATAATGCTGATCAGTATTGTCTTCATATATAACAACCTCCTCAGGAGTTGAGTGAGATCTGAAATATTCTACTGTTAATCTCATTGATAAACAGTGGAGACTCTTTGGCACAGTATGAACACCAAGTTTGTATAGGAAAGCACTCTGTTTCATGTGAAAATGTGCTTCATCATCAGTTAGGTCAAGTAGCTGCCTAAATTTTTTATCCACGTTTACAGAGCACGTGACATGTGCTTGCGCATTGGAAATTACTGCAGCCATCTTCTGCATTTTTTCTTCAACACTGGACAAGAAAAACAAATTAGCCTTTCAAACTTTTCAACAGGCGCTTGTTAAATAGTGTGCAATGTTAAGAAAACATGAGTTTTAAACAGAGAACCTTTCCCGAGGTCATGCTCACTTACTGAAGTGGAAGATCAGAATCTGTTGCTGTTTCACTGAGCATGCGCTCATACTCTTGAATATTTATCTTCATTTCACGTGACAGCTGGTCCTGTGCTGGAAGTTTTGCAACAGTAGGATAGTAAGCTCTGGCTACAAAAAGTTGGTCCTTTAACTGCTTCACTTTAGAATCCTGCATTTTTTCTTTATGCTCATCACGCCAAAGGCAGTAGCTACCAAATTCAAGTTGGCACGCAGCTTCAGTTTCATCAACAAAAGCAGCTGAGACATCTTGGATACCTACTGCTGCACTTTCTTCACTCCGCTCCTGTGCATAAAATGTAAACCTTGTAAATTCACTCATCGAAAGTCCTATAATTCATGGACTGTATAAAACATTTACACAGTCCTCCACAACCAGAGATTCTACATGCAGCAACAAGAAATCTAAGGATAAGATAAATCTGATAATAAAGTCAACTGGAGGCTTTTGCCTCCCTTGTTTAACAGATACAGGATAGAAGAAAGTATAGATACACAGCTAAACAACCTGTTCAATGCTCGGGGCTTTCATATAATCATTAAAATGTTTTAAAAGGTGAACTTACATGAGATTGTGAAAAAGATTTTTGAGTAACAGCTGCAGGTGAAACAGGCGGACCTACACAAAGCCAGGTCCACAATAAAATCTCAGCCATTATACTTATCAAAACGTAAAAACATCAAAGTGGCCTGGAAGCAGGTCATACTTTGTGACACAACTGCAGAGCCTTTCAGCTCAGTAGGTGTGCCAACTGTACTTTGAGAAGCTCTACTGGTCGCGTCCTTTGTAATTCTTTCAATATCTTCCTGAGGCATGTATGACAAAAAAGTTAATTCAAAACCCAAACTAAAGAGATAACCAAAATGCACCAAATCTGTCAAAAAAACAATTAGCAAATGAAAAGTCAGTATAAGAATGTAAAAGAATTTGGAAGAGTTTCAACCACAAGAAAAATGCAGACAAGTAAATAAACTATGGAAAAAGAGTAATGCTAGCTGCACCTAGGCTGCAGTACCTATCCGTCGTACCAGCCAATAAAAAAACTTTAAAAAATAAAAAAAATATTTTTTTTATAAAATCCTAAATTCTAAAGGATAAACCCTAGGCAGCTGTGTTTCTGATTGGCTGGTACGTCAGATAGGTACTGCGCATAAGTGCAGCTAGCATTATTCATGGAAAAAAGAACAAAACAATGATATACATAATCTGAGAAAACATCATACGTTAGATAAATAAGAAAAATTGTCATTTTAGTGACAAGAGTCATAAACAGAACAAGATGATAAAAACCTTGCTAATTCACTAAGCACAATCAAGCAACTATAATAATATTGTTCCTGATGAACACATGTATAAGTCCCTTATAACTGTTGAAACCCTTCAGAAATGATGCAAAGCCATTCCTGATTCTACAGGGGAATCAACTTGCACGCTCTGACACTTGTGTCTATATAATCTACCAAGGCTAAGCCACAGACACTCCTTTGTTACTTAAGATGTTTTGGGATTATTTTCCAATCAGCTGGTCATTGTAAGGATCTTATGCTTGGTGCCCAATCAATTTTTCATCACACCAACTGCTCTCCCCCTTCCCCCTATGTTTAATTCCTTGATCAGTGGCTACAACATCCCTTATAGAACCAGTAGTGCGGCAGTCTTGGAAAAAGTGGTGTCTCAAAAACATAGGCCTACTGGTTCGCCATTAGGTGCATTGCACGGTGCATTCTTTATCCACATCATTTTTTATTTCCTTTAATTTCCTTTTGGCTGGCATAACATCTTCCTTTCGGCCCTCCTTTCTAATTTTTTTATTGATAAATCATTTCTCAAACACAAGAAGACAATAAAACACAAAAACAAGTGTCCAAATAAGAATCCTAATATGAATGTACAGAAAAGCTCTAGGAGGGAGAGGGAGAAGGGGGGGAGAGAGAGAGAGAGAGAGAGAGAGCACACATGACCTAACAATATCACTCAAAGATAACATGTAGATCAGACTAAATATAACTGGATTGGTAGATCGAACCACAACAAGGTTGAGAGTAAACCCTGACAAAATATAGTGGTGATGCTCACAGTATGGAACTACTGTGTAAATTCCAATAATTTATTCATTTTAAGCCCTTTTCTCTTAAGCACAGTCTCATGTATTCACCTCCTTAAATTTGATTTTTCTTCAATAGATATGATTCTTGTCTAAATTGAATTACACACATCGTATTCATAGCTTCGCCTAACGATTTCCTCTTTGGTTATGATTAAATTTAAATTAATTTGCATACACTAACAATTTCAGTTTATTAGCCGGAAGAAAGCATAAAAAAGATAGAACAAAAGATTTTAAAAGAATACCTTGGAGAGGCTAGGTTCTAATCTTCTCATTATATCATCCACACGTTTTGTTCGGTCCATGTCTTCACTCTGCAATGAACCACACCCACGCCAGTTGTAATTAAGTTGAACAATGGTAAGCACTCGGTTTGAAATGCATAAAGAAAAGCATACCTCAGACGGATTAGTAGTTCCAGTACGTTTATCCAGATCAACCTGTTTCAAAACATCACCCTCATTTTCACGCAGATGAAAAAGAAAACACAATAAGAAACTAAATAACACTAAGATATACTAATCACGGTAATACTATAGAAGATCCTCACCCGTGTTTCAGTTTCCAGCGAGTACCCTGCGGACGAAATGACATGCTAAAAGTGTTACTAAGAGAAAGTAACAAAAAAAAAAAAGAAAAGAAAAAAAGGAAGCGGCGGCGTTTTAAATTCCGCATATGTACCACGAAACAAGTGTACAAGCATTCAAAAAAAAAACACAAAAAAGAAACAAAAAAGGAAGTTTTCAACAGCCAATGCAATGCCATTACAAGAAAAATCCAAAATATGTAAAGGGAGATAAAAGAAGCACCTAAAACCAGAATCCACTCATTAAAAACAAGTGTATTCCAACGACAATCCCACGAAACAGCAAGAAGTAAAAAAATGAGAACCAAACTTACGAAACGACAATGCAGATTGACAGAAATAAATCCCGCGTTCACCTCAAAATCCGAGAAACAATCGGAACACAAGACAAACATGTGTAATTCCAAACCAGATCTACAGATCTTAGGGTTTTTCAAGCTTCATACCAGACTGATTAACTAAGAAGAAGAGCGGAACGAGCAGAGACAGCAGCACAAGACTAATAACTGGAAAACAGAAGCCTCTCCATCCTCTCTTATGAGGAACCGGAGCAGCACCCTTCATCTCCTCCTTTCGCTCCTTGTTCTCCGCCTTCCTCCTCTTCTCCCTCCACTTTCTCCTCTCCTTGTTCCACCACCTGGCGTCCTTCGATCTACGCCCCTCCTCTCCCCCGCGCCGCTTCTCTCGACCGATCTCTCATGGAAAATTGGGAATGCAAGCGACAGAGAGACAAAAATGATGCAGAGAGTGTCTCTGTGTGCGCCTGTGTTTGTGTGTGTGTTTGTGTGAGGGGAAGAGAGAGAGAGAGAGAAGGGGACCAGAGGAGAGAGGAAAGAAGGAGAGAAGTTTTGGCTTAAAAAAGATGGCAGCGACACCTTTTATCTCGCTTTTCTTTTGGTTCCTTAACTGTTTCTAACTCCTCTTCTGCTCCACCGAGTTACCGTTTTTACCCCCCCTCGCTCGCCTCAGCTGTTCCACGACTCGGACTCGGTTACGCCGATGCCGTTCGAACAATGAGAGACGTCGGACGATGACTCGATTAACGGTAATTTTGCGAGAGCAAAATTGTGTTTCGCGAAGATATTCCACTTTCTCATTTGTGGGCCCCAAAGTGGATCATTACAATTTGAGATCTTCTAGGGAGTGGACCCCATGAAGGGGTAAAAAGGGACTTTTAACAGCGCCACAGACCTCTCTGGACTTTGGAAGGGTAAAGAGAATGGACTCTTTTGGAACATTTTTTTAGTATTTTGAAATTTTCACATTAGATTTTAAAGCTTACAGTTTACCTCTTACCACGGCACACCATTTTTTTCAAAAATAATTTTTACAAAACTGTACATTACTTATATTATTATCACTTAATATATATAATTATGTTTATTTATTCCTCTGTATATTATATTTTTTTGTAAAGTTAAATATTTATTTATTTATTTTTAAAAATAATTAACTTCTCTTGCTTAAATTATGCTAAACCTTCTAAAACAAATATACAAGTAAATTTCACATTTTGTTTGCTCAAAATTCAAATTAACTTTATGTTGTAGTGGGTCACAACTAATATTTAGTTGAATTGGTTAACTAAAGGCCAGAAATTTTTTTTTTTTTTGTAGCAGTTTCAATGTTAAAATACTTAAGATAGTAAATACACTATATATGAAGTATATTGTTTGTGTGTATGTTCACAAAATAAGGGTTCATACTTCATAATAATATAAACATTAAAATTTAAAACCGAACGGCAGGAGATTTCGTCTCCAAGTAATTATTATTTTATAATTAGGCACTGAGAAGGCTACATCATGGCACGTGCACCGCAGCAGCTGCACAAACTTAATTCATTCATGCCGAAATTACCCCTCTATTTGGTTTTCACTTTTCTTTAAGCAAGTGGGTGTTTTTGGTATGAATGCATGAAATGAAAGCGAAAGTGGAATTCCCCATGCTTATGCTTATGAGGGGGAAGGCCAGCTCGAAATTTTGGTGGAAAAATTAATCTGAGGTGGTGGCGTGCGCATTGGTCTGTCGGCCGATCCCACTGTGGGGTTTCGGTGCGAGGGGCCCAGAGCTGTATATTATGATTTTTTTGCATTATAAAGTTATAACATATTTTCAAATTAGTGGAGACTTTACGTCCTTATATGGCATTATATAGCATCCAGTCTGAGTAGGTGACAAACTCGAAATAAAATTGTAAGATTTATTTTTTTAATAAAAGATTATCTACCTATTATATAGAAAAACCATAAATCTTAGATTTTCTCTTGCTGACACCACCGAACTATGCAGCCACGTCTTGATGTAAAACCGCAAAGTAAAATCTGGAAGTACAAATCATTTTTTTTCAAAATTCAAATAGATTTTATATCTTAAAAATAAATAATATCAAAAAAGTTATTGCGAAAAAGGGAATAAATATCTCCACAAGTATGATTTGAATCAATTGCTTAGAGCTTTGTTTCTCAGTCTCTTACTCCTTAGAGATTTTCTATATGATATGTGAATTAAAATTTCAGAGACATATTTATACGTGCATTTAATGAAACTTCAGAAATATAGTGGAAAAAGCTTTCTCACTTGAGAGTCCATATTTCATAAAACATCAAAACATCTAAATAAAAAACAATTTAGATGCACTAACTAGCTTATAATTTAACTAATGAACAAAAAGTTCAATCACTGTTTGGGAAAATCGAGTATTTTCTTTTTTCTAAAAGTTGTTGGTAATATTCCTACTTAGAAAAAATTAAACGGGCAAACTAGTCTGATAGCATGAGGGGGGTTCACTGTGGTGGGGTTTCTTGTTAGTTTTCCCCGGAGATTAATTGAGCACAAGCTGGACTGGACACTAGCTCGTTGATGAAAAAAAAAAAGTGCATGTAGGTTTACTTGTACTTTTCCAAATAGTGTGTTTTCACCCCCAAAAATTATGCACCACTATCAGAGATAGGAGTGCATCATGCAAGTATGATTCGACATACTACAGCATTTCTTTAAACGTAAAGTGATTTGTGTGAGTGAAAATATATTATATATGTTGAAAAGTATATGAAGGTATTGAACATGGAGTCACTTTTATATCACTCTTTAATATCCTTTAGTATTTTTCACTCTTCAAGGCTTAAGCTGAGAAACCCTCTCATCTATGTTTTTCTTCTTTAATGTCAACAATTCCCCTGCAAAAAAGCTAAAACCTAAATCAATCGGGTTATCTACACGTGGTTTTATGACTTGACCAAGTCGACTCAAATTCAAATATCACGGGTGGGGTTGGAGATCAACCTCATTCCATCTTTAATGGGATGAGTACTCTTTAACTCAAACCGGCAAGCCAGGGTAAAAAAAAAAACTTGATGTTAATCCCCATTATGCAACATTAAAGCAATGAGAATTCTCCCTCCATTTCTCACTTCTCCACTATGATCTTTTTCTCACACTTCCATGTCCTTTAGATTAAAGTTGTTGAAACTACTGCGTTCACAAACAAGGATTGCAACTTATAGATAAAAAATAAAAGTACACATTGTATGTATGGATTCTGCTAGAGCTATCGAATGTTATATTTTCATACACAAAAATAATAGACCACTCTTCAAACATAGGAAAACGCCAAGTTTCGTTCAACATATAAAACTAGAACCTTAAAACGTAAAGTGATTTTTGTGAAAATATGTTATGTTGGATAGTGTATCTGTTCAAGGTATTGACATTTACAATATACTTTTGAGTCACTTTTTAGAATCCTTAAATATTTTTCATTCTTGGAAATCACCTCGTTGTGTCTAAATTTCTTTAAATGTGGGAAATTATGTTGCAAAGATTGTAAAAACCTAAATTAGTGTGTCATTCATTTAAGAATTGTTTTAACACTCGTTTGAGCCTGACTTGGATGGATGGCTTTCAAAGAGCTCAAGATAGAGGACCACACATCTGTGGAGAAACGTTCGGCTACACGAAATGAAATCCAGGAGTTATGCGAAATATTTCAAATAATGGAAATGCAAGACAACATAGATCAAAGGCACAAGCTCAGTTACAATATCAAGAAATCTCCCCCACTTATATCTCACAAGAGGCCCGGAAAATCCAAAATCAAGGTAAACATTTTAAAGAGTTCTGAAAACCACATCTCATGGGTTGATAAACCCCACACAAGGGGGTTCTATTACAAAACCTTCTCAGGAAGAAAATCAATCCAACACAAGGTTTGAGAAAAACACTATGCTAAAAAAACGAAAGCACTACCACACGGAGGAAAGATGAAAGAAGGAAAATAAATGGGATAGCCAAGAAGTATGGACTAAAAGGTAAAGCTCCAAGAAAACAGGAAAAATACGTACCAACTGACATTACAAATCACCTTACACCAAACAACAACATTCGGGAAAGACCTTACAAACCACATAAGCCAAAAAAGAAGAGGGAAAATAAGGAAACAAAAGCACACCCGAAGAAAGCTCCATCATGGAAAAGAAAGACCCAAAAAATCATACATCTTCAGCACGGGAAACACTGAGACTGACATGAGAGGAGTGTATTGCAAACAAAACTTTCGTCTGCCCAAGGAACATCATGACAGTCCACAATCTTGGTGATCGAGAGGACAAGTCCACACCCCTTGAGACCCCAGACATCATTTCCGAGGCTCCCCATAGCTGAGAAAACTTAGAGGGAGCTCTTCCAAATCGACATGATCGATTCTCTCCCTCAACCTTAGTATGGCCCTTCAAGCTACCATTCATCTTTCCCCCCACAAACCTTTTCCCACAGAAAATAGCATCCTCTTTACTGCCACCATGGAAGACCAATTGAGAGAAAAATCCTTGCAACTTCTCTCGCAACAGACCTTCGAGCCCGAAGTCATACCTTTGAAAACTCCGACACCTCTGCTGGAACTAGCTACCCCCCAAACATTGCAGTCGAACATAGGTTCGAGCTTCATAGTCGACACAAGCATGGAGGAAGACACCTCGCCACCATCACAGAGGATCTAAACAGAGTGGCGATTTCGAGGGAATACACTGAGAAGGGCCTAGCCCATGTCCAAAATTCCCTTGTGGGAATGTTTGTCGTCCGAGTCCCTGCTCCATTATCTATCATCTTAACCTTCCAGCAAAACATACTCAGGATGTTTGGTCTTCCTAAACCGAAGGTAGCAGTGTATGTGTTAAATAGAGGTTATCACTCCATCATCCTGACCTCTGAAGCAGATGGCGAAGAACTTTTATTGCATGCACCGATCCGCTTAAAGGAATCCTATTTGCATCTCTTTAGATGGCCGAGGGACTTTCGCATTGACAACTATCACTTTACGAGCGCCCCTCTCTGGTTCGTCTACTGAGGTTGCCATTCAACCTATGCCATGATGCAGCCCTCCACATAGCAACTCACCGCCTCGCAGGTATTTATGCATGGACTCTGAAACCGCTATAAACCCCTGTAGCAGGACGTATGCGAGTGTAAAAGTCCTCGTGAACCTAGAGGAGGAGGAGGAGAAGAAGGGAACTACCATTGATCTCCTAGGATCAAGCTTCTATTTGTCGTATATAGTAGAAGGAAGGCCCAGAAATGCATCGTGTGCAGATAATGGGTCATTGTACAACAGTGTAGAGGACGTGCCCCAGCAAGAAATGAGGCGAAATCATCCCTATTCCCCCACAACATCAAGAAAATGAATACCCAGAGGCTGACTGGACCCGGGTATAGCCCCAAAGTGCGCCGAAAATGGTCAAAAATAAGACATTGTTTCAATACAGAAAAAGCCAGTGAGAGCCCGAACCCACAGGAAAAACACTTGTGATTGCTTACGAGCAAAGTGCTGACACGGAGGTTGTCCAGGGACAGAAGGTTACCATAAAGTCGAATAGAGCAGCACGGGAACAAATCACTAAAGGTACAGAAACACAAAGTCAGAACAAAACCCGCATAAAACTCCTAGAATGATGAAGGAGACGCCACAAATCCCAACCTCATCGCAAGGTAAGAATTTTGTGACCAACCATAAATTGTTATTATGTCTGTAATTTTAGTTTGGAACATCTGAGGAGCACACAACTCCTCGGCTAAGAATGCTCTTTATACTATATTGCAAACTCATTCACCGGAAATTATCTATCTATCAGAGACGAAGTCAGTTAACCCGGAATTGTCTCGATGTTTTAAGTGGTTAGAAAGCATTTTCACTTTTCCTTCGCGGTCCCATCTCAAGGACTTAGTGGAGGACAGTGGATTTTTTAGAAAGCAAATATAAAAATAGATATCCTCCAATCTTCCCCTCATCTCATACAGTGCAAAATAGACTCAAACATTGGTAAACATATGAATATTACATTTACTTATAATTGTCTAGAAGATGGACCAGGGCATTAATGAGCTCAACGGGTTAGGTCAAACGCAACTGGAACCAGTAATGATAATAGGGGATTTTAATGCCACATTAAACCCAAATGAAAAATTTTCTGCACATGGGAACACATTTAGAGAGAACAAACCATTTCAAGACTTTATATTAATGGAGGATTGAATGATCTCAGATATTCAGGACCAAAATTCACTTGGTCAAACTGTAGGGCAAAACAACAAGTTAGTCATGACATGGTTAGAATGTGCCCTAGTCAATGGAAATTGGATTAGTCCCCGGCCCAATTCGACCTTACGATGCTCCCTAGGATTAGATCAGACCACTCTCCCCTATTGTTCTCAACACAAATGACTACCCTTAGAAAAAGTAAACCTTTTAGATATCAAGCTATGTGGCGTGAGGGAGAAGGATATGAGGAATTAATTTCACACACTTGGAATAGTATTAAACATCCAAACCATTCCCCCTGTCTTACTTCCTACGAGATTCAAAAAAATTGTAGATGAATTGAATAAGTGGAATAGAGAAACATTTGAAAGTTTTCATAAAAATATTAGGAGTAAAGCAAAAAGCCTAAAAGAAACAAAGAAAAACATACAAAACAATCCACAAAATTAGAATCTTATACAAAAAGAGAACGAACTACAACATAGGTTAATGAAGCTCTCAAGAATAAAACATATACATACTTTTCAAGAGGCTAGACAAAATATATTCAAGGATGGAGATGAAAATACTCGCTTCTTCCATTCCTTTGTCAAAGCTAGGGCCCAATTAAACAAAATCCAAAAGATCGAAGATCAAAATGGAGCCTTCATCGACACTAATGAGGGATTCAGAAGAGAAGCACATGCTTTTTTCTCTATGCTATACTCGCTGCAAACAAGAAAGGCCCCCACCACTGGCCAAGTTATCTGAATCTGATAGATCTACACTCACCGCACAAATAACCATGAGAGAGATAAGGAAAGCACTTTTCTCTATGGATTCACTCTGGGCCCAGATGGACTACTGCCCATCTTTTTTAAGCACCATTGGCCTCTTATCAAAGATGACCTATTAAGCAACATACAAAGTATCTTCAATTCAGGTCAAATGTTAAAGGATCTAAACAAAACCTATATTGTCCTCATACCAAAAAAGGACCAGCCTAAGAGCTTTAGTGACAATAGGCCCATTAGCCTATGTAATGTGACATACAAAATCTTAACAAAAATAATGTGAGAATTGCAGAAAATATTTCCAAACTTGTTTTCCAAACATAGACCGCCTTTATTAAAGGAAGGCAGATCTCAGACCACATTATGCTAGCCCATGAGATCCTAAAACCTTATGACTAAAAAGGAAGAAATTTTCCTTCTTTGGCCTAAAATTGATCTTTGGAAAACTTTTGACACACTATCATGGGATTTTCTTAATCATACATTAGAAGCATATGAATTTCCTGCACAATGGAAAGATCTAATCTTTTCATGTATAAGTACTACCTCCTACCAAGTTTTGATAAATGGCACTCCCTCTGAAACCATTGCACCTAAATGTGAAATTAGACAAGGAGATCCCCTATCTTCTACCCTCTTCATTTTAGCCACCGAACTGCTTTTTGCAAAATTCACAGAAGTAGCCACCCAGGAAAAGCTTATGCCTTGGATGCCAATGGAACACATGTCATATATCAGCAATATGCACTATGCAGATGACACACTCTTGATTGGAAAGGCTGAGGCCCAAACCGCAGAGTCGATAAGTGATATACTAAGTGAATATGCTGATTATTTGGGTCTGAGCATTAACCCATCTAAATCGACAATCTTCTTCTCCGCCTCGGAGATGTAAGAAATATTCTTTGCTAGATGTCACAAAAAATAAAACATCACTATCAAACCCAAAACTTGATTCATTATTAACAACATTGATTATATTTTCATCATAAAAAACAATTGAATCAATTGATATAGTGGTGTTGACATGATTTCTATTATCATAATTGCCTTTGTTAGCCTTGTTTCACTTGTTATAATATTTTTTATATTGTTAAGATTGAGACCGGTTCCATCCCAATGCCTAGATAGACAGGAGACCTATTACCCACAATTAGATTTGGTCTCAGCCTACAAATAAATTGGATCTTAGCCCACAAACAAACGAGTTGAACCCAGTTCCATCCCAACATGTCTAGACACATAGGAAGCATATTGCCCAACTTTATATTCCGATATCATTTCTCAATCGTTATCAATGTGAGACGTTTTTCTCTTAACACTCCCTTTCACGTCTAGGCCAAGCTTACACATAACAAGCATGAGACGTGAACAAATTGGGCCTCATCTAATGAAGTCCACAAATAAATTGAATCTCTCATTCTGGAGCCCACAAACAAATTGAGTTCAGGCCACAAACAAACAAAGGGAAATATTTGGGTTCGGCCCACGCAAACAAAGTGGCTCTGATAGATAGGAGGCCTATTTCTCACAATCAGATTGGGTTTCAGCCCACAAACAAACTAGGTCTTAGCCTACATATAAACAAGGTCTTAGCCCACAAATAAACAAGTGGAGCCCGGTTCAATCCCACCATGCATAGATACTAAGGAAACTTATTGTCCAACTTTATATTCTGATATCATTGCTAAATCTTTGTCAATGTGGGACTTTTTCTCTTAACATATGTGACCTACTTTACCACAACAATGACATTCAAGATTTTTATACATTGACCTTGAATTATTTTTGTTTTCACCTCCGTTGTGATTCTGATCCTTGTTTTCACATTACCCTTATATAAAGAGTTTTGAACAAAATTAATACTAAGAATTATGAATTGCTCAAATGAACAATACAATCTAACAAAAAACACAACAACTTTTTACATAGAAAACTCCTATGTGAAGAATAAAAACCGCGAAACTTTACTTGTGTAAGCAAGAACTTCATTATGAGAAAAAGGTTTTAATGAGAACACAATCTGCCACGTATAGTCCACAACCATGAACTTATCTCATTTAACAACAATGACAAAAGAGATAAGGGTTTTGAAACAAAATCAATAGATTACAGAATTGCCGGTGCTGATAAAACACAATCTATTCGTTCAAAATAATCTCATCTGTTCATATTAGTCACACCACAAATGACCATTCGAACATTAAAGATGATGAAGTTCGTCTCTTTAAATGGCTAAAATTACCTATGGTCACCATTTAGAATGAAGAACAAATATGCAAAGTCCGCAAACAAAATTTCAGCATGATCTAACGGTGAATGAATAGAAAAATTACAGAAAACTAAAATAGGTTCATTGAAAAAAAGGAAAAAAACTCTCTTTACCCCTTTCTTGATTTTGGCTCGCTAATTTTTTTATTTTTATTTTTCTAAATGCACTGTAATGGCAAACAAGAAAAGGACACCATATTGGAACCCTAATCAACTCCACAAAATGGTTTCAAACAACAATTAAAAACTTCGGGTCTTTTTCGCATAGAGGGATCCAAAACCCAATAGAATAATACATTTGTTTTAAAGTATTAACCTTTGCAGTTTACTATCGAGTTACTCTTTGAGATCCTTAAATGTGTATGATTCTTAAAAATTGAAGTTTGTTTATCACCATCTTTAGTGTGAATTTCTTCACATATGAGCAATATGATGCAAAGATTGTGAAAACCTATATTAGTGTGTCATCTATCTAAGCATGGTTTTAAGACTCAAATTGAGCCAACTTTGAGTTTAAAGATCATCTTCTCATTTCGGAGGTCAACATCATTCCTTATCTTCCATGACAAAAATGTCCTTAACCGGAGCTTCACAAACCAAAGCAAATAGTCAATGGGACGAGAACAAAGTCACGAGTCTCTATTAAACCCTTATACATTCAACAAAAAAACAACTAGAGTTCTTCCTCCACTTCTTATTTCTCACCCTTTTAATTCCCCCACCCTCTTATATCCTTTTTGAGCTAAGTAATTAAATTACTCTAAGGCTAGGAATTCACAAATAGGGTTGGCTTTACACAATTATCGTTATATTTTTCAACATCATTTAAATATAACATTAAAGCATGAAACCAATGTTTAAAAACCGAACTGACCTGGCCTGATCGACTCGATTCAACTGGAACCGGTGTTTCAGATGGTTTGGTTTGTATGATAGCCGGGGGAAAGGTAAAAACGGATGAGTCGGCTGGTTTTCTTTGTTTGACCGTTGAACTGTTGAATTGACCGACCCGATTCAAACGGTCTAGTTACCATTGTCCCAAAAAATTGGTTTTAAAACCTTAAAGATAGGATATTCACCCATCAATATCCGTAGGTACCCACCCATCAATATCCGTAGGTACCCACCCATCAATATCCGTAGGTACCCACCCCTCAATATATATAGGTATTCACCCCTCAATATATATAGGTATTCACCCTTCAATATCCATAGGTATTCAACCCTCAATATCCATAGGTATTCACCCCTTAATATCCATAGGTATTCACCCCTCAATATGCGTAGTTATTCACCTCTTCCTAAACGGTTCAATTGTCGATTGAACCGGTTCAACCAAGATCTGATGTATTGCCGGTTTGATGATTGGTTCTGTTTTTAAAACATTGCATGAAACAAAAAGCGTAGTAGTATATATATTTCGCATTCTTATTTATGACCAAGATTTGAAGGTTGTCCCTAAACAAAAGGAGGGTTGAAGCCAACCAAAAAAATTGATTTTCAATCATTGAAATTTTTCAAGAAATGAGAAGAGGCATTAACATAATCATCAAGAAAAAAAGAGATTCCATTAATTGATTGTCAAACTCAATAAACAAAAGAAGCGCTTCTTACTACAAGTGCCCGCTTGTACTACCGAGAGAGTTATTTACATTAAAATGAATGTTTGCCTACAAATCTGTTGTGATCATGGATAGAGAGGCCTTCTGCAAAGAGGGCAAGTGTTCGCGTTCCTCAACCAAGTAAGCAGACAATTTGAGTGGAAAAGATGAGCACAGGGCGTTTCAATCACCTCCTTGGTCGTCGATTCCAGCAAGTACTCTTCAAAACAAATTGGGCACTTCTCCTCGGGATCAATCTCCTTCACCTCCTTCACCTTCATATCGTAATAGAGCAGTGACAGGGGAGCAGAAATATCACCCCCACTTGTGGCGGCGGCGGAACTGGGTCGGCGGAACTGGGTCGGCGAGTACAACTCGGGCCCTCCACCTGTGTCGCAGCAGCGGAAATCAATCAATGACGACTTGCTGAACCATGTCATTGGCGACATCCAACCTCGTGAAGCCGAGCAGGGACGCTTTCGCCACCTCCTCAGGGGGCGTGAGTTCAGAGTGCAGAGAAAGGTGTGCGCATGCCTCGGTGCCGTAGTAGAAGCCAAAAGAGCCGAGCATTTGGAAACTAACCGCATCAAACTAGACGGATCACACAAACAGAAGAGCAGCACCAGGTACGCTTCCCTCACCGGTGGCTTCGCGTATTCTTCATCGACGTAGCTCCGACCTCTCTTCGCCACCACGAACTGCCGTTGAAACCTGATGGTGACGTACGTCGTGGGAAGGTGCTTTGGCGCCTGAGGTGATGGGGAGAAAGACGTGGAGAAGAACATCAGTGGCTTCGGCTCCGGCACCAGGAGCAGTATTGTAGGACGGAACCACGTTGTAGTAGCCATTTTTTTTTTTGCTGAAGATCAAGGGAGTAGTACTAACAATTGAATTCACACAGAGACCTAGTGAGTGAGTGAGTGAGTAACTAAGAGAGTGAAGCCGTTTGGTTAAATTTATATGGGAGAAGTCACTTGTGAATTCTAATCCTATTTGCATTGAAATTTCTTACATTAATTTCGTGATTTGTATCCACATTTGTTTATAAAAGGCGTTTCCTATCTACCAAACTTCAATGGATTTAATATTTTCTCAAGACTTTCCTTAATTGGAATTTAGTTTTTTTTAAATGTGTTCCTAATTTATTAAATAGGAAACTTCCTATTTGGTCTCGAAAGTTTGGGTCTCATTTGTCCCATTTCCTTTTGGAAACTTAAAAACATGGCATTCTAAAAGAGGAAAAATATAGTTGAGATCTACATCAAGAAAATTTGTTTTCAATTTTTTATTTTCTAGTGCAATCAAAAGAGTATCAGAATAAAAAACATCCAGAACTAAGCATTCTTCGACATAGAGTCGGGAAAAATGACAACCCAACATAAAAAATGTGACCAGGAAATTTGTTTGTTGTTGTTATTTTGAGAAAGACAATTTAAGGTTCCCCCTCCCTTCCCCATCTCTCACTCTAATTTTGACTTTGTTGCCTCTACAATTTAAATTTTATATGTTATAGTTAAATTGGGAGTGAAGCCGCCAAATATTTCAAAGATTTTTTACTACTATTTCTCTCCTTTCATGTTTAGGCATTTGCGATGGAACCAGGCTCAACTTGTTTGTTTGTGGGCTGAGACCCAATGTGATTGTGGACAATAAGCTTCTTGCCGCTCTAGGCATTTTGGGATGAAAATGGGTTTAAACTTAACATGGTATCAGAGCCATTTTGTATACTTAGGACTAAAGTGGACAGTATCATTTCAATGTGGAGATGTGGGTTAGAATGTTGATATGGTATCAGAGCTACTTTGTGTGTATGGGTCAGAACCTCCTTATCTGTATGTTGGGATAGACCCAATCTGTCTATGGGCTCTAGAAGGTTAGACCCAATCTGTTTGTGAGCTTCATAAGATGAGGCTCGGTTTGTTCACTTCTCATGCCCATTGTGTAGCCTGGCTTGGAAGTGAGGAGGAGTGTTAAGAGAAAAAGTCTCATTTTGAATTGAAATGAAAAGAATCATGGGTTAAAAAGAAAGGACAAATATCTCCATTAGAAGAGGTCTTTTAGGTAAAACCTATTAGCAAATTCGTGCGGGTTTGGGCCCAAAGCGACTAATATTATACCAATGTGGAGATCGATGGGTCCAAAAGATCCAACGAGAATGTTAACACCCCTTACTCTAAACACATTCTTTTCTGTTAGAGTCGGATAACGAAATGGCAGACCAATATATTATTAACGTCTCCATTTTCATCTCATGTTTTTTGTCTTTCAGTCTTGTAGTAGTATATGTTTCACTTTGTTAGCAACACTGCCGATCTTCTTATCCAATTTTTTTCTTTCTTTCATTGGAGTTGGAATTAGATGTCACAAATTGTATAGTTCGAGCACCCTACAGAACAGGGAGCCTACTCAAAACCTAATTATTTTCTTAAAGATGAACTACATGCTAATAACAATCTAAATTGTTATTTCTCTTGTAAACCTAGAAGAGCATACCTTGATTTGACTCTTAATGAATCCAAAACTTATATGAGGCTTTTAGTCCTCATAAATCCTAGAAGACAAGTAAAAATGGTCTTTACATCTTAATTGACCGCTTAATTATAGTCTTCTTCTCTCTCCAATTACCTCTGACTTGCAGTGTCCAAAAAAGAAGATATTGGTGTGGGTAACTGTGTATAAAGTTCCATTATACTGAATGTGTGGGCAACTATGCATAAATCTTGTATGTAGTCACAATAGACTTTAACTAAATGTGCTACAAGGGCGAGTCCGTAATTGCAGAAAAGACATCGAAAAGTCAATATAAGTAGATTAATTAAAGATAGGGGGGGCGAGAGAGAGAGAGAGAGAGAGAGAGAGAGAGAGAGAGAGAGAGAGAGAGAGAGAGAGAGAGAGAGAGAGAGAGAGAGAGAGAGAGAGAGAAACGTTTTTTGTAGCAATGCTAATCAAATTTTTTAATAAAATAATACAAAATAACGAATACTTTGTGGATGATTTGATTATATTCTTATATAGAAGTAAAAAGTGACGTACATAAACTTAAATGGATTAAACACAGCAAAACTCTCCCGAGTCCCCTTCTCAAAATTCATATATCGGACGCGTAGTAGTACATTGGATGTGATTTTTTGTCTCGGCTAAGGTCCGCAAGGACAAAATCTCTCGGTGTATATCCCTCTTCGTCTCCGGGGTGCTGGTCCAGGTTTAGGGTTTTCAGGTGAAGAAATCTGTGATCGAAGATTTGGAAGCAATTCAGTTCAGTTTGGCTGAAAGGCTGAAAATTGATTCTTTTTCATCCAATTTTACTGGTTACGTAATTTATCCCCAAGTGGAGTAGTTCAAGAGCAACTCGGAGTTTTTGCTGAAATTTCTGTTTATGGAATATCGCTGAAGCATTTATGCATCAAAGGATCCGATTCTTGCCGCAGATGGGCGTGGGAGACAATCGCAGGGACTGCCTCAACGTGGGATCTCACGTCAGCGACGAGGAGGAGGAGGACGACGACGAAATGATTGAAAATTCTCTCGGAAGGCCCCATTTGGGAGATGAAGATGATATTATTGAAAGTTCCCTGGAGAGACCCCTTGATGGGGGCCTCTTGCCGCACATTGCTGACGACGGGGAAATGCTTGAGAATATGGTCGGTAGGCATCATCACCAAATGGTGGGAATGGAGGATGGGGAAATGATTGAGAACACTCTGGGGAGGGACTTATTGTCGTATGGGGTTGATGAAGAAGCTCTGGAGCCCAGGGAAGGCATGGAATTCGATTCTGAGGAGGCGGCGAAAATATTCTACAACTCTTACGCTAGGCGGATCGGTTTTAGCATTCGAGTTAGTATCTATTGCCGGTCTAAGCGAGACGGAGCTATCATTTCTCGCAGATTTGTGTGTTCCAAAGAGGGGTTCCGGCGAAAGAGAAATGTTAACGGTGAAAGTAAATCGAAGCGGCCCCGTGCAATCACGAGAGAAGGTTGTAAAGCAATGATTTTAGTAAAGAAGCAGAATACGGGAAAATGGGTTCTTGCGAAATTTGAGAGGGACCACAGTCATCCATTGGCGCCTCCAGGGAAGGTTCATTGTCTACGATCTCATAAGGTGAGTCAGTTTGCCTTCTACTTCTGTGTGACACTGTTTTTCGTTCTCATTTTCTTCTTCTCTCTGGTTCTACCTCGAACTGCTCAAAGTTCATTGTCTACGATCTTGGCTTGATTTCATAACTCTTTGTTTAAGTCTAGGTTCGAAACCTGATAGCGAGTCACTGTCGCTTCCTGTTGTGACAAAAATGCAAGTGTATTTGGTTTGGTTTTTTAATCTCTTAAGGAGTTGAATGATGTCGTGTCTTTTTCCTTCCTGTTCCTTCTGAGTGTCGATAGCGTTTCAAAAATGTAGTAAGAAATAGCTCTACGGTACAATTTTTAGACAAGTCGATAGCCTCTTTGAGCACCTGAGGGTACTATATTACTGGGAGATGACATCTGCTCTGGAATGTTTGTCTTTGTACGTTAAATGTGTAGATATTGTTATACTGTTAGCGTTTAAAAATTGGAATCTGTTGACTGTGTGAAACTAAGAGGCACGAATAAACGTCAGACCTGCTGCTTAGGAGGGGTTTTTAATCTTTTGTGGTTGGTTCCCTGTAGCTCATGAAAGTAATTATATGACAATCTTTTTTTGGGTGAACTTAGTTTATAAATCTTGGATTTTCAGTTGTAGAGGAGGATTATGGTTCTTCAGGTTTTGGTTTTGATTGAAGCTCCGGAATCTGGATAGATTAGTCAGTTTATTATATGAGATAAGATTGAAATATTGGTTCTATAGGACTCTTAAATGCAACTGAACAAGCTGTAATTAGTGCAGAACCTTTATCTTAGCCTGCAGATTTAATCTAGAGAACATAGTCATATTCTTTGCAGATATATAATTTGAGTATTTAGTTTATAGGTTCGCAGATATCATCAATATTACTTTCTTAAAAAAATGATCAATATTATATCTTGCCTTATGTGGTGTGGGTGGAAAAAGATTTGTTATGTTTTAGAATTAATAGTTGGGGACTTGCGTGAACTGTGATTAGCATAGTAGTGTTCTACAAATATGTTAAGTTTAGGATCACTTTCACCTGAGAGCACCTTGACATTGGGTGCTAATTGGGTGCTTACAAAGAGAGCAACCCTACAAATATGTCAAATTTATATCACATTCCAGACCACCCGAGGATCATGTTTCTCTGTGTGCTCTATTGTGATTCTCTTTGAGTGTACTTGATCATGAATTTCTTTGAGTGTTTTTGACCTACCTCCCATTTTGGTGTGTGTCCTTACTAATGTATGTGAGTTTCTCCCTCCCTTCCCCTCTCCCTCCCTATCTGTTCCCCTACTTCCTGTATTGAACTGGTTGTGTTTTGCTTCTCCGTTTTTTTTTTTTTTTTTTTTTTTTTTTTTGTGCAGGGTGATAAGGATAAAACCATACGGGAACTAACCCAGGAGCTGGATCGTGTGAATCATCAGTGTGCTAGCTATAGAGCACATCTCCTCATGGTACTGAAAGATATTGAGGAACAGTTGTCCAAGAAAGTTGATGATATCAGGCAGAGTATCAGAGCAATTGAATCTGGAGAGCAATTAATGTTAAATATCAAATAGTGCACTTTGCATCACTGCAAGCCCTTGTGCTAATGAAGTCATCCCGCAGAGACCAGTTTCTTTCCTATTATGAAGGTGGTGTACTGTGGCAGCATGTTATGATGCAATTTAGATGTTCTGGCATGTGGATTCATTCTGTTCTTGGGTTCCCTGACGAGAGATGCTGTTATTTGTACATGGGTTTTTTTAGGACAGAAATATGTATGATCGTGAGTGTACAAAATGGATATTTGTGGGGTTGGAAAAAGAATTCATTTTTTGCCCCGTAGTGATGGATTATACAGTAATTGTTCATAACAATGTAGAATTGCATAACTCAGGTAGTATCATTGCGTATGTGCAGACTCATGATCTTCAAGCGTGGTTTCTACCAATTTTCCCAGCCAATTATTTCATTGAATCCTTTTGAGTATCTTGGAACATGGAAAGAGTATATAGCCACTGCCCAAAGGTTAAGAGAAAAGAGGGTCTGGTCTTATGATGCCAGAGGAACTTCCATTGATTCTCCTATCAGGCAGAAGCAACTGGGGGCATGTCGCTGAGTTGTCTTCTTATATAGGTGTGGATATCCCATTAAGACTCCTGTATATTCCAGGGGAAAGGCTGCATTAAACAGAAATGAAATTTTTTCAGGGGCTCTATGGGTTTCCATCTACTCACTGCCTTTTTACATTAGTTCTTATGTTAACATGCAAAGTCCTTCCACTGTATTTTCCTCTTGCGAATATGCAAATTTTCAGAATCCTATTTTAACATCATCTTCGGTTAGTTATATGATCCTACTGATTAAAAGTTAGAAAAGATTCTGGAGAAGAGAATTCCTCGGACTAGCTACTTGCGGCATGGTGTCCAAACCTTTAAGACCACTGTTGTTGATGACATAGACAACTATGTAAAAACCACTAAGAGCAATTTCTGTAGCGTAGGGAAGATTGCTCGTTTTTGGCTCTGAAATGATAAGTCAGGGTTGCCAACATACAAATATAGATAATGATATTGATAGCTGCATAAAAAGCTACTGCAAACAACCTCACAGTTGAATACCTTCCTCAAAAAGGCAGTCGCTTTTCTGTATGTCACTGGTATTTTCACCTCAAGAACTAAATGTCTACATATATCACCTTGGAAATATACATCACTAAAACTTGGGGGCTTTCAAACATACATTGCCATGTAAGAGAACCTACAAGCTGCTCTTGGTTTCATGTACCATTTATAAGCGCTTGTGTTGCAGTCGGTAGGGTGCTCTGTATGCAATCAAAATCTTGTCTCCGGCCCTGTTGGTCAGATTGATGATTTCATGTCCCATCAGGCAGAAAGAGATATAGGGCGGCTAGAAGACAACTTTCGAAATATCAAATGTATCCGCTTACGGGACCTTGAATAGAGCCCTTCAGCAGAGTAGTCACTATAAGTGAGCATATGATTAGGAAAACTTCAATGAGAAATGGAAAAATAAAAGTGAAATTTTGTAATCCACAAAACGGAGGAAGAGAAGAATAAAAAAGGCTTTGATTTGACAAACTAAAAGTGCTCACCATTTTGTTGTTAGATGCGGCATCAGCCGAATTAAACAGCCTGTTCAGTTGCATGGGAGATGAACTCATCCTCTGAAGACTCCGAGCTTTCATATTCCCTTATTTCTACAGATCCCCAAACAGCCAAGAGAAATATCTCAAAAAGATGGTGCAGGTAGCTAAATATCTCAAAAAGAATCAATTGAAGTACAACTTCAGAAGATCAGGGAAGGAAAGCAAGCATACATTTAAGATTCCAACACATTCAAATATGAGATCTGAAGTTTTCACCATGGTCTAGAAATCTGTTCCTTAAAGAGTTGCAGTTGCACACTAGTAAATTATGATAAGCTTCCAGGTAGGATGTACTAATGAAAATGAAAAGAGGATTTGGCTAGTAAACAGGGACAAATTACAAAGAACCTGATAAGAATCGAGACAAGGAACCAAAAAAAAAAGTAAACCTGTTTTCGTGGATACACATAAATTAAGATATAAAAATATAGGATTATGAGAGGATACCCATCTTCTTTTCACTTTTTTCTTCATTTCCTCTCTTCTTTGAGGCCTTTCTTTGTTTCTTGTGCTTCCCCTTTGGAGTTTCAACAAACAAATTGCTATATTTCTCCAGTATCCTTTTCTGTTCATCCAACAACCCCAGCATCTCATATGCATCTGCCACTTGCTTCACAATAGACTTATCTGGAGGCTTTCGGTTGAAGGATTCAAGGCCCTTAAAAAGCTATACATAGAGCCCTAATATCAGTTCAAGTATGTTTTTGAAACATAAAGAGGTACTGTAAAGATTTCAGAAATCTGATGAACAAAGAGAGTTGTTGCTATCCTACTGGATGAGACAGTGTCACAGAACCCATCTATGTATGAATAAGTTTTCTTTTTTTTTTTTTTTTGAAAAATAATAAGTTTTCTTTTGAAAATATGAAACTAACATTTATTTATTTATTTTGGCAAAGATATGGAATAAGATATAAATTACAGAGAGTATCAATAAATTCTATTGAAAAGGGATAGCAACAGCCATGGTTTCACAAACTTGACTTTCTGACTCTCCATAGGGAACATGAAACTCTTTTTCAGAGAGAGTTACATTAACCCTGCCTAAAGGACATATTGGTCTTGGATCCGTCATCCAGTGAAAGTAAATACAAATGAAACTTTGAAAGACACCCATGCAATAAAACTTTGAAAAGGGTAATACCTTTACAAGTCTCTCAAACATGTTGTTTCGATAATATATAGATATCATTAGTTTGCATAACTGCCAAGGCACTGAATGAAGATCATGCCCTACTCTTTTTTTCCAAAATGCATGGGCCTCTTCTGCCCTATAGTCTTTTTCTAAAGCTCGGATTAACTGTTGATATGTTCCCATTGTAGTGCCTTGACCCTTGCTCAGAATCCATTTTATAACCTAGAAGAAAGATACAAAGAATTAACCCAGTTGAGCGGCAATTCTATAACACAAAACTCCAAAAAATTTAGATTTTCCAACCAAACCAGAAAGAATATTGTTAATCTGTATAAAATTACTAAATCAGTCGATTTATTTTTCGAGTAAAAACTCCGTCAGTATAAGTTTGGTACTTTTCAGGGTAGTCACATTAAGAAACCTACAAAAATACCAACTAAGATATTAGGCCATTCAACTTTCAAAAAAAAGATATAAGGCTGTTCAATGCTTTTTCCCTTTTTCTCCTTCCCTGTTGCAGAGAAGTGCAGATCATAAATGAAAACTTTAGCTCCTAAACAGCCCGACAAGGTCAATCTAGCCTTCACAAAACTTACCTATTCTTATGTTTTTTCTTTCTCAGCTACATCATTTTTTCCTGAGATTGATCAAAGTTTCAAAGCAGTAGATAAAGGTAAACAGTAAGGTGCAAATACCATGATGCACAAACAGAGGCCAACTAAATAAACTTTTAAGCTTCTAAATTATGGAAAAAAGTTTGAACATTTTTAGTGCCCATAAAGACAATTTATTGGTGAAACCGTTGTTGAGCTTTTGGATAAGCATATAAGAGGAGTTGAAGACTATAATATAGTACCGGAATGTTGGGACTCTTCCCTCAAATTACAGTCGAATTATAATTAAAACAAACCACACTTCATCATTCTGCCTGGTTATTTGGTCATTCTTTTTCATTTCATCCTTTTTATTAACAACCAAAATGCTATTAACCCATTTGACATGTAACTTGTTGGACAGCTGCCACAATTAAAACAGTTAGCAGCACGGTCATATTCCTGCAAAGGGAATTCATAGTCTCTTAGTAGATGGAACATTTCTGCTCCGCTGACAAAAACAAAGACATGGAAACTCTCACATGGATTGGTCTGGTTCTAGAAACCAATATGTTGACACTGTTATCATAATAGAGAATTTGAACTTTTCACAAAAAAAAAAAAGAGAATTTGAATGAATATATGACTAGTATGTAGGAAAATTAGATTTTTGCCTGAACAACTTTATGCCACTGCTGTTCCTTTTCAAGAGTAATCAGAGCTCTCCTCAGTGAGATCAAAGGGAATGTTTGTTCCCATGCAACCCACGCGTCCAGTGCACCATAAACAGCTTCTTTAGATTCTTTGAGGTCTAAAAGCTGCCAAGGTAAAGGTTCTTTTAGCAATCCGATCGTGTTGGAACTCAAAAGAAACAAAGAAAAAAAAGCAGAACATGACCTTAAAAGCAAAAAGAAACTTACCAGGTTAATAAGAAACTGGACCTTATCTTTCCTGGAAACGTTTCTCCCAATTTGCTCTCCAGAAGGCTCCATCACCCGATCCTCACTTGGAACCTATAAAGAAAAAAAAGGATAGGCAAGTTTTACTAATAGAAAGAAAAGATGAATTCTGTTCAGCACTCTTTTAGTTAACACAGAAGAACCTCTTGTAAAGTCAATGCCACTTGTCTTGAAGAATCAAACTCGTGTTGCAGGTAATTTTTGGGACACACTTCCTCCGCAGCACGCCTGGGAGCAATCCCACTGTAATTATATCTCTTCCCACATTGAGTGCCACCCTCAACCTGCTAGACCAAAATGAACTCTTCATCTTTTAAATAATTCAAGGTCGAGTTGTGTAAAGCCCACGAGTCTTACCTGCAATGAAGCATTCCAGTTCCTGGAAATGCCCACAAGATAACAGTCAAAGCCCTCGAACACAAAAAAAAAAAAAAAATTGTATCTTTTAATAAAACCGCTCGTCACATAATCACGAAACACCAAATAAAGTGGGCTAGCGGTAAGAGAAACTCTAAAAAACCGAGGAAAAGCAGCACACAGAAGACAAATTAGAGAGTACATAATGACACAAAATTAAAAATAGTTATCACAATGCAAAGAATGACCAAACCTCAAAATTCCCGACGGGAGGAAGCGGAGAAACCGAGTACAGAACCGAGAAGTCATTGCTGACCCGTGCGTGTCTCTTCTAGTTCTTCCTTTTTCAGCTCCCGCGAAGACAATAACAGTGGTACCCGCCCCCTCCTTGCCTCAGCAGAATCTACTCAACCCCTCTTCACAGATTGAAGACAGAGAGGAACGCAGAGGCCAAGGCGAGGGTGAACATGTGTTATCGTGTTAGAGCCTCAACTGTGAAGCGGAGTTAGCTACACCAGTCCCGCCGTCCCGGCACGAAACTCGTCACGAACGGAAACATATCCCGCTGCAATGTTCTTCAGTCCTTTTATGTTTGTAGTCTGAAGAGTTGTTTCTTTTCTTTTTTTATTTTTTTTATTTTTTATTTTTTATGTAATTCGAACCGGCCTGGTTTCGGTTTAACCAGGTTGAACGAGGAACATTAGTGGTTGAGTCAGAAATATGGTACCAGTGTACCACCTTAAGTCTTATCATATCATTATATTCTTGTAATATAATCCTTCATTTTAAAATTTTGTTGGTCCCGACCATTAAGCAGTTTTTTTTTTAAAACACTGTACTCTGATTTATCAGTTTTAACAATCAGGTTGTATTTGGTCTTGATAATGGTTTTAAAAAGACTAGCATATAGGAAAAATAACAAAGATTGAAGGTGATATTAATAAAAAATGATGCTCTTATTTTAAATATATACTTATTCCTGTCAGTTGTTTTTTTATCTTATAAAATCATTCTTATATTATTTCGAGTATTTGTTTCATTCTAATATTATTATAGATTTAATGCATTTAAATAAGGATGGCGACTTAATTTGCAAACATACATTCTTTGGAGTTTGCGTTGTAAATGAACTATTAGTTTCTAATACCATCTTTTAGTGTTCAAAAGGTAAGTGCTAAACCATTAAAGATAACTTTGATATCTAACACTATCTTGTTGGAAGGACAGAGTAGAATAATTTTCACCAGTTTTTCCTAAGTATTCTATTATCATCAAAGACTACTGTGCATCAGGAAAGGCTCCTCTTCCAGTTCCCACAGACCCACCAACTCCAGCTCCAACTCCAACTCCATTTTGATTACTGTGTGTCCTTAATGTATGAGTCTTTATACTGGAACTTGTACTCGCTGTCTGGAATAAATAAGAATGGAACGGAATTGCCAATTCAGGCGAAGCACTATAATATCATTTGAAGTAGCTATTTGTCATTTATCAGTTAATCATTCATAGACAAACATTATGGCGTAAGGCTTCAATTACAATAATTCTGACAAGAAAAAGGCTTCAATATACATTACCTGTATCGGTGGGAGATGTCACCAGAATACAAGGTTGATTTCAAACTCTTCCCCATTTATCAACAGAGAGTGCAGGCTGCCTGGCACTTTTCAACAATGACAATAAACACATATTCTGATGATGATAATTTACAAAAAGATTAACTAAAAAACCACACACTTCCCTTTCCATCCTTGTACAACAAGGGGTCAGCATCTTCTGCTCTAACTCCAAATATATATTAGTAAATTTTCCTTGGCACATGTTCACTTCAATCTCATTTTTCCATCTTTCTCCATTCTTATATCAGAAAGCATGCAGTGCCACTGGAGTGAGACCAAAATCTTGAAGAAAAGGGGTTGATTAAAAAAATACACCGCGAGCATCCTTTTAGGAGTTCACAGCTCCTATTTACAACTCATGTCGCCATATCGACTGTCTGATTGAGTAGCTTTTCAATCCTACTAGACAAATCAGAAGCAACAGAATACTTGTTGTTGTTATAACAAGCAGTCATGAACCCAGTAAGAGCAATACGGTTAGCATTTGGCTCCATGTCTAAAAGTCTATTGAAAAGAAGAGCTGCACTATCAACATCATTGTCATTGCTCAGCTTTCTTATCAAAATATTTGCAGTTCGAGCCCAGGCCTTCTTGTCCAATCTGTCTAAGACAGCCATGGCAATCACAGGCTCCTCTCTCTTGAAGCATTCATAAGCAACAGTAACTGAGGTAACCTCACAAGGAGACAGCCCCTTATCCACCATGGCATCATAAAGAGCCTTCGCTTCCTGCAGTTTCGACTGTTTACAAAGGCCACTAATTAGAGCCCCATAAGTAACAGAGTCAGCGATACAACCCTTCTCTGTCATCTCTTTGAAAAAACTCATTGCAGCCTCCACATTCCCATCTTTACAGTATCCACAAATCATTGAAGTGTAAGTTTGCTTGGTTGGAGTCAGCCCTATTTTGACGAGTTCATCAAAAAGCTGCTCACTTTCTTTCATTCTCCTTTGCTTTGAGTAGGTTGCTATCAGTGTGGTGTACGTATGAATATCAGGCTTGCAGCCAGTTTTAAGCATGTCTTTGAACAATAATAAGGCCCGAAATAAGTCAGCTCGTCTACAATTCTCGTTTAAAAGGATAGTATATGTAACTTGATCAGCCTGTAATCCATGTTTCAGACCCATCTGAAGAAGTTCATGAGCTTCCTGGAGTCTTCCGCTCTTGCACAGCCCATTTATGATTGCATTATACGTACAAATATTTGGTGGAAACCCTTCGGTTGCCATTCTGTCCATCAATTGATAAGCTCGGCTGAAGTTACCAACTTTGCAGTGCCCATCGATAAGAGTGGTGTAAGTGTTTGAGTTTGGAACCAGTTTTTGCTCTTGCATTCTAGAGAATAACATCTCAGCCCGACTCAACTTGTTCTCTTTACAGTATCCCCCAATCATTGCAGTGTAAGTACTAACATTAGGTTTGTAAGTATTGCTTCTCACAAGTTTCAGAAACAATCTGAAAGCTTTCTCAGTCCAACCTTTCTTACAGAGCCCATCAATCAAAATTGTATGAGTATATACATTTGGTCTTAAACCCTTCCTCACCATATCCTCTAAAACTTCGAAAGCTTGTTTTATGCTACCTCTCTTGCATAAACAATGAATTAAGGCCGTGTAATTGATCATATTAGGAACAGAGCCAGTATGGCCCATCTTCTCAAGAACGCCAAAGGCCCTGCCCACATGACCATTTTCGCACAAAGCATTAACAATGACCGTGCCCATGACATTATCAACTTGGAAGCCTTTCTTCGTCATCTCCCTCAACAACTTGTCACCTTTTTCAACACACCCATTCTTACAGTATGCAATGATCAAGGTCTTGAAACTGCAAACATCAGCAGAAACCCCTCGTTCAGTCATTTCTACAAACGTGTATTCTGCTAAATCAATCAAACCGAAATCCACAGCAATCCTCAGAATAAAATTCAGTAAGTGGACTGTAAGAGGCAAACCTCTTGTTGCCATCTCTATTACCATATCAATGGCTTCTTTCAATTTCCCGATTTGCAAGAAATTTTTCAGCATATGTCGCATCACATCGTGGGCTTTCTCCCATACCCCGGAATCAATCAAGGAGGTTGCCGTCGTTATATACAGGCGCATGAAATGCCGGAATTCCCCGCGGCTAATCGCCCACTCCAAAAAAGCCAAAGCAACCATCGGTCCGGCACTCTCCACAAGCAACGCAGAAACGGTTACGGCCTGCTCGTGACTCAAGTCGGAGTCAATCTGGAGAGAAAGAAGCCTTCGATCGCCTTCTTCACAACAACGCGTAATCGAGTCGCAGACCCTGATAACAACTTGTGATGCCGTCTCGGTGAAAGACGCAAAATCCTTGCTTCTGTCCCTCTCTTGTTTTGAGTAAGGCCAGTCATTATCGGCGGCCACTTCAGGTGGGTGTTCTCCAACACTGATTTTCGCGGGGCACAGAGGCCCATTTTGGGAGAAGCGACGAGTTTGAACATACCGTTTACGCCAAGCCTTTAGGGAGAGAGAGAGAAGGGGCGGGTTTATCAGGCGAGATCGCGCTTGGATGGCCATAGTGGAGTGTGTAGGAGACAAAGGAGTTCACATTGCGGATCCTAACTGTACACGAGAATCGTTGAGTTCTCTCTTTGCGAGCTGACCTCAACTCAGTTCGTTTTCCGTTATACTCGAGTGGGGTAAAAGGGAAAGAGGAGGAGAGAGAGAGAGAGAGAGAGAGAGAGAGAGAGAGAGAGAGAGAGAGAGAGAGAGAGAGAGAGAGAGAGAGAGAGAGAGAGAGAGAGAGAGAGAGAGAGAGAGAGAGAGAGAGAGAGAGAGAGAGAGAGAGAGAGAGAGAGAGAGAGAGAGAGAGAGAGAGAGAGAGAGAGAGAGAGAGAGAGAGAGAGAGAGAGAGAGAGAGAGAGAGAGAGAGAGAGAGAGAGAGAGAGAGAGAATGAAATAAATATTAAATAGAAGTTTTACATAAAAATATATATATATATATATATATATATATATATTATATAAACGGTTGAAAGATGAATGTCAGGTTGTAGAGTTTTAATAATTTAAGACAGATTTTTAGTAACTATTTTACTGAAATTTTTTCATGTTATAAAATATGAATAAAACGCGATATATATTAAACGTCCAGGTAGAGATTTGTCGAAATAATCCTTGGAAAAGGACTGCAGGGTAGGTTGCCAAACTCGACTTTAAGGTTGAATATAACCACGAAAGGGCAGCCTACGAATAATTTGTATCGTTTTCTTTTTTTTTTCTTCTTCTTCTACCTCCTGTTGCAGTGAGCACTCATAATTTCTCTGCAATGGCGCGCCCCTGCCCTTCGCAATTCCATGATCAGCTGGGAGTACTCTCGGTCCTAATATTTTCGCTTTCAGTGCCTATGATGATGATAAGATCGAGTGGGGAATCCTTTACTACTACTCCAAGCTGTGATGAATACTGTTTCTCCTCTATCATCAGTTTCGGCGACTCCCTGGCTGACACTGGCAACTACGTTTACACCCATCCCCGCCACAAATCCAATTCATTCCCCTACGGCGAGACTTACTTCCGTCGTCCCACCGGCCGATCCTCCGACGGCCGATTGGTCGTCGACTTCATCGGTAACGTACACGCCACCATCATAATTAATTAATTTTCTCTTAATTTGATCTATTAATTCTGATCATCATATATATATATATATATTATATCGTTTGAAACTAATTAATTATCTAGCTAGCTACAATATTAATTATTAATGTGAACGATCGAACAGCTGAAGCTTTTGGAATTCCGTTGGTGCCTCCGTTTCTGCCGAATTCGAGCAACGGGGAATGTTTCAGAAAGGGAGTGAACTTTGCGGTGACGGGGGCGACGGCGCTCCCGAGCAGTTTCTTCGAGCAGAGAGGGATCGTTCTCAGCGTTACAAACAACTCTCTGGGGGATCAGCTCCGATGGTTCAAACAACTGTTGCCTTCCTTCTGCCCTGCTTTCTCATCTGGTAAACAAAAATAAAATATTTATTCCGGTAAATAATTAATGACTTTAAAATTTTCTTTTTTGTAAAGTCATCTTTAAAATATCTCAAATTAATCTGGGTGGATGTGCTCTAGCTAGCTACTCTGATATTGCATCTGATCTACTTTTCTTTCTCAAAAGTCAAAAGTTTAATTAATCTGCTGTCTTTATCCTTAATTTGTTTTTTTCAGTCTAATTCTATATTTTCTAGCATATGGAAGTTTTGGCCCCCTCCATATATTAAAACTAGATGGTGTCATAATTATGAGGTCGGTAATTAATTAAATAGTGTTAAAAAAATGCCTTCCCCCGACAACCTCTTATCTTATATATATATATGGTTACGTTGGCCCCCTCCTGTTAAGGTTTGGCAAAGGCATAGATACGATTATCTTAGTGGGTGCTAGGTGGCGATAGAGACAATTAAGGCTTCCTATCTTCTCTCTCTTTCTATAATTGATAGAGGGGCCCTCTTCCCTTTAGCGTTTTCTTCTTTTGCTTTCCCAGTACTCCCTTGTCCCGAGTTCTTATTTGATAATATATATGGTTAGAAGAAGCTGGAATATTTAGATAGTAGGTCCCTTTCTCTGCTGAGAGGCTTCTGCTCATGAGCGAGATGCACAGTGATCTATAGCGACGCTCGGAAGCATTAATGCTAGACAACAAATTAAAGCGATGCTTAAATATTACAACAGTTGCTAGAGCTGAAAGCAACGCTTAATTAAAGGCGTTGCTAAACATATATAGGGTACAAATTAAATCATACCTTTTTCGAGCAAGCAGACCTGGGTCCATGGTCCGTGTCGAATATAATGAGCACGCATGCCCTGTACTGCGCATGTGATCAGCTCTTATAATTGGCTGCATGTGCACCTTGCTGTGCTTCTGGGGCCAAATTTGGCCACCTGCAGGAATACGATGCTTAATTGGTCCTTTTCATGAGTATTAATGTTTTGTTTTACAACACCTAAATATGCTGGAAACGGCCGAAGTGCATGCTACTCCTTAATTAGTCATATGATAGAAATACGATTACTCTAATAACTTTACACGCATGCATATATGTATTCTTTAACTCGATCGGATATATGATAATTAATACATATCTATATATGCAGACTGCCGGAATGTGTTCAGAAAAACTCTTTTCATAGTGGGGGAGATCGGAGGGAACGACGTGAATTACCCGTTCGCGCAAGGATGGGGTATAGACCGAGTACGAAGCTTCTTGCCTCAGATAGTCTCCACAATCAGATCCGCAGTTGAGGTGAATTTATATATATGTCATACACAAGTAGATCATACTAATTAACTCTAGTTTTAGTGTACTCCTGTGTCTGTTTTCTACACATAAATTAAACTTCGGAATAATATATATTGTTTGTCGACATGCATGTTTTGAATATTCAGATACTTATCGAACATGGAGCCACCAGCTTGCTGGTCCCTGGCAACCTGCCCATAGGATGCTCCCCCTCCTACCTTGCCCTCCCTCGGAAGAAGTACTCGTCGTCCATGAAAGAAGACCGGCTCGATCCTCAAACTGGTTGTCTAAGTGACTTCAATGCATTTGCCAAGGAGTTCAACCAACTGCTTAGAGACGAGTTGGACCGACTGCGAGCACACCACAGTCACAGTGACGTTTCTATTTTTTATGCCGATTATTACAACGCTGCCATGCAGGTTTTCCGATCCCCGCGTCATTACGGTAAGTCACCTCCATAATTATTTCAGCTAGCTAGGGGTGTAAATTAAATGATACGTATCCAATTATTAGTTCAACCCTCTGACTAATTATTAAATAGAACAAACCTGAAATAAAATATTATTTTTCAATTACAGCCGTTTACTATTTTACCGTTTAATAAACCAAAGGAAATAGAAATAACTCTTCAAAATCTGTTTTTCTGATCACCGAAGGATACTATGGCAAATTCATCAGCCTTATTCATTATTATTATTTTTTTTGAAAGTTTCTTATTCATTATTTTTAAGTGCTGAGAAAACAACGTTTAAGTTGTAATTTTAATTGTATTTTATTTGATTTATTTTTAGAATATTTTTCCTTATTTGTTTTGTTTTTCAATATTTTTTTTCTATTTTTAAACTTTTTTTTACTATTTTTCGTTTATTTCCAATTATTACCCCATTACTGTCCGAAATAATTGAAAATATTCAGAAAAAGAGCAGCTATAAATTAATCAAACGAAAACAGAAATAACATCGATTTGATAATCGGAAACAAGCATCGGAATAACCTATTCCGTTTTAAAAATGTACCTTTTACACCCTTAATTTTAGCTTTCGTTCTTTTGGCTAGTCATTTTAATTTGTATAGATTTTGGATATTACTACTTTACAAAAACAACAAAAAGCTAATTATCTTGCTATTGGCAAATTTATTTAGGGTTTCATGAAGCTCTAACAGCATGCTGTGGTGGAGGGGGTCTATACAATTACAATGTTTCAGCTTTGTGCGGCGCCCGCCCCGAGATTGTAGTATGCAAGGATCCCTCCTTGTTTGTGAACTGGGACGGCGTTCATCTCACAGAGGCCATGTACCGCTCCATAGCCAAAGCTTTGTTGGAGGGACCATACACTCATCCTTCCTTTTCTTCAATATGCCACCCTCCAGCCCGTACTTTTTCTTCTCCTATACAAATTAGCGTTTCTTAGTATGTAACATAAAATTCATACAGTTCAAAGAAGTAATAAGTACAAGATGTGTATTCATGGTGAATATTATTTGTTGAAGAAATAAAACAAAATCTTGTTTTTAACCACTTTTTATAATTGTTTTGGTCTGCCAATTAATTTAGCTTACCGGACACTGATATTTCTCAAAAGTTTTAATTTATACCCAAAAGGATATTAACTAAAGAGAATCATAAATAAGTTTAGCTTTATGTAAGCTGCAGCAGCCGTAAACCTTCTTAAATTCATTTAAGGTTAGGATATAAATGAACCATTAGTTTTCTACTTAATGTCGTCTTCATAGCGCGATGACGTTACAAAGCATACAATCCATGCACTAACACAGCTAAAAAACCTCCGTCCGCCGGCAGCCGAAAGGCGTCGGCGGAACCCGAATACCCGTTGGCGGACATTCCGACGATGGGTACGGCAACATCATCGGAACGTCCATCGGCGGAGTCGTCGGCCAACGGAAAAACCCGTCCCACGATAAATAAACCGTCGCGTGAACGAATCTACTCGGCCGACGCCAATAGCCGTCAGCAGAGTTGGTCGTCCAATGACAGACCGTACAGCGTCGGCGGAATGGATTCCCCCGACGCATCCCTAGGGGTGCGTCGGCGGAATGTTTGAAAAAAAAAATTAGATTATGGAGAAGAGAGAAGAGAGAGAGAAGAGAGAAGAGAGAGGAGAGAGTAGAGAGCAGAGAGCAAGAACGATGAGAGAAGAGAAAGAGAAGAGAGAGAGAGAGGAAAGAGCAGAGAGCAGAGAGCAGAGAGCAAGAACGAGGAGAGAAGAGAGGAGAGAAGAGAGAAGAGAGAAGAGAGAGATGAGAGGGAGAGAGAGAGGAGAAAGAGAGGGAGCACACCTGTCACCATATACAGATAAGAGAACCAATAGCTTTGTAGAATTAGCAAGTTTGATAGATTTGGGAGCTTCTTAGAAATAAATTTGGTCACTTTAGTAGTCACCAGTATCCATGGGACGATTCCTACCTGTAATTGTAACATAAAGTATGTCATGGAAAGAACTGCAACAAAAATTTATAAATAACAAAGAAATAAGATGATAAATGAATGTAAATGCAACTGGCAATGCCCAAAGAGTTGTAGAATTAGCTAGTTTGATAGTTTGAAGTTGCATTCCTACTGTCATAATTGAGTTGATATTCACAAACTAAAAACACAAATATGGGTGTTCCTATTAATATCTGAAATATATAATAAATTTATTTTTTTACCATAACAGAACCACCAATAGATTCCCCAGCTTTCCATGACAATACCTTCCCTGCAGAGGGGCAAACAGATTTTGTAAGTTCGACAGACATTGTTGGAAGAAATGCGAAAGGGATTTTCCAAAGAGAACAAGAACATCAATAAAGAAGAGGTACCAACTCAAGGTTGAAAATGTCATGTATACTCAGTGGAGATCTGGGCAGACAACTTTCTGTGTTCCACTACCAACACATCTGATTAGAGTTATTCCTCTCACTCAAAGGTTTAATTATCTTAATTCCCACTCATAATACAACAAAGGCAGCTGATGATCAACAATCACATACCCTTGTAAGAATATACAATTCTTTGAGAATGTTGTTGGATAGATCAAAAAGAGGCTTCCCACTTAAGCCACCCTCTTCCTGAGCCAATGGATTCTTACTAACTGGATCTGGTCTTGATATAGTCGTATTAGATATTATCCGAATCAGAATTTGTTCAAAAAAAAACTTAGTCACGTTGTGTACTCCTATATCATGCTATAAAGCTATCCAATTATCAAGAAGCTTAAACCATAGAACTTGTTGCAGAAAACGGTTACCAGTCCATCAACATGCAGAGCAAGTGTAACCTAGCAAATAGAAGAAAAAATTCGCATAAACACCCATCAGTATGAACATCCTTTCTTGAACTAAAATTTGAATCATAAACACATACAACTGCAATATCTTCCAGGTCCTGTTTTGAAAGGTCAGGTGCAATTTTCACTAGTAATGGAGGAGGACCGTCATCAGCCCACTGCATTTCATCTCGTGCAGCTCGTACCTAAAGTTAATAACAAATATAAGAGTTTTGGTACATACTGTTTCGTATTGACTTTTTTCTATAATAAATTATTGTTTTTTCCTAGGCAAGATGACTAGAATAATATCAATATCACAGAAAACATTGACGTAGCACAAGGTCTTAAGACCTATGCTAGGCGCAGAAATAGGACTCTACAGTCCTAATCAGAGTAGAATTAGGAGAGTATTTTCGTATTTATTTTTGAGACAGTGTTTTAGTAGGAGTTAAAGTACTATTAGGGTTTCATTAGCCTATAAATAGGCCATGTATTTTGTAAAACGGAAGAACTTGATTTTGATTGAATAGAAAAACCTATTTCTCCTTCCTCTCCTCCTCTTCTCACCCTATTTCTTCTCTCATATTCTCTCCCTTCGTCTCTGCCCTATTCCGTTCTACATCAATTTGGTATCAGAGCGGGTTAATGCCCTCTGACCTATACCTAATCTCGCCAACAACTGAGACGAAAACGAAAAGAAGAAGAAGAAGATAGAAAGAAATTTCGGACTCGCCGTCGCAAGCCCTCAGCCGCCGTCACAAGCCCTCGCGCGCCATCGCCATCGCCGTCGACCACCTCTCCGTCGCCTGTCTCGCCGTCGACCACCTCTCCGTCGCCTGTCTCGCCGTCGCCCGTCTCGCCGTCGCCCGTCTCGCCATCGCCTCACGTCGCCCGTCTCGCCACTGTTGCCTCGCCTCGCCGTCGCCCGTCTCGCCCGTCTCTGCTTCAACCATCGTCCCGGAATCGAAGATAAGAAGAATCGTGACCTAAGTCACTAAACTTATTTCCTGTTCGGCCCAAATCAGTTCGGTCCGGTGTATCCGAGTCGGTTCATTACTTACCGGTTCAGCATAGACCAATTCGAGTCATCACACTGCAGTTCGGGTTAGCTCGCTTTAACTCGGCCGACTCGCCTCAACTTGGCCGGTTCGCCTCAACTCGGCCGGTTCACTTCAACTCGGCCGGTTCACTCCAACTCGGCCGGTTCGGGTCATCACATTACGGGTTGGGTCCATATAGTCCGGCTCCATTCAAGTTGGTTCAACCGGTGAACTTGGTGTAAATCGGTACGTTGCATCTTTGCCCTTCTGAGTATAGTCTGGTAGTTAATTAGGAGGTTTAAATTTTTATTTGATTGGATTTGGATTCAAATGCATTTTTCTCTACCACCTCAGAAATTTTGAGCCTGTCCCAAAAAAAAAAAGAGTATTTTCTTCCAAGTATTTTGTTCGAGTAATATCTGCTAACGTGATATATTGTCCATTAAATTATTTAGGAAAAATTCTGTCAAAAAAGACTCAAGAGTCTAAGGAAATTGGGTCTTAAGCGAGACCGTTTGTGTTTCCTCCAATTACCTGGGAATTTTTCTTAATTTAATTTCTTGGTACAATTGTTCACATTCAGTGGAAAAACTCTGATTTCAAACCAATTGTGAATTTCTTTTCTTACTTTATGTGTTAGCAGAAATTTTATATTTTTTTACTCAGTTATTTTAGTTTTCTCAGCACTTTGTTATACTTGTTCTCTTTTCTTTCCATCATGACCGTAAAAGACCTTGAAGCCAAATATAATACCCTTGAAGAAAAACACAATAACCTTGAAAAAAGAGTGACCACCAGTGAGGCCAATATGTCCAACCTCCAGAATCGGCTTGACCAACTCGCCCAAACAGTTGCACAATTTACCAACTCGGTTAACCGCTTCCATGATGATTATGTGACCACTCTACGAAATCCAGAAAAACAGCCATTGAGGGAATCTACTTGGGAACCGATTAGGGGTCAAAGCTATGTAGTGTCACCTTCCTCCAAGAATAACCGAACACACACGGCAGGTATCTTGCCTCAGCCAACACCTTTGACAGACCAACAACCTACTGCTGAGGACCTCTTCTCTGATGAAGAATACTCACAGCCCCCCATACCTACTCGACAAGGTCATAGAGCTACAAGTAGACATCGTACCCATATGGATCGTCCAAGGTACCCTCATGATGACGTATTTGACATGTCTAGGAGGGTCAAGGTAGATGACCCTGAGTTCGATGGAAAATTAGATCCCAGTGCATTTCTTAATTGGTTATACAACATGAATGATTATTTTGAATGGTACCAAATGAATGATGCTCAAAGTATTCGCTTCACGAAAATGAAGTTGGTAGGGTCCGCCAAACGTTACTGGCAAACTGTTCAGCGTAACACTAAGAGATTACGACACCCACCCATTTCCACTTGGGCTGAGATGACAGAGAAGTTGAAAGAAAAATAGCTCCCGTCTTACTACAAAGACCAGTTGTTCAACCAATTATTAAACCATAGGCAAGGATCGTCTAGTGTAGACAATTACATTGCCAAATTTGAGGAACTATTATTGAGGAGTGACATCAATGAGGATCCGAGATTCTCTGTGTCTAGGTTTGTTAATGGGTTACGAGCGGATATCAAACGAGAGGTTACTATCCATGCCCCAGACTCATTAGATGAGGCATATCATAAAGCCCTCAAGTTTGAGAAGTACCTTCAATACACTTCTCAAAGGCTTGTTTTTATCTCGTCCAATGATCTTCGTCAAGGTCAGGTGACCCCTTCGCTTAGGTTGACCCCTCGACCACAGTCCTCTTTCCCGCGGGCCTCCACAACTCCTAGTTCTGCACTTCTTCCTAGTGAAACCAAGGTTCCTCAAAATCCATACTTTGCTACCCGGAATGCCATAGAATGCCATTATTGTCATGCAAAAGGTCATATTGCCTCCCGTTGTCCAAATCGCACGTTAGCAATGGAACGTGTTGATGAACCTGCCCTTGAGAGCGATTCTGAAATTGTCGCTATTACTCCCATGGAGGATCATGACTATGACAATGATTTACTTGATGATGATCCTCCTACTGATCCACACCATGCTTCTGCCATCATGAGATGCATCTTATCTGCCCCAGCTCCACCTGACACTTGGAAGCGCACTAGCATATTTCACACTATTATTCCACTCAGAAACAAATCCTGTAAAATTGTTATTGATGGGGGTCGTACCATGAATGTAGTTTCTAGGACAGCTCTAGCTCGGTTCAACCTTCATACGGAACCCCACCCACATCCTTTCCGAGTTGCCTGGGTAGATAAAACCTCTCTCCCTGTTACGGAACGTTGTCTAGTACCCCTTCAGATTGGGCCTTATTCGGAAGATCTGTATTGTGATGTTTTACCTATGGATGGTGCTCACATTTTGCTAGGTCGACCTTGGCTGTACGACCATGATGTTAAGCACTTTGGCAGAGAAAACACCTACTCATTTATTCATGGTACAAAAACTGTTTTACTTCACCCTGCCAAACCTACCCCTGCACAAAAGTGTGTTTCCCCTTCTCCTACCACTGTCCCTGCTAAAAGCCTGCAAATATTATCTCCTAAAAAATTTACGCAGGCGGGAACCGAATCTGGTCTAATCTTTGCACTAGTACACAAGGACAGTTTTCGCTTCCTGACAGATGCTCCCATCCACAGCCGTGTTCACCCACTATTGACAGAGTTTCAGGATGTCATGCCAGCGGAACTCCCGAACGAGTTACCCCCCATGAGAGACATCCAACATGCCATTAACTTCACCCCAGGTGCCCAATTTCCTAACCTTCCACATTACAGAATGAACCCCACTGAGCGAGCTGAGTTGAATAGGCAAATAGAGGATTTGCTACAGAAAGGTTTTATCCGTCATAGCCTCAGTCCTTGTGCCGTTCCTGTTTTTTGTTAACCCCCAAGAAAGATGGGTCATGGCGTATGTGTGTGGACAGTCGAGCTATAAATAAGATCACTGTGAAATATCGATTTCCCATCCCACGGTTAGACTATATGCTCGATGACCTAGCTGACACTCAAGTGTTCTCCAAGATAGATCTGCAGAGTGGATACCATCAAATTAGAATTCGCCCAGGAGATGAGTGGAAAACTGCCTTTAAAACTCAGGATGGGTTGTATGAATGGGTGGTAATGCATTTTGGTATATCTAATGCCCCAAGTACCTTCATGAGAGTTATGACCAACATTTTTTGACCTTTCATTGGCAAATTCCTTGTGGTCTACTTTGATGACATTCTGATTTACAGCACATCTGAGGGGCGACATTTAGACCATCTTCATCAAGTCTTGACTACTTTACGAGCTGCAAAATTATATGCCAACCTCAAGAAATGCGCCTTCGTGCAAAATCAAGTCCTCTTTCTTGGCTACATTGTCTCGTCTCAAGGAATTGCGGCTGACCCTGATAAACTCAAGGCTATTCTCGAGTGGCCCGAACCAACTACTCTGACGGATGCTCGTAGCTTTCATGGGCTGGCCTCCTTTTATCGTCGATTCATTAGAGGGTTTAGCTCTATCACTGCCCCAATCACAGAGTGCCTAAAAATGGGTGAATTCATATGGACACCTGCTGCCCATAAGGCTTTCCTTACTATTAAGGACAAACTCACTACTGCCCCATTGTTGCGCCACCCGGATTTATCTAAAGTTTTTGAAGTTGCTTGTGATGCGTCGGGTTTGGGAATTGGTGGCGTTCTCAGTCAAGAGGGTCATCCTGTAGCATACTTCAGTGAGAAACTTAATGATGCCAAACGAAACTACTCTACTTACGATAAAGAATTTTATGCAGTAGTTCAATCTCTCCGTCACTGGCGCTACTATCTTTTGCCCAAAGAATTTGTACTGTACTCCGACCATCAAGCCCTCCGATACTTGAACTCCCAGCGTAATTTAAGTGCAAGACATGCCAAGTGGGTTGAGTTTCTTCAAGATTTTACCTTTGTCCTTAAGCATTGTGCGGGCCAGGATAATAAAAATGCTGTTGCTCTTAGTCGCACATCCCTTGTTCTCCATTCCATAACCACTCATGTGACCGGGTTTGAGCGTATCCGTGCTGAATACCCTAGTTATCCTGACTTTGGTTTGATTTTTAGTGACCTTAGCGATGCTCCCTCCCGCCAGCATGTGGGCTTCCTATTACGTGATGGTTACCTCTTTAAGGGTACCCGTTTGTGTATTCCTCGTTCATCCCTCCGAGATTTTTTGGTGTGGGAGTTACATGCCGGAGGCCTAGCTGGCCACTTTGGACGAGATAAGACCATTGCCTTAGTCGAGGATCGTTTTTACCGGCCTTCTCTGAAAAAGGATGTTGCTCGAATTGTCTCTCAGTGTCGTACCTGTCAATTAAGCAAAACTCGCAAACAAAACACTGGTTTATATACTCCCCTTCCTTTTCCACACTCGCCCTGGCGTGATCTTAGCATGGATTTTGTCTTAGGATTGCCAAGGACTGTTACAAAGCATGATGCTCTTTTTGTAGTGGTGGATCAATTTTCTAAAATGGCTCACTTCATTCCCTGTTCTAGAACTACTGATGCATCCTATATAGCTAAACTGTTCTTTAGGGAGATTGTGCGCTTACATGGCCTGCCTTCTTCTATAGTATCTGACTGTGATGTTAAGTTTGTCAGTTACTTTTGGAAGACCCTTTGGAAGTTATTTGGTACCACATTAAAGTTTTCCTCTGCTTTTCATCCACAGACTGATGGTCAAACGGAGGTGGTTAACCGTAGTTTGGGGGATTTGCTTCGCTGTTTGGTTGGGGACAAACCAGAGACATGGGATGCCATTTTACCCATTGCTGAATTTGCTTACAATAACTCTGTCAATCGCACCACTGGTAAAAGCTCTTTTGAAATTGTGTATGGCTTCTCACCCCAACAACCTCTTGACCTTATTCCCCTACCCACTACCTATCGGCCTTCTGAATCTGCCCACACTTTTGCGGAACACATCCATAACCTACATGCTGAGATAAGACGAAAAATTGCTATGAGTAATGAAAATTATAAGATTTCTGCTGACGCACATCGTAGGTTTAAGGAATTTCAGATTGGTGAGTATGTTATGGCCCGTCTTAACCCTACCCGTTTTCCACCAAATGCCATAAAGAAACTTCATGCCTGATCCATTGGTCCTTTTGCAGTTACTCGTCGTCTCGGATCCAATGCATATGTCCTTGATTTACCTCTTGATTTGTCTATCAGTCCTATATTCAATGTGGCAGATTTATTTGTTTATCGAGGCACATTTGAGCCTCCTGTGTTGCCTTCTTCTATGGTTGCAGGTCCATCTTCAGTTGTCGTTCCTCGCCTCCCTACACAGCCTCTTGCTCTGCGAGATGTGATTGTTGATGTCCTTGACGATAAGTACGTTACATCGGTGGCTGGAGGTGATCGCGAATTCCTTGTGTGTTGGAAAGATCGTCCTTCTTCTGATGATACTTGGATTTCTGAAGACGAACTGCGCCAGCTCGCCCCTGCCTTGTTGGATTCTTATTTGCACTTTAACTCCCCGGAGTTGAGTTCTTCTCCACTGGGAGGGAATAACGTAGCACAAGGTCTTAAGACCTATGCTAGGCGCAGAAATAGGACTCTACAGTCCTAATCAGAGTAGAATTAGGAGAGCATTTTTGTATTTATTTTTGAGACAGTGTTTTAGTAGGAGTTAAAGTACTATTAGGGTTTTATTAGCCTAATAGGCCATGTATTTTGTAAAACGGAAGAACTCGATTTTGATTGAATAGAAAAACCTATTTCTCCTTCCTCTCCTCCTCTTCTCACCCTATTTCTTCTCTCATATTCTCTCCCTTCGTCTCTGCCCTATTCCGTTCTACATCAACAATACATACAAACAATGGAACCCACCCTCTTAATAAGATCCTTCAGTTGATTTCGACCTTGAAGTTTCCGCAGACCAAGAGTGTTTGGAGATGAAATGTTAATTACCTACGTCGAGATACACAAAAAAAAGAGTTACTCTTTTAACATCAAATTATTTTACCTTTGGATAAATGACCACATGGAAGGCTTTCAAGAATGAGATATTAACTTCTCCATGATATTGTGTGTTAGTATTCAACATTCACACAATAAGAAGACCAATCAGAGAAATAACTGAGATAAGGGGCCTATGTGTGAGAACAACCAAACTATACTGCTTAGAACAAATAATATAGGATCCCTCTTTAATGTATAGCCTTCTCAGTCAGTTTCACACCTTCAACAGCTTCTGCATTTTTATCAAAACCAGCTGCAAGACCAATTGGATTTGAAAATTTCCTGCACCATACTTCAAGACCCAACAGTGGTGGGTCAGGTCTATCCTCTCTTGGGACCCAGCCACGAGCTGCTGCAGATACAACCAGCCTATGTGCAAATTCTGCATCTAATAATGCAAACAAAGGATTCAAATAGGTCGTTCCAGAAAATAACCACCCGAAGATTAACAAAGTTAACAGAAATTTCATAAGTAACTTCCTAATTACTAGCTGACAAAGATAGTAGCGGTGAAAGTGGTGGTGAAACTAATACTAATGGTATTAAGAACAGAGAGATCAATGAGAATGACAGAAGTAGCCACCACAATTTAAAGATTCAAGAAGACGTACGTTCTGGTTGCTCCATCTACAGTACTTACGTATGCTGCTCTTGCAATCACGAGGCCTATTGTACCTCCTGCAAGAAATAACCTTCCCTGCATTTAGAAAACTAACAAGGAACAATGAGAACAGGACAGGTATAATGCGGTAATAGCAAATGATGAGGTCCTAGACTTTGGGAACAATACGGTAAAAAAACCTTCTTCTTGGGGGGTAGAAAGACCTAATAAAATGAGAATGAATGAAAAAACGGGAAAACAATAGGAAGCAATGGTATATTCACTCATGTAAATAACTCAAACTATAACTTACATATCTTCACGAGTACTAAGCCTTTGAACATCCAAATTGCCAAACAATAGCTAACTCTACTACCTCTTTGTAAAATTTATTATTTTTTACGGAAATCTGAAGTACCAAACAATATCGATTTGAAAAGCTAAATGCCAAAAAAAGCAAACTAGCCAAAAGAGCCTGGTAGTTTCATTCCAACAGAATGAAAGAGAGAGAGAGAGAGAGAGAGAGAGAGAGAGAGAGAGAGAGAGAGAGAGGTCGCCCCGCTTTATGCGCCTAACGATGCGCGGGAACTTAGCTCCCGATTCAAATCGGGACCTAATAATTTTATATGGGCTTATAAGGCCCATATGAACCTGATCCAAATCCGGTCCAACTATCGGATTTCTTTCCGCCGGCAGTTGGGTTGGATGCTACGTTATTCCGCCGACGAGTCATACACGACCGTGGGTGGAATGGATTTCTTTCCGCCAACAGTTGGGTCGGATGCTACGATATTCCGCCGATAGTTGGGTCGGATGAAATTTTCTTCCGGTCGGTGGAATATACATTTCTAGTAGTGCAATTTAAGTGTGACTTTAATATCAAAGGTTAACATCAGGTCATCCTAGTAGTTTAAATGCTTGCACATAGAATACCCAAAAGATAAAAGTTGTGTAGAGATTAGAAGAACTTCCAAGCAAACTTCATTCCACTTCCACTCAAAAGTAACCTGATTGCTATAGTCCTAATAAATTTGTAAGGGTGGAAAATATTCACTCTCAAAGTCACGCAGCCAAAAACTGCAATAAACTTTTTAAGTCTATACGACGCGTTGGTCGCCGTTCAACCGAAATTGAAAGTATCGCTCACTTGATGCCACTTTCTTTCCCTAGTTATCATTTCAAATCCCATTGCCTCAGTCACTTCAAATAATAATTTGTGTAGGTGAAGGTCTTGTCCATTGATTCTTGGATGTTTGAATCCTATATATTTGTCGACCAAATAAGTCCTCAACATGTTCATGAATACAACTTCATCCAGAATGAGGTTGCAGAAAGAAACTTCAGCTATTTTTCTCCGAGATTAGTGTGATGGATTGAAAAAGAGTGAATTACAACCTTTGGCTGTGTGACGTTGAGAGAAAATTTATTGTTAAGATTGTAACAGTCAACAGGTTATTTCAGATTGGAAGTAAAATAAAGTTTGCGGGGATGTTTTTGTTCTCTTACATAATATCATATCCTCACATCTAACGAGTAAGACAAAATGACCGCTTCCGTAGTGCTACATGCAAATGCGAGAAAAAATATAATAAAAACCTTTTAAAAATTGGAAAAAACCATAGGAAACAATTGTCTCAAACTAAATCAAATAAAATACAATAACCTATTGATGGAAGCAACCATCTTGTCTTAGTCGTTAGAGGTGAAGCTCTATGCCATGTGAGAGAAGAAAAACTTCCGTGCAAACTTCATCCATCTTCCGATCAGAAGTAACCAGTTGACTGTTAAATTCCTAATGAATTTGTGTGGGTAGAAAATATCCTTTCAGTCTATATAACACGTTGATTGCAGTTGGACTGAAATTGAAGGAACAATTCACTTAACTCCACTTCTACTCCCTAGTTACCATTTCAAATCTCCCTCGCTCAATCACTTCTACGAATAATTTTTGTAAGTCAACTTCTTGTCCACCGATTTTGGATGTCTAAATTTTATATTTTTGTCGTCGAAATAAGTGCTCAACATGTTCATGAATACAACTTCGTACTGAATCAGGTCACCGGAAGCAACTTGACGGAAGCCAAAAAGAGTACACAAATTCACACAAAATCTAGAAGACCAAGAACATAGATATGCTCTCTGAAATTTGATTAAGCTTAAAAAAACAGTCTTTTTTCTTCGTTGTACAACCATAAAAGGAACAAACAAAAACAAAGGTAAAAAGACAAAATAAACCCTACTAGGCCCCACAACTCACAACCCCACATATGCTCCATTGCTACATCAGTTCTTCCTTGCTTTAGAAGAACTCGGCTCGAGTTCAGTGGAACAAATTTCAGCTTCATCAGGGGGATAGTAAGCATAGATGTCAGAGACATTGAAGGTGGAAGATATGCCAAGCTCTTCAGGCAGTGATATGACATAGGCATTGTCATTGATGTTTTTAGCAATAGAAATGGACCCAACTTTCGCGGTTTGAGCTTGGAGTAGGTTCCTGCAGGATATCGCTCTCAACGTAGGTGGACCATGACGAGATCACCTTCATTGAAAACCTTAGGGTGCTTGTGAAGGTCAGTTTGTTGCTTATACTGTGAGTTAGAGAGTTCAAGCTTGGTTTTAACATCACACAGCATCGCCTCGAAATCTTGCAGCAACTCAGCAGCAGACTTACTTTTAGATTTTGGTAGAACAACCAGGTCGACTGTATGATTAGGCATCTTGGTGTAAACGATGCTGAAAATGGAACGGGTTGTCATCGAATTATTAGCAAATTTTGCTTGACAAAGATAATCGTTCCATTGTTTGGGGTGATCTGAGGTCAAACATCGCAGCATATTACTCAAAGTGAGGTTGACGACTTCGGTCTGACCGTCCATCTGTGGGTGATAAGCAAAGCTCAGTTTGCAAACGTTTCCACAAGTCATGCCAAAAGCAGCTGATGAATCGAACATCACGGTCCGACGTAAGGCTACGAGGAAGGCCATGGAGGCGAACAATCTCACGAAGGAACAAGCGACCAATATTAATTGCATCAAATGTCTTCTTGCAAGCCACAAAGTGTGCCATTTTGGAAAAAAAAGGGTCAACCACGACCATGGTAGAGTCAGCTCCACGCTTTGTGCATGGTAAACCAAGAACAAAGTCAAGGCTGAGATCCTCCCAAATAAAATCAGGTACCGGCAGTGGTAAATAAAGACTAAGTGCTCTGAGATGTGCCCTTGCAGGTTTGGCAAATGGATCACCGTTAGACAAAGTGGCAAACATCACGACCTAACATTGGCCAAAAGAACCGTGCTTGAAGGAGAGACAAGGTCTTGTCCGGACCAGCGTTGGGCAGCCTCCCATTCCCCCACCCCAGTCTCCCTAGTCCGTTTTCCTTTTTCCCCTCTTCTTCTCCTCTCGCTTTCTTCTCCTTTTCCTTTCCTCCTAGCATGCTCCCCTCGTGAACCTGGGAGCAGTAGGCTGGGCCGTGTTAGTGTTTTGTAAAAGCACTTCTAAAATCTAAAATGGTTGATCGATTTTGATCATTTTCTGATTTTAACTGACCCAAACCTGGAAAAGGCTTCAACTATACCAGCCATGTCCCATTGGCAGGACCAAGCTTGATTTTATATAGAGATTCATAAATCTTCCCTAAACGCATTAACTTATTAACTTAAATGATCTCTTCCAAGGGAGCGAGTGATATCTTATACTTGTACGAGGCATTTATCTCTTTTTTCATGGAATATAAAGGATAATTTAAAGGATAAACCTTGTAGGAAGATTCAAGTTGTCCATGTTCTTATATTGATTTCATTTTACTTTTCCTCATGCTTTAGCCTGGAGTCCATTTGTTCGGATTAACTAATCTATTGGAGGTAACAATACAAATGTACCGTTCTTTTTGTAATTAGTGTTATCTTCAATGTGCATAGAGGTTATGACTAAGCTTTATACTTGAGCATCCCAACAGTATAAAAACTTCACTTTAAACACTGAAAATTAGATAACAGCAAACAGTTTTGGTGTTGGAACAAAACAAAAAATGATTTCAATCGAAATCCATGCTAAATCATGAAAATAAAAAATTACAAAAAATGCACTTCATGATGAATCCATGATGATTTGATCAAACGGTTGAAGGATGTGGGTGTCTGATCTTCCAACTATAGAGTAGCTAGCCTTAGGGTTTTTCTCTATTTTATCCCCTCATGATGTGGATGAAGAATGTCGCTCTACAGTTTGGGGCCATAACCCTTGCTTACTTATGGTATCTACAGAACAATGTTTCATTGCAAATAAATATGGACCTTAGCCATATAAAACTTTATTTCAAATAAATCTCTTTGATTACGGCTAATGAAATAATGATTACATTTAGTCGTACATTTGTAAACGCAATTTAGCATAATTTCTCTAACATTGGGATGAATAAATATATATCTATCAAAAAGGATATGGCAAAGGGAAGTAAACAACTTAGAATGTGATACTTGCAACAGCATTTGCTGCTTGGTGGCTTTTAGTACCAATGAAGCCAATCTTCGTTATCTGGAGCCTCTGTTGCCATTCTACAACTTTATGAAGCTTGTAAAGTGCAATGGAATTTGAATATTCTACAACTTTATGAAGTTTGTTAAGTGCAATGGACTTTTCAAAGAAACTGCAGGATATTTAATTATTGAGTGTGCTACAGGAATCATTGAACAATTCGTAGCCGATACTTTATCTTCTTGCCTGCCCTGTTGCAAAGCTGAAAATGCTATAAGCAACTTACCTTGTTGGAAGGACCGTGTAGAATACTTTTCGCCATTTTTCCCTAAGTGGTAATATGTTCTTATTAAAGACTATTGTGCATCACTAAAAGCCCCCTTCCAGTTCCCACATGCCAGTTCGTTGTGGCACCAAGTACTCCTGCTCCAACTCCATTTTAAAATCCTTGTGAGTCTACTCTTAAGGGTATGTCAATCTTTGCATTTGAGTACTGCACTCAAGTTTACAAAATAGTAATATAATAGTATATATTGCCCATCTATTCTAGCTCTGAACTTGCTTCAAGCTTTGAATTATTGTCAGCAATACCTGAAACACAAAATATATCGATTGTAAAATAGTCTTATCAAAAACTATTTTCATACTTGGAAAAGTACAAACAATATTTGCCATAGAAAACTAAAAGGAAAAATTGATACGGATTTGAAAATCTAACAGCAATCCATAACTTCTAATGAAATAAAAGGAAAATATAAGGAGAAGATTGAAACAAAAAAATATATCGACTGTAAAATATAAAATAAAAATAGTCATGTTTCGAAAATAGATAAGATATACCAGAAAACGAGAAAAAATTGTGGACTAGGTATCAGTCCACGAAGAATTTATCTCTATAATAATAAAATTGGTGAACCATGGAGCCAAAGATCAGTAATTAGCCCAACGTACCCGTTTTTTAAGTTGTTATAAACATCACCAAAAAGATATAATTTGTTATACTTAACTTACTAATTGCTTTTGTATAACTTATTAGTAGTTGTTCTGGACAGTATGCCATTAACCAATTCTCGTCAGCATTCTGGACAGTATTTACTCAAAACTAATCCTTCTCTAGTCAGTTTTTCGTCAACCTAACAATAATTCAAAAAGAATAGTTTATTTGAAAAGGAGGCTAATAACTTCGTATTTTCACGAGGTAAGATATATATGGTTATTCCATAATATAATATTTTACATCAGCGTATTTGTTACCCGGGTTTGGGCTGATTATTGCTCTTTACTCTACAGTTCAGGAAAAGGACTTGGTGTTTAGTCTGTGTAAACAAGGGTGGAATAGTAGAAAACAGGAAAGACATCCATGGTTAGAGAACTTATTGAGTTTAATCTATAGTTGGGGTAAGTGCAATTTTTCGTACGTAGTTGGTAAAAAATTAAAGATTAAAATTGGATGGTTCAGCTAGGAAAAGTAAAATAGAAATCCATGGTTGGTGTCTAGGGTAAGATACAAGATGAGTCCGAGTCCGGCTTGTCCATCTCACGGAGACTCCAGTCAAGTTGGTTATGGAATACTACTAAAAATACAATTATATATGTTATTTCACAAAAAATATTATTACAAACGAAAAAAGCCGAACATGAATGGAGCAAAAAGTAATTCTTCTCTCTTATTCGGCTGGACGAGCATTCGTGTAGTACTATGCCGGTCAAATGTTTTAATTTTCCATTAAAACATGCCACCCACCCTCCAGTACTACCTACTATTTCGTTTATTCATTGGACGTGAACTTCAAAGTCCTGTCTGGAAAATATATACTTACTTCCGTGGGATTAGTCAAACGAGAAAGTAGAATGCTAAATACCAAATTCCCTCAAAATCCCGCTTTGACCGAAAGAGCAGACATTTCTAATTTTTTTTTTTCTCTCTCGTGCCACTTTTCCCTCTTCTACCTCTTTCTCTCGCTCGTTCATTTTTCTGTACTTACCTATGTACTTTTTCAATTAATATTTCTTTCGTGTTAACTAATTTGCAGGATTAATGTTGAGTTGTTTTTCTGACTGTGCAGCCAGCCTCACCACTGCCTTGAAGCAAGCAAAGGAAGCAATAATGTATAATATGGAAAAAAAAATCAAAAGAAAATCACTAACGTTGGAAACCCTGAATCTCTATTATTGAATTATAAATATACAAATTCATTGGTTAACCATAGAAACAATATTTCGTTTACTACCTACTACGTTTATTCATTGGACGTGAATTTCAAAGTCCTGTCTGGAAAACATATACTTACTTACGTGGGGTTAGTCAAACGAGAAAGTAGAATGCTAAATACCAAATTCCCTCAAAATCCCGCTTTCCCCATTTAGTCTTTCTCAAACCCCGCTAGAATAAGTGGTATTCTCAAATCTCTCGAATTTTCTTGACCGAAAGAGCAGACATTTCTATTTTTTTTTTTTTCTCTCTCGTGCCACTTTTCCCTCTTCTACCTCTTTCTCTCGCTCGTTCATTTTTCTGTACTTACCTATGTACTTTTTCAATTAATATTTCTTTCGTGTTAATTAATTTACAAAATTAATGTTGAGTTGCTTTTTTGACGGTGCAGCCAGCCTCACCACTGCCTTGAAGCAAGCAAAGGAAGCAATGATGTATAATATAAAAAAAAAATCAAAAGAAAATCACTAACATTGGAAACCTGGATCTCTATTATTGAATTACAAATATACAAATTCATTGGTTAACCATAGAAACAATATTTGAGGGGATTTATTGGCCAAAATATAACTTATACAAGCCATTTGATTCAATAGTATTTCACTTAAAATTTTTACTACAGTGAGTTTAGTTTTATTTTTGAAAAGTACAATTTTCATATATATAAAAATACATAATACAAATAAAATATAAAAAAATTATTTTTATATATGAAATATTAATAATTTAATTTATATTTTCTCTCTAAATTTATAAAGCCTCCTAAATTCTCAATCTTTTAAACTAACAAAATAATTGAGAATCTCCAAGTTAACCACTAAAAAGAGAAAGTTGTTTCAAGGATAATACTTTCAATGACTTTTGTGTCTGTGACGTGAAATTCTCTTTAAAACATGGATTTCTATGTCGACTAACCCCCCTTAACGATGCTAAGAATTAGGAAATGGAAGATGACAGTCACCTATAACTTCTAACATACTTCTCTCCTATGACTCATTTTCCATGTTCCCACTTCAATAAACTCTGAATCGTAGACTTTCCCTGTATTTCATTCTATCAGGAAGATAAACTCAAAAAGTAAAAGGGGTTTTAGCACTCCCCCTTGGTGGTGCAGCTCCTCTGGGCTCTTACCTTTTCTTGGAAGCAGCAGTCCTCTCGTCTCTTCGCATTAACAAACCTCAGCTAAAAGTACACTATCTAATTATTTTTGCTAGAATCCGATGCCAAGCTATTCTGAATCTGCAAATAGAAAAACCAGAGCTTTATCTCCTCCATATCAAATACGTCCGACTGCAAGATTTTGCCCTTTCATGTGAGAGAAGGGGCACCCTCTCAAGGTTTCCATGGAAACCCAGATCTCGTGTTCAACAGGTTGGGTATCCATCAAAATGCCGGAAATGCACCATGAGCAAAAAAATTGTATAAGAAAACATTACCTGTGAATTGCAATAAATATGATGCAAAAAAGAAGGAAAAAGTGTTGCAGATTTATAAAACTGAGCTGGAAAAAGTGGGACAGGTGGGTGAGTAGAACTGGAATTTCTCTGTATACGAAATTGATCAACTGGCAAGTTTGCCACGAAGTTAATCCGATATGCAGTACTGACTGTAGAACTGGCGAATAATGCAGATACAGCAGTTTGATGAGTCTTTTGCTGAGCCTAGCAAAAAGCTAGCACAAATCAATGTCAAAGAATGAATGAGTTTGTTAGAACCTCTTAGTACCTCATAGTACCTCAACTGATGACGAGGGTAGTAGAGCAACCCAGACAGAGTACCAAAAAAACACAACCTGGGTCATACTTAGAACGCAGAAAGAACATCAGGACTGAAGACATTGGTGGGTTCTTAATGTTTGTACATAGAGTCTACCTCCCCTGTCTCTAATTCAGGCAGAGGGAATTTGCACTGTTTTTGCAACTGGATATAGCGATTCATATCAAAGTTTTGTTTCTTAATCAGCTTCCTCTGTCTTGATGAGTACAGCCTCTGCATGAAATCTTGATATGAAGGATCCCTGGATGTGATGAGGAAGTACGCATAGCCAAGGAGCAAGCCAGTCGAAGTGGAAAAGAAAGCAATTGGCTCCATGACATCCCATGAAAACTCCCAGAAGGTTAACCGGAAGAATAGACCCACTTGGACGACAAAGAAACCCAATCCGGTCCATAATATCTTTCGCACCTGCTTGTGAGCTAGCATATCAATCTCCTCTTTTCTTTCTTTCAACTTCTTCATCTCTTCTACCCTTGGATCATTCTCGGGTGCTAATGCCAGGGGGATAACTCTTCTCACCAGATCCACAACCTGATTAAAGTTGTCAATTAACATCAATCAGTTTGGAGTTTGGAGAAAAAAACATGCTCTGAATAATCCAATTTAGTTCTAGTATCCAATGCTGGAAAGGACAAAATGATCCAACACGGTCAGTGGAAAACAAGGGATCAAGGATTCATTGTGTTTTTACAATTTGACTTATAAGAATTAACCAATAAAAATCTTTTATAAAACAGAACTGGCAAGCAAGAAGAATCTTCATCTAATATCTTTAGGGCCAAGAGGAACATCAAAGGTCAAAAACATAACCGACAAACAGCTTCAGGTTACCACGCAAGGTAGATTTAAATAGTCCAAGGAGAAAAAAAAAAAGAATCTCAGGTTTTAACGATCAGAGGTACCGAGAGAATCCTAAGGGCTAACTTTAAGTAAAGAACTGACAACTCATGAGAGGAATCAAGGCAAACAAAAAGGTTTGCTGTACCTGGAGAAGCAAATCTGGAACTTTTTGTAGATCCAAAAGACCAAATAATGGTGAAAGAACCGATAAAGAATGCTAAGTGATCCATTAAGAAACTTGTCATTCAATTACTTCACATGGAATCCACCAAGCTTAAAACTTTAATTAACAGAAAAACAAGCAGGAAATGAGCCAAAGACATTATTCTTCATTCTCTCATCCACTAGAATAGACAAACATTCAACCCCGTTCAGAAGGGCAGCCAACAAAAAAAACTGATCCCCTTGACCAGTAAAGGTTTTCATTTTCCGCCAGCTATTGAATCCGAGAACATGCACAAAAACAAAAAAGCAATTGTAAGGATCAAAAAGCCCCGAGCACGACTGAAAATTAGCCAAAGTAAATCGGAGTTCGAAAGAAAGCAACGAGGTCCACAAGAGGAAAAAAAGAAAGGTATTTCTTCTGAAATCATCAAGGAATCCTCTTCATCTACACAAGAACACAAACAACGAAAAGTCGAGAAGGGAGGAAGAAAGAGGAAAAGCAAAACAACAAAAAAAAAAAAAAAAACTGATCCTTGTGCCGTAAAAAGAGATGGATATTTGACGATGAATGAACGCTATTAGGAAAGAAACAAGGCCAAGAAGCAGAAGAGGAAACTTTTTACGGAATTCTAATCGTTTTATACACGAGCAACCGACGTTTTTCTCAACGATTTCAATAGTCCTGGCAAATTTCCCCTCGCGAAAACATCGTCCACATGTAAAAAATTGATACAACTCAATATCCAAATCAAAGCAGCAGAACCAGAAATGAAACACAAAAAAGGATACAAGAATGAAATTTGAGAAATAAGGGGAATACGCAATGGAGAGAATTTATTACCTTATCCGGATGCAGATAGACCTTATTTCTGAAGAGAAGCACAACGCCAGCCTCATCAAGAACCTTGGCAAATGCCTCAGCTTCCACAGCCGACTTTGCGACACCCACATCCTCACATGTCTTGAGAAGCTCGGAATAGTCAATCACCTCCTGGCCTTCCAACTCCAGCCTCTTCTTCAGAGCCCCTACATTCGCGAGACGCAACAACTTCTTCGCCTCTGCGATGGAAAACTCCTCCTTCTCAGCGCCCTCGTCGCCTGCGCCATTCCGCTCCGGCTCTTCTTCCTTGGTAGCCAACCCAGAAAAGTAGGCACGCGATGGATGGAGATACTTCTCCGTCGACCTGAAGCAAGAGGAGGTGGAGGAGGAGGACCCATAACGCACAGATGTACTCAATGCCCTGAAGAAAAACCGCGAGGCTCTCCACATGATGATTACAGATATATGGGACAGAAGGGATGCTTGAAAACCATGAAACCAAAGAGGAGTAGGAAAGCTTTGTGATTCAGAGGTCGAAGAAGAAGAAGATGGAAAATTTCTCTCTTTTCTATATTATTCTGGGTACATTTTCTTGGGTTTCTTCTGGTTCGAGGGGAGGATGGGGGGAAAGGCCACCGAGGCGTTCGGATTTGAAGGAGACGGGAGAAGCGGGGAAGAACACGGAACGGCCATTCAACGCGGCTGCCGAAACGACCGTCAAGCTTTTAACGGCAACGGAGAGGGGATAAGGGAAGCCATGGCTATGACTCGATGAGCCTCATCTCTTCGGCTTTACTCTCTCTTTCTTTCGCATTTTTATTTTTATTTTTTCTACTAAAAAGCGCCGGCATGAGAGAAGAGACTGAGTCAGCGGTAGAGAGTCTCGAGACTGGACGCGAATCCGCTTTGGGAAGGCCGATGCTTCCGTCCGTGCTCTGTCCTTTCACAAGAGAGAAAAAGGTCCCCAATGGAAATACACATCGATGATATATGTTATCCACAATCGATTCATTCCGTTAAGGCATAGTAAACATCAGCCTAACTAACAAGTCCATTTAGATGTCGAGTTAAAATAATTCCGCTGCTTAAAACGAGTACATTGGCTCTTTAAAGTACAGTATGTAAGTTTTACCCGATTTTCTATTCTACCACTCCACCAATTATTTAACAATAAAAATGAAAATAAAAAAATATATTTTTAATTACTTATTTATCCGATTAATATACAGAACAACAACAAAAGTGGTAGGTCCTAATTTATTTTACCCAATTACGATTTAAGTAAGTGCAATATAGAAATTTTGGAATAATAATCTTATTAGTTGAATAAATTTGAATTTAAAGCGTATTAGACAATTTATTTGAGTTTACATTATATTAAAATACTGAGACAACAATGTTGTATTCTAATTTTTATAATTTTTTTATTTAATTGATCGATATTATAGTTTTCCTAATTTTTTATTTTTTTTATAAAATTTTGACCTTTTTATGATTTTTACTTTTATTTACAATTTACCTGATTACCTGTTGGAAAATTGGGTAATAATCGCAAACAAAACAATTCGAAACAGTAATCGGAATAACCTATTTTGTTTCTTGTGTATACAATTTACTCCCCTACACACCACATATTACACCTAGTGTACAAAAAGACAATCTCTAAGAGATAAAATATATCATCCCTCCTCTTTTGAAATGAAGTTATGGGTAGCTACTATAAAAGGCTTCCACTTTGTTGTCATTCAGTTCAACATCCAAAATTAACAACAATAATATCTTACCCATGTTTTTGTTGTCAATTCATTGCATGAATGAACCGCATTCAGATATTTGGATAGGACTCATCGTAGGCTATCTATCTACATCCTCCACTGAATGTTCAACCACCACAAGACTAAACAACTTTTTTGGACAAACTTTTTAGGAATTCTTATGACGAATTACATCCTCCATTTCTGTTCTTGTTATGGTTCTTCTAGTACTTTGTGTCTTAGGGTCTTTAGAAGTCCCCTTGGTCTTCTTAACGTACTATTTCAGTTTCTCAGTCGTGACAAAGCTGAGGCCAAAGTCTTCACTTCCCGCCTCCTAAACTCTTGCTCCACCTATTGATGTACTTAGTCAGAAAAGAAAACAATCTATCTTGATCAGACGTATCAGGAATTCACAACATTAAATAAGTGAATATTTAAACATATTCCCTAATAGTGTCTTTTTGCATCAAGGCTTTTTTTTATCCTAACCATAAGCTAATTCTATTAAGTTTTTGAAATGCAGGAATTGAGAGTATGTTGTCTGGCGACCTTAAGTGCATACAGTCATCCGAGAGATGGGACTTTGTGCAACCAAACATGTAATCCCATCTCTCCTTTCCCAGCCAGAAAAGACTCATGTTTTGGTAATGTGTCAACAACAGAATTAGACTCCCTGTACTGACATAGCAGCTTCACCTATGATAGGATGTGCAACATGTTTCTGCATGTTGTTCCCTATTTCTCTTGCCTCCAGTGGCCCTGATTCTCCCCTTGCATTAGATCAATTACCTGTTGTGAATCCTCCTCTATAAGGACAATGTAATTGAGACAACATTGTTTAAAAACAAGAAGAGTAAGATATAATGTAATAAAATCGGACTCGTTATTTGTTTTCTGGAGGAAAAGGTAGCACAATAATAAGATAGGAGCGTCTTGGGAATCTCTTATCACAACACCACTTCCTGCTAGTTCGCCGTCAAAGACGAACGACCCATCGAAATTAGCTATTAGGATCATAGGAGGTGGGGTCAACCAACATATTCTAATTCTATTCTCTTTCATCTTTGTATGAGCAGGGACTTTTTTGTGTTTTATAATCTATTGCATGGCTATGATTCTGTTGGCACATCATTGTGGGGTTTTATGTGTGTTTAGTCCTTTAAGAAGTATAAGTTTTGACAAGTAAGGCTCTCAAATTTCCATCAGCCTGGGTAATGAGATTATATTCCTTCACCAAGTTCCGCACAACTTCTGCAAAATTTCAATGCACTAGAATGTGGGCGGGAGACTCCTGGTCAGTTAAACAAACATGCCATGTAGTATTAATTTGCAAATCTCTCCTGTTCAGGTGATTTGAAGTAGGTATCCTACATAATCAACCATAAGAACATTTTTTGTTTAGGCAATGTTTGGTATTCCACATGTGGTTCTAGATGTAATCTCTGGTCCCATTAGTTGGAGCTTAGATTTGTATATGGTGTGTGAGAAGTGATAGGCATTCTTTACCGAGAATTCTCCATCCTTTGAAGGTGCGCAAATGAGTGTATCTGGACTCCTCATTGCCATAGAAGTTTCTAAGATAGCATCAGCAATGTTAGGGGGCCATAGCTCCCTAACGCGAGGTTCATTCCAAATAAAACCCATGCTATGAAGGAGTTGACATTTTGTGTGGGATCATGGGGACCTTATAGATTTCTGTATGTGTCAATCAGTGGCTGGTCCAGTCCAATCACCCACTTATCTAACTAGATAAAGATGTTTGAACCTTCCCCTAATTGATGTCTAGTATTTTCAAGGAAAGTAGGAATATGTTTGGAGATTTGTTACCATAGTAAGGAAAAACCTTGTTTAATTTTAAATACTACACCTAAACTTTGTAGGTTTCGGAGACCTAAACTTTGTAGGTTTCGGAGACCTAAACCCCTTTCTTTGTGTGACCAAAGAAAAATCCCTAAACAAGGCCTCCATTTTATGTGTTACTTTATTTGGTAGGCTAAAACAGGTAAATAAATGCAATGACATGCTTGTTCAAACTGATTTGATGTGTAACCTGCATTGCTAAGGGTAATGACTTTTTCATCCAACTGTTTAACCTTTTATGAATGTTTTTAATATGGGGTTCCTATGTTTCATTTGTAATCTTGGTTTGGGTATGTTTACACCCAAGTAAGTCTTCAAGGATGTTGTGTGTTTGAATGGCAAAATATTTTTTATTTGATCATGGATCTATATGGGGACTGCCTTCAGAAAGAAGATTAAGGATTTACTTGGCTTTATGTGCTGACCATAGAAGTTAACATAGTCCTTAAGTATTCTTTGTAATGTATGAGCGATCAGAGTGTTTGCCTCCCCTATAAGGAGGGTGTCATCCGCATAAAGCAGGTTGCAAATGGGGTGTGGAGTCTCAACAGGTCTCCATCGAATAATATTTCCTTGGGTTACCTTCTTAGCAATTTTGGTTGAGAGCAGCTATGTGGTAAGAAAAAACAATGTGGGGGAGATTGGATCCTCCTGTCTGAGTCCACAACTAGGTGTGACAGTTTTAGTGGGTACCCCATTTATCAAAATCTGATTTGAGGTTGTGCAAATATATGAGAGGATAAGTTTTTGCCATTGGAGTGGGAATTCAAAACTCTTAAGTGTGTGTGAGACAAATGACCAGGACATGGTGTGAAAAACCTTTCTTTAATCTATTTTTGCTCCAAAATAGGAAAACAAATTCATTTTCAACTGAAAGGTTTTTAGAATCTCGTGAGTCAAAAGGATGTGATCAGCCATTTCTCTACCTTTAATAAAGGCAATTTGGGTAGGAGAGACTACCGTAGGTATAATTTTTCATCAGCCTAATAGCCATTATCTTAGTTAAAATTCTATAAACCACATTGCAATGACTTGTTGGCCTAAAATATCCAAAGGTCTTTGACTGCTCGTTTTTTTTTTTGGAATAAACATTATAAAGGTTCTAGTTAGTTCTTTATCTATCTCCCCTGACTGAAAGAGTGTTGAATATTTTTGTACAGATCTTCTTTGATAAGAGACTTTTGATGCATAAAGAAAACAGGTTGGAAGCCATTTGGGCCAGGGGCTTTGTAAGATTCCATGGAGAATAGAGTTGTTCTAATCTCCCTCATCCTAATTGGTAGTATTAAGAACTTTATGTCCTCGTTAGTTAATTTAGGCCTTGAGATAAAAGGAGGGGAATGTTTGTTTGAGGACTGTGAATAAATGGATTTAAAATAGGTTCAACTTTTATTTTATGTCATCATTTTTTAACAGCCTACTATCCTAGGTTTTAGTTTGTTGGATTTTATTTATTTGTGCCCCAGTCTTACCAAAAGTGTGAAATAACCTTGAGTTATCATCACCATCCTTAAAAATATTCTATCTTGCCTGTTGAAAGATATGCATATATTTAATCATAGATAATCTCATTTGTTTATGTTGGAGTTCCTTTTCCTCTTGAATTAATTTTTGGGTTATCTCAGTGCTGTAGTGATTTTTTCTTTACCTCATCAAACTTTTTTTAAGTGTTTCTCATAGTTATCTGGAAATTTCCAAAAGAGTTACAATTCCACTTCATCAGTTAGTGGGAAATTTGTTTAAATCTGACCGGTAAAAATTCAGGTGGGGGTGTAGATACATGATGGTGTTTAAATTAATTCCAAGCAAATTTAACCACTTGTTCATAGCCAATTCTCTCCCTTTACATGGCTCGGTGTCCAAAGGGAAATTTTTCTCTTTTTTTATTTGCTGGAATGGAAAAATAAGAGGGAATGATTTGACCTAATCCTAGGAAGGGAGAGAAGGGTAGACTTTGGCCAATTTCTTAAGCATGTATGATTTATTAGGGCTGTACCTAACTGCATCATAGTTAATTTCTCCGTTGCTCTACCATTTGACCAGGTGTACTTTAGGCCGGTGTAACCTATATCATTCTATCTTCCATTTACTACAAAATTTGAGAAGGCTTTGTTTGGTTTATATGAGTTGGCTAGAGCCAAATGTTTCTCATTTTGGGATAGGGTTGCATTGAAGTCCCCATTTCACATCACCATTTCAGCCCCTGTATGATATAACCCTTGTAATTCTCCTAGATTTTTTGACCAACGAGTTAGTTAGGGTGGGAGATATAAAAGGATATGTTGATTGTTTTTACCGAACTTTGTTCGAGTTTACGTTGAATGATATGGGTCGAGGAGTATATTACAATTGTGTTCACTCATGGCTTCCAACTAAGCCATTGTCCTCCACTGAGTCCTTGTGATGGGACAGTGTGGAAGTTCGTGTATGTATTTGTTAGTCATTTAAAAGTTTGGGACGTTTCACGTGCTTCTGATTTTGTCTCTGATAAGTATATTATATCATGACTTCTAGAAAAAATTTGGAAGAGTGAGTTTCACCTAGGGGTTATGTGTCCCTCGAACATTCCACAGAAGTATCATAGATATAATAAATAAACAAGAAGGATCACTATAACCTTTCCTGGCGACACAAGTGGAGATTTTAGTGTCTTGTTCACCATATGCTGCATTTTCAAATACTTGCCTCCATCTCCCATAGCCTCTGTCTGTTTATATAGCTGTATTGCAGCAAGACGCTTCCTACTGATCATCGGAATTTTTCCTTTTCCCAGTGCAATGCTTTCAACCTCTTCGGAATCAGCAACACTCTCTTAAGAGTTACTAGCTTCCATTGTCTTTTTTCCTTTAGCTGATGCAGGGAACAAGGGGTGGTTTATTCTGTTAGCATGTGTGGCTTGATAGGTGAGGGTCTTGTTTCATTTGATGGTGTAGTACGCCATTTAAGGGGAGCAAAAAAGGGGCAGTAGCCGAGAGTGGATTCGAGTACCTTTATTCAAAGACTGGAGAATTTGGGGTACGACTATATGCATGAGATCATAAGATAACTTAGGAAAGACACTGAGTGGGACTAGTTCGTGGATGTTTGGCCTTGATCTAGGGGGTGGTTTGTTCTGTTTGGTTGAAGTATTATTTGATGAGGTGGACTTTGCTGGTCTTGGAATCTGTCGGCCTTGTAATGGCCTCTATTCACCATCTTAAACTAGGATGGTTTGGGCCTCCAGGGTAGAACGCATCTCCCTACAGTCCTCGCATACATTCGAATGTACTATAGCCCCAATGCCTGCAATTTGTACATATTTTCGGGCAACCCTCGACAATGTAGGGGAGATAGAAGTTTACACGTCGGGAATGCAATTGTAGTTCCTTTTAACTCTTCCTGCTCTAGGTTGACATCAAACTTGTTTCGCACAGAAGGTCGGCTATATGTGTTTGTGGTTGTCTCTTTGTCTATGTAGATGTAGCGCTCGAGCGGCCTGACAGCTTGGTGAAAGGTTTCTTCATGACAGAGATAAGCAGGGAGCGTCAAGAGTTGAACCCATAGAAGGGTGTGAGTGAATAAATATGTGTCTATGTGCAAATCCTGATGCCAACAAAAGAGGTATAGCTAGGACTTGTTTATACGAATGGGGCATAGTACCAGTTGCTCCTCCCATATCTCAATGTTGGGGAGGACAACGGAGAAGTATCCCCTATTGAGGGGGTATATCGAAATGGTTGGATCAAGTTCGATGTGTTTTCCGTAATAGATCTTGTAAAGTGTGGGCTACTGCAGAAGGGGAAACTAAAATCCTACCCACAAAAAGTCCGATCAGCGAGTTTTGCATTTCAGTGACACCTTGCTCTAGACATTCCCTTGACAGAGTGTCTTTGTGTAGAGTTTCAGTTTTATCCTTTAGTTGAACTGCTACCACCAAGGATGTCCCAGCCTCTTTTTTGTAGCATGCGCTGGATCTGCTCTACCTATGGTGAGACTTGAATATCCTTGGCTTTGAGCTTCTTATATCTCATGGCTGATGAACCTGAACCAGGTCAGACTTTTTTGGCTTCGGTTGAGCATCTGGCAAAGTTGATGGACCCATCGGGTTTTGAATGGTGCAGGAATGGAGCGTTGTGTCAGGCCAGATAAGGAAAGACGAACAACTTCTAAAAAGATAAGGAATTATTTGTGAGTATCCACAAATGATACTTAAGGGAAGGGGGTGTTCGATGAGCTGTATTAATGGGGCCATCATGACTCTTTTTGAAAACAGTGTTGGAAATAATAGAAACCCTTTGCACTCTAGTTTTCAAATATTTTCTCTTGATTTTACATCAAATATATTGTCAGATTTAAATCTAGAAGCTATTTATAAAGGGGTAAAAAGAAAGGAATTTCAGAGAGTATGAGAGATTCTATTTCGTGTAATGTAGCATAATGAGATATATATAACGGAGATTACCAATGGATGAGACACTTTGTAGTAAGCCAATATATATTTCTAGAGGGGTATTTTGCAGCATGCATAATTCATCAAGTTGCGTAGTGGAGTAACAGGTCCAAAGGATAGGGTAACGAGAACACATATATGGAGGTAATCTGAATTTTCAGATTACTGATGTCGTTGTCCCTTTGAGGTCTTCAATTGTGCTCTACTCCTCGTACGGTCCTTTTCGTGAGTCTGGTAGGAGATCTTGTCATGGGAAAATCTCCACAACTAGACTCTGTCGGTTTCCCTATTTCCTTTCCTGGATTTCCAAATAGACTTGAGTACCATACATCTTCTTCAACCTTGGTTTGGAACATCAATTTCTCTGGTTTTTGTCTTTGTCTATCTTTGATCGTATATTCTTTAATAAGGTATTATCTCTTTGTAATGTAACGACTGTTTCCTGATCTTCAAGGAACATGAGGACTCGTAGTCCTTTACTAGTATGCCGAAGAGGTAGAGATAAATTTGTAGCAGGCGATATAATGGGGGACATATCGGCGAGTGTATTGATAGTTGAGCAGGCAATAAATGTGTAGCGAGTGATTTTAATGGTGTAGGGTAGATAAAAGATGTGTTGTGACTTTTTTGAGCTTGAGACTGTTTGATTTGCTGTTCTGCCTAGGTTTGGTGGGTTATGTGTGAGATCGTACCTGGATTATTAGTTCGTGCAATTTTGATGAACTTCCTTCGCTTAGGCTGGAGTTTGGCCTAAATCCATTCAAACCAAATATTTTGCTGTGCTTTGGATCTTTCTTTCATTTGTAGTGGCTTTGTGAACTCATGTGATTTATTTTACTCGTGTGGGGTTGATGTGGTGGTGTGTAAGTGAAGGTTTTGAGCTTCTCCGTCTTCCATCTCTCTTTTTTTTCACTATTGCCCACAACTTTCTTCATTAATCTCTTTTGTGTCAAGGCTCACAACTCCTTTTGAGACTGATAATCAATATCCTTCAAAAAGAATTGAGAAGTTTCTTCTTGAAATCTTCCCAAACCTTTATCGTGGAGGTGTCTGATTCTCCGTGTGCAGCTCGTCCTCTCCACCAAAAGTATAACATCATCACAAGAACCATAGATATGAATTTAGAGGCTGGAAAACATTGATTCAACTGTCAAAAAAGTTGTCATTTAGTTTGATCCCCATACTCCAATGAAAGCTTTGGCCCGTGCACCTTGATCTGAACTCTTGCACCAACATTGCTTGCACCTCCATTTGCAGCAACACCTTCTAGCAATCCAAGTCTCAATTATAAATCATCTGTCCCAATCTTAAACTCGTCCAGCTTCAGTTGAAACATGATCATGACACTTATCTTCCAAATTTTGAACGAATTCCAAGCTTGGGTACATCCACCATCTCTTGAACATTATCCTCCATGTTTTCAGAGGAGTTTCCCAAATTATATAATTTGGGAACAATCTTATCCAATGAAACTTCAAAGATTTAGAATACTTTTACTTTTTTGAGCAAAGATCATTCTCCTGATTTTTGGTAGTGCCCACCATCACTGATACTAGCTTGTCACACAATTACTTCAAGGAAGGTACATGTATGCACCTTTCTTAGTCCTCTGACGTGGGACCTATTTCTAACCATGACAAAGTAACACTGTAAACTTGTGTTCTTAATGGGCGAAGCAATGCGTGATTAGGGGAAAAGTCCAATTCTATTCATGCTAACAAATATTAGCTACTCTGAGCTATAGTTTTCTTATAATACAAATAAGGATGTAAACTAGGTGTCCACCAAGTACACAAAAGACATAAAAACCCTTAAGAGATAAGGCATTTCTATCTTCTTATCTCATCTTACCTCACTCAAATTCAAGTACAAGATCTCTTAACTCAAATTCAAAATACCCAATTCGAATTCAAACACAATGGTTTTTGCTATAACTCGATCCAATGCACCACGACTCACTATTTGTCGCTTGCATGGCTTGGGTTGAACAAGACTTGCTAAGTGGTTGGCCTTCATGCATATGCACACAAGGCCTTGTTGTGTGCACGACTGCTCCTCAGCTGCATTGCTCGAGGTTGGACTTGTTCAATATGTGCACCAATTGTCCTTGTTGCGCCTACGGCCACATGCATCCCCCAAGTCATGGCTGTGGTCGGTTTTGTTGTGTGTGTCCCTTGTGGTGTGTGCATTTTGTGTGGTTATGTGCTTGGGCTTTGTCTTGTGTGTGCTAAGTGTTGAACCAATGCGCGTGCTGCCTCTTGTTTCGCTGCATCATCTAATACCCTAGTATCAAACCAAATGCCGATCCTTCCTTAATTGGGTCAAGTGAGAAAGGGTGAGATATCACTAACACGCCAAGTTTTAGACAAAAACTACCTAAATGCAACTAAAAAACCTCAAAGATGGAGATGAAATTTTAGCCTATTAGTCGAGACTGAGTGTAAGAGAAAAACCTTAATTTTGAGTAGGGGATGGATTTTCCAAACCCAATTTGTGGGGTTTTAAAACGTAAAAAATTTGATAGGATTTGGGGGCTTGAGTGGAGTTTGTTGGGGGGTGGGTGGGTGCCGGGTGGAGGGGAAGGAGAGATTGAAGCAAGGACATCAAAATGGACAAGAACATATAACAAGGAAGTGAAACTGGGTAGAGAGAAGCTGGAACTTGACTGGTATGAGGATGGGTTGGTGAAGCAGAACAAGGAGTTAAAAAGTTTTAAAATCTATGCGTCCAAAGCTAGTTTAAAATGACAATGGGTTTTGGGTTGACTACAACACCTTATAGTTTTTGCTCTTCCTTTCTACATGTATATGTCTTTATGGACATAAAGGTGAGCTTTTTCAATCAACTTACAAACAAGGTAATGGAGGTCTTTTAAGTAACCCTCGACAAGCTTTCCTTGGTTTGAGACATTAAATTCTCACCTTGACTTTTCTTTGTGAAAAATGTCACTTTCAAGGGATGACTACCCAAATTTGATAAGTTGCAGCCTTTGCTTGTGAACGGACATAATTTTGAATGATCAAACCATAGTCCTACATGACCAAATTTTTTATCCATGTACTAGAGTCGGAAATTGTCGTGGGCCCACATTCTAACATAGTCATGGCCATCCATCTAATGAATTATATCATTCATTTTATTACAATGATTACTTTACTACTTTAGTTACTATTATGAATTGTGTTAATAATAATGTTGATGTTGTTTTTGTTATTATGCTTTTGTTGGACATTTGCATTGACTACTTTATTTGTTTTCATAAAAATGTTGGATATTAGAGAAAAAACTTCCTTCTCCCCCTCCCCTTTTCTAGCGAGAGGGACAAATAGGGGGGAGAGACATAATTCTTCCCAAAACAATCCTCCACCCTTTATTTAATAAAAAAATAGTTAGAAAAATGAGACACCTATCTTATGTCTAGCTACTTGGACAGTTTTTATAAAAAATATATATTTAATAAGAATTTCCAATCCCAACAAAGACAAAAAATGAGAGATATAACCGATTCTGTCACCACCCCACTAAGAAGTTGGTAGCCCTAGTGGTTTGATATTTAGAGTTAGTCATAAAACATGGACGTCCTTAAAAAAACTCTCAGCCACCTCAAACTTCCCCCATTGTGGACTCCATATTCCATCCCAATCCTATCTTGAAACTTCTGAGTTTTTTCTTTTTCTATTATCTTTCCAATCCTCAAGCCTTAAAAAGAATCTAATGAGCTAACTATTAACTTCCCTGTGATTATATTAACATTTCCCTATAAGCATCTTCACTCGCAGTTTTTTATACAGTGTTTCTCACTATAAAAACAAGAGTTGAAGTTCTTGAGAGATATTAGACATCACCCCTTTTGTATGCTATTTGGATAAAAAGTTGAAAAAGAATTACTTTTCCATTCTTCAAAGAAAGGGGGCACTCAGCCACGCGCGGCTTCCTGATAAGCCACTAATGAGCAGGGGGAGGTCCATTTAAGGGAGAGCATTTACGGCATTCAAGTCGACCCAACGCTCGTTACGCAACTACTCCTTCCGTCGGCATTAAAGCGCTTTTTCTTTCTTTTAGTTCGACTCGACTCGACGCCGAAGCCGAAGCCGAAGCCGAAGCCGAAGACAAAAAGGAGCCGACATGGGCCAGCATATACACTCGGTCTCACTACCACGTCATCGTGACGGACACGTGAAGGACACGTCCCGGATCTTGCCATCTCGGTTACGCGGCGACTGGGAAACGCCTGATTGAATGCCACGCGACTGGCACACGTAACGTCTGCCTACTCGCCGTGCGGTCTCCGTTACATGGCCTCCGGTACAATCGGACCGGGTCGTCGAGATATCCTCACGGCGGCTCAGGGATGAAGACAGGACCGACTCTGAGAAATTCAATTTTTTTCTTTGTCGTCTCCGATTCTAAGGGTACTACACGACCCAGTCGATCAACGACGAGTGTAAAGAAAAATCCCGAAATAAGGGAAGACTTTCGGCAGGTTTTGAGGAAAGAGCTGCCAAATCAAAACCTAGATGATGAAATCTCCTCAGAAACTCTTGCGGGCTCGAAATTGCTTCCACGGACGCTTGGGGACGAATTTTGACGTTACGTGTCTTTCCGGGTTCTCCTTCCGCGAAGCTTCTTTCAAACTACTAACGACAATGCGACTCTTAGTCGTGCTTCCGAGTCGCCCAGCAGACGCGTTCGGGTTCTGAAAGCTTCCATGGCCTCTCGTCCACAAAGGACACGAGATGGCAGTACAGGAGTCTCCATCAGCCTGAAACCCCCCACCCACATAGGAAATGGAGTCTCCATCGGCCTCGTTAGCAATTGCCATAGTCAATAATAACGTGTCATAATTCTAACAAGCAAGCAAGTGGATATAATCAATCTAATCTATAAATTTTTTGAGAATTGTAAAATATAAAATGTCAAATTTTAGGCTTTTATCATCATGACTTTATGGCGAGTGATAGTACAAAAGATCTAAGGCATGATTCAAGTTTTACTGAATTCAAGTCTTACTGGATTCAAGTCTTATTAAATTCAAGTCGTAAAAAATGCTAAACTGTTTTAGGCTGCAAAGATTTCCTTGGCTCGGGTGAAATCCCCGAAGATGGAATATTTCAACACTTTGGCTTGTCGAACAATACAGATTCCATCGGATTTTCACCTCTACATGATTGTGAAGTACTCGTATGCGTTCATCCATTACAAGACTGAGAATGCTTAGGTAAAGAGAGTAATGAATGACCAACTGTTTTTCATTGTACAACTACACAAAATCAATGAGAGACCTGGATGGGGTACAATTGACTGAGATGTAGTAATGTCTGCACGAATGCTAATCATCATTTCGTATGTTTTGCTTTGGAGAGGGTCTTGATCATGCCCTTGAGGATTTTCCAGAACCAGAACAAGTTCATTACCGAGAGCGCTGGGGGCACAGTAAGAATGCTATAGAAGCCTAATGGGAAGATTGTTTTCACCTGCCGCAAGAAAGAGATGTACTTGAGAACAATTTTTTCAAAAAAAGAACGGCTCATCAAGTTCGTGCCTTTTAGAACATTTCTTAGTGGCCTAAATGAATAACACGTCCAAATAGACAAATAAAATAACGACAGAAGTTCCACATACCTGGTGAAAGTAGAAGTACATGTGGGTAAAGAAGTAGACAAAAACTAGGACTCTTGCAACCTAGAAGCATCAGTGAAAGCTTTGTTAAAAAGGTAAATTACAGAGCCGATTATAAAGTAGTCCAGAGGAGTTGGTACTTCATCAAGATGTTAGGTATTTATGGATGACAAATTCATATCTTTCGTTTAAAAAAATCCACAGAAAAACAAATGCTACTATCATTAATTTACGTAACGTTCTTGCATATAAGGTTTTTTATAGGCTAAACAGCTTTGGCAGTTACAAATATTTCTTACCAACATGCAAGTCTCTCAATAACACTAAACATATAATAAACAAGATCTCAACCATCCCCATCAAAGCCTTCTTGCAAGGCCAGTAATAAATTGGTACGACCAATAAAAAAGAGAGCAGAAAAGGAGTAATTTCGTACCAGCCATCCTAGAAACAAAGCAATGCCATTGGCAACATATACTGTAGAACTTTTCAGTCCAGCAGCATCTAGATACCTGCACATTGATGTTTCCACTCAGTAATTAGCACTGAGAACAACGTAACATCAAAAGAAATGAAGATCGAAGTTTGTTATAACAACTGACCATCTAAGATTCACTAAAGGAGTAGTGACCTCTGAAAATAGAACCATGAGTATGTAAATCTGCCCTTGGCCACTTATGAGCGAGAGGAAGATTGCATACATGGAGAGAGTGTGATGTAGAATCTGCACAGAGAATTATATCAGAATAAATTCAACAGCTATTAATTGAGCAAAACCAAGAAACAGTCAATTTCATGATTTTAGGTTAAAGCCAAACATTAATAAAAAATAAAGAACATCAGTGCTTATCATACAAGTAATACATCTAAGTAAATATGAGCTAATCTAAACATACATTTTCCTTTTTCCTCAACGATCTCTTTACCAACTAAAATGTAATGGAGGTCAATAATACTCACATACTCCTTTCCACCCAAGGCTGGAAAGTGCCATAGGATCATTCCCAGATCAATCAGAAAATAACCTATTGAAAACTGTATAAGAAAAAAAAATCTGGTCAGAAATCTTTTTATAGATAGCATCAGTGTTATACAGAAAAATATTCTAAGTATGCAAGAGAACATAATACTAAAGCAAATATTGGTATTTAACGTTTCAGTGATGATGATTCCAAAAATTAGCTAATAAAAAATATGAGAATTCAAATAGACCTCTATCATCTGCTCTCAACAGCAAATAGTTCAGTGTGGTCAAATAGATGTAAAGTTTATGGTTAATTAATGACCATAAACTCTAAAAAAGGCATGGAACAGAACTGCATTTAGGTAGTTTAAAAGAACCGCACTAAGATAGTTCAAAGAGTATCTTACAATGGTAAATTCAAAGAGCAAGTCAATGGCTCATGTTCAATCAGAAACTGGGCACCAGCAGGTGATTTAAAATAAGCTCTTGAAACTGCTATAACTTTTAACTCATCCTCAAATCGCTAAAATTTCAAGCAACTTAAGCTCAGATGCTCTAGCTTTGGTAATGCATCAGAAAGGAATAATTATTTGAGTTAAAGTTTGGAGGTTGCTTTTATCGATCCAAATACTTGCGAAGAAAGAAGACTTGACAACCCACAAGTCAAAATTCAGGACTATAGTAAGAAAACAGGACATTATGAAAATACTTGAAGTATTAATATGGGTACTAGCTGCATTTTAATCCAAATCAAGAGCTGAAGTAAATGATGTCCAAGATCACTTTTTATGTTTCTTGCTCCCCAGATTGCCGAAAGAGAAAATCAGGAGGGAAATCAAGGAGAGGGTAACAGGAAAAGATTCAAGCTGAATTTTTACCTCCCAAATTACAAGTCATATCAAAGTAGCACTTGAAATAAGAAAAGATGGTTAAAGCTTACATTGAGGAGCTTACCAATTGGTTGCAATGATATTGCCAAATAAAGAAACCAATCTCATGTATTTTAGAAAACACTGTCAAGTGCTATAAATGAATCTGATTCTGATTAGTTCCAGAAAAATATTTTTCATGCTGCCTGAACTGATGGAGGACGAAAGCAAGATGGTAATTGAAGTGGTAGTAAAAACTTTTTGGGTCAGGGAAAGACGTTTCCATGCACCAAATAGCATTCAGCCTCCAAAAATTCTTCAAGCTCACATGGTCTAAAGAGGGAAACAGATAAGTGGTTTCCAAATGTTGCTTAACTTTGTTTTGTGCCATTGGTAACAAGTAAAAGAGTAACTCGGGATAGAAAGTACCTATGGATTTTTGTCATTTTTGTTTGGCCATCCTCAGCAATTAGATCATGTTATTAGGTTTAAGGCAATATTAACAAATACATTTAATAAATAGACGGCCTAAATTGTTCTTGGCCTTTTCAATTCAGCATAGGGGACTAACCATCTTTCTTTGGTTAATACGTATTTCAATACTAAACTCCAGAAGTGTACATGCTTATAACGGTGACAAAGGTTTTTATAACTCAATTATTTATTGTTTAATTAACAGAATTGTATCCCATATAAACCATCCAGTTATGTATATGAAGAGTTTTTTGCAGTCTGGTAATGAGGACTTGGGTAGGTACTCTCACAAGAGTGAGTCCATGTGAGGTGCCAAAATTTGTTGATTTCCAAAAAAGAATGGAACATTGAGAATGTGACCCAAATCGTGTCATTGACAAAAGAGTAATGCTAGATGCACCTAGCAGACGCACCTATCCGACGTGCATGTTAATTTAAGCCCTTAAAAATATAAAAAAATATTATTTTTTTATAAAATCCTATTTTCTAGAGGATAAACCCTACGCATCAATAGTTTAGATTAACATGTGTGTGAGATAGGTGCTGCCCATAGGTGCAGCTAGCATTTTTCTTGACAGAATAATAATTGTTCTGTTCTTCATCTGTATGAGAAGTAGAACCAGGTTATACATGCTGAAGTTTTCTTTCAACCATTGTGTCCAGAAGTACCTTCACTTAAAGGAGGATAGGGCTTTAAAACTCAAAGACAGAACATGATCTTTATTCCGTTTTTCTTTTTTTTTCAAGCTTTATTGCTTTCCTTGCTAATTTAGGTTTCATTTTGTTCAAGTCAGAGTTTTCTATTTAGCAGGGTACAATGCCAACAAAACAGAGGTGAATGACTACTTGTAGTTTTAGATAGCATTTTCAATGTTGTATTGGTTATTAATGCTCTAAAATAGGCATACGTTTATGCCCTCTAGCCAGTTTAGTACTACCTGACTGATTTTGCCTGTTCTGCTGGCTAGAAGAGGGTCATCCAAAGTCAGGATACCAGGCATAAGGGTAAACAATGAGTGGGCTCATCCACCTGCTCATTGCATCAAATTCTTCTCCGTAGAAGTTTTCAAGTATTATGCATTACCATCAAGCATGAATATGTTCATCCTACGTTGCAGCCCGTGCAAATCCCTCTTTCTTTTAAAAAGTCTTATTACCTAAGCATTCCCTTAGCTCACTTTTTCATCTCTACAAATTGTAATCAAGCATTTGATTCAGTCAGATATTCCATATCTTTGCAGCTGTCATTGGCGCAGAATAGCTTTGCACTGTAGTGTGTTGCAATAGAGTCACAACGATTATGTACTGTGTGTGTTAACAATTAGTGACATAAAATCACTTACTGACAAGACTGAGTTTGATACAATGATTATGTACTGTGTTTTAATTTGCATTAAATCTATACAACACTTAATGAAGGACACCTTCATTCTTGATTTTTAGGGTTTCCAGCAACAAATTTCAGCTAAAATGTTCAGTCAAACTACCTAAAAAGAAAAGAAAACGAACAATTAGTGACATAAAATCACTTATTGACAAGACTGAGTTTGATACAACGATTATGTACTGTGTTTTAATTTGCATTAAATCTATACAACACTTAATGAAGGACACCTTCATTCTTGATTTTTAGGGTTTCCAGCAACAAATTTCAGCTAAAATGTTCAGTCAAAGTACCTATAAAGAAAAGAAAACGAACAATTAGTGGCATAAAATCACTTACTGACAAGACTGAGTTCGATACAATGGAGTTCCTATTTATCATGAGCTCATGATCCAAGTGACCGCGGAAAAGATCGGATAACCATACGAGGTAAAATGCAGCAGCCGAAGCAAATAGTGCATGGACGGTAGAAAAACACCTGCATGACAGAGAACAATCATGGATACCTTTCCAAGTTTATAACCTGAGTTTAACAAATTTATCTCGCTACAAACCACTAACTTACCGGTTGTTCCACTCAACTTTTACCTCTTTACTCAGTTTTCTGTAGCATTTGAAATTCGAACTAATCAAAGCACTAATTCTATATACCTTCACCAGGAAATTAAAACGAAATTTGTTAGAATTTAATGTCTTAACAGTTGAGAATATATTTTTTCATCGCTACATGTAATTGGACTTACAAATTTGCACATCAAAATGCCGGCAACCATTGCTGAGGCACACACAACTTGTTCATTTTGACTGAGCATGCCAGCCAATGACGTCATTTTAGCCAGAAAGGGGAGACCTCACTGCACATTGAAATCATACGAGAGATGCAAACTTTATCGAGATAAAGTAGGCAGTGATGTTCATAGAAAGAGAAAATGAATTCTTCACAGAATAGAGATCATGAGTTCGAGCTCGTATAGTTGGAAATGAAGCCTCAAACCAATTTTCTGGTGTTAAGTGAAAGAAAGTAAAAGCTCATTTTGTAACAATACTGGAAATTTATTTACGCAAACTAGAAATAAGTTCAACTTTGCGGCTTCAAGCTCTTAAGAGAGATAGTTTTGGTAGTTAGGTGAGCTTGAGAAGTCCTTTATCAAAATAAATATATATTAAAAAAATTTCGACTTAAATGTCATTTATTTCAATTATGAAGTACAATAATAATTAGAACGAATCTAAGAGAAACTTCGCCTAAAAGAAATAGTGACATCGATGTTTTAAAGAAGTTTACCAGGTCTCATGAGATGAAAGTTTTCAATAAGATTTAAACAAATTCATCAACACAAAACTAAACGTCTAAAAGTAGTTGGTTCCCGAAAGGACAAAGCGAGTTTGCGGACGCAACAAAGCTGCAGCGCTTACCGTAAAACAGGATCGGCAACCATAAACTTACAAATCAGCAACCAGACGAAGAAACGGACGAATCTTTCACACACATCCAACAGAAAAAAAAAAAACACAAAACTGAACACAGGAAACTAGAATATCGAAAAATAAGAATTAGAAAAAGCAGGACCTACAGAGACTGTCGGCCGGCGTCTACAACAAACACTAAAAAATCAACTCTGACGTCCAAGGACAATGCGCTTTCAGCAGTAAATTTGGTTCAAGAAACGGAGTGAGAGTTCGTAAAAGAAGAAAGCAAGAGATTCTGTGCTCGTGCTTCACGTACCTTTTTCCACTTTTCGCGTTTGAACTTCGAACCAGACCAACTCGAAGACGGAGAGCTCCGGATTGGCTTCTGCTTCGCCCTCAACAACTCAAAACTTCCAGAATACAGGAACCTCCCGCCACGCGGGACCGTCTATGAGAGTGCGCGGGCTATTGTAGGAAACTAATTTGTCGGATATTAAAAAATTTCATATTCAAATTTTACATATAAAAAACCAATCGGTTGTAACGCGTGGTGGAGATTCTATAATATATTAATGGGATAAAAAAAAGTGCATGCATCAGGTTTCTAACTTTCTAGATTGAGGAAGAGGCTCCCCACACATGACGACGGTTTGGGCGGGACTTAACGTGGGAACGAACTGTATAAATGAGGCAGGGCCTAAGGCATTAGAGGACGGTTGCATGGTACGGAGTTTTGACTAAGTGGGGTACAACCTTAGTGACAGGATATAATAGAACGGGGGTCACGCTGGTTTTTTTTTATAATTTAATATGGAATGTGGATGAATAAACGATTCGTGATCCACATTGTCGATGGAATATTGGGGGATCTGTAATTTAAAGGCCTCATTTTATTTTACTTATTTTTTTTTCATTTGCATATGCATTTTTGGTTTATTAAATTACTTAATTATGTAGTTAGACCAATATTTTGAAAACCGAACCGGCCCTTAGTAAGTCTACTTTTGATTGAAATGGTTAGACCCAATTAAATATGATTTAGAGTAATCATTTTTGGATATTGCTTAGTATATCAAAACTAAATAAAAAGTTAAAAAAACAATGTTCAGCCGTCCAATTAGAGGTGTAGGCTATCTATTTGTCAATGTGGCTGATGTGTTATTACCCCAAAATTACGGGGTTAGTAGTGAACCAGAAAATATTTCAACTCCGGTTAATGGGATTGAACCATCAGGTTTGGTCCACTTTTGACCACACCATTGAAATCCTAAATCGAATTTCTAATGACTTCTGTTTGTTGGACGTATTGGGTAAGAAAACACTTAATTAGACAAATAATTAGAACATAGATAAACACTTTAATTCAATCACAAGAGGAATTCTAAAACTTACCAGAATTTTAGTGAAGTGGTTTTGCTAAACAAGGAATACTAACACATATAGCTACACAATAGAAATTAGTCAACAACTCAAGTAATCACTTTAGACATTAACAACCTTGAGAGACACTATAAATTCAGAGGCAAATATAACAATACAAAGATGAAACTCACAATGAGAATTCAATTAATAGAATACTAAAATACTCTTTCTCTCAAACAACTCTAATTGAAACAAGATAACAGAATTTAAATGAGCTAACAATAGATCCTTAAATCACAACAGAAACATCATCGACTATAGAATCATCTCAAATTCCAGCATGCTCAACATATAATATTAAACAATTAACTAACCTAAATAAGCAAAGCTACAACTAGAAAATTGTATACAATTAAATTTAGATTACAAACTTACAACAGCAAGTGTAATAATAATTTTAAACCTAAAACACTAAATACACAATGAGGACAAATAGTAATCAGATCAGAATTAATAACACTACTAATGACTTATTTTTAATCACAGCGCAAACATATAGTAATCTGATAAATTAAATCAAAATAAAGAACATATCGGCTGCGGCGTGGAAAATTCTACTGCCTTAAAGACGTTATCGGCGACCACGGTGCAGGGTCACGAGCCGAGCGTCTCCCAAGAATACGCAGCACTCTCAGAGGGACGTGCACTCGTCGCTGAGAGTTCGGAGTGGTTCGGGAACCCAGAATAAAGAAATTTCGCTTGAAGAACTTTTGCTTGAAGAAATTTCGCTTGAAGAAATTTCGCATAAAGAAGATAGCACGAGATGAGGAGGATGGCAGCGAGAAATGAAGAAGAAGACCGTGAGAGATTAAGAAGAAGAAGGCACGGGATGAAGAAGAAAATAGCACGAGGTTTTCCGTCTCTTCCGTGAAGAATAACCCAAAACGTTTTGCCGAGGAAGAAGAAGGCAAGTCTCTAGTTTTGCCGAGGAAGAAGAAGGCAAGTCTCTGGTTTTTCAGTGTCTTGGGTTCTCGCGGAACCCTCTCTTTAATCCCAATTCACGAACGGCCCGTTTGTGTTATGAGATCCGATTTAATCGGATCTCATTTTCTAACTTTACCGTTTTGAAACGGTAAAGTCAGAAACTGGTTTGGGAATTGGGTCCCGAACCGTCATTTTCGCAACACTGTTCTCTTTTTGTTTTATCTTTTTTTTCTAGAACTTTTTAAGGTATGTAAATTAATATCGAGTGTATTAAGTGTTACAGTCAGGGTTTTCCCCTGACGCTATATGATTATCTGAATTTTAAATAACTTGCATCTATATATTTAGCTATTTGTAAGAGAATGAATAGGGTAACATGAAATACATACTAAAAAATGGGGTATTAATATATAGGAAAAAGATTGTACTTAATGTACACCATGATATACTTATAATTGAGGTCTTCCATTTCATTTAAATATTTAGCTATTTGTATTTTGTCATATATGAAGATGTTGAGTTCAAAAGATCATATGAAAAGCTACAATTTCAATGGGACAAGTATCAATATTGCCTTGTTATTGTAGCTTAACTTTCTGGCCACCACATTGGAGGTTGCCCGATCTGAATTGGAGACCTAAAGATGATGATAGATGATATCAAATTATAAGCAATATAGCTACAACTACCGTAAGATGATCCACTTATAATAAAAACATCAAATCGATAAGTAAAGTAACCTGCTTGAACAAGTGTTTTATTTAAGAACACACCACTAACTTTGGCTAGAAACTTCAAATGGGTAGATATCAATTCATTTCTTCACCATCTAGCTAGAGAATTTCCTCTTTATTACTTCATGAATAATAATTTTGTATATACCAATCATGCTTTTACAAATTCTAGAGCAATGAGAAATATGATTTGGAATATAAACTCATAGGTCGCAACGGTACTTCCACAATGTTTAGGTGGGGTCAACTTAAGCTGCATGTTTTAATGTATTGGCCTATACCCAGCCTATTTAGTACTTAATTTTGGGAGATCGGGTAGGAATAAGAATTGATTATTTGTGTTATTTGCTTAATTGTGAAATTCAATTTGATTAATAAGTCTTGTACCCACATGCCTAAACATTGATGAAGCCCATGGCTCCGCTTATGTGTGACTTCATTATAGAGAACTGAAATGGTTTGCAAGATAAGAGTATGAAAAGTATTTTGGTACATTGAGAGAGAGGGAGGGAGGGAGCCACACAGATATTAAGAGCTTGAGAGCGCAGCAACCAGCTTGTAAAAACTACTGAGCTCGAAAGGACAGCTTGAAATTGGGAAATGAAAACTTTTACGTTTTAGTTGACGCAATGAAATAACTTACGCAATTTCAGTGACTTCAATTTTTGAAATAGAAACATAAGAAAGATGCAATATCAGAAGATGCAAGAACCAAGAATCTCCGATCTCCACAAAGACTTGTGCTTCACCATTCGGCCATGATGTCTTAATCAACAATGAAAATACCTATATGCAAATAAACATGCAAAATTGGTAGCAATTTTAAGATAGCAACTAAATAAAAGGGCCTCCTATAAATATGGGTGCAGTAGTTCTAAAAAAATTGTCGAATCATTATGATCAGTTCCTGACATGATGAAGCCGCTTCAGAGAGTACTATTGCAAAATGCGCAAAGATTCAGATCTAAAAGTAAACAGATGCTGGCTGTTTTCATGATTTTACCTTCTCTTGCAACTGGGTAAGTTTTTCACAAGTGAAAGAGTACTCTGCGTCGAGAATCTCTCGCTTCAATTTGACTCTTTTTGAAGCTTCTACCTATAAAATGAAGAATCTTTCTGTAATTTTATATATATTCCATCAATACATAATTATATATCTCTAAAGCTTCTACCTGTAAAACCCATAATTCTATTGCTCTTTGCAAATCAAAACCCTACATGACAGCACAGCTCCTTGATTACTTAGTAACTTAAACTGTAAATAAAAACCGTAAATAAACTGTGTCACAATTTTTCCAATTCCCATATCCACTTACGAATACTCCACGCTGGCACAATCCAATTGCCCAGTATAAAAGAATATATCAACAACTGCGAACTAATGGGCAGAAGCAAAGCAAATAATCCAAACGTCCATTTAACTCATAAAGTAATACTGTGGATTACTCTCAGCCGTAAAGGCAGTACACAGGTAGAAAAATGAGTTAACCCGGCGGTGAAACACCGTCGACTAAACAGCCAAAACCGTCGGCTAAGAATTTCCTGACGTGAAATACCCGTCGGGTCATTACCGGGTCGGGCAAACTTTTAAACGACGGTAATTAACCGTGGCCCTAAAAATTACATTACGACGGCTTATGATAGTCGGCGATTACAAATAGAGAACATGACTGTCGAAATAACCAAAACAAAAAAGTCATTACCGACGGCACAATACCGTCGCCTAACGTGATAATGGCCGATGGATTAATACCATCGGCCTTAGAAAGAATACCCGACGTATTCTTCTCGACGGTTGTAACCGACGGGTTATAGTCGTCCTCTGTAGAGGTAAGGGCGACTGCCTATATCCGTTGGCTAACAATTCAATAGCGGAGTAGCCCGACGGGCATCCACCGTCGGCACGAAAGACTAAACTCTGTGTTAGCCCGACGGACTTCTATCGTCGGGATTATGATGACATCATTGCCTGACGGGTTCTGAACCGTCGGCTATAGGCAAATACAGCCGCGCCTGTGAGCCAACGGTGTTGTACCGTCGGGTATAATTAAATAATTTTTTGAACAGTGCCCGACGGTTGTACACCGTTAGGTTAGCTTTAATTGGCCCGACAGTTTATTGTCGTCGGCTTCGTTTGGCTGTCTCGGGCCGACGATTATTTGCCGTCGTCGTATTCAGTTTTTCAAGGCCGACGGTTGTATACCGTCGGGCATTATTTGATTATTAGTCATTCATTGCCCGACGGTCATGCACCGTCGGGTGAGGTCTAATTCTAAGTCAATTGGGCCGACGGGTTGTTGTCGTCGGCATCTTTTTTCTCTCTATGGACTCGTCGGTAATGACCCATCGTTGGTTTCTGTTTTAATGGCCGACGGTTATGTAGCGTCGTCGTTGAGCCCAACGGTTATGTACCGTCGGTTAATGTCTTGTTCTTTGTCTTTTTTGCCGACGGGTAGTGGACCGTAGGCATTTGTTTTTTTTTTTTTTTTACTTTTTTTTGTTTTGGTTGTGCTCAATTAAGAGACCTGATACAATCAACCTCATTTACATATGTCATTCATTTTCGCTTTTTTCCTCCTATTCAGCTTGAGTAGCTCTATTTGTCATCATGAGTTGTATGTCTACGAATTCAATAACAATATTCAGAATGGAATCAAAATAAACAAAAAAAAAATTAAAAATAGTGCACGAAGTATTCTTCAACGTTGGCTCCCAATATCATATCCTGTTGTGCACACACCTAGTTCAAAGCAAAGACATGTTGTGAAATAAAGGCCAGTAAAAGACTTTTGACATATTGCTTGACTAGATTATCTTCCATTTCCGGTGAGAAAAATGTTTCCTTGCAAAGAGGTAAAGAAGTTGCAAAGGCTTTTGCAGCCAAGCTGAGAGTCACCTGGTCAGAGATTGCAATGTTAATTAGAACAAATGATTTTATAATGTATATCTTTGATCTCCTCGTACAAAAACTTGAATACTGAAGAAAACAAGTTATACACTCTTCTTGTAAAAACGGGAATCTTAATCAGATAAAACAATAGTAGTAGTAAAAAGAACTGAAAAAAGGCATTAGTCCTTTTGTTGAACAACACGATCAATATATCCCGGCAGCAAAAACAAATATATTAAAACATAATGAAACAAAATTATGAAACAAAACGAAAGCACAACTACACAACCACGTACGAGACATTCAAGCATATGAACACGAAGAGCAAAAGAAAAGGAAATAAAGGAATATAAGAGCAAGCAACAGAGCAAAGATACAAAACCCTTACTAATGTAGACTTTCAAAGAAAGCTAGGGGATGAGAGAAGGAAGTCCAGTGGCGTCTGGCTGTTTCTGATGTTGTCTGGTTGCGTCCGGTGGCGTCTGGCGACTGAGTCCAGCAATTGGAACTGGAGAGGAAGAAAGAATTGGAGCAGGAAACAAAACGATAGCTCAGGCATGAGAGGTAAACAATACGATCGAATAAGATGTTGGATATTTACAGACGGTTTTGTTAAAACCCTTGCTAAAACAATCTAATTACCTATGGTTGAGTTTAAAAACCCTAGGTAAAACCAACTTTTTCCAACGGTTTGGAATGAAATAATCAGAAAAACCATCTCTTATCCAAAGTTTGCGAGAGACCATAGGTAAAAATAATTTTTACCGCGGGTATTCTTCGTTTTTACCAGTGATTTTGCTTGGAAACATCAGTATAACCCACTTTTCTAGTACTCACAAGGAATATGTACCATTGATATTACTACAACGTGATAAAAGAGTTCTATCTCTGGATGATTGTATTGTAAACGTAATATAGTTACAATGAACTGAAGCTAGAGTCCAAGTATAGTTAGGTAACTGACTCAAAGATTTAAGCTAAAAGTAAAGATACTTACAAAGATAATTACATCCAGAATTGGAAACTCTTTTGCAGCTTGCGGCCTACCTCTCAAGTAAGTATGGGGCTTTTCAGCCTAACTCCACCCAAGACCTTGACGGAAACGACAAATAACACAAATGGTTTGGCCCAAAATCTAACTCTATTATTAAACAAAAAATTGATTCTTTTGAGCTAAAAATTCTAGATGTTTAAATCAGAAATACACCACCTATTTATAGGTATCTCACTAGTGTATGAAAAGATATTAAAACCCATAAGAAGATAAGATCTATCCTATCATAAAATCAACTACAAAAATATCCTATCTTTAGGTTGAATTCAAGTCCATCCGAAATCAAATCTCCTATCACCCATTCGAATTTAAACTCTATTTAAATTCAAATGGTTGTTCATCCTTTGGTCCGGTTTGCACGGTTCGTTTATCCTCTGACCCGTCCGACGGCTGCATGGTTCAAGGTTGGTTCGGGTCAGATGGAAACCCATACTAAACAGCCCGCCTTTGGATATGTACGGTTACAATTGAATGTGCCCATTGCCCTTGGCTTCGTTGTGCCCCCTAACACTCAACGCTAGAACGAGCTACGATTGGCTGCTTCTAAAGGACCAAGATATTAAGGACCCACCAAAGAATATACCAAAACCTGTAACCGATTGTCAGTTGTCGGGATAGACACCTCACTTGACATCATAGAAGACATCTAAACTGAAGTCTGTTGCCACCTGAATGAGAAATCCATGAAATAATATACACTTTAAGTAGCGCAAAATTCTGTTGACCACTGACCAGTGAACATCTGTGAGAGCTTATTGAAATTGACAAGCTTGGTTAACAATATATTGGATATTTGAGCTAGTAAATGTTAAGTACTGCAAAGCACCCACCATTGACCGATATTCTAAAGAATCATTGAAGGGAGTACCCACAAACTTAGACAACTTTGAGTTGGATGTCACAGGCGTGGACATTGTCTTACATTTGTGAGACCAAGATAGCCAAGTAGAGACATTGTATATTATGAGAGAGGTGACTACCTGCACTAATCCGCTTTACTCCAATCTGAAAAAATTAATGTAGTGGACCTAGGTCTTTAACCAAAAATTCATTCTGTAAACTCAAGATTATACTAGCAATTTTGTTAAAAGAGCTACCAGCAACAATGATATCATCCACATACACAATGTGATCGTAGACTGTGCACTATAGCGATAGAGATGTAACAAATCTGTTTTGGAGCGAACAAAAGCAAGATTAACAAGTGTAAAAATGAGTTTATAGTACCTTGCTAGGGGACTTTGCTTTAATCCGTATAGAGACTTCCGAAGGCGACAGACTGCATGCGGTTGACAAAGGGCGGCTGGACCATATGGACCTCTTCAGCCATGTCCCATTTAAGAAAGTGTTACAAATGTCTAGTAGTTGAATAGGTAATAATTTACTAACAGCCAAAGCAAGCACTATCTTAATAGTGACTGGTTTGACTACTACACTAAACGTCTCAAAATAATCTTGGCCTTCGCCTTGATTAATAAAACCTTTTGGTGACCAACTGAGCCTTATACTTTTCAAAGCTTCCATCTGACTTTGTTTGAAGATGGAAAACCCATTAGCAGCCAATAGCACGTCGTATAACAGGGATGGAACTCAGCCTAAACCGTGCGGCTCCATCCTTGGGGAGTAGAAGGACGAATCTGCCTAATTCCCTACTGAAGATTACGTGGACACTGAAGCAACTGACTCTAGAGCGAGTCTAATGAATAGAGAACAAGAAGAACTGTGGAAGTAAAAGGATAGAGAGAGAAAGAGAGGCAGAGGCTAGAACAAAATTATACAATATGCACAAAGAAATATTTGGGAAAATTTCCTTAAGTACCTGAATACACAATGAAGCTTCCTCTAGCTCAACCCCCTTGGTTGCTTCGGTAAAGTGAGAGCATGAACAAGAGAAATAGGTAGATGATAACGTGAATGAGTGAATGAATCCATACAAGCTTGCCCCCATGTGTATTTATAGCTACCCGAGTACAAAAAAAGCCCTAGATGTCTCCTAGTTAGGCTAGGAGAACGTCTCAACCAGTTACGAAGTTTGCCAAATCGGCCAACCTCCTTCCTGAATGACACAAATCTGGAAAGATATTCCTAGATGCTAGAGAAGTCCTTTCCTTGTTGGAGTCGTCCACGTCTTGGCTTCCTTAATCGAATTTGCACGTGCGCACATCACCTCAGGTTTCCAAATTGGTTGGAGTTTGTCTCCTGCCTTGATTGAGAGTCTTCTCCTACAAAGAATCTCCAAAGATCTCAATCGAAATCCTCCATTCTTTGGACTTGCCTTATTGAGTCTAGATTGGCACCCAAGTTGTCTTCCTCATGTGAGAACTTGAAAAACATGTACTTGAAATAGGCTAAATTCAATACCATTGTGTAACTTATTAAATTATCTTTCTACCGATATATAATATACCTATATACAACACAATGTGGTTCCTTGTGGGTGCCTCCTAAAAGATCAGGGACCGGGACCCACACCTTGGAAGAAGGCCTTTGGCCATGTACCAGCTGGTGCGCGCCCATGGCTTCATGCAGTCGTACCGCGTGCGGGAGGCAGACGACTGCAGTCCCGCGCGGGTCAATTTGCGCAGGTGGGCACCTCCTGCTGCCCAAGCGCATAGGAGGGCGCCTCCTGCTGCCCAAGCGCATAGGAGGGCGCCTCCTGCTGCCCAAGCGCATAGGAGGGCGCCTCCTGCTGCCCAAGCACATAGGAGGGCACCTCTTGCTGCCCAAGTGCATAGGCGGGTGCACGCATGCGCCCCCTCCTGATGCAAGCACGTGCCCCTTCCTGATGCGCCCCCCTTCCTGATGCGCGCACGTGCCCCTTCTCCTACGAGTGCGTATCCTCTCCTCCGAGCGCGCATCCTCTCCTGTGGGCGGGTGCGTATCCTACCCCATGTAATGACCCCCAAAATGTCCCTAGAAATGCCAAGTCATTACATAGCCCAAGACGCACAACAAGACCTTAGAAGTGGTATGGGGCACTTCTATACAATCAATGGGAGCTGGCTATGAAGCCAATATGAAGAGCTGCTCAAATGGCCTGGAACCCCAAATGCCCATGGAGGGGCCTGAGAGGGTCGGCCAAGATAGCCTAGCGCATCCGCACCCAACAGCAGCCAAAATACGCGCATAGGCCCACAGTCGCAAAATGCGAAGGTAACCGGGGTTGCCGATGCATAGGACACGCATAAATAAGCGCCGGCATGCGCACGCACCTACGCATAAATAAGGCTGCAGACGCAGCCGTGCGCTTGAGCGGCCATGCGCGTATGACCCATCCAACCAAGTCGGGAGGCAGGGTTCTGACCCGACCTATTCGGTGGGCCCCACTGGGACCCACATTGTACCTAAACTAAGCGTGAGATATACCGTTGGAAAGCGTACTTAAAAGGCTACACAGAGGTATACAATTTGGCCTTCGTCTAGAAGGTAATTTTGGAGTTCTCCTGGGTTAAAGAGGATTCGTGCGGGAGGAAGACCGGGAAAGGAAAATTCTAATTCTAGAAGGGGATGGGCGAGATCTCTGAGGACTCCAGGATGTAGAGGACTTATAGATGGATCAGGAAAGAATCTCCAACAGATAAGGCAAGTCCAGCTGGCCAGCACACATGTAAAACAAGATAAGGAGCCGAAAATCCGAAATCACCTACAAATCAGGGATTGAGAGGATCCAGGGCTCTTATGGAGATTTGCTTGATCAAAGGGGAGTCTTTCTGAGCTAGGAAACTTCCGAAGTTGATCTACACGTCTCCTAGTCTCGCTAGGAGTCGTTTTAGGGTTTTTTTGTACGTAGGAAAAACTATAAATAGGGGACGGGTTCACCATGTTAAGGAGGATTCACGCTCTAAGTCATTGTGAGACTTTAGAGGCTATTGCGGGAGTAGTTTCTCTTTGTTTTTTGTTGCTTGGGCGAGCAAAAGCTCTTCATGTTTGATTCTTTGTTTCCTATGAGGTAATGCTACAGAATATTTCCCAATCTCTCTTTGTGCTTGCGTGTATTGTTTCGTTTCTCTGTTCTTTACTCCTTTCTCTAGCTTTCTCTTTGTAAGCCGAGTCTAAGGAGAAAATACCCACTTGGCTGCAGTGCTATTTGTGACATTTGCTTTTAGTAGCCGATCCTCGGACGAAGGCTTATCTCGGTTCCTCCTTGCTAGAGGCTTGAAGGAGTTGAAGCCGGGAGCCGCATGGTGCAAGGTTGGAGCAAGAATCCAACCCAGTGACACCGCAGGCGTGCGCGCATCCTCCCGTGGGCACGTGCGCATCCTCCCACGGGAGCGCGTGCATCCTCCTGCGGGCGCGCGTGATTCTTCGCGTCCTCCTGCGGGCGTGCATCCTCATGCGGGCATGCACGCACCCTCCTGCGGGCATGCGCGCATCCTCCTGCGGGCGTGTGTGCATCCTCCTACGGGCGTACGCGCATCCTCCTGCAGGCGTGCAGAAATCCTCCTGTGGGCACGCGTGAATCCTCCTTCGTGCACACAAATCCTCCTTCGTGCACGCGAATCCTCCTGCGTGCACGCAAAGTCTCCTGCGTGCACGCGAAGCCTCCTTGCAACCGCGTGAATCCTCCTTGCAATTGCGCTAATCCACCTTGCAACCGCGTGAATCCTCCTTGCAATTGCGCTAATCCTCCTTGCAATTGGGTGAATCCTCCTAGCAACAACGCGAATCCTCCTTGCAATTGCGCTAATCCTCCTTGCAATTGGGCAAATCCTCCTTGCAGCAACACGAATCTCTGCATTTGCATGCACGCTCCTACCGCTGTGCTCGTACTACGCCATGTCTCCAAGCGCCAATGCGCTTAGTCGTCAGGCCGACCCTCTCATGCGCTCCAATGCGTTCGTGGGCGTCCATGCCTAGGAAGCAATCCTCCATGTGGGCGATGCCATATGCTCTGCTTGATCCCTGTGAGGTATCCCATACCAGTTCAGTGGGCTGTTGTGCATCTATGCTCATGTCATAACCTCACGGTACTCCGACTATTTCACTTCTTAACTATAGCAAGTAGGTTCAGCTGGTTCAATTTGATTTGAAGGCTTTCTGTTCAAGATTATCGGTCATTGAACGAGTGGTCATAGGATGAGTGGCTAGAGGCGCTAGTGGCCATGCAAAAGATATAGGAGGAGGATCAGTGAACCGAGTAGAAGAGATGTTGTGTCGTTCAAGAGACTTAGCACCAGAATAGACATGAGATGAGACACCAGATGTGGACAAGGTCTCAGTGATATGTGGCGAAGCCGGTGGAGAGCTTGATTGCAGTTGATTTGGAGACAGAGCAGGAGTAGTGGTACTGTGTTTAGACAGCAGAGGAGGCAATAGTTGGACCAGACTGGGCAACAGTTTTGTTGTGACAGGTGTGGGCAGTAAGGGTGCATTGGAGAGCGAAAAAGGCATTTCGTCAAAAAGCACACTTTGACTGAGATAAACACGACCTATTTTTGGATCAAGGCACTTGTAACCCTTATAATTATTAGGATACCAACATAAACACAAGGCATAGATTTGTCTTCCATTTTTGTGGCAGAGTATGGACGCAAAAGAGGATAACACAAACCCCTGAAAGTACAAAACAAAGAGTGGCGACAATACAACTTCGGATCGCTTGATCAACAATATACCATGTAAATATAGAAGATTCAGTTCGAGCTCACCAAAGTTGTGTTGGGAAGAAATTGTGGAGGAATAACCGAACCATCGACAAACCCCATTACTTGTTGACTATTTAGAGCAGGTTGCATCTGTTGTCAATATTGAAGGTAATTTTGACGATCAAGCTTGATCCAAACATAGTGTAATATGTCATTAGCCGTGAGATGAAATAGGCCAATAGGTTGGCCTAGGTCGAACGTGCGTCCATGAGGAGACGAAATAGGATTAGTCATATTGTAGGCCGACGGTGTGGTGGAGTGATTTGGTTCTTCAGCCATGAAGTAGAAAAGAGAGGATTGGAAGAAAAAAAATATGTGTAACAGCACAAGAAAAGGGAATATGAGCTAGGGTTGTGTGACGGCACAAGGAGAAGAAGAGGAACTAGGGTGTGAGTCCTAGGGCCGACCTGATATCATAGAAGTGTTCAATATCTATATGATTGCATTGTAAACGTACATTGGTGTATATAGTTACATGAAGCAAGAGTTTGAGTCTAATTAGGTAACTGATTCAAAGATTTAAGCTAAAAGAAAATTATATTTCAAAGATAATTACATCCTGAATTGGAACTTAACTAAAATACAAAGACTTCACTTAGAAGGAAGTTCAGGATGGTAGGAGTCTGTAGTTCGAAATGGAAACCAAATCTTCTTTTTAATACATGATGTTCTTATAACACCAAAACATCTCTAGATTGATATTGGTCACAAGGAACACGAGAGGACAGGGGTGAGATCACATAATCAGGACCATTTACAACCCATGCAAGAGAGGATGATACTTCTCTCAGTATGATCGTAAACACTAACCCTTTACAGCGATCAGTTTAAGAAAACTGGAATCACGAAGTTCTGGAAGAAGGTATATATTAGGAAGCGGAAGAGAGAGAAAATGCATTCAGACCATTTGCCACCTTTCTAACGAAGCAACAGCGGCATCAATTGTCTTCTAAAATAATGGAGTTTTTTGCTATAAATACGAATGCTTATCAGATTTTACTTGCTAGTCTTCCTAATGTTCATTCTGCTCATCCTCCCATAATCTGGGCTTTCATTCGTTGTGACACAAAGGAGTCCAGCTGCTCCCACAGGTTATAATTCTTCCCAAATTCCCAATCTTGGCTATGGCAAGACAATAAGCAACCGCCTATGCAAAGTGTTGCAGCAGGTGAGACGGTTGTACGTAGATCCCACAGTTTAGGCTCCTATGCATAATCAGAAATCGTCCAAAAGCAGCTGGATCCATTTTTAGAGCAAACTGCCGAGCAGGGCTTTGGCTCAAGAATCTGGCTTTAATTTGGTGCAGTGGCTATCGCAAGAGAAATTAGCTCCAGAAAGCATATATACAGGGTCTGAGCCACCTTCATTAAAGTTCCTATATCATTGGTGGTCTCAACTTGTTCCAAAAACGGTCCAATTCCTCTGCAGAGCAGCCATGAGAGACACAAGCTCTCGGAATAGGGTACTCTGGAGGAGGTCCACAAGCCACAATCATGAAGCAGTAGTTCCTTGGTACTATTTGGATGGCGCCGAGTTCTTCACAATCTCTGTGGTGGCGTGGATGATGAATTCTTTTAGTGCCGGAGCCAATGATCATGATCTTAACTTCACTGTTATATATGTTTATTATGTTTACTATGTTTAGTATGTAAAAATAGTCTAACATGGATATTTAATCTCTTCTGATCTGTGCCCTCTATTTAATTTCCTCACTGGAACTTTCTGTAATGATAAGTATGGTTCTCATTTGCAATGAGAATAATGTTGTTACTTTTTATGCTGCAAACTGGGGATGTACACATTCAAACCATGCTACGTAACTGAAGCAGAAAGGAGACTTTCTCAATAGGATAAACAAATAACACTACTAGAAATATCCCTTTTCCCTACGGTTATAGGACAAACTGTAGGAGAAAAATGACTTTTCCCTACGGTCACTAATGGACGCTAGGGAAAAGTAATTTTCTATTCGGTCTCCTTCCACCCGTGGCAAAAACCCTTAATCCCTTGGGTTATATGCCGAACCGAAGGGAATAGAGAAAAGAAAAAAAACCCCCTTTAATTCATTCCTTCGCGCGTGCCCTTGCCCCCGGCCCGCCCGTTTTGCTGTTTTCATTTTCTGCCCCAGCTAGCTGAAGCCAATCGAACTCACAATTGCGGACATCCGATGGCAAAATCCTTCACTACTCGTTCCCCAAACTCTCTTCCAATTCATTCGTAGTCAATCGGGATTAGGGTTTGCGTTACGGCAGATGCCAGGCTGTGCCGATCGCCATTAATTGAAGCCCTTTTTGAGCTAGCTTTTGAGATTTTTCCCGTGAAGGTTAGTTTTTTTGCTTCTCGTTGTTTTTCTTATAGTTCTTTTCTTCATTCTTTCTGCTGCGTTCTTGTTTTACGTCGAGGTGTTGCTACCGGTTTCAGTTCTCTCTTTCTCTCGCTAGAGTTGAACTGATGCTTTTTCTCTCTTTATTGTCTTATTCATTTCAATTAAAAATATAGAGATTTAACATTACGAAGACAGGGATTGCCTATTGGAACACTGGTTCCTGTACACTCCATTATGGGCTAAGCCATCTTCTATTGCATTGGCTAATCTACGCACCTTGGAGCATATCACTTTCCAATCCAATACAATGTTTGAGATTTGATCAAAGATTGGCTTTAGCCTCCAAGAGCTGTTAATTTACTCGTCCAACCAATGGTTAGAGCAGATTCCCTTTCCACTATTGCTGGCCCACTTGCATATTGCTTTAGGACATTTTTTTTTAGAAATGACTGCTTTAGGAGCTTGTGCTTTTGATTCAGCTTAATTAGAGGACATAGGTCATAACTTTGTTTTTGAAAAGATGAAACTTTTAGTCATGATAAATCGAGTGTTACAGCGATAGAATCTATAGGTCACAAAAATTAACTCACAAGAATGACAATAGGCCATCATTCAACCTGTTAGGCTACAGTAATAAAATTTACAAAGTTCCCCTAACTGTAACCATCATTTAAAATTCCTTACCAATATCCAAGAACTTGTTATAGTATCAATCCTACCAGAATAATTAGCCAAACTTAATAGCATTTTCTGAACTAACTCATGTGATATTTTCAGGCCTCGACTAAACTGAGATTATTCTCCACTGTTTAACTCTTATTTCACTAACTTGGCTGACACGTGGAAGGACCAAGGGCTTGTATTTAGGAGCAAATAAAGAGCTTTTATTTAAATAAAAAAACTATAATTTAGTCTTCTTATGTTAAAAAATTTGGCCCTAGACAAAAGATTTCAATTTAGTATATTAAATAAAACGAAGAGCTGCGCTATGCACAACTTTTTATGTTTATTTGTTGAAATATTTTAGTTCGAAAGATTACCTTGCTTTTTATTTCCATTTTATTTCCTCCAGGTAGCTGATCGAATATCCAAGGTGTTCAATGTTACAGCCATTTGCTCCTCTGATTTGAAAAGAGGTTATGAGACTGCACAAATAATTTCGACAAGTTGTGGCTTGCCTGAGGTAATTATTAGTTGACCAATTGTTGTACTTTTCCTCTAGGTGGTTACTGTACAATGACTTTCCAGTTAGGCGCTGTCAGTACCAATTTTTTTAAGTGGCTGTATGAAAGTTCATAGATTTTTTCTGGGAGAACTCAAAGCATTTTTTATCCTCGAAGTTTGAATTATAAAAATTATCTTGTAAAATTAATGCAATTTTATTTTACAGTTCTATCCTTGTATTTATTGTGAGGTCTTGGCCCTGCTAACTTGGCTTCCTTGTAGAAAGAATTGTTTCCAAGAGCCTATGACATAGTTCTTTCAATTATTTGCATTTTGATATCTTTTTTCAGATACTTATACATTTTCTACAGGTGTGTTTATCTATGATCCCTCACAAGAATTGTTTCCAGTGGTCGGTGAACTTGCCCTTGAGGTATTTCTATCAATTGATTATTGTATTTGATTCGTATTTCTGTTGTGAATTTATCTTTCCATAACAATATACTTTCTGATTGTAATTGTTCAACTTCTTTAATAGATATCAAACACCTTCAACCTCTCCAACTTGTGCTTTTGGCCATCGGTAAGTATTTGTGTAGAGTATGTTGATTCAAAAAATTATTTGTTTAGGGTATGTTGATTTAGAGACATCTTTCATTGAGAATCACTTATTTATGTATAGATGCAATGAGATGGATTGATATTATATTTCAACAAGAATGCTTAATTATTTATATTGACCAATAGGGTTTTGGGGTATATATAGAATTTAAGAAATGTGTTTTACTACTCATTAAAAAAATCAGTACTCTTGCTAGAGATGGATGAAATTCAGAATTTTAAGGCTAAAATGCTTCAAGTCAATAATAAAACACCACACATAGGTTTGTTGATTTCATTTTTAAGTTAGTTGTTGGGAAAAATCAACCCACACGTACTTATTATCTAATTTTTGTGTTGTTTAGTTTGTCTTTGATTGTTGCCTTAGAGATGGATTATCTCAACGATAAAAAATGGATGTACGAGTACATCAACAAACATGACCGATGCAAAGATGAATTTGTGGGTGGAATTCGTTTCTTCGTAGAGTACGCAAAACAACACATGGGGGTCTAGAGAGATGGTGTTATGTTATGTCCATGTGTCAAATGTGAGAACACAAACTATGTGGATTGTGAGAGCATCAAATTCTATATCATTAGAGATGGCTTCGTCAAAGGGTATTTGAGATGACACCTTCATGGAGAACCACAACAACAAGAAAATGCTTCGATTGCCATTGGTCATGGGCCAGAGATGTCAATGAAGTTAAACAGTGCTTTTATGCAAGATGTTGATGTCGATAATGCAGACGCTGAAGGTCAAGACTCGGAATTTCATAGATTTGAGTATTTGATGGACGAGGCAAAAAGATCACTCTACGGAGGATGTGAAAAATACTCCCAAGTTATCTTTCATGGTGCACTTGTTCCAATTGAAATGTCTTAACAAATGGAGTAACAAAATCTTTCTCAGATGTGGTTGCACTTTTTAAGGATGCTCTTCCCCCAGACAATACACTTCCTCAGGACTGGTATGAGGCAAAAAAGATGATGTCAGACTTAGGGTTAGACTATCAAATGATTCATGCGTGCCCTAATGATTGTATGTTGGGGATACACTTCCTCAGAACCGTTTAGCTTTCCATCTCAAGCTCAACAAGTGTTCTATTTGGTGGATCCAATTAAGTCAGAGTGGAGTGTAGTTTGTAGGTGGAGATCGAGAGACAACTATGAGGGCCCACAGATTGATGTTGGTGGAGGTGCCGAAGAAGATGAAGCATTATTACTGGCCCAAGATCCAAGGGTGGGAGAAGTGGAGGAATTGAATTCAAACGATGACGTTGTGTGCGTGCGTCGAGAACATGGTGCTGGTTTGAGGGTGGATAGAGATGAAATTAATGTTTAAGTATTCTTGCATGTTTTTTATTAGCAAGATATTCTAATATATATTGATAAAATTAACATACTTGTATTCATCTCTTTTTGTAGGAAAATGCGCCCCAAGCAAGCACCGAGGTCTTATATGTGGCACACTCTACAGTTGAGGCTTGGTGTTGCATCAGAGTCAGCAGCCGTACCTATGTCCAATTCACCACTTGGATCGCCTGAGATAGCACACTCACACATAGTGTCAGAACAACATGATGATGCAGGTATAATGAATAAAATTTTTTTCTCTTTATTTTTTCCTTCATTTTTTACTTAGTTTATTAATGTTGATGATGTTATTTTTGGTCTATCAATTTAGGTGTATCATTGCCATCATCTTTAGAGGAAGTTAATCTTGAACCCACTACTCAGGATGCTGTGCATCGTAGGGGGAGGGGTCCCAGTAGAGAGACCTCTCTTGATCCCCCTCGTAACACTAAATGGAAGTGTGGAATCCAAAATGGGCAATTCAAATCTGGTGATGTTAGTACACTAATGAGAAAATTGGCATGTTATGCTCGTAATGAACATTATTTTCCTCTACACTTAGTGTGGGCAGAGATGGATGAGAATAAACTCAAAAAGATGTGCAATGAGTTGAAGGTATGTTTGTTTACTGAATAATATTCTATTTCCTTCATTTTTGTTGTTGCATGCTAAATGGTGTTTATTGTGTTTACAGGAGCAATATGATTTTTTTGATAGTGATGGTAAGGTTGTGGATATTGATGATGTATTGCCAACATTCAAGCCGTACATCCAAAGGTTAGTTCGGGACAAGAGGTCTTCTTATAGGAAGAAATATTATGTTGGCAAGATTGATGATGAGTTGAAAGAAAACCCGATCTTGATAATGACCCCAGAATCGTGGGAGCTGTTTGTGAAGTATTGGGGAGAGGAGGAAAATTTAGAGATTTCAAAAAAAAAAAAGGAAAATCGGGCTAGGTTGAAGACCACCCACACGCTTGGGTCACGATCACTCAGTTGTCACTATGCAGAAGAGGTATTTGAATACTTTTTTATTCATTTCTTCAATTTTTTTTATAGAATAGTACTTAACTTATTCTTCAATTACATTTAAATCCAGAAAAAAGAAAAAAGGCACCGCCTTCAATGTCTTTGAAGCATTTGTTATAGCACATAAGAGAAAGGATGAGTGTTACCCCAATAAGAGCACTGAGGAGAAATGTGTAAGTATCTTACTTATCATGTCTTTTAAGTTATCAACAAAAGTATCTTACTTATCGGGTCTTTTATGTCTTTACTTTTTTGATGATTGGAAATCTGTGTACAGATGAAAGTTTTACAGATAATGGAAGAACAAAATTTGAACTGTGGGAATTTGCATGATTTGGGTGTAGTTTTGGATCATGTTTTTTATGGACACCATGGAGGGTATGAGAGAGGTGTTGGGACAAGTTACAATAGGGGATGGAGTTATGTGAAAGCCAGTTCTAGCCAGATGACGACACAATTAGAGCCATTTTTGCAGAACTCGAGTCAGTAAAAGATAGAGAGGTTGCAGTGATGGCCGAACTGAGGGAGATAAGAGAGAGAGAGAGAGAGAGAGAGAGAGAGAGAGAGAGAGAGAGAGAGAGAGAGAGAGAGAGAGAGAGAGAGAGAGAGAGAGAGAGAGAGACGAAAAAGGAGGAGGACTGGATGGAAAGGGAGACGAGAAGGGAGGAGGAGTTTTTGGAAAGGGAGAGCAAAAGGGAGCACGAGATGCTGGAAATGGAGAGAAAAAGGGAGCAGGACACACTGGAAATGGAGAGCAAAAGGGAAGAGGAGTGGCTGGAAAGAATTGGAAACGGGAGGAGGAATGGCAACAAAAGGAGATGAAAAGGGAGCTTGAGTGGAATGAAAGGGAGAAGAAATGGGTGAAGGAGGTGCTGAAAAGAGAGAAGAAAAAGGACCGAGAGGGCAAAACAATACGGAAAAAATTGTTGTTACTGAATCAATGGTGCAACACAGATATATCATCATCTTCTGGTTTCATAAGACAATAATTTCCTTTCTTAGTGAATTTTTCAACATATATAATTATTTAGTTTGTGTTTGACCTCATTCTAATTAAATTTTTCTAATTGGCAGATCCAGAAGATGAAGTTGATAGTGGGCCTTCAATATAAGGATTGAACAAAAGCCATGATGAAGTTGGATAGTGTGAACTCCATACATGAATATCTTTTGGCATGATGAAGTAGATTGATCACACTCCATACATGGAATTTTTTGGGAATTTAAGATTGATCACAGTCCATGTTTTTTTTTCTTTGGCAATTACATGTATATGCTAGTATCGAAATACGTTTTTTTGGCAATCACATGTATATATAGTTAATTTAATACTTATTTTTTGGGCATGACATGTATATATAGGTAATTTAATACTTATTTTTTGGGAATGACATGTATAAAAAATTAATGTAATACTTGTATTTTTTGGCAAAAAGTTTCTTTTGATGTGTTTGGATTATGAAATGTTATTATATAGGTTTTGTTTTGTTTTTTTTTGAATGTGTTTGACAAATATTATGTACATGGTGTGAGAATATATAAAACAGGGAGAAAATAGAGGAAAATTTTAAAATAATTAATGACACTAAATATTATTGCCTAGGGTTGAACCGTAGGCTATAATATTGCTCATAGAGAGCAATGCCTATGGTTTAATAGGTAAGGAATAACCGTAGGCAATACTCAATTTTGTAGTCACAGATTTCAGTATTCCCTAGGGTTGTATTTACAGTTAAACCGTAGGGAATAATTATTCCCTATGGTTGTTCTTACGGTTCAACCGTAGGGAATACGTTTTCCTACGGTTTTTCCTATGGTTAAATTGTAGGGAATAAGTTTTGCCTACGATCGTGCCTACAGTTTAAAACCGTAGGCAAAAAGCTAGTTTTCCCTACAGCTTCTCAACCCGTAGGGAATAATTCTATTCCCTACGGGCTTTAACCGTAGAGAAAAATAATTATTATCCCCTACGGTTTCAACCGTAGGGAAAGATTATTCCCTTCGCTTTTAAGCCCAACGCAATATTGGCGAGGGAGAACCGTAGGGAATCTTTTCCCTACGGTTTAAAACCGTAAGGAAAAGTGATATTTCTAGTAGTAAATTATAAGAGCAGACTCTGTCCAAGATACTAGTTTTGACATTGTGTTTGGTAGCCTTATGCATAGAGTGCTTGCTTGACTATTCTAAAACTTCTTCTTAGAAGAGCCTAGAGTTGTAAAGATAACGTGCCTTTTAAATAGTGAGTTGTTTAATATTTGGTTTTGATTTAAGCACAACAAAAGATGGTACAAAAAATGTAAAATAAAGGGGAAACTTCTAATAGTTTTTTTTTCTGGAAAAATTGTTGCATGGCATTTAGTTCCAGCCTAAATATTGGAAGCATAGAATTCCTAGTTTACTCTTAATTCTCTTTGATTTGGCCCTTCACTCTGTCTACCAATATTTATTTCTTAAAATTATAACACGTGCATCCTCAAATCCTATACATTTACAATAAAAAAAGTAAAAATTATAAATGTTGCCCCAAACAAATCAAGATTTGTTATTTTTAACTATTTTCGTAAACAAACACATCGCGATCCTACACTGAAGTGTGAAGTGAAGGGGAAACCTAATTTTCAATAACTTAAAGTTTACTGTTTTCATTGTTATCATTATTTTATTACGTCATACATCCATGAACTACATTATAAATTAGATTGAATAAAAAAGTTTAACTTTATATTTTTAATGAATAAAATAGCTTGAATTATATCATGATCATAAATTCAGTAAACAAAATTAATTCTTGTACATAAGAGACTTTTGTAACAGTGAAAGTTTGAGATTAAGTTAGGGGTGGTGCAATTAAAGAAATGAAAATCCAAATAAGATTCCCTCTTTCGAACCCTATGAGGGCCATCTATGCAATTGTAATGTGTGAAATCGGTAAGAGATTAATGAAGAAATATTAATTTCCACCCTTCAAAAGCATCTGAGAGTGAGGAAGGAGTAAAATATGCTTTGACCTAGCTAGATGGATAGCCACTGGCATGTACGTTGTCTACTATGATAGCTAATGACTCTGGTGGGATCTCACAAAGCATAAATAGATTCCTTCCACCTTACCTTAAATACAGAGTACTGAAGCCATCTTACTCCTTGCCTCGACCATGAGATAGATTTTTCCTACTAGCAATTTAGCTTTTGAGAAGATGAGTTGAGGCTTATTCCTGTTGCTGGGCTTGCCTCCAGTGCCTCCCATTTTAATCTTTCTAAACCTGTAGGTCATTTTCCAAGGTATAAGGGCTTTGTGCCATGCATTTCTTTGCATGTACACTGAGCCCCTAGGAGATTGATTAACCTTGACTTCTTTGTACCATTTGAACTAAAAAAGCTAAGTTTCAAAATCAAGGGTCAAGTAGTAGAAATACCCCCAACTTTTGTGGATTAGTGATTACTCTCTCCTTTGAGCTGTCTCCTTAACATGATAGACCGTAAGGCTTGCACTTTCTTTTCTGTATTTTGTCATGCCAGGCCTTATTTTCTGTTTCTCCAGTCTTCTTAACTAAGATAAATTGAGACATTTTTTAAACTCAGTTTCTAAGTATTCCTCACAAGGGTTAGGGTAAAATATTTTATACTATTTAAATGTAGTGTGCCAGACGAGCAAAGAATGGTTTCTCCAGTTTCTGTAGTTTGTCATGAGTGAGATCGATTGGAATGTCAGGCTAAAACTTGTTAGATGGTAACATCCAAGAAATGGTTTCACCGGCGATTTGAAACCGCCGGCTTACTTTTTTTGTACTGGCTTAGTTTTTGCTGCCGGTGAAATATTTTTTCACCGGCAGTAGAAGTTTTACGGACGCAGTCATTGCCGGCGGTACGTGAGTAAACCGCCGGTGTGGTTTATACCGGCGGCTTGCACCGGCGGTTTTAAACCACCGGTGAAGGCCTTTTTTTTAGTAGTAGCATCTCTTGGAAGATGCATGCCCCATCTTGAACTCTATATGTTTCTCCATTTTCTTCATCTTTTTGTTCATAGTTAACACACATTAGATAACATAACCACGGGAAGATTTCATCATCTTTTATTCTTTCTCCAAGCAATATTTTTCCATGCTGTACATTTTTCTTCCATGGTATTTGGTACCATCATACCAGAGATTTTCCATGTTTAACTCTCTTTCACACTAGGAAGGATTGATCTCTCTCAAACCTCAAGCGATTCTTTCTTTCTTTTCTTCTTCGCCATGAAGTTCAATTGTCAAGCTGAAGCACCCCACTATTGGTTCTGTATTTAGGTCAAGAGGTCATCCGCACGTACAGGCTGTCAAAGAATTCATCTTCTGGTTTGTACTTAGGTCAAAAGCTCAACCAGTTCCACTACTCCCATATAACCCACTATCTGGTTTTGTAGAAGCCGCTCGTCTCTTCCTTATGAAGAACTTGGTTTCATATTCAAAAGTATGCAAGGGTGGTGTTTGTAGAACCTGAGGGGGGAATCTGTGATCCGTCTGAGGGGGAACCTGAGACACACCTTCCATGTTCTTCGCTCATAGTTCATTTTACTTCATGTCATACCGGCAGCCTGCATTTAGCATGGCTACTGGTTCACAAAGGGTCAGGAACAAATGTGACCCGTGTATTGTTGGAACTGGTTGAGACCATCCACCATTTCGTAACTTCTAGGAAATGGTCAGATCGAGTAGATGTGCTTCCTGGAGCTATGTTTCTCCAGCAAGAGCCCTTGCACCAAACCCCAGATTTTAACCCAACGTCCCTGCTTAGCAGTTCTTAATTTCCTATAAGAACGGAAGGAGCCTGGTTTTGAATGGTATCTAAATATGGAAGCCCAATCTCTTTTGGATCTTCAACCATCTTCACCAGCTGCAAGCCTCGTAAGGGAGGAATTATAAAATTCCACTGCCAAGACTGGGAAGAATTATAACCGGCAGAAGGTGCAGTTTTACTGCTTTGTGTCTCAATGAAGAAATGGATCAAGGGAGGAAAGCCGAGTAGTAGAACTGGCCAGCTGATGACCATGTTTCTTTCTTGGACGACGAAAGATAACTCAGATGATCAGTACTGGATGGAACATGAGTGCTGGGGATTGAAAAACAACCCTACCCCATTTTGGTCACCCGACCATCCGGCCTTCAAGACAAGTGGAAACATCGTTAACAGGCATGGTTGGAACCAAGGGCACCTTCTGCTGTGTTGGTTGGTACTACTTTTCCCGTCGTTAATCCTCATCTCAAATCCTCTGCTTCAGCTTTGTCACTTTTCATTTGGAGACGTCTCATGGAGAGATGCTTCAGCTTTGACCCAGACCTTAGGAGACCTTAAATGGAGGTCAAACGTCGTTAACATTTAAGGACTGATGGAAGGAATCCTTCTATGAATTTTGTCTTCCCACCAGTCTTATATTCTTTAGAAAGCATAATCCCAGCCAATTAGAGGAAGGAATCTTTTATGATTTTGTAGCATTCTTCTTTCTCAATTTACATTTAATTAGTAAGTGGAAAAAGGTGTGTTGGGCCTTCATTTTATGTTGCTTTTATCAAACAGTTTGGCAGGTGTCCTAAGGTCCCTATTATAAAGTATATTTGAAAGAATAATACTACCTGAACCTCATCCAGCTGGCATCCATGTGGACAGATTAATGGGGTTTTAGAGTTTAGGGTTTTTTTTAAAAAAAAATCTGTTCCAAAAAGAAGCTTATCAAGAGTCTGACGGGTATGCCAGCTGGTCAAGGTACGCCTAAGGGTACCTGGTGGAGGTGCACCTAGCATTACTAGATCTGTTTAGTATGTACATCTGATTATCCAAATAAAACCATTGAAAATCCTTATAAAAGATATGCCTATAAACTTTAGCTAATACTGTATAAAAGAGATCACACTACTAAAAACGGTCCTTTCACCGGCGGTTTTTATTAAATAACCGCCGGTGTAAAGTTTCTATACCGGGGTTTTTCTGAAAACCCCCGCTAAAAACATGGGGAATAATTTCACCAGTACAGATATCTGTACCGACGAAATAGATCATAACCGCCGGTACAGATTTCTGTACCGGCGATATGGTTAAAATCGCCGGTTCGTACCTGCGATTTAATAAATCAGAAAATTACCCCCTGACTTAGGGCGATTTCCCGATCTCGATCTTCTGGTGAAAATCGATCTTCCGCTCCCTTCTCTCCCGACCTCGGCTCCGGCGCGACGCAGCTCTCCCGGCCGTTGCCGGCCGTGCTCTCCTGGCGGCATTCCTCCCTCTCCCGCTCCCTTCTCTCCCGAGCTCGGCTCCGCGCGACATCGCTCTCCTGGCGATTTCTCTCCCGGCGGCATTCCTCCCTCTCCCGGCTCCCGCGCGACACAGCTCTCCCGGCCGTTGCAGGCCGTGCTCTCCCGGCGGCATTCCTCCCTCTCCCGCTCTCTTCTCTCCCGAGCTCGGCTCCCGCGGGACCTCGGTCTCCCGGCCGTTGCCGGCCCTGCTCTCCCGGCGGTACAGGTATGTAATTTTTAGTTTGCGTGGTTGTGTTTTTTATTAGTCAATGTAATTTGAGTTTTTATGTTATGTTATTGTTGGATATTTTTAAGGAAGTTTGTTAGTAGAAACCTTCTCTAGGGTGTGGAATAGGATCTTACTTCAAATGGTTTGAATTGTTATAGTTTGTATTTGTGGTGTGCCACAAAGATGGACTATCTCAATGACAGGAGCTGGATGTACCGGTACAGTAGCAAGCTTGACCGATGCCAGCCTGAATTTTCGGAAGGGATTGTGTTCTTCGTAGAGTATGCCAAACGACAGTTGGGGGTTCAAGAAAATGGTCTGTTAAGATGCCCATGTAGCAGATGTGAGAATAGAAAATATTTTGACAGCCACACCATAATGTACCATATAGTAAGGGAGGGATTTGTAGCCCGATACGATGTTTGGCACTACCACGGTGAACCACGAATTGAACAACAAACAAGTAAACTGATCGAGACCGGACACGGCCTACAAATGTCATCGATGTTACACGATGCTTTCATGCAAGATGTGGAAGGTGAAAACACTGGGCCTGAATGTGAAGATCCGGATATACGAAAATTTGAGCAATTAATCGAGGAGACGAAACGACCACTGTATCATGGTTGTGGAAAATACTCGAAGCTTTCCTTCACGGTTCACTTATTCTAGATAAAGTGTTTGAATAAGTGGAGCAACAAATCTTTCTCGGCTGTGGTTGCGCTAATCAAGGATGCACTACCCCCGGATAACAATATTCCCAAAAATTGTTATGAATCAAAAAAATTAATGTCTGACTTAGGGTTAGATTACCAGAAGATTCATGCATGTCCCAATGATTGCATACTATACAGAAATGAAAATAAAAATTTGAATAGCTGCCCAAGGTGTAATAGATCGAGAAGGACGGTGAAAAGTGCAAGTGGGAAGAGAATCCCGACAAAGATTGTTCGACATTTTCCTTTGGTACCAAGACTGCAGAGGTTGTTCATGTCCTAGAAGACAACATCTTTCGTGGCATGGCATGGGTCAGCCCTAGTGACTGTTGAAGGGAAAATGAGTCATCCTAGGAACTCTATGGCGTGGAAACACTTCGATGAAGAACATCCATCTTCTAGCTCCGATGCACGGAATGTTAGGATTGGATTAGCCAGTGATGGGTTTAGTCCGTTCAAGATTGGTACAGGTTCTAGCCGTAGTACGTGGCCCGTGATCGTTACTATTTATAACTTGCTTCTGTGGTTGGCCATGAAGGAGAGTTATCTTCTCATGACTCAATATAAACTATTGATTAATAAAAGCAAGCCACAGGGTTAGTCCAAGTACCTCCTAGGAAATTACAAAGAGCGGCTCCAATGGTGATATGCGTACTGTGACTTTTTATTGTGAGTTTTTACAATATGACGTGGCATCCTCGTTGGTAGTCCAAGTAAGAAATAAAATAGGAATTATCTACCTTTTCTATTGGGAAGCCTAAACGCTAGATCTTATCTGAATTGCCAAATAAGCTGCCAGGAGGACTACCACATCAGGATGTAAAACCTCACAGTAAAATGTCAAAGTACTGATATCATTTTTCAAATTCTTATGCCTTAATTTCTGTTAGGGATAATAGCCATTATATTATATTCTCGAACTTGTTAGAAGAATTGAGGAGAACATTATTGTCTTTAAAAGGTCCAATTTTCTATAACTTCCTAAAATCTTTAATTAGATCATCACTAGGATGCTGGTTTATTCAATTTTTTCCCACTACATGTTCCAACATCAGGAATTAACATAAAAACACAGCATAATTATCTGAAATTAATTATTTTTTACATACACAATTTGAGAAAACATAAAGGACTTACAATCTTAATGCTTCCGACTTTATCAAGATTAAAAGTTCTTTATACTTACATGCATGAATATGGCATTTTCTTCTCTACTCGAGAGTTCCCATGGACATCATGACAATGACACTTTAATATACTCAACTAATTATGAATGGCCCAAAATAAAAGTGCTTAAATCTCATAATTTTATGTTGTATTTTAATTATTACATCTAAATTAACAGATAAATATACTCTTTTGAAGAAACATAATTTTAGCACAAGACACTAAAAAATTCTAGTACAGCTAAGAAATAAGAAGTATACATATTCTTATTCACCAAACCAGACATTACATCTTTTACCAATTAATCATGCATTAATAAACTGTAGAGTAACAGATATGCTATTGAAAGATAAGAATGAAAACCAAAGAACAAAGAGATGGATAAGTGTTACTCTTTCCTATTGTATAGCTTTATCCTGACCAAGGTAGCTTCATGCATGTCCTTACCAAGAGAGGTTACCTTTCAAAGAAATTCAGTTTTAACACATTTAACTATCATCTAACAGAACAGCTAATTGAACACATAATATAACACGTTTAAGAAAAGAACGAACATCATGATTTTTTACGTATAAAAATAAAGTTTTGACTAAAGACAATTATGCTTCAAGAAGTTAACTCTTAATATCGTCTCTAGTTATCGCATGCCAGACCAGCGGGTGGTTGTCTTACCAAATAAAATTTCTCATGGATACATCTCATGGTGGAGACTTCTCATGGATATACTATCTAAAGATAAGAATGAAAATCAAACAAAAAAGTGATGGATAAGCGTTACCCTTTCCTATTGTAGTGGTTGCTTCTTACCAAGGTAGCTAATTCTCATGGTCACCCTTACCAAGAGTGGTTACCTTTCAAAAAAAAATCAGTTTCAACTCAATAAACTATCATCTAAATGAGCAACTAATTGAACGCTCAATATGTCACATTTTATAAAACAATGAACGCTAAGATTGTTTTGGTAGAAAAAACTGTAGTTAGTACTTAAGATGTATAAGCCTCAAGAAATTTGCTCTTTATTTTACATTAAAGTACTCTCTTTCTATCGAATGCCACCCCAGCGGGTTGTTGGCTTACCAATCGAAAGATAAGAATGAAAATTAAACAATAAAGAGCTGGACAAGTGTTACTCTTTTTTACTGTTAAACTTCATCCTTACCGAGGTAGCTCTTTATGCTCGCCCTTTCCAAGAGAGGTTACCCCTTCAAAAGAAAATCAGCGTTAACTCAAGAAACTATAAACTAATTACAGAAAATTTACATGAACACTTTATGTACCACATTTTAGAAAAGAATTAACGTTAAGATTTTTTTCGTGGAAAAATAAAGTTAGGACTAGAGGCCAAAACTCCCCCATATTTAAGACCAGGAGGAAGGAGGAAGGAGGGGGAAGGAGTCTATTTATGATTTGAGGGTCCACGCATGAGTCATCACTAGTAGAAATCTTCCGTCCGCCAGCGGCCACGGGTGGAACCCGACTAGCCGTGGCGGACATTTCGACGATGGGTACGGCAACATCCTCGGAACGTTCGTAGCCGGAGTCGTCAGGCGACGTACGAACCCGTCGTGCGACAAAAAAACCCGTTGCACGAACAAATATTGTCGGCCGATGCGGGGATCCGTGGGCAGAGTAAATTTTCCCACGACGGACCTCACGCGTCGAAATCTATTCCGACATCGGATATCATGCGTCGGCGGAATCTATTCCGACGACGGACTCGTCCGCGGAATCTATTCCGGCTATAGACATCACGCATAATCTATTCCGACAACGGACATCACGCGTCGGCGGAATGGTTGAAAACAAAAAAAAAATAGATTTCGAAGAAGTGAAGAGAGAGAAGAGAGAGAGAGAGAAGTGAAGGAGAAGAGAGAGAACAGAGCAGAGAGATAGAGAGCAAGAACGAGGAGAGAAATAAGAGAGGGAGATGAGAGAGATGAGAGAGAGAGAGATGAGAGAGAGAGTTGAGAGAGAGAGAGAGGGAGATGACAGAGATGACAGAGAGATGACAGATGACAGAGATAGTGAGACATGACCTTTACAACAGTCCCCTTTATAATTTTAATTCCCTTCTTTTCATAGTAACCCTCATAGAAAGCAGATTCCATTAAAGAGTCGTGGCACTGCAAAAGACAAGATTGACCTTCTTTTCTCTGACCCTACCTTCAGCAGAGTTGATGCACAATAATCTACAGCTGCTGGATCCAAACGTATTTCTTATTTCTATCAACATATCATTGGCCCTTCAAACAAACAGATGTTAATACAATGAATTAGAAACTAAAAATAGAAGATAAATATATATAAACAAAGTTGAATTGGAAGCTACCAACACAACACTTAATTTCTTTCTTCCTTTCTTGTGATTCTATCTGCCACAGCTTGATAATTTACACAAATATAGAAATGACCACCAGTAAAGTTTATAAACAGAGAAATACCAAACTTGCTGCTATTTCTACTGATCCTATTTTTTATAGTCATGGAACAAGATATTACCCTCTTTCAAGCTCTAAAAAAGCATCAACAACGTGGTAAAATTGAGTCATGAGAAGTTTGTTGTACTCCGTGCCACCTTAACATGAGAAAAAAAAATTAGATATAACCACAGTAGACATCACAGTAAGAAAATCCAACTGTGAACAAATACTAGATCAACCAACACAAAAAGAGGGGACAAGGAAGAAGAAGAAGATGAAGAAGTAGAAGAAGAAATATAGGATATGAAAACATCATGGCATGATTACATTTTTATATTCAACACTCAAGTTCAACTAATCAATCAGAAGTAGACTTACTTTTTGAAGTTAAATTAATATAGGATATGAAGATGGAATCGTGACATAGGAGATGCTATGATGCGTTGTATCAACAATTAAAAACAAAAAAAAGGATAATGATTTATGCACAGCCGTTGTGCCAGACTCGGACACAGCGGCTCTCACATGAAATAAAAAAAATATATTTCTTCTTGATTTCGTGAAATATTGTTTTTTATTTCAATGTGAGGGGTGCTGTGTCTGACTCGGGCACAACTGTTGTGCCCGTACAGCCGCTGTGCCCGTATCAGTACTAAAAAAAACAGCAAAGACGTAAGATGTTATACTACGATGAGTGCTTGAAAATATATTTCCAGAAAAAGTAATGCTTGAAAACATTCACTTGTTCTCCCACCTCTGATCCACGGCGCGGGCGCAGGGAGAAGGGCGCGGGGGGAGGGAGAAGGGCGCAGGCGCAGGCCAGGGGAGGGAGAAGGGCACGGGCGCAGGCCGGGGGAGGGAGAAGGGTGCAGGTGCAGGCCGGGGGTGGGAGAAGGGCGCGGGCACAGGCCGGGGGAGGGAGAAGGCGCGGGCACAGGCCGGTGGGGGGGGGGGGGGGGGGGAGGGAGAAGGGCGCGGGGGGGGAGAAGGGCGCGGGGGAGGGAGGGAGAAGGGCGCGGGCGGGGTAGGGAGAAGGGCGCTGGGGAGGGAGAAAAGGGGAAAATCGTTCGACGACGTGTACCAACGCGTCGGCGCAGATATTTCAGCCGATGCGTGAGCAAGCGTCGATGGAGACAATTCACCCGACGGGTAGTTTTGCGTCGGAGGATTGTTTCTGGCATTAACTTATTTGTCCGCCGACGCGTATTGGGTGTGTCGGCGGAAGTAATGGTGTATTCCCCCGACGGGTTTCATACTGGGGTGCGTCGGCGCTTAAGTTACTATCCGCTGACGCTTGTAAGGGTGCGTCGGAGGACGAAATTGTGAGTTCCCCTGACGGGTTCGTGCTGGGGTGCGTCGGCACTTTAGTTTTGTGTCCGTCGACGCGTGTTAGGGTGCGCCGACGGAAGTCTTTGGGTGTTCCGCCGACGGAAGTCTTTGGGTGTTCCGCCGACGGAAGTCTTTGGGTGTTCCGCCGACGGAAGTCTTTGGGTGTTCCGCCGACGGTTGGGCGGGATTCAGCGAAGTTTCGCCGACGAGACAAACAGACCGTCGGCGGAGATGTATTCCGCCGATGCAAAATTTCTCAACCGTCGGCTGATAACACTTTTCTTGCAGTGGATATTTAAGAAAGTGGAAATTAGGGGTCTTTGTATCTATTTATGAAGTGCGAACATCTATTTATCTAGATAAAACCATTGAAAAGCACTTACCAATAATATGCATGAATGTCTAATTTCTTTGAGAAATTATCTAATAGCATGTAAAACCATAGATTAATAAAAACATGACCAAAGGGGCGCGCAGTGCAAGTAGCTCCAACGAGAATACAAAAGGCGGCTTTAAATTGTTATGCCTTAGATGACTCGATGGCTTCTAGACCTTATTAATTCTCGAAGTCATCTCAAGAATTTAGGTAAGCTTGCTAGTCTTGGCAGTGCTCCTATTTTCAATAACAGTGGTGATATGAGTACTACAAATTAGTATTACTGCAAGGGCTTACATCTTGATGTGGCGTCCACATTGCTGTCCATATAAGTGGATAAACTTGGAAATAAAATTGTCAAGATTTTGTTTTTCAATAAAATATTGTATTTCTATATTATGTGTAAACCCTAAACTCCAAATTTTCTCTGACATGAACCACCGATTATGTTGCCATGTCACCATGTAAAACCACAAAGTAATATAAGGCAGTATTGACATCATTTTTCTTTCTATAACTACATCCCTGAATATTCTGTAGATCATTTAGATGCTAGTTTCTCTAAATTTGCTACGTACAATCTGTTTGGGTGCCAGTAGTGGATCTGTTTGGAAGCAAAGTGGCGTCAATTCTATTCCCAATCTGAGCAAAGAGGGAAGTGTTTGAGTTGGTGTTTGTGCTCCGTTGAACTGGTGTGGATGATGATGCAGGTTGGCGATTTTGCTGGATGGGATTGATATTCATGCGGCAGTGTTCTTGGGGTGCATGTTCAGGGAAAATTTCATGAGAACAGCCGACGGCAAGAGGGACCAGAGATTAATGTAACAGTGGAAACCCCTGTTTAATTAATCTTCATGAGCTAGTTATACAGTGGAAAAACCACGTCCTCAGGCAAACCTCCCATGCAAATGGGGCACCAGCAGAATAAGTGGCCGCATGGGGGGAGAACGGGTTCCAGTGCCACCTTGAAGCATATGTTACAGTCGAAGAAGCCCGTTACGATTCCCACGTATTCTCTACTCCGCCACCAAAGATCTTCCACCAATTCTGCAACCTTAAAGAGAACTAACACAGCTTTCATGCACAAGTCCGGTTTCCTTAAACTGAAAAGAAAATGCTCGAAAGAATGAGTACTGTCAACTAGTGAGAGATTATATATATGTAATTCATCTTGACATCCATGGCCCTCTTCATTAGCATTACAGGAAAAGACAGATTCTAAAGAGGGCAGTGGTAGAAAACCTCGAATTTCTTTGAAGGAACTCCCCCCTGATGGAGATCCACCATCATCCCCAGCAAGTGCCACTTGAGGCCTGCATTACGGAGATCAATTATCAAACCGAAACATGTCACTGGTATCCGTTTACGAAGACCAGTATTGAAAATAATAAGAGACCAAAGAGATTGAAGGCTGAAATATATATGTTACCTCTGGCATGAATCTCCAGATCCAAAGAAAGGAAAATGGGTGGCATTGGATCCTCTTCCAGCCACCGGAATAAGCCTAGACGCATCTTCTCACCTTCTGTCTTGATCTTTGGGAGATTTCTCATGGGGGAAACATTAGACATGTAGTAATTAGCCCTCGCGTCTTGCCTCCACTAGTGAAATCAGGTTTTTACCGGGGGTTTACAGAAATAACCACCGGAGAATATAGGAGTTACCGGCGGTTATTAAATAAACCCCCAGTACTAGAGGATTACGAAGAAAACCGCCGTTAAAATACATTTAACGGCGGTTTTACTAAAGCCCGCCGGTGAAGAACCTTTTTGCAGGCGGTCTCCACTAAAACCGCCGTTAAATCATTATTTAATGGCGGTTTTCTGGCAAACCGCCACCAAAAACGACGTTTTCAATGGCGGTTAAGCGAAACTCCGCCGTTAATTTAGGTTTTTGCTGGCGGTTATGATCTTAACCGCCGTTAAATAGTTTTTAGTGGCGGTTTTCAGCTAAACCGCCACCAAAAACGTTTTTTAAAAATCGTTCAAATGCTTTCTCGAAAGTATTTTGTTATTAAAGGACCCTTTGCCGGCGGGTGTTGTAAAACCGCCAGTAAAGCATTTTTTGCCGGCGGTTATGGGTAAACCACCTGCAATACTATTTTTTTTAATGGCGGTCTTTTCGTAACCGCCGTTGAAGTGCTCGGTTCTAATTTTCCCAAATTTGGCTTTTGCCTTTCTGTCGCGCGTTTTTTCTCCCACGAAACTCCCCAAACGCTCCTCTTCTTCGTCTCCGGCGTGAATCGGCGTAAAAAATCCTGCTGCATTCGCCGTCGTCGCTGTGTCGTGCTTCGCTGTCACCGCCGTCGTCGCCGTGGTCTCTGGAATCGTCGCCGTGGTCTCTGGAATCGTCGCCGTGGTCTCTGGAGTCGTCGCCGTGGTCTCTGGAATCGTCGCCGTGGTCTCTGGAATCGTCCACATGGCCTTTGGAATCGTCGCCATGGTCTCTGGAATCGTCGCCGTGGTCTCTAGAATCGTCGCGTGGCGTGCGTGGTCGCGCCCGAAAATCCTTCATCGTGTCAGTAAATATTAGTTCTTATTTGTCTTTAAGAATTGGAGAGTGGAAAGATAGAAGCTTCTTAGAGACCTATAAAATTATTTTTGCCTCGCCGCGTCGGTAAAATTATCTTTCAAAAGGAGGTTTCTGTACTTTCTTCAAAATGTCACTACTTTTTTTCATAAAGTAGTTTAAATACAAATAGTTAACTGATTTATCAAGATATAGTTGTATAACTGCTGCTATTGTCTCAGATAAGTTATTTGATTGCTGAGTTGTAGTGGCAACAAATGGATATTGAATACACGTTCTGCTAGATACTCCACCTATGCACCTCATCACTGGTCATGTATGTATCTAATCCAATATTTTTTTTAATCTTTATAATTAGATAGTGTAACATTTATTTAGAGTCAATCAAGTGTTGTGATTTAGTTTTTTAGTTGTTTATGCACTTTGTTCGTAAAGGTAGAGGAGTTTACCTGGGATAGTTAATATGTTGTGTCAAGGAGGTTAAAATGTAACTCCTGATCAGAGAGAGATCAGAGAGAGAGAAATCTCAGAGAGAGCTAAGAGAGAGAGCTCAGAGAGAGAACTCAGAGAGAGAGTTTAGAGAGAGAGCTCAGAGAGAGAGTTTAGAGAGAGAGCTCAGTGAGAGAGCTGAGAGAGAGAGATCAGAGAGAGAGATCAGAGAAGCTTCATATTTATTTTGATAAATTAGATCTTCAAACTATTAGATCTTCAAACCATTAATTTTCTAAACCAATCATTACTACTCATTCAAGAGTAATTATTTGAATTCCTTTCTGTTTTAATATTGCAGTAAATTTTAGAGAACCATGGAAAGGAAACATCAGTCACATGAAAAGTGAGTCGTCTTCTAGATCTCCTCTTGTTGTTTATTGGTTTTCTCTTTGTTGGTAAGATGTTCTTTTCTATCTACATAAACTTCATTATATCTGAAAAGATTTCATTGTCCTTGTAGAAGTAGTAGTAGAAATCAGAGAGGAGACGTTAGAGAGAGCTGAGAGAGAGAAATCAGAGAGAGAGATCAGAGAGAGAGCTGAGAGAAAGAGAGATCAGAGAGAGAAATCAGAGAGAGAGATCAGATAGAGAGATCAGAGAGAGAGATCAGAGAGAGATCAGATAGAGAGATCAGAGAGAGAGATCAGAGAGAGATCAGATAGAGAGATCAGAGAGAGAGATCAGAGAGAGAACAGAGAGAGATCAGAGAGATCAGAGAGAGAGACCAGTGAGAGTTTAGAGAGAGAGATCAGAGAGAGAAATCAGACAGAGATCAGAGAGAGAGCTGAGAGAGAGAGATCAGAGAGAGAGCTGAGAGGGAGAGATCAGAGAGAGAAATCAAAGAGAGATCAGAGAGAGAGATCGGAGAGATCATATTAATATTGCATGGTTTTTTAATTTTTCTTGTCTTTTCAGTTGCCGGTTGGTGCTTGAAATTAAGTTTTGGATAGATAAACTCCTGTGGTGTGGAGTCGTTGTAGGTGGAGTTTTCCCAAGACACTAAAGGTAGATTACGTTTTACATTAAAAAGTATTATACATCATGCTTTAAATAGTATACATTAGTCTCTTCTGATTGGTGTGCCCTTTATATTTTGGTTAATCCGAGAGAGAAATGTTGTAGTCTATTTTAATTCGCTTTGTTTACTTATATAGGTTCAGGTTCAACTCTTTTGTTTCCATTTTCTCCTTCCCATTGCGCTCTCACACTCTAATAGGGCGTGGGAGAGGAAGGTAGAGGGACATATGGACTATCTTAATGACAAGAGCTGGATGTACCGGTATGGAAACAAACATGACCGGTGCAATCCTGAGTTTGTGGAAGGCATTCGTTTCTTCGTTGAATATGCCAAACAATACACACCTGTCCAAAGTAGCGGTACTATGAGATGTCCATGTCTCAAATGTGAGAACAGATACTCATTTAATTGCAAGACAGTGGAGTACCACATAGTAAGGGAAGGGTTTGTTCCACGTTACACTATTTGGCACTACCACGGGGAACCACGGTTTGTACATGAAGAGAATACTGAGGTTGAGACCGGACATGGCCCTGAAATGTATCAGTTGTTGAATGATGCTTTCATGCGAGAGGTGGATGTGGATGATGTAGAGGGTGTAGGTGAAGACCCAGAGTTAAATCGATTCGAGCAGCTAATGGACGAGGCAAAGAAACCCCTCTTTGATGGATGTGAAAAATACTCCAAGCTTTCCTTCATGGTTCATTTATTTCAACTGAAGTGTTTGAACAAATGGAGTAACAAGTCATTCTCGGATGTGGTGGCACTTATTAAGGATGTTCTTCCCTCGAGCAATACCCTTCTGCACAATTGGTATGAGTCCAAAAAAATGATGGCTGATTTAGGTCTAGATTACCACATAATCCATGCTTGCCCCAATGATTGTGTGCTTTTCAGGAAAGAATACAAAGATTTGAACAGTTGTCCCAAATGTGGAACATCAAGATGGATAGAACGAAAAGACAGTGGGAAGAAGAAGGGCGGGAAACCGGCTAATGTTGTTTGTCATTTTCCATTGGTCCCAAGATTATAGAGGATGTTTATGTCGACGAAGACCTCTTCGTTTATGGCATGGTATGGCTCTGCTCCTGCATCTATAGAAGGGAAGATGAGTCACCCTAGGGATTCTTTGGCGTGGAAGCACTTCGATGCACAATATCCCGAGTTTAGTATTGATCCACGAAATGTAAGGCTCGGCCTAGCCAGTAATGGTTTCAGTCCATTCAAAATTGGCACTGGTTCGAGTCGCAGCACATGGCCGGTCACCATAATCATTTACAATCTGTCCCCTTGGTTGGCTATGAAACAGGGTTTTTTTCTTATGAGTCTACTTATAGACGGTCCTAAATCACCGGGAAACGATATTGACGTTTACTTGCAGCCATTGATTGATGAGTTGAACGTACTGTAGGCTGTGGGGGTGAGGACTTATGATGCTGAGCACCGATCGTTCTTTCGGATGCTCGTAGCGGTGTTGTGGACTATTTCTGACTTCCCAGCATATGGCATGCTTTCGGGTTGGAGTACGAAAGGGTACAGAGCATGTCCGACATGTAATGTTAAACATGGTTCTATCTATCTTTCTTGCAGTCGGAAAAACGTGTACCTACTACACCGTCGGTTCCTACCTGAAGTTCATCCTTGGAGAGAGGACAAGAAATCATTTGATGGAAACGAAGAGCGGGACATGGCACGTCAAGCACTATCCGGTGATGATATATTACGAATGTGGCAAGGTCATGACAACGTTCAGTTCGGCAAACGAAACCCGCTATCAAACGTGGGTAATGAATTACCAGAAAGGTGGAAAAAGAAGAGTATATTTTTTGAGCTACCTTATTGGAAGACTGCTGATCCGTCACAATTTAGACGTTATGCACGTAGAGAAAAATGTGCGCGAGAGCATTTTGAACACTCTTCTTCAGAAAGATGGTAAGTCGAAAGACAACATAAAGTCAAGGTTGGATTTGCAAAAACTGAATATACGGAAACCTTTGCATGCAAGACCTTCAACAAAAGCTGGGAAGGTATTCATTCCACATGCTTCGTACGATATGTCCAAGGAAGAAAAAATTAGGTTCCTCTGTGTGTTAAAGGATTTGAAATTGCCGAATGGATTTTCTTCGAACATCTCAGGGCAAATACAAGTACGGGAAAAGAAAATAGTCGGTCTCAAGAGTCACGATTACCACGTCTTGGTGCAGCAACTCCTCTCAGTGGCTTTGAGGAAGTCACTTTCGAAGCCCATAGGTCATTAACGAGCTCAGTGTTTTTTTCAAAAATTTATGTGCGAGTGGTTGACGTGAGTAAACTGCAGACTTTGGAACATGCAATTCCAGTGATTCTTTGCAAGTTAGAGCGGATTTTCCCACCGGCATTCTTTGATGTTATGATCCATTTGACAGTTCATTTGGCAACAGAGGCCAAACTTGCAGGACCAGTTCAGTACAGATGGATGTACCCAATTGAGCGTCATTTATTAACGCTGAAAAATTATGTACGTAACAAAGCTTGTCTTGAAGGATCCATTGCAGAGGGGTATTTGATGGAGGAAGTTACTACATTTTGTGCACGTTACATTGATGGCATGGAGTCAAAGCTAAACAGGCCTATCAGTTATGAGGAGGGCCCCGTTGGTGCCGCACGTTCCTATTTGGTTACATTTGAGGAGGCACAACAGATACATCGGTTCATCCTGTTTAATCGACCGAATGTTGACCCATACTTGATGTAAGTCCAAATAATTTTTTTTTATTGGTGAATTTTGCAACATCTTTAAGTCTTGTGCTATTAATTTAGGCAATATTTTAATTGAATGATTGTAAGCATCACAAAAACCATTTGCGACGGTTACATCCTCAATGGACCGATTATCGAGTGCAATAGGAGCAACATAATGGATTTGTCAAATGGTTTAAAGACCATGTAAGTGTCCAGAGTCAACTTTTTTTTGTCAGATTACATCGTACGTTGGTAACCATTAGAAACCCTTTCTGATGTTTTACCCTTATTTAGGTAAAAAATTTGTTCATACGTGGGCGGGTAGACGAAAATTTACTTGCTTTTGCACAAGGTCCCAGATGCGATGGTGTTTCGTACCAAGGGTTCTACTTGAATGGGTACAAGTTTGAGACAGAGTCACTTGAAAAAACAAGGGTCATGCAAAATAGTGGTATTGCAACCGCTGGCGAAGGAGATTTGTTCTTCTAAGGGGTTCTACAGTCTGTAATTCAGGTCCAATTTGGAACAACCTCGCCTATTCATTTGTTCAAGTGCATCTGGTATGACATGGTGGGAAGCGGACGCGTCACTGACGATTATAACTTCACTTTGGTGAATACTACTAAACGAAGTTTTGAGGATGAACCATTCATCTTTCCATCTCAGGCTCAACAGATTTTTTACTCAGTAGACCCAATCACGCCTGACTGGAGTGTGGTTTGTCGGTGGAAACCGAGAGACACTTACGAAATCCCATTGGATCATTCAAGTCAGGAAGGGTCAGAAGCTAAAGCATTGCTACGTGCCCAGGATGCAGGGGTGGGAGCTGTAGGGGCTATAGACCACGATGATGATGTTGTTTGGGAGCGTAGAGAACTCGGGGCAGGATTGATGATTGATTTAGAAGAGTTGAATGCAAGATAACGTAGGTTATTAAATTTTTAGATAGACAATCTGCTTATAGTAGTAATAGTAATTCAATTAACCGTAATTTAATTGCTTGTTTCAGCAGGATGCTGCTGCTCAGGAATACTTTCGTGGCTCTTCAGCTAGCTCAGGTATATCTTTCTAGCATTTTGTGAATTACTTTATACTCATGTCCTTTTAAGTAATATATTAATAGTTTTTCGATATTTTGTAGGGCCTTCCCAAGTGCTGGTCATCAATGAGGATGGTGAGACATATGAGGAGGGTCCCGAGACACAGGACGTGGTTGTCGAGACACAGTTCCAGGAGGCTCCTGTAAGACGTAAGGGCCGAGGATCTACTAGAGCAAGTTCTCTGATACCGAAGGAGAATGAATTTCACCATATTGTCATTAAAGATGGCAAGCTAACGGATGGTCAATTTGGTAAGATGCATCGGTTATTTGGAACTGATTTCCGTGCTCAAGATCATTTCAAGCTGTATAAGCTTTGGAAAGAACAACCGGAAGGTACTTACGATGCATTCTTGAGGAATATGAAGGTATGTCTGGTCCGAAGAACCTTAATTTAACAATTTAATTATTTTGGAAAGTTACATATTGTTGTGATGATACTTCAATCTTTTTTTGCAGAGGTGGTATCGTTTTCACATCGGTGATGCCAATGGTGATGACGCAACCGACCAAGATGTGAAGGAGGCACTACTGCCGCACGTACAAAAGCTCATCAGAGACAACAGAAATTACTACAAGAAAATATTCTTTGAGGGGAAGACCGATGCGGAGTTGGTCATGTGTCCTATCTCAACAATGGATCCAGAGGAATGGCAATTACTAGTGAACTACTGGGAAAGAGAAGATGTTTGTAGGATGTCGGCGGCAAATACTGTAAATCGAACCAAGCAGAAATCTCTCCACACACTTGGGTCGAAGTCTCTAACACAACACTACAATGAACAAGTAAGTCTTTCAACACTTACTTTAATTTGGTTTGTACGTATGCAGAAATCTCTTCACATTTTGTGCACGTGTTCAGTCACTATGGTTTAATGTTTTCACAAACATACAGATGGAGGTTCAGCAAGAGGGGTTTAGCATGCTCTCCGCCTATGTGCAAGCCCACAGGAAGGCTGATGGAACGTTTCCCGATGGGGGGACATGAGAGAGAATTGTAAGTTTAAAACTTTGCACGGTCATACGTGCATCTCTCGTCTTCCCGTGTAAGTTTGAAAACTTAGTGTTTTACTCCTTGTTATGCAAGAAGCGGTACAAAGAATAGCAGAGGCTCGCGACCTCACAACGTCTCAAGATTCGGCTGACCTGGCTTCGACGCTAGATGAAGCTTTTGAAGGTCACCACGGAGGATATGAGAGAGGGCTTGGCTTCGGGTAAAACAGAAAGAAAGGCTTCTTCAGAGGCAATTCGAGCCAAAGTGCCCAACTTAAAGAGATGGAAGAATGGCTCCGTGCTTCAGAAGCAGGACATAGTGCGTTGACTGAGGAGATTAGGCGTCTGCACGAGCAGGAAGCTGAGCGACAGAGGGAGAAAGCCAAGGAGGAAGCCGAGCGGCAAGAAATGAGACGGTCTATTGCAATGTTGCAACAACTTGTGATGGGAAAGTCGGGAATGTTTCCTACGTCGAGCATCATTAGCTCAGATATGCTACTTAAACTGTTTTATTTGAAAATTTAGAAAATTTATGCATAATTTCCCTTATTATTGATTTGTCATTATGGTACAGATGAGACACGTGACGTAGACGGAGATACCCGCCCAGGTCAGACCTGAAGTTTGATGTAGATAGTGCACTGCATATGGTGGCTGAAGGTTGGATTTCTCATGCATCTGAATCAAATTCGTTTTTTGATTATTAGCATCCGAATTTCTCGTGCATCTATGGTACTCTTGGATTAGTGTGGTTTATTTTCATGAGCTTGTTGTGATAGTGAAATCTGTTTTGCCATATTAATACCAAATATTTATCTTTGCAATATGGATATTCTTTTGTTTTCCCGTATCTTTGTTATAACGTACGGACTTCATGCTAATTTCTTTGAAGAAGAAGTTTTATGTTATGCATAAATGCGTAAAATTATGAATTTGTTATTAGTGGAGTATCTTTAACTTATATTGTTGCTTGTTGCCATCAAATTGTCTTGACAGCTAGAAAATAAGGCTTATGTATTGATTTTTTATGTGACAGACATTGCCCAAAATAATCTGTGCTTTCAATGGTACTCGGGGTGTCAGGTTAATGCAGCACGAGTAGATTATCAGAGAGGTGGATATTATGAGTGATATTTTTTACCCTTTTTTTTCCCACTTTTGGTAAAATCAGAATTTTTGCCTATACTTTTTTATCATATTTTAGATTGCAGATCTATTGTAATTATTCGATGGGTATTCAATTGTGCAGATCTATTGTAATTATTGATTGAAGATTCTGTTTTAATTTCATGTATTTTTACTTTTAATATGTTGTAATCAGATAACAGGAAAAATCGAAAAAAAACAAATTTTAAAAAAAAACTCTTTGTCGGAGGTTAAATAACAGCCATTAAAAACAAAAACTATAACGGCGGTTTTTAAAAACCCCCCAGTAATATTTTCAAACTTTTTAATGGGGGTTTCCAAAAACCTCCGTTAAAACGAATAACATTTTTAAAGGGGGTTTAATAGACCACCGTTAATGTTTTTGAAACTTTTAATGGGGGTTTGAATAACCGCCGGTAATAATTAAATTAATTTAAACGGCGGTCGATAAAACCGCCGGTAATTACTAGGATTGCCGGCGGGCCGGCGGTTTTAGGTAAACCGCCGTGAAATATCTTTTTTATTGCTAGCGGTTGTGATTTTCGCCGTTACATGAAAATGTTTTACCGGGAGTTAAAACCGCCAGCAAATGCGTCGGCAAAATTTTTATCGACGCAGTTATTGACGACGGTTATAAACCCGCTGGTAAAACATATAGTGGCAGGTTTACCCCATTTAACGGCGGTTTTTCGCCCCCCGTTAAGAATTTGTTTTCTACTAGTGCTCCCTAAACATCCCTTGAGAAAGCTTGAACAGATGCAAAACCTCCTCCCTATTTATTAAGACCTAGAACAAGGAAACTTTTTGTGCTTTAATTGAACGTGCCCTTTGGGGTCTGTATTTGTCAGAGAAGAACGATATGGCAGCCAAGCGGGTCATTGGCTTAGAGACTTGGAGTAAGCTTCAGCTTTGACCGGCAAAGCTTGAATGGAGGTAAAAATCTATATTTAAGGTCTGGAGAAAGGAATCTATTTATTATTTGTGGGCCGTCATGATAGAATAATGCCCACCATTTTTCATTGTAATAAGTGGAAAATGGGGTGTTGTGACTTTTTTCTGAGAGGTTCTTAAAAAAAACATCTAAATAGAAATTAAGGACCCCCTAGAGTCTGTAGTAAGAATATTTTTGGAACTAGTTACGTAGTATGCACATCTCATGACTACCTAATTAAAACCATTGAAAAGCCTTAAAAATATGCATGAAAATTTCAATTTCTATGACAATCTAAAACTATCAAATAATAAAAAGAAAAATGATACCAGTACTCTCTTATTTTACTTTGTGGTTTTTACACCATGATATTGTGGTCCAGTTAAGAGAAAATATAGGGTTTAGGGTTTACCCATTGAATAGGAAGATAATATTTTATTAAAAAAATAAACTCTTGTCGATTTTTATCTCTGAGTTTATCTCTTACCTGGGCTGCAATGTGGACTCCACGTCAGGATGCAAACCCTTGTAGTTATACTTGGAAGTTCTTGTATCACCACTCTTATAAAAAAACATGTTCGTAGGGATAGCCAACTAGCTCCTAAGACGGTTACGAAGAGTGTCAGCTTGTTCTTGTGCCTAATGTCTCTTAGGGACTCCAAACATTATAAATTATCGAATTAGACACAAAAATTCAGGTGAAAATGCTAGGTTTGGAGGTGGTCCTATTTTCTTTCACTACAATTGGTATATAACTTAGGGGTAGCTGAGTAGCTCCAAAGTGGTTACGAAGAGTATAAGCTTTTTGGTAGAATTCAGGTGAACTTGCTAGTTTTGGAGGTGGTCTTAAACGTTTTACTATGTAATTTTTACTTAAATCGTTTGTACTTAACATTAAAATATACAAAAACTTTACTGGAGAGTTTCGATGGACATGACATTGCATCTAAAGTTGCAAAAGTAATTTTACGAGGTTCAAAATAAATGTAATTTTACTAGGTTCAAAATAAATGTAATTTTACTAGGTTCAAAATAAATGTAATTTTACTAGGTTCAAAATAAATGTAATTTTACTAGGTTCAAAATAAATGTAATTTTACTAGGTTCAAAATAAATGTAATTTTACTAGGTTCAAAATAAATGTAATTTTACTAGGTTCAAAATAAATGTAATTTTACTAGGTTCAAAATAAAAGTATACAACCCTCATAATTCCTTATCCTATTCTATTTTAATTATTGCATCTAAATTTTCAGATAAATAAAAACATTCTCAGAAACTAAACTTCATCATTAAACACTGAAAACTCCTACGACAACAACGGAATGAGAAGTATGCATATTCTTATACACCCGTTCAGACAAATTAAACAACTTTTGTCAATTGATCACGCATAACTAGACTATAGTGTTACATATTACTAATTAACAAAGAAGTGTAAAACAAATTCACCAACAAAGAGTTGGATAACTATTACTTTTTCCTTTCATATATATCGTTGTCATTAGCAAGATGGCTAGCCATGCTCGCTCTTGCATATATTGTCATACCACGCTGGTGCTTTCTCTAGTAGTTGCATGCAATATAGTTAGAAACATTAAGTCTTTGTACCAGTCACTCAGTTCAAATCCCTCATTAGGGCCAGGGGACAAGAAATTTTCGCCCTCTTATCTTCTGAAAATTACAACTTGTTAGATGAATTATAACATCAACAAAATTTTTCTCCCTCTTATACTCATGGCAAGATTTAATCATATTTCGCTTTTTCTCCAAGCCATGGATTTTCAGTCTGGTGCTTTCAATTTATTAACTCTCCAAGCCATGAAATAGTGACTTTAGGAAATTGTGTAGTAGTTTGTTGCTTTTAATCTTTGTGTCAAGGTCTTAACCTAGTTGATGCTGAATCTGATAAGACAAAATATAAGTGAATTATGCTTTGCTCATAAAAGATGGGATTATAAAATACTAGGAAACATATTATTAGAAATGAAGAGTTAATAAATTGATACGTTTTCCTCAACTTTTTGAGTTGTAAAAACTTCTTTCAGGAAGCAGAGAGTTTCGTCAAAAAATTTAAAATAAATAAATAAATAATCATTTTCAAGTCACTAACATATCATTGAAGCAAAATCTTTAATTAAAAATTATATAAAAATACAAATGAGAACCACACTGATCCATATAGAAAGTTACTCAATGCTGAGAGTGCACGGAAGGGGATTATTATAGCAATACAGTTTAGGTACCAAATTTTAATTAGTTGCCTTGGTTAAAGTTATTATTTTCTTCAGTCTCTTTAACTCCTATATACGCCTAATTTATTTAGGTGGAAAGTTACATGTGTAGAATGGAAGGCAGCAGATGATCATTAAGGAAATACTGTTTACACTCCAAATCTTAATTAGTTGTTGTTAAAGTTATTATTGTCTTCAGTTTCTTTAAGGCGGCATTTGGCTAGGATTTTTTTAAAGAGGACACTTTGAGATAACTCTGTGAAAGTGTCCTTTTGGAAAACTTTAGTTTTGGAGTCTGTCGAAACCCTAAAATCTCTTCTTTCATCGAGACATTTATCTAAAAGAAAATGCATCCAAAAACGGTTGTTCCCAAAGAGTGTTCTTTCATGCAAGGAGGGAGTTTTAGCCCCAAATGTTAATGTGTAGATGGTGTGCTAAGTAAACGCATGTGGCAAAGGACACCATTCTAATGTTAAGTCCCACATTGAAATGAAGTGAAAAGAAACATGGGCATAAAAGAAGAAACACATCTCCACATTGTTATGATACTGTCCGCTTTGGGCCCAAGCCCGCACGGTTTTGCTAATGGGTTTTACCCCAAAAGGCCTCATTACAATGGAGACATGGGTTTCTTCTTTTATGCCCATGTTTCTTTTCACTTCATTTCAATGTGGGACTTAACACTCCCCCTCACGTCCAGGCCCGGTTTCAGCCTGAGACGTGACAAATTGGGCTACAAGCCCACAGACAGAAGACAGAAGACAAATTGGGCTACCAGCCCACAGAAGACAGAAGACAGAAGGGAAATTGGAGAGCATGCCCACGCACGGAAAGTGGCTCTGATACCATGATAGAATTTGATGAAATCGACTTGATTGTATTAATCATCGTGTGAGTATATATACATCTAGATTACAATTGAAAAGACAAATATACCCTTGAAGGGTAAAAAGACAAAAAAGCCCCTAACTTATATACATATTAACATCTAACACTATTATATAATATTCTTGAGTTTCTATAAGGATAGATCAAACCATTATATTGTCTTCCAGTTAAGGACTTCTCCTTTACTGTAGAATCTTATTCTCTGATTTTAAAAATTAATAATATTAAGTAACACTCTTTATAATTTAGAAACAACAACATAGAACAATGTAGTTTCTCTGAGAAGAAATTATTTGCAAAATGTGAATCGTCAATTATATTGTCCTTTTCACCCCAGCTCTTAAGAAGAGCGTGTAAAGAAAACCAAAGAACTTGTGATAACACCCATATCCTCTCCTATTTGTTTTCTTATAAAGATCAAGCTACGATGTTTCACTGTACAAAGACATGCATGGAAACATCTCTTTGTAGCCAAATCAATGGTACATATTCCTTATGCAAGTGATTAAGCACAATTGGAAAAGGTTGCCCCAGCCATGACTTCTTTGGATGAAGCATGATGTTAATGTTTCTATATATCATGAAGATTTATGTCTTAGTATTTATATGGGAATTATTTCATTCCAGAATTGTTGGATCCAATTAATTTGATTTGCATAAATTAAGCTGCTTAGAAAACTAATCGTCATTAACATATTAGCCATCTTAGTTGGGAATTCATCGATATGGAAATGAGGTGGCTGGATTTCATGGACGTCAACAACTCGTGGAAGTCTATTTGATGAACTCATATATCTTTTATAGAGACAAGGATGTATTTTTCTTTTATAATATAATGTGGTATGAGTTGTAATATTCAAGAGTGTTTAGGGTTTAAGTACCATGTATGACCCTAATAAGGGTGGCTTGCTAGTATTGTTGTGACAGTCGATGCGTTATGAAGAGGTGAACAAATTCTAAGTGAGAACCTGCTCTTATTCTTACATTTTTCTCTTATTCTTCTGTTCTCTTCACTGGTTGCACTATCCTAGCTAGCAGTCTCCTCTCTTTTCTATTATTCTCTTTCAGATACTACTAATTTATATGAAGGTTAATTATGTCATTACATTCGACAATTTATGAAACAGAACAAGAATGAAAATAGAGATACTATATAAAATACAAGTATAGAAAGCCCCTCAACAGAAGAATGGGAAAGCCGTGGATTTATTTATTTATTTTTTTGTGGAGAATGTTGGTGGGATATTGTTCTAAGAAGTTGTAATCAGCAGCGCATATTTCATGATGCTATAACTCTGACAGATACACCATTCTAAAAATTCTGTTTCGAAGAATATGTGGACTACTCAATTTCCTCAGTTGGATGGAGACATAAGAAGATGGGACGATATATGAGAAAAAAATAATATGAATTGTTAGAAGCTGAAGTCCACCGTCTGCTTGGGCAAGGCCACTTAGTCGTTATTACGAAGAAAAGATATTTGAGTATTTACTTCGTTGATTCATCAATTACCTGTATGAATAGTATGTTAATTCATTAATTGGTTTAATGCCTTCCAAAACAGAGTGCAAGCTAGGGGGAGACTTCAGTATGTTTAAATATTAATTTTCAGCTCATATGAAGAAGGATGGGTCACATCCCAATGAAAGCATGGAGCAAAAATGTGCAAGTTCATAAGTTTGCTGTCTTTTTTCATTTCTACTATTCATCAATTGAGAACTCAATATTGACTAACTTGTTCTGAAGGAAGAAGTACGTTAGGAATCCCTTGCTCGCGACGTCGCATCCTCACAGGACCCATCAAATTTGGGTGTAGTATTTGATCATGTGTACGGTGGCTGTCACGGAGGATACGAGAAAAGGCTTGGCTCTGGTTCTTTACGAGGGAGGGGCTCTTCTGCAAGTAGTGCAAGCCAGACTGCCAAAATCAATGCCCTAATTGCTAAGATCAACACGTAAGAAGGAGAAATGGCTACATCGAGGGATCATGTGAGGCAGCTGAAGGAGACAGATGCTTTGCGGGAGAGTGAGCTGAGGCAACTCAAGGAGACAGATGCAATGCAGGAGAGCGAGGTGAGGTGGCCGGCTGAAAGATACATATGCTATGCAGGAGAGCAAGGTGAGGCGGCTGAAGTATAAAAATGCTATGCGACCGAGGGAAATGAAGGAGCACCACGAAACATGCACAAAGGGCGGTTCAAAGATTGAAGCAACAAGTGATAGCACTCCACAAGGCCTTTGCAACCCATGCCGAGATCCACCAGGTATGCTATGCCAGCTTTATCCGTTGAATTCTTCAAATTAGGCATTTTAGCAGTTTTCTGGGCTCCTCTCGCCTTGATTTTTCACCTAATCCATCTCACTGATGAAGTTGCCACTAGAGAGTGGCATCAGTGTGTTTTTTTTAATGTTTTGTAGTATTTTATTGAGGTGTTTTTGCAACTATGAAATTCTTGAGTGGAGTGTGCATATAATTTCTTATTTTGTAATACAATTTACATGTTTATAAAAATCAGTCTTTGTTACCTTGGTAAGGCTTGCTACTTTTCATAGTTTTCTTAGTTGCCTCAAGGTTTGATACTCATAGAAAAAAAATCATTTTTTTCTAAGGAGTTTAAATTTTAGACGGGTTTCATCATCAATTCTGATAGCTAAGGCGATAGAAAAGGATGGGAGGCAAGAAATAGATTAGTTTGAAGTGACAACCTGTACCACGTTATCGCAAATGAAATGTGAAGGATCACTCCTAATGCAGAAAGCAATATGAGCAGAAACCTGGCTATGTCTTGCCTAGTTTACTCTTAATTTTCTTTGATTTTTTCCCTTCACTCGGTCTACCCATATTTATTTCATAAAAACGTAACATCGGCATCCTCAAATCACATAAATTTGCAATAAAATGAGTGAATATTATAAATATTACCCCAAACAAATCAAGATTTGTCATTTTTAACTATTTTTTAAAATGAACATATCGCGATCCTACCCTGAAGTGTACAGTGAGGGGGAAACCTGATTTTCAATAAGATAAAGTATACTGTTTTTTATGTAGGACAGAATAGCGCAGAGTGAAAAGGAGAGATTAAAGGGAAGAAATAAAGAGACCAAGGAAGGAAGAGGAAGAAGAAAGGGGAGAAAGAAGGACGAAGAGCAGAGGAATATAGAGAAACTTTCAATTAATCATCAAAACGTATGCAATACACTCAATAAAACCTATTCATAGGCTAATTAAACCCTAACAAGGAGTTTATATCCTACTTAAACTCTGACTAAAATAATATTCTAAATAAAGAATTTTAAACTAAATCAAACTCAAACTCAAATCACCAATTCAACCCTAATTAAGCTACTAATTCCTTTTTTTCTACATTAGTTTTCTTTGTTATCATAATTTTATTACCTCATACATCCATGAACTTTATTATATATTGTATTGAATAAAAAAATTTAACTTCATATCTTTAATGAATAAAATAGCTAGAATTTATATCATGGCCTTCAATTCAGTAAAAAAAATTAATTCTTGTAGATAAGAGACTTTTATAATAGTGAAAGTTTGAGAGTAAGTTAGGGGTTCAATTAAAGAAATGAAAATCCAAATAAGATTCGCTTTTAGGAACCCTATGAAGGCCCATCTATGCAATTGTAATGTGTCAAATCGGTAAGAGATTAATGAGGAAATATTAATATCGGCTGTACCAAAATTTTAACAGCTACGTAATTGAATTTGTTCCATGTTTGACATTTCTAAGGTTTTTTCTTTAATTATAGCTTTCAATAAAGACCTTGGGAAGTTTCGAAGCATGTAAAAAGATGTTGACACGAGTCTCTTGTTTTCTGGGAAAAAGCAATATCCACCAAGGAACTTAACGAATGACTGTCAATCGGTTTGAATCGTTATGGATGGATTTGCTTATAATGCATTTCCACCTTTCAAAAGCATCTGAGAGAGTGGAAGGAGTAAAATATGCTTTGACCTAGCTAGATGGATATATAGCCAAGTAGTATGTACGTTGTCATAGTCCTACTATGACAGCTAATGACTCCGGTGGGATCTCACAAAGCAGAAATAGATTTCTTCCTCCATGTCTTAAATATAGAGTACTGAAGCTATCTTACTCCATGTCTCGACCATGAGATCGATGTTTCCTACTAGTAATTCAGCTTTTGAGAAGATGAGTTGAGGCTTATTCCTGTTGCAGGGTGTGCCTCCAGTGCCTCCCATTTTCACCTCATAAAACCTAGAGCTCTGTGCCATACATTTCTTAGCATGTACACTGAACCCCTTGGATTAGCTATCTTACTGCAAGTACACTTAACCTTGACGTTTGTGTACCCTTTGACCAACAAAAGCTATTAGTGTGAAAATTAAGGGTCAAGTATCAGAAACACCCCTAACTTTGGTAGAAGATGGTTAAGAGATTAGTTTTATATCTTCTTAATGATCTCTAATATACGTGCAGGCAGGTTTTCAGGGACACATGAAGCTGAAAGTGTTTTTTTAATGTTTTGTAGTGATTTATTAAGTTGTGTTTACAACTATGAAACTCGTGTGTGGAGTGTGCATATAATTTGTTATTTTGTAATACAATTCCAAGTTTACAAAAATCAGTCTTTATATAAAAATATTTAGAATATTAGCGGTCGGGGTTGTGTTTCTAGATGAATTTCCTACGGGCAGTTTACAGAAAAAAATTCTTGCCGGCAGTTCCAAAATTCGTCAACAAAATACTCGAGAAAAAATGAAAAACAAAAAATTTCTTTGCTGACAGTTTTAAAAGCATGTTATAAATTTGTATACCAATTAACGTAAAATAGGCACTGGCGGAAAATTCCGTCGGTAGACCTTTAATTATGTCTTTACTAGTGGTTAAAATTGCCGAGAAATGTTCCATCGATGCCAAAGTCACCTGGGATATTTAAACTGCCAGTATAGTTGGGTTTTCCCGTAGTGGAAGATGGCAGGAACAAAGGAGATGATGATGAGGAAGATAAATCTCAAGTAAATAGGAAATAGAAGTGCATCTGTAAGTCCAATATTACTTTCATAGTTTTCTTAGTTACCTTGATAAGGCTTGCTACTCATAGAAATAAATCATTTTTTTAAAGGACTTCTAAATTTTAGACGGGTCTCATCATCAATTCTGATAGCTAAGTCTATAAAAATGTATGGGAGGCTAGAAATAGATTAGTTCGAAGTTACAACCTGTATCACGTTATTGCAAATGAAATGAGTAGGAACATGTACTCGGTCTGTGCCACCATCATGGAAGTTCTTTAGTTGTCGTTGGTCTTAATAAGTTCCTTCAACAGTGGAGCCTCTCTGCAGCCAAGCCATGGAAGACACTATCTCTCGCTATGGAGTTTGGAGGTCCACAACACAATTTCACGAAGCAGTAATTCCTGGGTTCTATTCTAATGGCATCGATTTCTTTACCATCTCCGTTGGTGGTGTGGATGATGAAATCATTTAATTAGTACCAGAGCCAATGGATTTGATCATCAATTCACCGTTATGTGTATTTTGTTTATTAAATATGTTTATAATGTAAAAATAGTCTAACATGGATTTTTAAGTTTTGACAGTATGGAAGAATATGTGTAAATGGTTTAATTTCCGATAAATTAATCAAGTTGAGATTACAATATACTGACATAGAAAACAATGATCTATATTAGAGCAAGCATGATTGGTCTTGAATTGAGCAGAATTGATTGATCGTTCTTTCCTTGTCCAACTGAATTAATTGACTAATATTGAATAATCTAAGCAAGCAATTCTCTCCATAAATAAGGTGACGTTTGATAAACATGTTTGTTAATGTGATTGCTTGGTGAGTGGAGAATTAACGCTTATTAAAGGATCATTTACATACCTACCCAAGTTAACCTAAGTTTTTGAAACAGTAAACTTGACCATGGATTCAGAATCCGCCTGCTTGAGAGCCCCTTAATAAGAATATCAAACAATTGTTCAAAAATTGAAAAATAACAAACCGTAAGAGAGCCTTGATTAATCCATTCCAGTACAAAGTAATGGTAAAGTTCTGTGTTTCATATGCCCATGAAACAAAGGATTAGCTGCACAATATGTAGCGGATATGGTATTGCACCAGATTGATCTCTGAACAATCTTCACTCGATTCTCTCTGAGAAGCTGAAGAAGCCATGAAATTTCCTAGGCTCAATAGAGCGATTTTTAACTTGATTTACAACGTACTGCAACTCTGGGCAAGTGATAGTAAGATTGTTAGGTTTCAATCATAGACTGATACAATGTGAAATATGAAAGAGTAGAACCCAAGAATTGGGCTAGTTTGCAACTAATAATTTCTGGGGTCGACAATGGTTTGACGTTCTCCAAATCAAGGAACATAATTGATTTCTTTGCAACCCTGTTTAATTTGTATTCCCATAAAATATTGTAACTGCCTAGAGACACTTAACAGGGATTTTGGTTTGAGGAGATGGAACTACATTCACTGCTGCAGTGCTATTATAGGATATGAGGATAATGAAGTCAATTTAAACCACGAAAAAGGCGACAAAAGCGCCTTCATAGAGAAAAAATATTTTTAAGAAGGAAAAATGATGTTAGTAGTTCAACATTTTACTATGAAGCTTTACATTGTGATATGGCTGTCCTCTTGGTAGTCTAGTTGGCAGTCAGATAAGGTTTCGGGTTTAGGATTACCCATATAATAGTAAAATAAATCCAATTTTTTCTCTAGCTGGACTGCCAACGAGGACACCACATCACGCTATAAACGCTTGCAATAAAATATGGCCGTACACATATCACCACTCATTAAGAAAATGCCTGCTTGGGATCCTATAAATCCAATATCATCAAGCAAAGAGTGTAATCTGGTATACCAGGCCTTTGGCCACTGCTTTAAACCATACAGAGAGCTAAATCATAAAAGTTGTAATGTCTGAACTAGTTTACAAAAATATGTATACATATTATTTCTTTGTAGCATTAGGAGTTTTTAGGTTTATGATGAATGCCTCCGTTTATCTCAAACTATAGAAGAACAATTATAGTAGAATATTATAGGAAATCCTGAGAGTTGTATAATTTTAACACGTAAAATCATTGAGCTAATCTAGGTATCACTATTATGTCCATGGAAACTTATCAACCAAAGTTTTTATATATAATTTTATTTTTAAATGAAAATGATTTAGTTGTAATATTTCATAAATAGAAACGAAAATGATATATTCATGTAAATATAAAAATATTTGTAATCAAGAAAAAAGGTAGAAGCGTCAAGGTGGTTAGTTCATAGATTTTCTTATTTTGTAAACGTACCAACAAATTCAGGATATTTGTACTGTATTAATGTTAGAAAAAATTATATCAATACTACCTTGTTTTTCTTTGAGGTTTTACATCGTGACGTGGTAACTTTGTAGGCGGTCTAAGTAAGAGAAAATTTTGGGTTTAGGGTTCTCCCATAGGATAGGAAGATAATATTTTATTAAAATAAATCTTGCCGATTTAATCTCCGAGTTTATCTCTTACCTGAAGTGCCACATGAACACCACGTCAGGATGTGTAAAATATTGGACCACCTACAAGATTAGCAAGTTCACCTAGATTCTTGAGACTTCTTCAAATATTTATAATGTCTAGAAACCCTAGGAGACAACAAAGCATAAAAATCTAAAGCTGCTCTTCATATTATCTTAGGAGCTACTTGGAGAAACCCTACAAGCACATTTTTAATGGATGCTTTTAGAAGCCATTTGATATTTTCTCATAGAAATTAGGATATTCATACATAATTTTCTGTAAGGCATTTCAATGGTTTTACTCAGATATTGAGAAGTACATACTACATAACTAAGTCCAAATTATTCTTCATATATACCTTACATACCCCCAAATATATATTGAAAAGGAGTATGTTATGCCCACCCTCTAGGGTGCTCATTTCATCCATCCTTCTGATGTGGATGCATAGTTGGCGCATCATTTCTGGACTGGAAAGGTACTAATTATGCATCCACTTCAGATTGGTGGATGAAATGTGCACCCTCCTCGCATAGCATAAGTACTCATTGAGAACCTTCAGATATGAAGGCACAACACCCCTTGTTTCAACTTACTACAATGTGAATTGGGTTTTAGTAAATACTGTACAATCATAAATAGATTCCTTTGACTTGGACAGATGTTCAATAGAAAAATCTAGACCGGACCCACAATGATAAATAGATTCCTTAACCAGACCTTAAATACGGAGGAGTTTGGGCCTCCACGAGACGTCTCCACCATGAGCAGTCTCCATAAGAAATCTCGTTTGGGAAGCCAACCACCGGCTTGGCTGGCATGGTGCTTTCTGGCAAGTACGTGAGGAGGCTCCTGCAATTATAGAGTAAAAAAATCCTTCCTCAAGGTTCTTATAATTAGCGAAGAGGTTTAACATCTGTTCAAGCTTTCTCAGGGACCGTGCAAATAGGGAACAGTACTTGAGGCTTATTCCTGGAATTGCTAGAATAAGCCATGAGAAATCTCCAGAATGGGCCGTCACTCCATAATATCAACTCGGCTCGTGAGAAGATGCATCGAGGCTTATTCCTGTAGCTGGAATTGGATCCAGTGCCACCTGCTTGGCTCTCTTTAGAATCTTTTTCTGTACGTAATTTAAATATTTTATGAAATCTCAACGACGTCTGGCTGGGATAACATTTTCTGAAATTTTTCCTACAGAGAGCCAACCGAATCCTCCCGTCACGTCACCGGCATATGAACACGTGCTGGAGGATGTATTAATATATATGTTACAAAAGTAAGTTCGCTCATATAAATGAGTTTATTTGTATTTTTTCGTTGTAGATTGCTGGCATCTTTTAAAAGGGGCTAGCCATATATGCTTGGTTGGTTGTCGTCTTTGATCCTTTTCTTACATTTTAATTATGGAGAACATCTTAGTTAAGCATCCGTTGATTTTCAGGCAAGACCAGACAAGGATCTTTGCAGAGTGGGTCAACACTTTGGAGGTCTCAAGAATGAGAATTTATTAGCTTTTGTCAATTTTTCTCTTGTAATATTTCATATTAATCATAAAACTTTTAATTTTGAACAAGTTTTGGTTTCACCAGGTTGACCATTACCACGCTGTTATCAAACATTCAATGGATATCTCTACCTTCAGAATAAAGCTCCAACAAGGAAAATACGAGACTTTGGAGCAATTCGAGGTTTTCTACCTGCTGCCCTCTTTAATTTCCTCTCCAATCTCTTATTGTTTTTTAGCACATCTCAAAAGTAAAGAACCTCTTTCTGGTCTCCCAAAATGTGAGATCTCTTGCAATGCACATACACAAATTAATGCATGTCAGCTTGAAGTGACTAGCTAGTCTTCCTAACGTTGATTTGGATTAACTAATTAATTGATCTGTAGATTAACGAGGAGATCTACACAGAGAGCCTGAGGAACTTCAGCAGGGATGTAGGCCTCAAGATAAGAGAGATAGCGGAGAGGAGGATAAAGGAATTTGAGATGAAGAAGCAACATCTTAGGCAGCCTCGCGAGTTGGACTTCGGCAAACAGCAGGACGTGGAAGCAGCGTCAAGCTGCAGAGGATCGGAGACGAAGATTAACAGGGGGACCGGAAAGGATTACATTAACATGCAGGCAAAGAAAACAGTCGGTAGGGCAAGCATGATTGGTCTTGAATAGTGCTTGATTAGTTGCTCTTTTTTGTACTTTTGGATCAGATGACCCAATTTAATAAGATAAGCCAACAATTATTTCTGTGAATTAGGTGATGTATGATAAACATGTTTGCTAATTAATGTGCTGGTTAGGTGTGAGGAGAATTAACGCTTCCGGAGGGATCATTTACACAGCCCGTCAAGTTAACCTGTAGTTGTGAAATAGTTATCTTGACCATGGACTGAGAATGTGTATACTGGAAAGCCCCTTCGTAAGCATATCAACCAATTGAGCAACAATTAGAATATAACAAACCCGAAGACAGGCCTAATTGATCCATTCCTGCACAAAGTAATAGTAAAGTTTTATGTGTTTCGTGCACCCGTGAAGCTCAGGATTAGCACCGCCGTATGTAGTAGATAGGTAGTTGCACCAGATTAGTGGATTCTGAACAATCTTCGCTCAAATCTTTCTGAACAGCCGAAGAAGCCAAGAAAATTTTGAGGCTGCAGCAACCATAGAAGAATATGTAACAACTTCCTGGTTTGACCTAGAGACGAACAACTACTTCTTTGAGCACGTGGACAATAGATTAACACAAAGGAACAAATAAAAACCAGTAGGAAATCGTGTATCAACCAGGTTCCCTGCCCAATTGCCATTCGATGAAACGTTGATATCAATGAAACTATGGGTGATAGATTAATACCAAAAGGCAAAGTGCCCTTAACATATCTTAGATTAGATTTTCTACAAGCTAGTAGTTGCTGGCTGGGTCAATAATGGTTTCATATTCTCCAAAACCAGCGCAGAAGTAGGTTTTGGTGAATTTTTATTGACACAACTGAATTGACTTCTTCCTAACCCTGTTTTGTATCCCCATAAAATATTGTAATTGCTAAAGATAATTAACACGGATTTTTGTTTGAAGTGATTAAATGACACTGGTAGAAATATTGGATTCACTGGTGGTAAAAAAAACGTCGTTAAAGGCCAAATAACCACCGACATAACCTATACTGGCGTAAAAAACCGTCGGTGAGGAACAATCCTTTCTTGGCGGTTTCACTTCACCGGCGGAAAGTATTTCGCCAGTAATAATTCTGTACTGGCAAAAAGTATTTCCCAGGAAAGCGTATTTTTTATATAAAATAAAATAATACCAGCATATTTTTTAATTTTTAATTAATTCTACCTTATAGATCAAAGTGACCCCACAATTTTCATAAATGTAGCTTTGGAGCTTATCAAACTCTAATAACTCAATTATAAAAAGTTGTTACCTTTACCAGCCTTAATAATTATAAATGCAACAAAAACCACTTAGTCATCAGACTAAAAAAAATTAGTGATGCAGCAACATGATGCTATCCTCAAATAATATTCTATATCTCAGGTTATATCAATCTTTTTCATGAAATAGAACAAAGTAAAAGCAAATTCTTCTTGAGTACATGGATAAATGACTAAAAGAACAAATTAAGCAACCATCATATGATGGTCAAGTCATTTGCATTTCCCTTACACCAAAGATCATAACAACATGGGTCATGATAGCCGTAAAGATATATTGATCAGCCACACGAGATGCTTAAGCAGCCCAGTTTAAAAGAAACTGCCACACAAAGCATTACCTTTTCTCACCAACCTTATTGGTTCAATGGTGATGACATGTAATACTCTGCAAAATCCATTACTAGTCTAAGTTCAGCATCAATGGAACTGACTTCGAGCATCCATGTTGCTCGATTATACATTTCCTTGATTTTAAGGACACCTGGAATGGCCTGGAGTAACAAATAAATTTAGGTTAAGAGTCCGGACCAAGTGCTCATGACAAAATTATCAATTATATCATCAGAAAACAGACTAATGGCGAAAAGGAACAAGAGTATCAAACCTCAAAATATTCAACTACTTTTATGAGAGTTTCTGCCCGAGGTCCGGAGTATGTAACCTGCCCTCCTCTCGTCATCAGAAGCAGCTGAATCAAAAACACGTTATTGAGAGAATTTAAAATAAATAATTTCAAGTTATAAACAAAACTAATATTTCGTTAATTATAAATACCACCATGAATGTGATAGCTAGAAAGACAAATAACAAAAAGTCCCCAATATGGTTAGCTGATTACAATATTAATACCTCATCAAAAGCTTCAAAAATGTCAATACTGAGTTGATATATGGTGCACACAACTGTCCTACTAGTATCCACAGTATTATGTACAGTTCTCATGACAATGGCAGCTGCCCTTGCATCATGACCTGATGTGTTCATCCATACGAATAGCCATTTCACCTAAAAGAAGCAGAGTTAAAGTTAGCAATTCTTGATTGGTTAGACGAATTAATGGGCAAGTAGCTAGTACAGATGAGTAGCCAAGAGAGATACACAACAAACAGACGAGTTAGAGAGAGAGAGAGAGAGAACTGAGCACTAGGAGAAGTTTCTTACAATCATTATTTCTGTAAAAAAAGAACTTATATTAGGGGATGAATTCCATCACTAGCGGCCTATCACAGTAGCAAAACTTTGGTCCCCTCTGGACCTGTCATCAAATTTTTAATTTATGATGCTCATTAGGAATTTTTAACACCCAAAAGATGTTGACTGACCAGATCAAGAGAAAGTAAAAGTGTCCAACTTCTCCACATAAAGATTTTGTTATGTGCTGAATTCTTCATAGTTCATATTTCTTTTTTCTGTTAAAGGCAGAAACAATGAGAGAAGACCTTCAATGATGGCTTCATACATGTAAACTGATAGAGAGAGAGGAGAGAGAGAGAGAGAGAGAGAGAGAGAGAGAGAGAGAGAGAGATAGATAGATAGATAGATAGATAGATAGATAGAGAGAGAGAGAGAGAGAGAGAGAGAGAGAGAGAGAGAGAGAGAGAGAGAGAGAGAGAGAGAGAGAGAGAGAGAGAGAGAACACAAACATATTTTAGAAGTAGCTAGCCCTTCGTTTTCAAGCAAACTTACCTATAATGTTTTGAGGTGAATGTGACTTAACAGCAGCCTATTTGATTAATCTTATTCCCACAAAAGGAAATCGAAGGACTCCTTATGAGATGGTGTTTGAGAAGAAGCCTTACCTGAATCATTTGCAAGTTTTTGGGTGTCTTGTTATGCTATTGTGATGGACTGCACTTTGTATCTTTGTTGGGTATCCTTATGGAATGAAGGGTTAAAAAGTTTATAATTTGCAAATTAGAAATCTTTTTGTTACAAGAAATGTTATATTTTATGAAGATGTCTTCCCTTATAGTCAACCTCAAGATCCATTAGTGACTGACCAAGAAGATGTAGTCTTTAATGAATTCAGTCCATCCCACCAACCACCTTTCAATGTACTAGACAGAAGTAACAAAAATTCTGGAGAAGTATTAGATGATGGTCGATCTGATGATTATGCAAAGGAAAACACTCTTGGACAAGAGGAACAAATGGATATTCCACTACAACAAGGAGATGATACAAAAAATAACAATTTAGGATCCACCACCCACCCTCCTATTTACAAGACTATGTCAATCACACCATAAAAGCCTCCTCTCAAGCTCCATGCTCCATGACATCTCCAGGTACGGTTCATCCTCTAGCACATTATCTCTCATATAGTCATTTTTCTACTGCTTAGAACGGAGTGTCACTGCACCAACTAGACGGACTTGGAGGGTAGGCCGCACGCTGCAAAACACTAAGTTTGGGCCCTGGTCAATCCAATGGTGTGACACTTTGTTTGACATTGATTTTCAATCCAATTGTACAATCACTATCTTTTTGTTTTTTTATCTTACTTGACTAGTACTACCTACAATTAAAATTCACTCAGTGATCCATACATACAAATGAGAGTGTAAATGATAATGGAAAACAGGCTTACTAACTTTAGCTAGTCATTTTGTGGTAATTGTGATACCCAACTTTATAACATTCTTCACAAAAGCAACTCTAGAATTTCATAAGAATTTATAAAATACAACGAACTCATTACAATATTCAAAATATAACGAATTCATTACCATAAAAATTATTGTTTTTCTAAAGAAAAAAGGTATCTAGATTCTAAAATTTGAGGTCTGGGGAGAGGGAAGGGGGGTGAGTTGATAGAGAAGAAAGTGTTCTACGGAGAATTTTAAGTGATTGACATTCTTGGAAAGTGAAAACTGTGATTTAATTTTGTCCACGTCAGTTGTGGTGAAGGAAATTGTGAAAATTGAAAATTCAACCATTTACAAGTGATAATAAATTCCTATTAAAGGCACCAAATTACACAAAGAGAGAGAATTCAATGTCTCTCTTAAATTTAAGTAGAATTAAATTTTTAACTAACTAAAATTCTAGTAATCCAAAAATATAACTTTTCTGAGACATCAGTGTCTCTCACACTAAAATCACTTTCGACTAACCCCCTGTTATAGAGTTTGAGATGAACCAATAAGACAGGAGTGTCTCTGTAAAATGTTGCACCAGATTACATGCACCAAACTCAATGTGAACCTGCAAAAAGGAAGAACCCTGTTAGAGACGCTTGTACACTTATAGATTGAGGCATATTATGTAATTTTAGTGATTCACTACTGAAAGGGTATACTAGTAATGTACTATTTTATTCTTAATGTAAGAAGAGTACTACCCTATTTAAGGGGAGCACACACATGGTTTAGGGTAACAACAACTTGTGTGTCTTCTTCTCCTTACGTCCTTACGTTTGATCTTCGTGAAAATCTTCAGGGTATCAGAGCAGATTCAAGGAGAAGGAATTCGTGGAGTTTGAATCAACTAAGAAGAGAGAGATTGTGTTGAGGAAAGAGGAGAAAGAGAAAGATTTGTTCTTCTCGTTTTTGTGCATACCAGACTCAGAATATTATGATTTATGGATTTGTTAGCCGTTGGATCATGCTGAAATTTGAGGTCCATTGAAGAATTTTTAGCAATTCCAACCGAAAGATTTCACCAGTAAATTTTGCACCAACCAGTCCCACAGTTGTTAGCAATCGAAGAGATATCCCTAGTCAGATTAGGCTGATTTTTTTGGGTATATTCGTGGTACCTCAATATTTATTCGAAACGGTGGAGATTGAATTTTGATGGTTGGATTCTTTTTTATGAGTGCTGACATATCATATTTTATTACAAGCTGTTGGTTGAATGTGTTGCTTGGTATTTTGGTGAATTAAGGGCTGTCCTTGGGTTATTCGAAGTTGGACTATCTTTGCCATTTAAATTCTATTCTTTGAGTGTTTTCTACTTTATTTTTATTGGAATTTGATTATTTGATTCTATTGGAAGTGTTTAGTCGAGTTTGGGAAGTTTCTTAATTTGTTAATTTGTTTGAATCTATTGCTTGTTTGCTAAGCTACTCGGATTTCTTGATGTAAGTTATTGTTACTGAATTGGTGCTACTATATTGAGTTGCTATGGCTGATATTCGAGTGGACCTATCTTGGAAAATGCAGAAGTTGAAAAGGCAGTTGGAAATTTTTTTTTATTTCAGCAGATCCCAAGGTACTCATGTTTGTCTCTGATCTCAGAGTCAACATCTTCTGCTTTCTTGGCTCAAAAAGGTAATTCAACATTCCATGTCTCTAGCTCCAAACCCACTTGAGTGATCCACTCTGGAGCTAATTTTCACATGTCAGGTAATTCTTCCCTTTTTTATTCAATAACTTACTCCTCTAATATGCGTTGTGTAACCTTAGCTGATGGGTCAATTTGTTATCGGTTAGTCAACTAACTAAAACATTGAATTGTTCTGTCATTTTCTCATCTTAAGGTTGTGCTATAGAGGATCTCAAAACCCAGAAGATGATTGGTTCGGGCCGTGAGAGAGGGGAGTGTTCTTCATCGAGTAAGAAGTCTATCCCTTCACATGTCTGTCACTGTCTCCATTGGAAAGGCATACTCGGTTTGGACATCCTAATATGACTAAGCTTTGCTTCTTAGTTCCGCCTATTCCAGCCAGTTCAACCTTGGAGTGTGAAGCTTGTCAACTTGGGAAACAACATAGAGATTCCTTTCTAGCTATAGGTATTCGATCTAGTAATGTTTGTTTTGATTTGTTTCATTGTGATGTGTGGGGGCCATGCCCTGTTAGAAGTCTTTTGGGACATTCATACTTTGTTACTTTCATTGATGATTTTAGTTGATGTTGTTGGCTTTATCTTTAGAAGAACAAGTCTGAGGTTTTGTTTATATTCAAACAGTTTGTCAGTGAAATAAAAACTCAGTATGGTTGTTCGATTAAAACTTTACATAGTCACAATGGTGGTGAATACATTAATGCTGACTTTAATTCATTTTTTTTGTTTAATGGTATCATTCATCAATTTTCGTGTCCCTATTCTTCTCAGCAAAATGGTATGGCTGAGTGGAAGAATAGGCATTTGCTTGATGTTGCTCGTACTTTCATGTTTCAGCATAATGTTCCTTAGTTTTATTGGGCTGAAACTGTGTTAACAATATCCATGCTTATTATTCGTATGCCCTCTAGTTTGTTTGATAAAAGTGCCTTTTCATGCCCTACAACCAACAAAGAATTCGTTTCTTCTTCCACTTCATGTTTTTGGTTGTGTATGTTATGTGTTTGATTCATCTCCTTCTTGGAAACAATTGTCAGCTCGTTCAATTAGATGTATCTTCTAAGGGTATTTTAAATGTTCAAAGGGATATCGTTGTTATAATCTTACTTCCAGAAAATGGTTTGTAACACCGCATGTTATATTCTTTGATAATGTGTCTTACTATAGTGTTCAGAATTTTAGTATTTTTCTTCCCGTAGAATGGGTTCGTCATGAGACTCCCAATATAGCTTTGCCTCTCTCTCCGACACAACCACTCACTTATGAGAATATGAGACTTCTGAATTTTCTGATTTACATCTTCCCATTGCTGTTAGGAAAGGTATCTGATCATGTACTCAACACCCTGTTTCACGTTTTGTTTATTTTTTTTTTTTTTGGGAAGTTGCCTGGTTCTTACAGATCGTTTGTCACTGCCATTTCTGTTGGGTTAGTTCCTAAGTCTATTTCTGAGACTTTGTCAATTCCTGTTTGGCGCGAAGCAATTCTAGAGGAGATGGCTACCCTGGAAGGTCAGGATACTTGGGATCCAGTGAGGCTCCCAACAAAGATAGTTGGATGTTGATGGGTGTATACGATCAAATACAAGGAGATGGGTGAAGTGGCCAGATATAAAGTTCGCCTTGTTGCAAAAGACTGTACACAGACTCTTGGGGTTGACTACAGTGAGACCTTCTCTCCAGTTGCTCATATAAACTCCATTCGTATTATTTTGTCAGTTGCTGTAAACTGGGCTTGGTCTTTGCATCAACTTGATGTCAAAAATGCCTTTCTCTATGGGGACCTAGCTGATACACATGGAGCAACCACCCGGATTTTTTGCTCAGGGGGAGGAGAAAAAGGTGTGTAAACTCAGGAAGTCTCTCTACAGTTTGAAACAGAGTTCGAGTGCATGGTTTGATAAATTTAGTGGTATGATCACTAAATTTGGATTCAAAAGATGCATGTCCGATCACCCAGTGTTTGTTCTACGCCGACAGATAGGTATGGTGATATTAGTTGTGTATGTTGATGACATTATCATTTCAAGAGATAAAATGCATGGGATATCTGAGGTAAAGAAGTATTTAGGTACTCATTTTCAGACTAAGGATTTAGGAACTCTACGATATTTCCTTGGCATTGAAGTAGTTAGGAGAGATAGGGGACTACATTTATCTCAGAGAAAATATGTCATGGACTAATTATGTAAAAAAAGGAAGCTAGGGGAGAGACTTGCAGAGGCACCACTCGCTGAAAAGTCCTCATTCTTTGTGTTAAGAGTTAGGGGTAGTTTAGTAATTTTATTAAACTTTAGTTAGTTATTATTTTATTATTATTTATTTTACTTGCTCTTCAAGACATGAATGGCATCATTGTAATTTTGTATTTTCGGATTCTATTAATACATGTTTTAGGGTTGTAGGTCATAGTGACCTTACAAGCTCTCTCTCTTTCTCTCTTCCCCTTCTACCTATCTCTTCACCTTTCTCTCATCTTCTATCATCCTTCACTAAATCGAACAGTTTGATACAACTTCTCCCCTAGTAGAAGATAAAGCTCGTTACCGTAAGTTGGTTAGTAAGTTTAATTATGCTACAATTACTAGACCGGATATCTCTTATGTTGTTGGGTGGGTGAGCAGGTTTATGGAGGTTCCTAGGCAAGCTCATATGGATGTTATTTTTCATATTTTGAGGTATTTAAAAAAGGCTCCTAGTAGAGGGTTGTACTATAGAAATTTGGGACACACAGATGTTCATGGTGCTTCAGATGCAGATTCTGCAAGCTCAAGATGACAGAAAGTCCACCAGTGGGGGGCAATCTTGTTACTTGGAGAAACAATGAGCAGACAGTGGTTTATCGATCTATTGCTGAGGCAGAGTATAGATCGATGGCACATGCAGTTTGTGAGATGATGTGAGTTCATTCTATGTTGGAAGAGTTGGGGATTAGAATCAACAAGCCAATGTCTATGGATTGTGATAATCAGGCAGCTATCTTTGTCGTAGGTAACTCGGTTTTCCATGAGCTTACTAAACATGTGGAAGTTGATTGTCATTTCATCAGAGAGCAAGTAATGAATGGTGTTATTTGTACACCTTATGTACGTACAGAAGGCCAAAGAGCTGATATATTTATCAAGGTGTTGGCTAGATCACGACATAAAGATTGACCAATTTTTTAAGAATTTTAATTACTTCATATTTTTTCCTTTCTTCGGTCAATCTCTTAACGGTCAATCTTTATGCAGGTGGCAGTAATTTCACGTTCATACTACCCGTGGAAATGCTCCATTCATATGCCTTGTAGTAGACGATACATTGGGCTCTTGTCTCAATGACTTGCTGCATGATGAAAATGTTTTTATAGTTGATAGATGTTTCCGAAGGAGATACTTCTCAAAGAAATAGTTCCACTATGTTTTCACTTTAATGTCTCCAGATGAGCATTATCTATTGTCCAAATAGAGAAGGAACCAGTTTGTGCTTGCAAAATTCGATCATAAGATACCTGTTGAATCAAGGATTGAATGAGGAAGTGCTCCCTTTGTACAGGATATTATAGAAGTTGTATTGTGGTTTAGACAATTATCCTTATCCGCCTGTCATCGAGGCATGCGCTGTTCCCTCTGCTAGTCGAACAGGAAAGAGATTCATTGTAATATATTGCAAAATGGGTAGCAGAGTAATGTTGTTATACAAACTGCACTGATGGATTTATACGCCAAAAATGGAAACATGGAAGCAGCCCGCATTGTTTTTTGATGGAATTCCCAAGAAAGCCGTGGTTTTTTGGAATACTTTACTATTTGGGTATTCTTCTTATGGACTCGACTAGAAAGCATTTGAGATTTACCACGAGATCTGCATGAGAAGACTAAAACAAAATTTAATCACCTAAGTACAGTTCCTGTTTGTAAATGCGTAAGGGCCCTTTGATGTTGGAAAGTATATCCCTGGTTTGGGTGTTAAATTTGGGTTTTCATCGGACAAATGTTTTCTGCCAGCACTGATCTCTTTGTACTCTATGTCTGAAGATCTTCCGAAATGTTATTTGGTTCATCAGCACGAAAAAATGTAGCTATTTGGAATTCAATGATATCAGCTTCTACACAAAACAAGGATGTCGATGAAGCCATAGAATTATTTCAACAGAGGCCCAGAAGACACGTAAGGCCTGATTTAGCCTCTTATGTTTCCGTTCTTCCTTCATGTGACACTCTTGTGAATGTTGGAGAGTCAATTCATGCATGTGCAATCAAACATGGATTTGAGCACCAGACATCAGTTGCCACTGGCATTATATCTATGTACACTAAACTTGGAGACCTAGAAGCTGATAATTTTTATTTGATAAGATGTCCTGTAAAAACGTTCTATCTTGGAACTCAAATTCTCTGTGGCTATGTTAAGAATGGGTTCTCAAAAGTGGGTCTGGAGGCTTTATGTGAGATGCAGGTCCAGGGCTTGAAGCCAGATTCATTATCTATATTGGGGGCTCTTTCTGCTAGTACTAAGTTGAAGGATATTCTGTCGGGCCTTGCTGCTCATGGATATGCTCTTCGAAATGGATATGACAGTAATATTAATATTTTAAATGCACTACTGCATTTCTACTCGAATTCTGACCCGTTTTCTTACTGTCTCAATCTCTTTAAATTGATGCCACTAAAGGATATTGTTTCTTGGAATACATTGATATCTGGGGCTGTTAGAAACAATGACATAAGTACTGTAACAGCCATCTTGTATGAAATGCAACAAGAGAACATGAAATTTGATTTGGTTACAGTTATTACCATGCTCCCTAATTTTTTTCAGAGTGATGACTTGATTTTAGGCATGTCTATTCATGGCATAATGTTTAAAATGGGTTTCACATCTGATATTTCTCTTGTTAATGCATTAATATCTACGTACTGCAATTGTGGGAAATGTGGAGCATGCTCATCTGCTGTTTAATTTGATGCCTATGAAGAATATAGTTACTTGGAATGCTTTAATGACAAGGCATCTGATGTGCTATGTCAGCGTCGGTACTGTAATTTACATGCAGAAATTTTGAACATCTTCAATCGAATGAAATTGGTGGTCAGAAGCCGAAAGATGTGACCCTGCTAAATATAATACCTACTTGTGAAAGTGAAATACTGGGCCATCCTATTCGTGCCTTTGGAATTGGATCTGGCCTGATATTTCACCCATCTCTTGTAACAAACCTGATTTGCATGTATGATGGCTTTGACAATCTAAGATCCTGCTTATTACTGTTCGAAGAATCTGTGAAGCGAAATGGGCTGTCTGGAATGTGATAGCGACTGTTCTTGTTAGGAATAAACATGCTAGAAAATCCTGTAATTGCTTTTGTGAAATGCTGTCGAATGGCATAGCGCCAGACTCTGTAATCGTGTAGTCTTTAATCTCAGCTTACATGCAGCTGGGTAGTCTTGACCTTGCAAAATGTATTAAGGGATTTGTTATATCAAAGGAACTAGACCAAGATGTGTGAATTGCTAATGCCCTAATAGACTTGTATGCTAGATGTGGGGACTTACTGACAGCGAGAGAGATATTTGACAGAATGAAAGTAAGGATGTGGTTGTTGGATCCTTAATCCAATATTGGGTTTATATGTTTAATAATCATATATTGAAGACTGTCATATTCAGCTCATTTTAAGTGATCTAATTTAAGTTTTCGGTAGTTGAGCTGTAATGTAGCTTAAAGGATGTGACTCTTCAGTGTGTAGAGACTTAAGGGTAATTTTCATTCTTATGATGGGCAAAAATAGAATTACTAAAGGAGATGAATTTTCATATAAATTAAGATGACCTTTCATTTAAAAAGATACAACCTTTCATCTCAAGAGATATAAACCTTCATAAGTGACATAACTCTTATTCTGAAAGGATATAACTCTTTATCTCTATATAAAGGAGTCATGGTCCCCAGATTAGAAAATCAGTTTTCATTTTTCTGACATCCCATCTTCAGAAAGAATATCAGAGAAACTGCATCTTGATCTTGAAGACTACAACTCGTAAGGTTCCGCACAACTAATAGAGTTTAAGACAAAGATGGATTCAGGTACGCTTCCGCTATTTAAGAAATTGTTTCTCAATGAGTTTTTTACATTTTTTAGATCTTGGTTATTTTGGCTAAAGTTCCTACAAGTGGTATCAGAGCAATGCATGTCGAATCATTGAGATTAAATTGTTGATGCAAGCGTACATGTATGAGCATGAATTCGGTGTGAATTTTAGATTTAAATTTTTGTATGTTTGTATAGATTTTGAGATGCATTTTTTGAAACAACATGTCGCCAAAGTGACCTCTTTTGTGGAAATAAATTCATTTCAAAATATTAAAGGTTATTTGTGTGTAACGTATGTGAATATTGATCGGCCCAAAAGAAGATTAATATTTATCAGAATTACATTTGCATTTGTGGTAATAAACACCATGATGATTATTTGATTTTGCATATGAAAAATAAATCGGCCCAAAGGAAGTTTTATTGTTTGATATGTTATTTTATTGCCAGTGTTTGATTACTGCGCCAAGGTATCCCTTACAAGTTAATATTTTATCCAAAGATGAAATATTAATAGAGTGTCCGATATCTTGAGATGGAATTTACCTTTATTTAAATTTATTATTCAATTTTGGTTTAAGACTTATGTGAGTTTGTTTTATTTGATTGTTCTCTGATTTAGATATTACTCCTGCTACTATTACTGCCAATCTCAATTCTCTTCCTATGCTTAATGGCACAAACTTCAAGAGAATCTTTCAATAATTCTCGGAGTCATGGACCTTGACCGTGCGTTAAGGATTGATTCTCCTCCACCTCTTACGGATAAGAGTACTTCTGATGAAAAGGAGCTAGAAAAATGGGAGATATCAAGTCGCATGTGTATTATGGTAATGAAAAAGGCCATTCCAGAAGCATGCAGGAGCACCATTTCCGACTGCATTACTACAATAAAAGAGTTTTTTGTTGCAATAGAAAAAAAAATTGCCAAGAACGAAAAGGCTGAAATAGGTACGCTCTTGACAAAACTTATTTCTAAAAGGTATGAAGGTAAAGGCAATGTCAGAGGGTACATTATGGAGATGTTTCATCTTGCTTCAAAACTAAAAGTACTTAAGCTAGACATCTCTGAGGACTTGTTTGTACATCTAGTTTTGATCTCTTCTGACACAGTATAACCAGTTCATGGTGAGCTATAACTGTCAGAAAGAGACTTGGTCTCTGAATGAGGTAATTTCATACTGTCCAAGAAGAGGAAAGGTTGAATTAAGAGAAGATAGAAAGTGCACACCTGACATCTACCTCTAAGGACAAGGGAAAGAAGAGAAAACGTAATAAGGATAAAGAGGCAGCAAGCACAGAACCACAAAAGAAACAAACTAAGGAAGCAAATAAGCAAGGTTGTTTCTTTTGCCATTGGACAAAAAGAAGCATTGTACAAATTATCATGCTTGGCGTGCTAAGAAAGGTATGCTTCTTAATTTGGTTTGTTCTGAGGTTAATTTAACTTCGGTACTTGGACACACATGGTGGATAGATTCTGGTGCAACAGCTCACATCAATGTGTCCATGCAGGGATGTCTGAGTTGCCGAAAGCCAAATAATGGTGAAAGATTCATCTATGTAGGCGATGGCAAATCAGTCGAAGTTGAGGCAATAGGAAAATTTAGATTATTATTAAGAACCGGATTTTATTTGGATCTTGAGGAAACCTTTGTTGTACCATCTTTTAGACGAAATTTTATTTCTATTTTTATTTTGGACAAATTCGGTTATTCTTGTTCATTTGGAAATAGAAAATTCAGTTTATTTCATTATTCAAAATTGGTTGGTTCCGGTTCTTTATCAGGCTCTGATAATCTTTATTCACTTAGTACTGTTGCCTCTTATAATGAATCTTTGCATCTGTGTACGCTAGGTGTAAAGGAAAAATTAACCCATGAGAATTCAGCTACGTTATGGCACAAAAGATTAGGTCATATCTCCAAACGGAGAATAAAGAAACTTGTGTCAGACGATATTCTCAACCCTTTAGACTTTACCGATTTTGATGTTTGTGTTTATTGTATAAAGGGGAAACAAACCAATAAAAGGAGATTTGATGCCAATAGGACTGGAGATGTCTTAGAACTTATACACAGATATCTGTGGGCCATTTTTTACAGTTTCTTGGAATGGCCAACCGTTCTTTATAACGTTCATTGATGATTTTTCCAGATATGGCTACATATATCTCATTCATGAAAAGTCATAGGTACTGGATGTGTTCAAAAGTTATAAGGTTGAAGTTGAAAACCAATTTCTGTGAAAGAATTAAAAATATCAAATTTGACCATGGTGGTGAATACTATGGTAGATATAATGGCTCATGTGAACAACGTCCATGACCTTTTGCTAAATTCCTAGAGGAAAGCGGTATCATCCCATAGTACACTATGCCGGGTTCACCTACTATTAATGGCGTTGCTGAAAGATGAAATAGGATGCTTAAAGACATGGTGAGGAGTATGATTTCTCATTCTCCCTTACCTGAATCACTCTGGGGAGAGGCACTTAAGACTGCAGCTTACATCCTTAACAGGGTGCCAACTAAAGCTACTACCAAAACCCCTCATGAACTTTGGATAGGAAAAAAGCCTAGTTTAAAATACCTCCATATTTGGGGATGTCCAGCAGAGGCCCGCCAATATAAGCCTCATGAGAAGAAACTGGACCTAGGACGGTAAGTTGTTATTTTGTTGGCTACTCTGAAAAATCTAGGGGGAATAAGTTTTATGATCCCACGACTAAGTCCATTTTTTAATCAGGAAATGCCCAGTTCTTTGAGGATGTTGAGTTTGCTAGGGGGAAATAAAGTTAGGGACTTTGTCTTTGAAGAGGAATATGTTGATATTCCCATGGGTGTCTTTGAAATTGATCAGGTGATAATTCCTACTCATGTTGATGATAAAGTGAATCAAGGACATACTGGAGAACCCCCTATTCAAGAAATTATTCCAGAAGAACAAACTCAACCACCTCAAGAACTTATGCCATTAAGGAGATCCACTAGACAAACGAGAAGTACAATTTTAGACGATTACGTTGTATTTTTTCAAGAACATGAGGTTGGCATTGGAGTGATGGAAGATGATCTGATCAGCTTCTGTCAAGCCATGGAAAGTTCTAATTATAAAAAGTGGATTGATGCCATGAATGAAGAGATTAAGTCCATGACAGACAATCACGTATGGGATCTCTCCAGTTTCCTCGAAAGACTCCTTTAGGATTGTAATGGCACTTGTGGCGCATTTTGATCTTGAATTACATCAAATGGATGTAAAGAGTTCGTTTCTCAATGGAAATATTGATGAGACAATTTATATGATGCAACCAGAAAATTTTGTGTCGGGAGACTCAAATAAATTGGTTTGCAAACGCAAGAAATCTATTTATGGACTAAAGCAGGCGTCACGACAATGGTATTTTACATTTCACGAGGTAATCATCTCATTCGGTTTTGAGGCGAATTTGGTTGATGAATGTATATACCATAAGTTCTGTTGGAGCAAGTTTATTTTTCTGGTTTTATATGTCGATGATATACTGCTTGCCAGTAATAATATAGGCTTATTGCACGAAACCAAGAGATTTCTAGTTAAAAATTTTGAGATGAAAATCTTGGTGATGCCACTTTTGTATTAGGGATTCAAATACATCGAGATCGCTCTCGAGGTATTCTTGGATTATCTAAAAAGAGCTATATTGAAAAAGTTCTAAAGAGATTTGGCATGTAGAACAATAAACCAGGCGATACTCCTGTGGCTAAAGGAGACAAGTTTAGTATCCAGCAGTGTCCTAAGAATGCATTTGAGGAAAAGGAAATGGAGAAGATTCCTTATGCGTCAGCAGTAGGGAGTCTAATGTATGCTCAGGTTTGTACACGTCCAGATATTGCGTACATTGTTGGGATGTTACGCAGATATTTGAGCAATCCAGGAGTAGACCATTGGAAAGCAGCCAAATGGGTCATGCGGTATTTACAGAGGACGAAGGATTACATGCTCACGTATTAGAGGTCAGATAAGCTTGAGATCGTTGGGTATACTGACTCTGATTTTGCTGGAAGCCAAGATAGTAAAAAGTCTACATCAGGCTACATTATATGCTAGAATGAGGTATCGTCTCTTGGAAGAGTGTTAAAGACACTCTTATAGCCTCTTCTACAATGGCAGCCGAGTTCATAGCATGTTATGAGGCATCGAATCATGGAATATGTCTACGGAATTTTGTCACAGGGCTGCGCATAGTAGATGGTATTGATAGATCACTCAAGTTATATTGTGACAATAAATCTGTCGTGTTATATTCAAACAACAACAGGAGCTCTACGAAGTCGAAACCTATTGACATCAAGTTCCTGATTGTAAAAGAGAGAATTCAGAATGGACAGGTGTCTATTGAGCACATTGGTACAAACTCCATGATTGCGGATCCCCTCACTAAAGGATTGCCACCCAAAGTGTTTCATGAGCATACTGCTCGTATGGGTGTCATGTCATTAGAGGATAATCAGTTCTAGTGGGAGTTTGTAAGTTTATATGCTTGTATGTGACACACACATTTTCAGGTTAAGGTTTATGGTATTTTAAGGTTGTTTTCTGCAGAAATAAAGATTTATTCCGGTTTTTTCACATTTTGAATTTTGGTATTGATCTCAATAAAGTTTGAGGTGGACCTGTTCAAAATAGGCATGTTTAGATCACATTTCTTGAAATTTCCATGCTACACAGTCACATCATGATCCATGTCATTCAGTTATATCGACATTTTTGTGACCATCGATGGGTCGAGTTACGAGAGTTGTAACAACGCTTTGATCCAATGTTGATACACTGATGGACCGGATTGGTTCAAGATACAATCAATGATGACAGCATAGTTGAGCTCATATGGTTTTATACAATACATGATTATAAGGTTTCAACATATAACCCAAGTGGGAGATTGTTGGATCCTTAATCCAACATTGGGTTTATATATTTAATATTCATATATTGAAGACAGTCATATTCGGCTCATTATAAGTGATCTAATTAAGTATTCGGTAGTTGAGCTGTAATGTAGCTTAAAGGATGTGACTTTTCAGAGTGTAGAGACTTATGGGTAATTTTCATTCTTATGATGGGCAAAAATGGAATTACCAAAGGAGATGGCTTTTCATATAAAATAAGATGACCTTTCATTTGAAAGAATACAACCTTGAGATATAATCCTTCATAAGGGACATAACTCATATTCTGAAAGGATATGACTCTTCATCTAAAAGGATATGAGTCTTCATCTCTATATAAAGGAGTCATGGTCCCCAGATCAGAAAATCAATTTTCATTCTTTTGACATCCCATCTTCAAAAAGAATATCAGGGAAACTGCGTCTTGATCTGGAAGACTATAACTCGTAAGGTTCCGCACAACTCATAAAGTTTAAGACAAAGATGGATTCAGGTACGCTTCCGCTATTTAAGATATGGTTTCTCAATCAGTTTTTGACATGTTTTAGATCTTGGTTATTTTGGCTAAAGTTCCTACAGTGGTATCTTGGAGTGTGATCATCAATGCATACGGAATTCATGGTGTTTGTAATGAGGCACTTAACCTGATCACAGTTATGAAAATCTTTGGCTACAAACCTGATGATATTACATTTCACTGGAATTTTACCAGTCCATACTCACTTTGGCTTAGTTGTAAAAGGCCAAAAGCTTTTTTAAATGTATGGCAGAGAAGTATAATATATTACCTAAAATGGAGCACTACGCTTGTATGGTGGATCTACGTGCATTAGTTGGTTACTTGGATGAGGCGTTGGAATTTGTTAAGCGGCTATAAACAAAGGCTTCAGTGGAGTCTCTAACTGGTGCTTGTAGGGTGCATGGTAATGCTGCACTCTTTGAAGAGATTGCTGGACTAGTGACCGAGTTGGAACATGAAAGTTCAGAATCATTTGTTGTGATTTCTAATGTCTATGCTGCCGCTGGAAGATGGAGTGATGTGTTCAGACACTGGTCAGATATGGGAGGGGGAAGACTAACCAAAGTTCCCGGGTTTAGTCTAGTGGAGGTGTAAAGCCATATTAATGGTTTCCTTGCTGAAGATTATCCACTTCTTATTCTACGCCTCTAACAGTGCTGCAGTTTAGGAACAGTTGAGTCAACTGTAAATGGTCAGACGCAGAAGAACGAATATGACAATTGTCCTTTAACCCTTGTAAACAGTATGTTCATATAATCTCATATAAGCATGTAATGATCTTGAGGTTTTTTGTTTCTCTTGATTGTATGTATAACACAGATTAGAAGGCATTGTTATAATATGTCAAACAACTTCCATTAAAACTATAAATAATGAGGCTCTCCAAACCCTCTGTTCTCTCTCTATTCTCTCTTTTTGTTCTCTCTGTGTTCTCTCTCTTTGTTCTCTCTCTGTGTTCTCTCTCTTTGTTCTCTCTCTGTGTTCTCTCTCCCTGTTCTCTTTCGTGGTTCTCTCTCTGTTCTTCTCGCTCGCTGTTCTCTCTCTGTTTTCTCTCTCTATGTTCTCTCTCTGTTCTCTCCCTCTCTCTCTCTCTCTCTCTCTCTCTGAATGTTTGCTCTCTCTCTCACTCACTCACTAATTATAAATTAAATACCAAAGTAAATGAATTAATAAAAATATAAATAAATAAATAGACAAAAGGTCACGTCATTTCTGTTAGGGTAAGGATTCAATAGAATAAGTAGGTCAACATTAAGTGAATAATTACATAAATAAAAGAAGATCACAGCCGGTTCCCTAACTAAAACAATTGAAATTAAACTGTAAAAAACAAAAGATATGTTGGAGGGGGAAAAGAATAAGATACATATAAGATATCTAGGTAATGCTTCCCCTCGAAAAGGGTGATTACAAAAACTACAAACAAATGCAAATTGATGTGAGCAAGGATCTAAGAACATGTGGCTTTGGGGACATTATAGTCAATGATCCCAAAGAAAATTGTAAAATATTACGAAAGAATAAAATAGATAGATACTAGTACCTCTTTCCAAATATTGTAGAAGTGAATTTAGGATGTGGCAAAGAACAATGTTCATGTGACCTTTCGTCATGTTACAGTGATCAAGAAAAAAACTTGCGGAAAATAATAGCTTCAAGGAAAGCTTAAAGAGGAGTACCAGGGAATAAGAGTACAACATTGGAAAATAATCAAGAGTTATAAACCCTAAATCAACCCCAGAATGGAGCATTGGAAAGCTGCAAAGGAAGTATGCTCACTTACAGGAGATCTGATCATCTTGAAGTGATTGGATAATCAAACTCAGATTATGCAGGAGGTTGACACCGGAAAATCTACATTTGGTTATTTTTTCATGATGGCTATAGGGGCCATCTCATAGAAGAGCGCTAAACAGTCTATCATTTCTACTAGCACTATGGAAGCTGAGTTTGTGGCATGTTTTGAGGCCACTATTCATGGTTCATGGCAACAAACCTTTATTTCAGGGCTTGAAATTGTCGACAGTATTGAAAATCTGCTGAAAATTTATTGTGATAATGTTGCAACAATCTTCTTCTCAAAAAATTACAAGTATTCCAAAGGTGCTAAACATATGGAATTGAAATACCTTGCTGTTTAAGAAGAATTTCAGAAACAAAGAGTCTCAATAGAGCACATTAGCACTAATCTTTTGATTGCTGATCCTTTACCAAAAGGATTAAACCCAACAACGTTCTGTGAACATGTTGAAAGAATGGGTATTACTGAATCTGATATTTGACTCTTTATGTATTTGACACTCTGAGCTCTTTTTAAGTATTATTTCTGTCTCCTGTTTATCATATGGTATATACATGAATGATGATGTGATTGACACCAGGATTAGTCTTTAGATAAGACATTATCGTTGGACCATTATGGTTTATTTCCTTTTACAGGTCATATTAAGTATAAAACTAATATTGTTATGCATGGAAGGAACTATGTTGTAATTAATGATGTGGAACCGATGTGATCTATATTAGTTTTTTGCTTAATAATGATTTTATAATAGACCAATGTAAGTAAGGATTTGGCATTATCTATGTATATTATGCTTAAAATAACACATGGGCCAAGTGAGAGAATGTTGGAATATATTATTCTATTATATGTCCCACATGCCCTATAATATTACTGGACCCCATAAATCCTATTGGCTTTAGAAAACACAGCTTGAGGAATTTCATCGATTCAATGGAATCAGGTACGCAATAATTATTTCCATATTACCGTTTTAATGTTTAGATTTTCATGTACACTGAAAATCTTTCATGTTAACCTGATAAGGAAATCTACGAAAAAAGTAATTGAATTAAAAAAAATATTTTATCTCTTTTATTTTTAAAACAAATTATAGAAGTAAAACATGTATTTATAAATGACAGAAATTTATTAAGTCTTTTTCCAAATAACAATGTCTCCTAAATTCTCAATTTTTTAAACTAACAGAAAACGTTTAATTCTCAATGTCTACGACTAACAAGAGAACATTTTCTCACATATTTTACTTTCAGGGACTTCAATGTCTAGAACAATGAATATCCTCTGAACATCATATTCTCTTACATTGGAAAGTCAAGTCTTGAGGGCACTAAAAACTTCCATATGCATATCTTCAAATTTTATATCAATCTGTTTTCAAAATAGCTGCCCAATCTTCATCAAATGCATCATACTGTAAAATCAGTTTGTCTGTATCAGATGGTAATTCAAGTAAAGGAAGATTATCTCAAATTTTTTTAATCTTTTTAACTCATTCAGTATGTTCAGGAGTCCATCCTGTAGTACAAGATTGTTTAAGTAATTTTGAATTCGGGTGTGCAAATTTCTTGTATTCTTTGATAAAACCTGTGGCATAGTTTAAACATCCAAGAAATTGTTGGTTTTATTTTTTTATTCTAAAATATCTGGGAAAGCCAAGATCCTTTTAGAAATATGGGTCTGTTATTGAATTCTATTTGAAGAAATGTGAAATCCAAGATATTCTATCTGAGATTTACATAAAATAGCTTTCTTTTCAGAGAGACAAATTCCATTGTGAATGCACAATTTAGAAAAGATGCGTAGACGTTGAATATGGTCTTTTAAAGTTCGAGAACATATGAGAATATCATCAATATAAAGCCAAATGAATTCATTATATTTACTAAAGATAGAGTCCATTTTTCGTTGATAAATTTGAGGAGCATATTTTAGTTCAAATGGCATTACCAACCATTCATATTGACATTGAGTAGAGAAAAAAGTAAGAGGAATGGATTTTTCCTCCATTTTGATTTGCCAAAATCCGGACTTACAATCAAATTTATAAGATAATTTCTTTCCTCTCGCTAGATTAATTAAACAGTCTTTTGTTAAGGAGAAAGTATCCATCAAATGAATTGTATGTATACAGCTCTTTATAATTTATTATCATTCGAGCTTTTCCTCTAAGAATTTTTGCATGATTTTTAACCATGAAGGCAGGGCTAGAATGTGGACAATGAGATTTGCGAATTAGTTTTTGCTTTAAGAGCTCACTAATTTGGGTCATGAATTCTTTGCAGTCATTTTCAGTGTACTTCATAGGTTTAACCCTAATTGTCACTGCTTCTGTTAGCGTAATTTCTGCCTTCGGATGCGAAGGATCCCAAAATTGCAGTGGTTTTTCTCCATAAGGAAATTTAATTTGTTCAATTATTAAGTTAGTGCTTCTGACAGAAATGTCTTTGCATGTAACCTTTAAATAAGAGATAGAAATTTCCATTGGAATTTTTGTAAAATTTTCCTTTTCACCATTCTGTGCTAGCTGAACTCTATATGGTTTAAAAACTCTGGGTATGTGTAACCAATGGTTACAGGGGGTGAGAAAACTGACCACCATATGAGTGGTCTATTTGTAGCTTTGGAAACGTTGAATGACATCATTTTCTAATAACAAATCAATTCCAACTGTATCTAGACTTATAATTCGAGGTACCTAGACAACTTTAGATCCCAAGAGGATTTCTTGTTCACCTAGATAGCTGGTTGAATTAGAGATACCATTAATACCTCTGATAATAACTTTACCATCAGTTTTCCAATTATTGGAGATATGTTTCTGACCAATAGAGACCTCTGCACCTGTATCTATTAAGGCACAAATCATAAGATCATCTATTGAGATTTGTATAAAAACGCTTAGGGGAGTCCTTTTTGTCTTCATAATCTTTGACAACAAAATGTTTGTCCTTCATGTAGCCCATAATGAAGTCATCGATAATGAGCCTATAGCGGTAGACCCACAAGAAGTAGCTTTAAGAGGATTTCAAAGACAGAGAAGATCTACTGTTTCTGATGATTATGTGGTCTACTTGCAAGAGTCTGATTTAAATTTTGGAATTTATGATGAACCACTTTATTTTTCACAAGCCATGCACAATGTTAATTCTACTTTATGATTTGACGGCATGAAAGAAGAGTTGAAATCCATGGAACATAATGATGTTTGGGATCTTATAGAATTGCCTGAAGGTTGTAAAAGAGCCGGGTGTAAATGAGTCTATAAGACCAAACTACTCATATGGCAATATCGAACGATACAAGTCCTAACTGGTTGCCAAAGGTTTCACTCAGAAAGACGATGTTGACTATAAAGAGACATTTTCACCTGTCTCTAAAAAGGATTCTTTTAGAATTATTATGGCTTTAGTAGCTCATTATGATTTAGAGTTACACCAAATGGATGTGAAAACTGCCTTTCTGAATACAAATTTAGAGGAAGATGTGTACATGGCTCAACCTGAAGGCTTTTCAACAGAAGGAAAGGAGCACCTAGTGTGCAAATTAAATAAAGCAATATACAGACTTAAGCAAGCCTCCCGACAGTAGCATATTAAGTTTAATGATACCATCACTTCCTTTGGATTTAAGGAAAACATCGTTGATTAGTGTATATATCACAAGGTCAGTGGGAGCAAAATTATTTTTTGATTTTGTATGTTGATGACATTCCGCTTGTTGTTAATGATCTTGGTCAGCATCATGAGACCAAAACATTTCTCTCTAAGAACTTCGAAATGAAAGATATGGGTGAGGCATCTTATATAATTAGAATTGAAATATTCCGTGATAGATCACAAGGAATATTAAGGTTGTCTCAGAAAGCATATATTAATAAAGTTCTAGGGAAATTCGGAATAGAAAAATGCTCTGCAAGTGTTGTTCCATTTCAGAAAGGAGATGAACCAAAAAAAGAAGAAAGGATAAGGGATTGAAGAAACTATGAGACCAAATAATAATCAACAAACGAAATGCAGAAAATCACAATTGTAAAACGGCAATCATACACTAACTACATGTTAAATTCTACATCAACACCATAAACTCACACAAGAGTAAGATGATAAGAGTGCCAAAAATAGAAGAGGGGTAGAAGGGGAGTTGGATAGGTGGAGAGAGAGAGAGAGAGAGAGAGAGAGAGAGAGAGAGAGAGTGAGTGAGAGAGAGAGTGAGTGAGAGAGAGAGAGAGTGAGTGAGAGAGAGAGAGAGAGAGAGAGAGTGAGAGTGAGAGTGAGAGAGAGTGGAACACGAGAGTAGAGAAGAAATTAGTGAGAATAAATTGTACAGAAGTACGAAACATATAATTAACAACTTCCAATAAAAATAAAATACTAAATTACAATATTTATGCTAAAACATTTTTCATATTACGAAAAATATACTTGAGCATTTAAAAATGGGGAAAGAGAGAGGAAGGAAAGGGGAGAGAGACATGAAGAGAAAGTGCGACAAGAGTGGAAGAGGAACAAATAGATTGTAACGATAGTGATAGAGATACAGGGATAGGAAGAGGGGAGAAAATGGGGAGAGAGAGGGGAGGAGATGGGGAGAGAGAGGAAAGAGAGAGTGAGAAACCGAAGCGGAAATGCTTACCAGAAGCAACGATAGTTGCGGCCACCAGAGGAACAACCGACTCGTTCTGATTCCCCTGTGCGCTGAGATGGTCATAGCAAATGCCGCCATCGCCATGGATTTCTTCGCTCGAAAGCATATAATGTCTTTCGAGTCTCAAAAGACCAAATTCTCCCCCTTCGGCAGTGCTGTCTGAGGGTGTTTTGGACTTTTAATTTTAATTTGAATTAATTCGAATTGTCTAATGTCGACACTTGTAAGGGGACGGCCACCGGATTATTTTTGTTCTGTTATGACACTAGAAAGCATTAAGAAGGATGGATCTTTGTGGCCACTTGTAGTTAGAGGAGTAACACTTATTCTTAGACAAATCAGAAATGGATGAAAAGATTAAACAAGTAAAAAACAACCCAGTTTGGGTGGCACCTTTCCATGATTACCAACTCCAGGCAAAGTTCAGTATGTAAAATATTTACAAACATTTCACTATCCAAAACGAATTAATTAGAAAATTAATGAAGCAACATAAAAACAAACTAGTTGATGGAAAAAAGTACCAGTGAATATCAAACATAAACTTTGAACACTGAAAAATATAACCAAAATTATAAGCATTACAAAGAAGAACAAATATAAGATTCAAAATCAAAAAGAACGAAAATTTGGTCGTTTATCCAAAGAAGAGTCATCATGCACAGAGAATGCAAGTGCAGCTTTAGACCACCATAAAATTAAAAGAATGAAAATATTCGTCTTTTTTAAGGATATTAAAATACCCATAATTCAGTTCTAAACTCTTGAAGGAGCAACTCAATAACTCATTTCATCATTAGCCAATTCAGTTCATCGAAGTGCAATGGGCAACCTCACGAGTTCTTGTTTATAAGATTTAAGGATAATAAAAGAGTAATCCTTGCTGCACCTATGCAGCTAGCATTTTCCATAATAAAATACATAAACTAAAATGCCCCACTTGGTAAAAACATATGCAAATGTATTAATACTAAAGTAATGTGAACTCAGGAATAAAACTAGAAAAAATGTACTCTTTTTTACTAAATGTGTTAATAAATATAAGGAATAGAAACTAACTGTGAACAACCTGCCCACAAAAGTAATAAGAGGATAGAAAAAAATCATGGAAGAAAGAGTCTTGGTAGTGTCTAGTAACGCCCATTGGCAGGGTTGAGGGAGTCCGACAACAGGGAGAGGAAGAAAGGTCATTAATGGAAAAGAAATCGAGCAGGAAACAATGGTGCTAGAGGACGAGAGGAGAAACCATCGGTTTATAGAGATTTTACCAAGCGTTAAGGCACAACTGTATAAATTGTTTTTACCAAAGATTGGAGAATGACCCTCTGTATAAATGTTTTTTTGAAGAGGTTATATTTTATTCCATTTGTCTAGAATAACTGGGGTTACAAGATAGAGTTAATGTACATCGGGTGGTTGAGATTGCCTGACTTCCAGGTTTGGAAGAGAGATCCCTTCTCTCTCAAGGCAATCAACCGAGGAATTGGCTAAACATGGAACATGAGTCCACTTATAATTTAATACACTCCCTAAAGGCCATATTTCTCTCAAAATTACTGCAAGCCTCCATTAGGGTTGGAAATTTGGTTGCACCATTTAATTACATTGCCACAGTCACTCTCCACCTCAAGATTTCCTTAAAGTGTACTTGAGAAGAGTTTCAAACTTTGAGGGACGTCGAGGGTTTCTGATTCGGTTAAGTCAGTTGGTAGTAGAGGTCCTGCAAAAGAAAAGAGAGTTCTCCATTTGTGGTCCTGAACCAAGCCTCCAATGCCTGCTGGGTTCGAGTTACCCCTTGAGGAACCATGCACATTTCGCTTGCAAGTTCCTGGGTGGGGACCATATTGTTGTTGGTGAAACCTGTTGCACCGCTCAAATTCTATCAATGGTCATCCATGAAGAACAGAGACTAACTCCATTCAGCTTTGAGAATTCTGAAGTAGAAGACAGCCAGAGAACAACTTAGTTGAAGATCCTGATTATCAAATTGTTGGTTTGGCTACCCCTACAACTGAAAAGCCTCATGTTCCTTTCTTCCCATAACATCCATGGTATATGCATAGTGCATGCACTTGCTCATTAACCTCCCCCTCATCATAAGGTTTGAGGTCTTCCGGGATTCTATCAATTCACGAAGATTCTGGTTGTGGGGATATACCTTTCCAAACTGTATCCAAAAAAAGGCTCATACCTTCTGTGTGAATGAGCATTGGAGAAACACATGATCTTCACACTCAGAGGAGCTGTTGCACAGAAGTCATGAGGTAGTTGGCAGCTGCCATGAAACGTGGTCCAGAGAAAAATTTTGGCTTTTGGTGGGCCGGATAACTTCCATACCCAATTTGCTATATGGGACTGTTGGGGCTTTAAGTTGATCATCGACAAATACGCCGATTTTACACTGAATTCCCTTGTAGAGCTCGGTTGCTATAAAAGTCTATTTTCCAAGAAATCTGAAATGTTGTGGTTTAGTCGATTGAGTTTGGCACTGTCTTAATTTCACAACGCTCACCTCCAAAAATTGTTCCAGTCGATAGCCCCGTTAATTCTCTATTGCACTAGTTTCAGGGGCTACAGGAGAGCCCCGTTAATTCTCTATTTCTTTGGCAATACCCGTTGGGCAGTGCATGAAAGAGAGGTTATATATGGGAATGTTGTAAAGGCAGGATTTTAAGAATGTGATTCTTCTAGCCTTTGAGAGATGCTTTCCTCACCAAGTTTCTAATCTCCTTTTCAGTTTTTTTTATGGTGTGATCCCATAACCTTTTGTGTAGCCTCCCATTGAAGACTGGCAGACCGAGGTGCTTCGACGGTAATGTCATGACAGAACAACAAAGTTGTGTAGCAGCATCTTGCAAGAGGCTTTGCTTTATATTGATTCCAATTAAGGAAGTTTTTCTCCAATTTATATTTTGAACCCTTATCAATTCCATCAAGGCTAAGGTAGCTTTTACCCTTTTCACCTGCGATAGTGATCCTTCACTGAAGATTGCCATGTCCTCATCAAATTGCACAACGGGTGTAAGGCCGTTGCCAGGAGGGTCATGAAACTAATCCACTTCAAGTATCTTTTGGAAGAAGGTTGTCATGCCTCCCCCACGATATTGAATAAGAGTGGCAATAGGGGATCCCCCTGTCATAGACCTCTGGAACTGAGAAGTAGCCGAAAATCCCGCCGTTAATTGCAATAGAGAACTTTGCAGTGGATATGCATGAATATATCCATCTTCTCCATTTTAAATCGAAGCACATCATTTTCATAATAAGGTCGAGATGCCTCCAGTTTACCCTGTCGAAGACCTTCTTAATGTCAAGCTTCAGCATGAACTTCAGGGTCCTCTATTTTTTTAAGAGACCCACTGCTTCGTATACCAGCATAGCCGTATTGAGGATTTGCCTAGGTTTTATGAAAGCACATTGTTCTTTGCTGATGATTGCGGAAACAAATTTTTTAAGCCTTGCCGCTAGTACCCTTGAAATAATCTTGTAAGTGCCTTCAACGTGGCTAATTAGTCTTTAATCCCTGGTTTGCTCCATCCCTTTTTTTTTATCCAAAGTTACAATGGAGGCGCCCAGGTGGCTTTTTCTTCATCCATTGGAGTGGAATTCCTCAGAGAGCTTTAGCAAGTCGTCCTTCATAAAAGCCCAAGCTTCCTCAGAGAGCTTTAGCAAGCCTGGGGCTCTATCTTTTGGCATTGACAATGCGGTGGAGCAGATTTCGTCTTCAGAGAAGGGAGCTTCAATAAAGCTTGATTGTTCTAGTTGAAAGTCTCTTGAAGGATAAGCCAGAAACACACGACCCTCATTGTATAGAGCTCAGAAGAAGTCCACGATCCCTTTTGTGATGCTTCCTTAGCAGATATTAATTCCCCATTAATCATGAGGGAGTTAAGTCGGTTAACTCTCCTTCTATTTGAAGCCATGGTGTGAAAAACAATTTAAGTTGGCATCACCTTCTTTGAGCCACCTATAGCGAGCTCTCTTCTTCCAAAAAATGCTCTCGCGCTGAGTTATTTCACGAAGCAGGTTTGTTGATAGGGCTCGATCCCTTCTTTCCTCTTCCAAATTATCTACTCCGTCGATTTGCATATGCAAAAGTCTCTTGTGAGCATCATCTGAAGCCTTTTCTTGCCTGACCCATTGAATGATTTTCGTTTTAAGGTGATGAAGCTTTTTGTGCAAAAAACCGTTTGGGAGTGCCACTCATGGACATAAGCCAAATAATTTACTAAAGCTCCACATATTGCCCATCATGAAACTCTATCTTAACAATGCAGTCAAAGCATGAAAGAATAATTTATATAGACATACCACACAAAAAGGAGAGGAGGGAAAAAGAGAAACATAAAGATAGAAAATTTAGGTACCAATTAAAAAGTAAAGCATATATAAATTTTAAAATTAAAATACCTGAAAATAATTCAGGAAGGGAGGGAGTGGAGGGAGAGCAATGAGGGGAGGGGGAGGAGGGAGGAGAGGGAGAGCAATGAGGAGAGGGGAGGGAGTGCTATGAGGAGAGGGGGGGAGGAGTGCTATGAGAGGAGGGGGGAGGGAAGGAAGTTGGGGAGGGAAGTGGGGGAGGAAGTTGGGGGAGGAAGTTGGGGAGGAAGTTGGGGAAGGAAGTTGGGGAGGGAAGTTGGGGAGGGAAGTTGGGGAGGGAAGTTGGGGAGGGAAGTTGGGGAGGGCAGTTGGGGAGCGAGGTTGGGGAGGGCAGTTGGGGCAGTTGGGGAGGGAAGTTGGGGGAGGAAGTTGGGGAGGAAGTTGGGGAGGAAGTTGGGGCAGTTGGGGGAGGAAGTTGGGGGAGGAAGTTGGGGGAGGAAGTTGGGGAGGGAAGTTGGGGAGGAAGTTGGGGAGGAAGTTGGGGAGGAAGTTGGGGAGGGAAGTTGGGGAGGAAGTTGGGGAGGGAAGTTGGGGAGGAAGTTGGGGGAGGGAAGTTGGGGAGGAAGTTGGGGAGGGAAGTTGGGGAGGGAAGTTGGGGAGGGAAGTTGGGGAGGAAGTTGGGGAGGGAAGTTGGGGGAGGGAAGTTGGGGGGAGGAAGTTGGGGAGGAAGTTGGGGAGGGAAGTTGGGAGGAGGAGGGAAGCCGGGGAGGGAAGCCGGGGAGGGAAGCCGGGGAGGAAGCTGGGGAGGAAGCCGGGGAGGAAGCCGGGGAGGGAAGCCGGGGAGGAAGCCGGGAGGGAAGCGGGGAGGAAGCCGGGGAGGGAAGCCGGGGGAGGGAAGCCGGGGGAGGGAAGCCGGGGAGGGAAGCCGGGAGGAAGCCGGGAGGAAGCCGGGAGGGGGCCGGGGAGGAAGCTGGGGGGGAAGCCGGGGGAGGGAAGCCGGGGGAGGGAAGCCGGGGGAGGGAAGCCGGGGGAGGGAAGCCGGGGGAGGGAAGCCGGGGGAGGGAAGCCGGGGGAGGGAAGCCGGGGGGAAGCTGGGGAGGAAGCCGGGAGGAAGCCGGGGAGGGAAGCCGGGGAGGAAGCCGGGAGGAAGCCGGGGAGGGAAGCCGGGAGGAAGCCGGGAGGGAAGCCGGGGAGGGAACTTGTACCCTACATTAGCGTGGCCTATGACTAATCACTAGGGAACTTAGTATATTTTCAATTTTGACTTAAAAGAAGTTCTTGGAAAATTTAGGAAATTTCTTTAGCTTAATTATACTATCACGGCCTGTCCTTAATATTACAGTACCGCCGCTCTTCTTGGATGCATGAGAAAAAATATAAATAAATAATAAAAATTAAAAAATAAATCATAAATGTTTAAAAGTGATATTTAATTAATTATAACAACATTCTAGCACCAACAAAAAGACCAAAAATCATAAATACCCCTCTCATATTCGTGAAATCTGAAAAATCATTGACTAAATTCTATTTCAGTAAAACCCAACAATAGCACAAAGTAACTTCTTTTAACTAGTTTAATGTAGTATAGTGGCATTTCTATTTAAAGGTAAAAGTGCTAATATAAGCATTATGGAAACACAAACACATATAAATAAAACTTACAACTAAACAATTTATCCATTTTTATCATATAATAATATTTTAGCTATAAAATTAAAATGGTATTTTTATGTTTCTTAATGCATTTATTCTATTTCTATTACATATCTTTTGTGCAAGTTTAACTACTAAGCATTACGTTAAAATTTAAAAATTAGTTTTGTTAGGGATGTGTTATGCCCAGCATCCCCGATGAGAGTGTTTTTCGTTGCCTATTGACGTCGTCCTCTTTTATGGTTCAGACGGTGATCTTTCAATACCCCGGTGTATCTATTTTGAAGGTGCAATAGTAATTTTATTTTAATTTAATTGATGCGATGTTAAATGTGAACCCTTGCTGACAAACGAGAGCGTATGTTCAATACTAGGATCATTCAATACCCCAGTGAATATATTTTGAAGATGCAATTGTGGTTTTATTTTAATTTAATTGATGCCAAGTTAAATGTGAACTCTAGTTGACAGACAAGTGGATATGTTCAATACTAGGCAACTCTGTGATTTCCTATGACGTGTGATCTCCCTTTAACCGGTAGCCGTTATTAATCAGTTTTCTCTTAATAATGTATTGCGTTTGCTTATCCATTTATTTCATCTTCAATCCTTATTTCTTTCTTTATGATACTGACATTCTATTCTCATTAGCCGTCAGAGTATTATGCTAGAGATGTTTGGATTGTACTATGAGGTGGCCGATAAATCTTATTTGTTGCAGTTCATTTGGATGACTTTGATCCTGAGTTTTGTAGTACACATTCTAGTTCCACTTAATTTGTTGAATAGAAATAATTATAGTTTAATACTTCAAAACTCTGTCTAGTCATTTTGAGCTATTATAACTAAAACCCAATTTTAATGGTATTGGAATGGTGTTTGTGTGATACGAGGCACACAAGCACAACGTCTTTGAAATGTGAAATGCGCATGCCTAAGTGTGGGGTGGCGATTCCGTAACCCCACTCATACAGTCGGAAGGGAGCAGCCACACGACTCAAACACCGACGCAAATAGAGGCATCAAGGTGCAAGCCAAACCACATGGTGCAACTTAGAGAAGGAAGAGAATACTTACAGCAGATCTGACCAGCATATGATGACATGGCAGTTGACATGGCAACTGACACGGCAACTGACATGGCAACTGACATGGCATTTGCATGATGTGGCGCATGAGGTTGCACTTGACTAGTCTGACATAGATTTTCAATCCAATTTTACAATCACTATCTTTTTGTTTTTTTTTATCTTACTTGACTATTACTACCTACAATTAAAATTCACTCAGTGATCAGTACATACAAATGAGAGTGTAAATAATAATTGAAAACAGGCTTACTAACTGTAGGTAGTCATTTTGTGATAGTTGTGATACCCAACTTTATAACATTCTTCACAAAAGCAAGTCTAGAATTTCATAAGAATATATAAAATACAATGAACTCATAACAATATACAAAATACAATGAATTCATTACCTTGAAAATTATTGTTTTTCACAAGAAAAAAGGTATCTAGATTCTGAAATTTGAAGGTTGCGGGGGGTCAGTCGAAAGAGAAAACAATGTTCTACGGAGAATTTAAAGTGGCTGACACTAAAGTTTTGGAAAGTGAAAACTGTGATTTAATTTTTTCCAAGTTAGTTGTGGTGAGAGAAATTGGGAGAATTCAAAATTCCTCTATTTACTTGTGATAATATATTCCTTTTAAAGGCACCAAATTACACTGAGAGAGAGAATTCAATGTCTCTCTTAAATTTAAGTAGAATTCAATATTTGACTAACTAAAATTCCACTAACTCAAAAAAATAATTTTTCTAAGACATCAGTGTCTCTATCACTAAAATCACCTTCGACTAACCACCTCTTATAGAGTTTGAGATGAACCACTAAGACAGGAGTGTCTCTGTAAAATGTTGCACCAGATTACATGAACCAAACTCAATGAGAACCATCAAAAAGGAGGAACCCAAGTTACAATCACTCATTTGAAGTTGTGATTTATACCTTTTAGAGTTGTATCTAGTTTACATTATTTAATCCCAAATTGATCAAATAAAAATATACCCATACACATAACCTATTAATGACGAATCTGCTACAAATGCCTAAATTGGAGATGTCTATCCTACTCTTTGGACCCCATAAATTTGGCATGACATATTTGTATTATTTTTTAAGAATGTATATATTATAATTAAAAAGGAAAATTTGGAGATTTGACTGACTTTTGAACAATTTTAATTAGTTCATATTTTTTCCTTTCTTCAGTCAGTCTCTTAGCGGCCAATCTTTATGCAGATGGCAGTAATTTCATGTTCATACTACCCGTCGAAATGCTCCATTCATATGCCTTGTAGTAGACAATACACAGGGATCCTATCTCAACGACTTGTTGCATTATGAAAATGTTTTTATAGTTGATAGATGTTTCCAAAAGAGATACTTCTCAAAGAAATAGTTCGACTTTGTTTTTAGTTTAATGTCTCTAGACAAGCAATATCTATTGTCCAGATAGAGAATGAAGCCAGAATTCACTCATAAGATACCTGTTGAATCAAGGATTGAACGAGGAAGGGCTTCCTTTGTATAGGAAATTATAGAACTTATATTGTGGTTCAGACAATTATACTTATCCGCTTGTCATCGAGGCATGCGTTGTTCCCTCTACTAGTCGAACAGGAAAGAGATACATTGTAATATATTGCAAAATGGGTATTAGAGTAATGTTCTCTTTTCTGCCAGCACTAATCTCTTTGTACCAATGTTTTAAAAACCGAACCGACCTGGCCGGTTCGACCGGGTTCAACCGGAACCGGGACTTTGAACGGTTCGGTTTGCTCAAAGACCCAGAAATGGTAAAAAACCGGTTGACAGACCAGTTTTGAGCGGTTCAACCGCTGAACCGGGAATTGGACCGGACCAGTTGAACCGGTCTACTTACCTTTTTAGTATTTTATCAGCGTGGAGTCACTGTGGCTTAGTTGGAGAAGGCCGAAAGCTTTTTGAATGTATGCCAGAGAAGTATAAGATATTACCTAAAATGGAGCACTACGCTTGTATGGTGGATCTACTTGCACGAGCTGGTTACTTGGATGAGGCGTTGGAATTTGTTAAGCAGCTACAAACAAAGGCATCAGTGAGTATGCTGGACTCTCTAACTGGTGCTTGTAGGATGCATGGTAATGCTACACTCTTTGAAGAGATTGCTGGAGTAGTGACCGAGTTGGAACATGAAAGTTCAGATTCATTTGTTGTGCTTTCTAATGTCTATGCTGCAGCCATGGTTTGCAGTATCTATATGAAACTTCCAATACGTATCCGTATATTTATCTAAGGAAACAAAAAACACAAGAAGTCTCCATCTACAAGAAACAAAGGCCTGTATCCTTATGTATCTGTTTGTTTCCGCTAGTTTCCTGATGTATCGAGGAAACAAAGATCGATATGTATGATACTATACAAATACCTATTTGAACAACTAGAAATATAAATCAAAGTAAGGAATCCATGAAACTCTTTTCTCGTGTTAACAATGTCACAGAGTAAGGTAAATCTACAATAGAATTTATTATTTGACTCTGTCTTTTAATTTTAATTATTTTGAATATTTGAACATGAAAAACATCTAGATCTTTATACCTATTTCATTCACTCTTTGCACAATTCCTAGTAAATTTAATATTTTTATCAATTGAAAAATATTTCAAGACCATATATAAATGAAATATTCTATCCTTGGTATAATTTGGGCTACTATTAGATTGTTTATTTCTGTCTTTGATACAAGTTATCATAAGCTAGGTAAGTTAGAATTACTTGTTTTGAACCAATGTATCACAAATTACTTGCTTTACTGATTTAGTTATTAAATTAGAATTATTGGTATAGATATTGTTTACTATTTTATGAAATTACTACATATAAATAATTTTTAATCACTTTTTATTTTTTATGTTTCCATAATTTACATGTATTTCTTAACGTATCTATGTGTATCCACAAAACTTATCCATTTCCCTGATGTCTGATAATTTGCGTATCTCCGATACTGCAAACCTTGGCTGCAGCTGGAAGATGGAGTCATGTCTTCATACACTGGTCTAATATGGGAGGGAGAAGACTCACCAAAGTTCTCAGGTTTAGTCTAGCGGAGGTGGTGTAAACTTATACACTTCTTATTCTATGCATGTAACAGTGCTGAACTGTAAATGGTCAGACTCAGAAGAACAAATATGACAATTGTGTGTGTGTGTGTGCCTGTGTTCGTGTGTTCGAGTGTGTACGTGTGTACGTGTGGGCGCATTTGTGTGCGTGTGAGTGTGTGTGTGTGTGTACTTATTTGTGTTGTGTGTGTGTACGAGCTGGTGTTGTGTGTGTATGCGTGTGTGCTGGTGCTGTGTGTTTGTGTATCCAGGTGTTGTGTGTGCTGGTGCTGGTGTTGTGTGTGTGTGTGAGTATGTGTGTGTGAGTGCTAGTGTTGTGTTTGTGTGTATGTGCGAGAGTGTGCGTGTGCTAGTGGTGTGTGTGCGTGCTGGTGCTATGTGTGTGAGTGCAGGTTGTGTGTGTGCTGAAGCTCTGTGTGTGTGTGTGTGTGTGTGTGTTGGTGTTGTGTGCGTCTGCTGGAGCTGTGTATGTGTGTTGGTATTGTGTACGTGTGCTGGCGCTGTGTATGTGTGTGTGTGTGTGTGTGTGTGTGTGTGTGTGTGTGTGTGTGTGCGTGTGCTGCATGTGTACTGGTGTTGTGTGTGTGCGCTGGTGCTCTGTGTGTGCGTTGGTGCTCTGTGTGCTAGTGTTGTGTGTGATGTGTGCGAGCGATGGTGTGTGTGTGTGTGTGTGTGTGTGTGTGTGCGTGTGTGTGCGTGTGTACATGTGTGTGCGTGTGTGTGTGAGTGAGTTTGTGTGCGTGTGTGCGTGTGTGCGTGTGACTACGTGTGAGCGTGTGTTGTGTGTGTGCACTGGTGTTGTATGTGTGTGCACTGGTGCTCTGGTGCTTTGTGTGTGTGCTGGTGTTGTGTGCGTGTTGGTGTGTGTTGGTGTGTATGTGTGTTGGTGTGTGTGTGTGTGTGTGCTAGTGCTGTGTGTGTGTGCTGGTGCTGTATGTGTGTCCTAGTGTGGGGTGTTTGTGTGTGCTAGTGATGTGTGTATGAGTTTGTGTGTGAGTGTGTGTGACTGATGGCTTGTCTGGGTGTGCAAGCGATGGTGGGTTTGTGTGTGTGTGTGTGTGTGCGAAGGTTGGAGTGAACATGTTGAAAGGATGGTATTACTGAATCTGATATTTGACTCTTTATGTATTTGACACTCTAAGCTCTTTTTAAGTATAGTTCTGACTCCTGTTTATCATATGGTATATACATGAATGATAATGTGATTGACAATAAGACGTCTTTAGATAAGACATTATTGTTGGACCATTATGGTTTATTTCATATTATAGGTCATGTTAAGTATAAAACTAGTATAGTGATACATGGAAGGAACTATGTCATAATTAATGATGCGGAACCCTATGATTTGTATTCATGCTTAATAATGATTTTATGATAAACCAATGTAAGTAAGGATTTGGCATTATCTATGTATATTATGTTTAAAGTAACACAAAGGCCAAGTAGGAGAATGTTGGAATATTTTATTCTATTATGTGTCCCAAGTGCCCTATACTATTACTGGGCCCCACAAATCCTATTAGATTTAGGAAACACAACTTGAGGAATTTCATCGATTCGATGGAATCAGGTACACAATAATTATTTCTGTATTACTGTTTTAATGTTTAGATTTTCATATACATTGAAAATCTTTCATGTCAACCTGATAAGGAAATCTACGAAAAAGGTAAGTGAACAAAAATATTTCTGGTTCCTACCTATACTCCCAGGTCAGAAATCCGGATCCGTAAATTAGGTAATGGAGGGGCTCCTAGTAATTAAAGACCTTGTCGCAGCATGTTGGATGTGGCACTCATGTACCTTAACACCACCAAGCAGACGAAGGCCAGCTTCCAATTCAATCCGCTACCTCGCCCACAATCGTCCGCTTTCTCAGGCTTGTCAAGCTTCGAATAGGGGGAAGAAGAGGAAGGCTTGGACGTTGGAGGGCGAGCCCGGCGTGCATGGATAGATCAGAAAAGGGGAAACAAAAGAAAACGAGCTCGTTGTTTCTGTTAACGGCGTCTCTGTTCTGCAATGTTTATCGACAAAGCCAATCGGGGGCGTTCCCAGCTTCTCCCGCCAGTTCTCGAACTTGACCTCACCGCTCCTCGCCGGGCCGCCGACGGCGAGCACGTTCTTGATCTCCCTCGACAGCAGCTGCTGCACCACCACGTGCCGCTCCTGGTTGTCCTCCGAGTAGCTAGCGCCCAGCGAGTCGAACAGCGCCGAGTAGTGGATCGCCTCCACGAACCGCGCCAGGAACAACCCACTGTGGCTCAGGTCCTGCTCCACCATCGTCACCACCTTCGGCGATAGCCTGCAAACCCACCCGATCGATTCCATCATCATCATCATCATCAACAACAACATCGTCAACATCAACAACTAGTGTATTTCCATGCATTACTTACTACTAGTTGAAATGAACCAAGCTAGCAAGATTCAAAAGTACCCATGTTCCAAAAAATTCAAATAAATAATACAGGAGTAAATTAAAACCCCAAGCACTTCAACAGTTACTACTGAGAAACATGAAATTAATGTCACCTAGATTCCTCGAATTGCATCGATTAATCAAGGAGCGGATATTGATCCAAGGAAACTCGGATTGAAAAATAAAAAAATGGGGACTATATGTATGTATTTGTCTTCCTACATACACTCGAAGAGGAGGTAGCGGTGACTGACCCCTTCAAGAGCCAGAGCGTGTTGGCATTGTTAATATGTATATAGAATAGGGGTATTTTAGTCTTTTCCCATCAGGGGTATTTTGGTCATTTGACCATTGTAACATGTGTATAAATACCTTAGTCCATTAATGACAAGTAACCTGATTTTGTCACGTCTATCATGGTATCAGAGCCAACTCAGTTTGACTCGGTTTTAATTCGGTTCGAATAGGTTTGTAAAGAGCAAATCGGGTTCAACTCGGACGAGCTGACCGAGTCAACTCGTCCGACTCGTCATCTTCCTCATCTCCGAATTAGGGTTTCACCCTGGTTTTTTTGTTCCTCAGCCGCCGATTTCTGTCGATTCAGCACCGATTTGGCTCGAAAATTTGTCAAATGCTTCCTCTTTGCCTCTGATTTTCGGATCGAAGCTTCGATTTCAGTTTTGGAAGTCCGATTTGATAGAATTTGGTCTTCAGTCCTCGTTGCTTGCTCTGCCGTTTTTGTCGCTGTTCTCCAGCCACAGCCTTCGTCCGTCTGCTCGTCATCGTCGTCGCGCCGGCTCGTCATCGTCGTCGCACCGACTCGTCGCCGCCTTGATCGCCGCCGTTCCGCACGCTCGTCGCCGCTCCTTCGTTCGCACGCCGCCGCCGCCGCCGTCACTCCGACGGCTCGCCGCCGCCGCCGCCCGCGCGTCGCCGCCGCCCGCCGCCGCCGCGCCGCCGCCGCCCGCCCACCGCTCGTCGCCTTCGTCCAGCCGGCTAGTCGCCGTCTCCGTCATCTCGCCGGCTTGTTGCCGCGGCAGTGTCTCTCGCAAGGCAGCACTTTCGCTCACGGGGTGATAAAACCCTAATCAGGGTATCACTGCCCGACCGGGTCCGACCCGCCCGACGGGTCCGACCCGCCCGAACGGGTCCGACCCGCCCGAACCGGTCCGACCCGCCCGAACCGGGTCCGTCCAGACCGAACCGGGTCCGATCTGACCGAACCGAGTTCGACCAGACCGAACCGGGTTTGACCTGCCTGAACCGGATCTGCCCCGACCGCACCTGGGCCTACTCAGACCGCATCTGGCCCGCTCAGACCGAGGCAGTCCAGTCTCATTCCAGATCAGGTTTTTCTGCTCTTGCCTTATAATTTGAGTTTGTGTGACCACTATTCTCGTTCATGACTTCATCCGATCATGCTCCCCTTATGCCTGTGAAATTGGATAGCATGAACTATGTTCATTGGGCTTCTCTTATGCGTACTTTTTTGCGAGGCCGTAATTTGTGGAAGTATGCTTCTGGTGACTGTAAAATGCCCACCATAACTGCGGATGGTTCCCATTTCAAAGCTCTAGAGGAATGGGAAGTTAATAATTCCCGAGTGATTTCCTGGTTAGCTAGTGTTGTTTCTCCTTCTCTTAGCATGCAGCTTGGGAAATATGAAACTGCACGGGATGCATGGTTATTTTTAGAACACAGACACAAGGCCACAAACTTTGCTCAGAAGTACAAGCTAGAGATGGACATCCGATCTCTTCGGCAGACTCCCGATCAGTCCATTTCCGATTTTTATGCTCAGATGTCTCTGATGTGGGATCAGTTAGGTGCTATAGCTCCGCAGTTTGTTTGCAATACTGATGCCGCTATTTTTCAGACATATGTGGATGAAGAGCACTTAGTTCAGTTTTTTATGGCACTCAGTGATGAGTATGAGTTTATTCAGTCTTCTATGCTTCATAGGCATCCCTTGCCCTCTGTTGAGGCTGCCCTATCAGAATTACTTGCAGAGGAAACCCGTCGTCGCACTGGGGGACCCATTACTTCACAGATCAGGGATACCGACACTGTTCTTGCCGCTTCCAGACGTCCTCCACCTGCTGCCAGTAATCCTGGCCCTCATCGTGACATGACTCGTGTACAGTGCCGTTATTGTAAGGACTATGGGCATCTGAAATACCACTGTCCCGCTCTTTCAAAGCGGCGTTCGCCTCATCCTTCTGCCCGCCGCAATACAGCCGCCGCAGTCTCCACTGATGATTCATCTAGCATACCTCCGCCTTCCACTCCTTCACTGAATATTGGTGATATCCAGGAGGCGATTATTAAGGTCCTTGGTGGTCTTGGTCACGGTAATTCTTCAGTCTCTGCTTTGTCTGCCACTTCAGGTAAGGGTTCTTGGATTATTGATTCTGGTGCTTCTAACCATATGACATTTGATTCTTCTATTTTTACTTCTACATCCTCCCCTTTGTCTTTCTCCCCTATTTATACTGCTGATGGCTCTACGCTCCCTGTTGAATATTCTGGTTCTATTAGTACCTCTGCTGACTTCAGTTTTCCTGATGTTCTTTATGTACCTCGTCTATCACTGAATCTCTTGTCTGTTGGACAACTTTGTGATCTTGGCCTTCATGTTTTATTTTCTTCCTCTGGCTGTCAGGTACAGGATCCATCGACGGGGAAGGTTCTTGGGACAGGACGTAAAGTTGGCCGACTCTTTGAGCTTGATACTTTGCACATTTCATTGTGTACTAGTTCTCCTCGCACTTGCAGTTTGATAGCTCGTTCTGAGTTTGCACTGTGGCATAGTCGTTTGGGTCATGTATCTTCTTCTACTTTAAATAAATTAATTGGTACTGGTCAATTAGGGCATGTTTCTTCTGAATTGTTGCACTATGTTAGTTGTAAACTTGGCAAACCTACTGCTTTACCATTTCATAACAGTGTTGTGCGTTCTTTTGCTCCATTTGATATTGTTCACTCTGATGTTTGGGGACCTTCTTCGGTTCCAACTATAGGTGGGTCTCGATATTATGTTGTCTTCATCGATGATTACTCACGTTTTGTATGGGTTTATCTGATGCGGTCTCGCTCTGAATTTTACAATATTTATGTTGATTTCTCCACGATGATTCATACTCAATTTTGTCGAAAAATTAAAACTTTTCGTTCTGATTCCGGGGGAGAATATATTTCTGACAAGTTTCGGTTGCTGCTGAAATCTCATGGTTCCTTGCAGCAACTCTCTTGTCACTATACTCCCCAACAAAATGGAGTGGCAGAGCGTAAACACCGCCACATTGTAGAAACCTGCTCGTACTTTCTTTTGTCTTCGCTGTCCCTAAACATTTCGGGGTGAGGCTGTTTTCACTTCTGTTTATCTTATTAATCGATTACCTTCTGTGGCTTTGCATGGCTCTACCCCTCTCACTTGTCTTTATGGCCGCTCTCCGGATTACTCTTCTCTTCGTGTCTTTGGTTGTACTTGTTTTGTTTTACTTCCTGCTCGTGAACGTGATAAACTATCTGCAAAATCTGTCATGTGTGTTTTCTTGGGTTATGGTACACAATAGAAAGGTTTTCGGTGTTATGATCCTCAGACTCAGAAATTACGTATTTCACGGCATGTTACTTTCTGGGAAAAAGTTCCTTTTTACTCATTACCTTCGCATAAATCGCATTGTGATGTATCTCCTACGGTTGCTTTTGATCTTTTCCCATAACCCTTTCTTCTTCTCGTGTATGCGCTTCGCCTGATTCTCATTGCAGGTTCACCGTCTGCTGACTCCCTGTCCCCCGTGCCTTCTCTGCCTGATGCTCCTGTACCTTCCGTGGCTCCGACATCTCCTCCTCCGTCCAGTGCCCCTGAGTCCTCTTCGGACTCCCCTCTCCCCTCGTCCCCCTCTTCTTCGCCTGAGGATCCTGTTGGTCAGTCTCGCTATCCCGCTCGCACTCGTCAACCTCCGGTACGTTTACTTGATTATCATTGTTATTCCTCTACTCTTTCCTCTGCTTCTGAACCCTCTTCCTATCGCGAAGCTTCCTCTAACCCTCTTTGGCAGCAAGCTATGTCTGAGGAATTACATGCTTTGGACCGGACTCATACTTGGGATCTTGTTAATCTTCCTCCTGGTAAGTCCCCGATTGGCTGCAAGTGGATTTATAAAATTAAGACTAAGGCGGATGGCACTGTTGATCGCTATAAAGCCCGTCTTGTGGCTAAGGGCTATGCCCAGGAGTATGGTATTGATTATGAGGAGACCTTTGCTCCTGTTGCTCGATTGACTTCTGTTCGTTTGTTACTTGCCATCGCTTCTGCTCGGAGTTGGTCTTTATTTCAGATGGATGTGAAAAATGCGTTTTTGCATGGTGACTTAGCCGAAGATGTGTATATGTTACCCCCACCAGGATTTCCTCATCAATCGGGGCAAGTATGTAAACTTCGTCGTGCTCTCTATGGGCTGAAGCAAGCACCCCATGCTTGGTTCTCCACCTTCTGTTTGAAGATTGTTCAGTTTGGGTATCGTCAGAGTTCTCATGATTCTGCATTGTTTACTCATCAGACCTCACGTGGTATTGTGCTATTGTTATTATATGTAGATGATATGGTTATCACTGGTGATGATATGCAAGGCATCTCTGCTCTTAAGGCCTACTTGAGTACTTGTTTTGAAATGAAGGATCTTGGTCGTCTCCGCTATTTTCTTGGTCTTGAAGTACTTTCCTTATCTGGTGGTTATGGTCTTTCTCAGGCTCAGTATGCAGCTGCTTTGCTCAACCGTGCTGGTCTCACTGATAATAAGACTTGTGAAACTCCTTTAGAGCTTAATGTTAAGCTTCGCGGCACAGATGGCGAGTTACTTTCTGATCCTACTCTCTATCGTCAGTTAGTCGGTGGCTTGATCTATTTGACTATTACACGTCCTGACATCAGTTATGCTGTTCATGTTGTCAGTCAGTTCATGTCTGCTCCTCGCTCTGTTCATTATGCCGCCGTGTTACGTATATTGCGCTATGTTCGTGGCAGCTTGTATAGGGGTTTGATTTTTCCCTCTGCTTGCAGTCTTACTTTATCTGCATATTGTGATGCTGATTGGGCTGGGGATGTTACCGATCGTCGGTCTACCACAGGCTATACTATTTTCTTAGGTGACTCTTTGATTTCCTGGCGTAGCAAGAAGCAATCTACCGTTTCCCGTTCGAGTACTGAGGCTGAATATCGCGCTCTTGCTGACACTACTTCTGAGCTTGTCTGGCTTCGTTGGTTACTCCAGGATATGGGCGTCTCTCAGGATTCTGCTACTCCCATTCATTGTGACAATAAGAGTGCTCTTCAGATTGCTCACAATGATGTCTTTCATGAGCGGACCAAACATATTGAAGTGGATTGTCACTTTGTGCGACATCACTGTATCACTGGCACTCTCACCTTATTGTATCTTCCCTCTGAACGTCAGACTGCAGATCTCTTTACCAAATCGCTTACCTCCTCGCGATTTCGGTATTTGTGTTCCAAACTCCAGTTGGGCTCTTTTATCCCATCTTGAGTTTGAGGGGGGATGTTAATATGTATATAGAATAGGGGTATTTTAGTCTTTTCCCATCAGGGGTATTTTGGTCATTTGACCATTGTAACATGTGTATAAATACCTTAGTCCATTAATGACAAGTAACCTGATTTTGTCACGTCTATCAGGCATCAGAGCCGGTGACGTCGTAGAGCGAGTGGTGGAGCCAGTGGACAGCGACGGCCTCCCTCTTCCCGACGTGAAGCCTCTCCGGGTCCAAATTATTTCCGACCTTCTCCGCCACTCCATGGAACTCGAAGGGCAATCCCAAGGTCTCGGAGAAGTCGGTGAGCCGCTTCCCGGTGGCCTCCCGCGCCTCCACGGAGTTGGGCCCCCGGGCCAGGACGCGAGGATGTGGAACAGTCCCGGCCACTGGAGACCCTGCATGATGTCCAGGTCGATGATGTGAAACCTCTCCTCCCGTTTCGCCACCTCCTCCCTCTTCTCTCTCGCCTGCTACTGCTGAAGAGAGAGAGCCTGCTGTTGCTGCTGAAGAGAAGAGCCCACATCAAAGCGGCAGAGAACCCAGCCCAGGCAGCAAGAGAACCCAAACCATGGCAACAGCTAGCCCGGCCCAGAGCAATAGAGAACCTAGCTCAGGGTAGCGGAGATCCCAGAGCAGCAGCAACCCACAGAAAAGAGCAACTCGCAGCCCAAGACAAATCCGTACAAAGCCCAAACGAAACCCACAGACAGCCCAGAGACTCAGAAAGCAAGCCCAACCCATAACAGCAAAGAACCAGCCCATTCCAGCAAAGAACCAGACCACAGAGAAAGACAGCCCAGCCCATAACAGCAAAGACAACCCACAGAGAAAGACTGCAATGCCCAGAGTTGCGAAGAGCCCAGCCAAAGAACAAAGCAAACCCACCCCAGGGCTCCAGAGAGCTCATCCCAGAACGCCATTCTGAACAGCCCATAGCACCAGAAAGAACAGCCCAAACAAAAAGAATGCCCAGCCCAGAAAAAATTGAGCAAACACCAGATAAAAGCCCAGTACAGAAAATAGCACAGCCCACTCATAAACCACCCTCAGCCCAGTAAAGCAGATAGACCAGCCCAGGGCGCCAGAGATCCCACTCCAGGGCAGAAGCGTGCCCAACCCATTCTAAACCGAACCTAGCCCAGGGCAGAAACAAACCCAGCCCAGTGAAGCAGATAACCCAGCCCAGAGCGACTGACAACCTAGCCGAGGGAGGCAGAGACCCCAGTGCAGCAGCAAGCCCAGCGCAAAGCAGAGCAGAGGCCAACCCAGGGAGCCAGCGAGCCATCCCAGGGTTCAAGAGGCAAAGAGCCCAGCCCAGGCAAACGCCGAACCTAGCCCAGGGCTCCAGCAAGGACAGCCCAGGGCACCTGCGAGCTCAGGCACAGAGTAGAGCCAATTGCAGCCCAAAGAAAGCCAAACCCAGCCAAGACAAGCCGAGGCAAGCCCATAACAGATGAGAGCCCAGCCCAGAGAAAAAGCTAGCCCAGGTACTTGTGATCCAGCTCAAAGAAGAAGCAAGCACAGTCCAGGAACACAACGGCCCATGCAAGAGCGACACGGAGCCCAGCCTATTTAAAACAGAAGTCAAGACAACAACAAGCCCATCCCAGCCCAGTAAGGTAAATTGCCAAGCAGGGACTCATGAGAGCCCAGCCCAGAGTTACAGAGAGACCTGAACAGCAGCGAGCCCAGGGCACTGCCAAACCCAGAACAGAGCAGAGCCAATTTCAGCCCATGGCAAAGCAGAATCCACCCACGGCAGAGCCAAGCCCAGCCCAGTCCAGGAAGGCAGAGAGCGAAGCCCAGGGAAGAGTAGAGCCCAGCCCTAAGGCAGCTCAGTCCAGAGCAGCGAAGAGCCCAGCCTGCTCGTAAACGAACCAAGCCCAGGCAGAAAACTCGCCCAGCCCAGTGAGGCAGATAGCCCAGCAGAGGGTGGCAGAGAGCCCAGAGAAGCAGCGAACACAGAGAGGAGCCAAACCCAGCTCAGGCCCACGTAGTTCTAAGCCTTTTAGCCCACACCGGTCTCAGCCAATAGAAAGCCCACGGATGTCTCAGCCAAAAGAAAGCCCACGTAAGTCGCAGGCTATGGCAAGCCGATGCGCTTCTCAGCCTATAGCAAACCCACACGGTTCTCAGTCTTAAGCAGGCGCACTCAGGTCACGACTCTCACGAATCTCACCCTTTAGAAGGCCACACAAGTCTCTGCCTATAGAAGGTCCACACAGGTCAAAGCCTATTACAGGCCCACACAGGTCAAAGCCTATTGCAGGCCCACACAGGTCTAAGCCTATTGCAGGCCAACACAGGTCTAAGCCTATTGCAGGCCCACACAGGTCTCAGCCAATAGAAAGCCTACACAGGTCTCAGACAATTGAGAGCCAACTCAGGTCATAAAGCCAACGCAGGTCACAGGCGAGCCCAAACCATGGCAGCAGAAAGTCCTGCCCATAGGCTCAGATAACCCAGCAAGGGTAACACAGAGCCCAGAGACCCAGAGAACCCAGCCAGGGTAACATAGAGCCCAGAGCCGCAGAGAACCCAGCCAGAGAAACACAGAGCCCAACCCAACCAGGGTAACATAGAGCCCAGAGCCGCAGAGAACCCATCCACGGTAACGTAGAGCCCAGATCCGCAGATAACCCAGCCAGGGTAACATAGAGCCCAGAGCAGCAGATAACCCAGCCAGGGAAACAAAGAGCCCAGATCCGCAGAGAACCCAGCCCACAGAAGAGACTAACCCAGCCCACAGAAGAGACAAACCCAGCCCACAGAAGAGACAAACTCAGCCCGGGATGAAGCCATACACAGAAAAGAGAAGACCGAAGCCCAGCCACGACCGGACCTAAGCCCAGCCTAGAACAGACCCTTGCCCAGCACAGGCAGCAAACCCACCCAGAGAACCAATGAGCCAGGCTAGAGAAACAGTAAGCCCCAGCATAATAGCAACGGCCCATCCCACGGAGACAGACTACCCTGCCCAGAGAAACAAAGAGACCACCCAGTTAAAAGGCGTAACCAGCCCATATTAGAGCCCAATCCAGGTCAAAAAGTCTCCCAACCCACACAAAAGCGAACCCAGACCAAAGTGAGCCCACTGAAGCTGATATCGCAGCCCAGTTAGCCAGAGAACCCAGTCCAGTGAGAGAGCGTATCAGCCCACTCAAAAGAGAAACCAGCCGAGTGCGGAAACTAACCGAGCACGATGTAGGAGATAGCCCAGACAATATTGTCAGACAGGCTAGCCCAGAGAAACAGACAGCCCAGTGCAGAAGCTAGCCCAGGGAAACAGAGAATTGAACTCTGGGTGCCAGCGAGGTCAGCCCAGGAAGCCTGCGATCTCAGCCCATAAAGAACAACCCAGCCCAGAGTGGACCTAGTCCAGGCAGCAGCCTGCGCAGCCCACATGAAGGAAACACCGCCCAGAGCAAAAGCTAGCCCAGCTCAATGTGGCAGAAAGTCTAGCCCAAGATGTCTGACAACCCAACCCAGTGAGGAAGAGAGCCCAAAGCAGAAGCGCGGGGCAGTGCCAAACCCAGCACAGAGTAAAGCCAATCCCAGCTCATGTCCCAGCCCAGTGAGGAGCAAAGCACAGCCTTGGCTGCAACCCAGCCCAGCGAGTTAGCGAGCGTAGCCACAGTAGCGTACCCCGCCCATGGAAGAAGCTAGCTCATCCTTGAGAAGCAGATAGTCCAGCCCACGGTGAAGAGAGCCCAGCTCAGGGTGGCAGCGAGCCCTGAGCACCAAAAAGTGCAGGGCAGTCCAATGCAAAATCAAATAAAGCCCAGGGAGGAGCCGAGGACGACAGCTGGCCCAGCCCAGGTCAACAGATTGCGTAGCCCAAAGATACTACAATCCCAGCCCAGGGAGGCAGCAAACCCTGCTAGATCGCCTGCGAGCTCCGCCCTGGGTGCCTGAGAGCTCAGCCCAGGGAGGCAGCGACTACAGCCCATGGCATAGAAGAGCACAGAGTAGAGCATAGCGCAGTCCAGGGCAATTGCGAGCCTATCCCACGCAGAAGCGTACCCAGCACAGCCCAGGCATGAAGATAGCCCAGTGCAGCATAGAGCCCAGGGCGGAGCCAAACCCGGCACAGAGTAGAACCAATGACAGCCCATGCCAATGCCAAACCCATCCCAGAGCAGTTCGGAGCCCAGCCCATCGAAGAGCTGAGCCCTGCCGAGGCAGCAATTTAAGACATGGAGCCAACGAGCCAGCGAGCCAGCCCATAGAAGTAGCTAGCCCAGCTCAGAAAGACAACATGCCAAGCCCATAGCGACTACAAGCCCAGCCCAGGGCGTCCGTGCCTTACCCTGAGTTGCAAACAACCCAGCTCAGGGAGGCTGCCAACCCAGCACTGGGAGTCAGCGAGCTCAGCCCAGAGCTCCTACGAGCTCAGCAAACGCAAACAGCGAGCCAAGCCCAAGGAAGAGACGAGCCCAGCCCATTTCTAGCCCATTCCTATACAGAAGCGAGGAACCCAGCCCACAAAAAAGCAAACCCAGCCCAGAGAAGAAGCAAGCCCAGCACAGTGAGAAAGAATGCCCAGAGCCCATCTATGGGTGGCAGAGAGCGCAGATCAGCAACGAGCCCAGGGCAGTGCCAAACCCAGCACAAAGAAGAGCCCATCGCAGCCCATGGTAAAGCGGAACCCAGCCCAGGACTGCAGAGCTCATCTCAGAGAAGAACGGAGCCCAACCCTGACAGCAATGGGCCCAGCCCAGCGTTCCTTCGAGCTCAGCCAGGGCGCTAGCGTACTCTGCCCAGGCAGGCATCGAGCTTAGCCCAGGGCGGAGACGAGCCAGCCCAGGGAGGAGAAGAGCGAGTCAGAGCTCTACCCTGCCCAGGGCGGAATAGAGCCCAGATCTGTGCAGCTTTGGCGCATCTCAATTAAACAGTTAGCCTAGCCCATTGTGCCAGTCTTCGCTGCCAGAGCAAAGAGCCCAGCCCATAGACGCAGCCAACCCAACGCTGGACGCCTGAGAGCTCAGTTACCCAGCCGACACAGATGTGAACCCACCCTAGAGCGCCTGTGAGCGTATCCCAGAGTGCATTCGAGCCCAGCCGCAGGGCATCGAGAACAGACCGTTGCGGTTCCAAGCTCAGCCCCCAGCTCAATCAAGCCCAGCCCGCCGTGCAATCCTGTAATGGAGCCCAGCCCGCCGTGCAATCCTGTAATGGAGCCCAGTCCAAAACGATAATGAGCCCTTGTGAGTCTTCCTGCTTCATCACCACGCCTTCTAATTGTGCCGTTTTTTGTCCTGTTTTTCTTTCCAAAGTACAGTTCTATGGCCACTTCTTTAACTGGGGATTGAAGGGAGAGTACCGTAAGCTTACTTCAGATCGATTGAGGAATGCGATTAGACCTAATAGTGCGTGCCCAATAGTGCATGCCTAATCATTAAAGCAGATGCTGATTTGTATGTGGCAACCGACGAGAAGGTCATCCCTCCTGGTTCCGTCTCTACCTCTACCAAGGATTACACCGTAGGGAAGAACAGCTACCTATGATTGACTTGTACGTCGGATAAGTACTGCATCGTAAGTGCAACTAGTATTAATCTTATAGAAATAGGATAAGAAAAAGTGGGAGACAGACGACGACATAAATTATATATCTATTCAAAAAAAAATTATGAAATTTATAATTATTATAAATTATAAATTATAAATTATAAATTACTCTAGCTATAAAAATTATAGAGTGGGACTGGCCGGGAGAGAGAAAGGCAGAGAAAAATTTATAAAATTTAAAATTATTATAAATTATAAATTACTCTAGCTATAAAAATTATGGAGTGGGACTGGCCGGGAGAGAGAAAGAGAGAGAAGTCCTGATAGGTAAACCCTAAACCAAAAATATTCCCTCATTTGGACCACCCATTAATTGTGTCATCGATGTAAAACCTCAAAATAAAAAATAGAAAATCCTTACTTCATTTTTCTTTCTGAGTGGAGATACAAGCACTTCCAAGTATTGCAGCAAGAGTTTACATCTGATGTGGCATTTAAGGTTGAAGTCTAGGAAAGAGAAACTCGAATATAAAATCGGCAATTGTCTTCTAAACCCTAAAACCTTGATTTTCTCATACTTGGACCGCATCACAATGAGAAAACCTAAAATAAAACAAGTACTGATCATTTTTCTATAAGAAAGGAGACAAGACAAGAAATTTCTACATAATTAAAAATTAAAAGGTAAATAACTTTAAGAATCCACAAAATATTATATGAGAAAAAGTTAGAGAGAACAATTGAAAGAGGAGAAATGGAGAAACAAACTAGAAGAGGAGAAAAATTAGAGAGAAAAATAAAAAAAACAAAATAATTGAGAAAAAATTAGAATAGGAGAAAGAAATATGATGAGTACAAAACCAAAACTCTGGTTCTATCAAATTTTATATAATTGCTAACAAATAAATGTGATAAATATTCTAGAAATAGGATAAGTATAAAAAACTAGGATATAATTAGCAATAAATATGAGAGATAGAGAGAAAAGAGGAGAAACAATTCTAGATAAGTAAAAACTATAAATAATGTTCAGAATCCAATAAATTATAAATAAAGCTGAATAATGAAAATTAGGGAAGAGCAGATAAAAAAGAGAAAAAAATTTAAGTGAAAAATTAGAAGAAGTGAAAATAATGTAGAGAAAAATAAAGAGAGAAAATTAGAGTGAAAAATTAGAAGATGAGAAAACAAAAAGAGAAAAAAATTAAAAGAAAAGATAATAATAGAGAAAAAAATAGAAGAGGAGAAAAATTCGAGACCGCAAAACAGAGAGTGCGAGGAAGTAAAGTTGTGAAGGAGAGGAAAGGAGAGAGAGAAAGAGGGACACGGAATTAGAGAACACAAATTATAATAAGGAAAGACAAATATAACCCAATAAATATATCAGAATTTAAATGTTCAAAACCACCCTTAAGCATATCAATTTTACATTTTATAACTAAATTTTACCAAACAAAGGATAGAAATAAAAGGGGGAGAGCTATTTTCTATATTTTAATTAGCATTTAAGTGAGGATCGCGCAAACATTCAGAGATAAGAGAGGCGGGCAGGGAGGGAGGGATTTTTTCCCCTTATACAAACACTCAAAACTTCTCTTCTATACTACAAACAAGTTAACCATACCTCGTAAACCCAATGTCAAAATAGATCTTCCTTGGACATATAAGAATTAGACAAGTTGGCAGGGAGGGAGGGAGGGATGGAGGGATGGAGGGATGGAGGGAGGGAGGGTACAAATATATAAAAATAAGATTAAAAAATGACCAGTACACAATCCCTAATCTAATCTCTCCTTCCACTTCTAACCTAATGCACAACACAATCATGAACATAAGCCAAATAATTTACTAAAGCTCCACATGTTGCCTTTCATGAAACTAAATTTTAACAAAGCCGTCAAAGCATGAAAGAATAATGTAAATAGATATACCACACAAAAAGGAGAAAGGAGGGAAAAGGAGAAACATAAAGATTGAAACTTTTAAGTAATAATTTAAAATTAATGAATATATAACTTTTAAAATTAAAATACCTGAAAATAATTCTCATTGAAAATTACAGAGGGGGAGGGAGGACAAGGGAGAGAAAAAAAAACATCAATAACTTTAAAAATTGAAAATCCAGAAAAATTATTGAGCATGAAAATTAGAGGTAATAGGGAGAAGGAGTGGGAGTGGGAGGGAACTAGAAATGAGAAGGGAAAAGAGGAGGAGGAGGAGGAGCGGGCGGGCAGGGGGAAGGGAGGGAGGGGGAAGGGTGGGATGGGAGGGTCTGTGTATGGTGTGGAGGGGGGACATACTTGAAATTTGAAAGAAAAACTTAAATGGATATAGCATGCAAAAAGGATAAAGGAGGGAGAAAAGGAAAGAAATCAAAAGGAGGGGAAAAGAGGAACAAAGATATTTAAATATTAAAAATAATTTAAAACTAATCAATCAATTACTTCCAAAATTAAAACATCTGAAAAACTATTCAAAGTAAAAATTAGAGGAGAGAGGAGAGAGGCAATGGGAGAAAAGAGGGAAGGAGAACAAAGTGACTGAAAAATTAAAATAATTTAAAATTAAAGCATGTATATCTTTTAAAAGGAATTATACCAAAAAACTATTCACAGTGAAAATAAAAGAGGGAGAGAGAGGGAAAGGGGAGATAGAGAAGATGGAGGGGAGGGGAGGGGGAGGGGGCGGTGGGGAGGGGAGGGGAGGAGGCGGGCGGGGAGGGGAGGGGAGGGGGGAACGGCAGGGGAGGGGGAAGGAGAGGGAGTGGGATGGAGAGGGGCTGGGAGAGGGTCTGGGGCTGAGAATCAATGCATTCATAAGTAATATACTTCCTAGAAACAAAGAAAATTAAGATGAAAAATATTGTCTACTTTACCTTTGTGTTATTTGGCACCCAATAATTATATTGGGTGCCAAGTATAACCTTTTTTTTCGGTTTTGTTGAAAATGGGAATAGCTATATTTTTTTCAGAGATTAAACGAAGTGATCGTAGTTATTAAAGTTCCAAAACAGACGGAACTCTTGATTTTGCCCTATGACATCCCTCATTATATGAAGGACATTAGACCTGTATGTCACCCAAAATATGGATTATATAGCCCACATCCAAATATATTTTCAAAATGAGTAATGCTATGTGCACGACGGCCTCTCACAGGGTTTTAATTTAATGCCCTCGATTTTCGCATTGAAATTTCTCTTTTTACCAGTAAAGTGAGGGAAAGTAGCTCCCCTTTCATTCATTATTGACTCTATTTTTTCTTTGCTCACGAAATAGAGAATGTAACATTGAAACCCATTACAATGGAGACTCAAACTTTTGGCAAAGTGCATATATGAAACTAAATTAATCAATCAGTATTTAAAATATGGGTTATTAGTCTCTAATTTCTAACATTACTCTGAAGAGATTTCTCTGCTTACTTGAATAAATCCCATGTTGGGAAGTGATTTAATATGTTTCATGCTTGGATGGGTGTGGATCACAGAAGCATTTTTGCATTTTAACATCTTGTCGGATATAGGAGAGCGAGCAACACTGAGCTTTGGATCTAACAATTAGTCAACATACTCTATTTAATTATTATATTAGTTAATTATATAAAGGGGTATTATTGTCAATATATAATTAAAAGATGCTTTCAATATTTTTGTCACACATAATTTAACACTTATCTATTTGTTAAAATTCTTTCCATAAAGGTAGGGATGAAAACGGCTAATAAATGGTACGGGTAAGGATTTTCCGTTTACCGTTTACAATTTTGGGGCCTTTACACGTTTACCGTTTTGGGACTTTTACCCGTTAACTGTCAGTATATCGTTTATTTCCGGCTATTCCATTTCCGTTTATTACCCGTCGGAAAAAGGGTAATCGGGTAATAAACGGCTAATAAATGGATAAATTACAGAAAATATATAAAATTTCAAAAAACCCATAAAATTTTAAAGAACATTAATTCTAAAATTGTATCAAACGAAATACAATAAAATAGAGATATAACACTTTTTATCATAAGTGAAAAAAACTTATTGAAAATAATATTAGGTTATACATATGAAAAATTAAAACTTTACGTTAAAAAATTGAATATATAAACTTTTGAGTTTGATTTCTTACATAATTAAAAAGTTATTGACATTTTTATAAAATTTGAATTTTGTATGTTTATTGTTATCATTTATTAATATATATATATATAATGACAATTGATAAATACATGATACATGTGTTATTTATTTATTATTATGTTTATCTTTGTACAATTATTATATTATGAAATTTATTTATTTATTTTTGTATGACGATTGTTTATATTTATATAAAATTTTTGACATCTTTATAAAATTTGACATTTGCAAGAAAAAAATGAAATATTTTTTAATCTTATATTAAGAAGTACGATCGTAATTATGATATATGATCTATAAGACCATGAGTTAATGATTACGAAAAGTGTTGAAATTTTTTAAAATTATATCCAAACTTTCAACCCTAGTATTTTTTATCATAAGTGATAAAAAACTTATTGGAAATAATATAAGGTTATACATATGAAAAATTAAAAATATAGGTTAAATCTAATTGAATATATAAACTTTTGAGTTTGATTTCTTATATATTGACAGTTTTATAAAATTTGAGTTTGTATGTTGATTGTTGTCATTTATTTATTAACACACACACACACATATAATGTGTTATTTTTTTATTATTATGATTATCTTTGTACAATTTTTTAATTATGAAATATAATTATTTATTTTTGTATGAAGATTGGTTATATTTATATAAAATTTTTGACATCTTTAGAAAATTTGACATTTGTAAGAAAAAAATTAAATATTTGTTAATCTTATATTAAGAGGTACTATCCTAATTATTATATATGATCTATAAGACCATGAGTTAATAATTACCCTTACTTAAACGGTAAACGGGTAAAACGGGTTCGGAAGAACTATTTCCGTTTCTGGTCCGTTTATTAAACGATAGAACGGCAAACGGAAATTAATATTTTATTTCCGTTTAGTTTCGTTTAATAATCGTTCTGACGGTAGAGCGGCTAATTGGCTCCCGTTTTCATCCCTACATAAAGGTAGCATTTATAAGACCATGAGTTAATAATTACCCTTACTTAAACGGTAAACGGGTAAAATGGGCTCGGAAGAACTATTTCCGTTTCTGTTCCGTTTATTAAACGGTAGAACGGTAAACGGTAGAACGGCAAACGAAAATTAATATTTTATTTCCATTTAGTTTCGTTTAATAATCGTTCTGACGGTAGAGCGGCTAATTGGCTCCCGTTTTCATCCCTACATAAAGGTAGCCAAACGTCATCTCCTTTTCCAAGGGGTTTTTTTTTTATCAGAGTATCCTGTGAAAGCATCTATATCAAAAATCTCTTTATTAAAGAACATTGCCAAACGAGGCCTTTGAGAACAACCATTTTTTGATGAAAAATGATATCAATACTTTGACATTTTACTGTGAGGTTTTACATCCCTATGTGGCAGTCCTCCTGGCAGCCTAGTTGGCATTCCAGATAAGGTCTAGCGTTTAGGCTTCCCTATAGTATTTTATTTCTTTCTTGGACTGCCATGTTATACTGTAAAAACTCACAGTAAAATGATTTCAGTACTGAGTTTTTACTGTGAATTTTTACATCCTGATGTGGTTGTCCTGCTAGCAGCCTAGTTGGTAGTCCAGATATGGTCTAGGGTTTAGGCTTACCTATAGAATAGGAAGATAGTTCCTACTTTATCTCTTATCTGGACTGCCAATAAGGACGCCATGTCACACTGTAAACCCTTACAGTAAAATTTGGCAGTACTCTTATCACCACTCTTTAGATAAATCTCTCTTTTAAAGAGGAGATTTCAATGTATGGAAAGACTTCCAAATGAAATTCTTCCAACAAGGACTCCTTCAATGAGTTATCTCAAAGAGTCCTCTTTTTAAACCCTAGCCAAATGTTGCCTTAAAGAAACTGAAAACAATAATAACTTTTAAAAAAAAAAGAGCTAATTAAAATTTGGAAAGTGAACCGTATTTCTTTAATGATCATTCATTGCCTTCCCCTCCATATTTGGTAAGTTTCTAACTAAATAAATTAGGCAAATATAATGATAAAAGATATTGAAGACAATAAATACTCTAGGAGAGACAACTAATTAAAATTTGGTACCTAAAGCATATTGCAATAATGATAATGATCATTTGTTGCCTTCCATTCTCATCATTTTGTAACTTTCTCTAGTGAGCACAATGGTTTTCATTTAAATTTTTCTAAAATTTTTAATTAATGTTTGCTTTAATGATGAGTTAGTGAGTTGAAACAAAATTTCCTTTTGTTTTTTTAACTAAATAGGCTTGTATGCTTCCTTAAAGCAGTTTTAACAACTTATTCTGATAAAATCGTATCTTCAATTTATTAACTCTTCATATTTAATAATATTTTTCCTTGTATTCCAAATCCCATCTTGCATGTGCTAAGTATAGTTCACTTATATTTAGTCTTAGTGGATTTCCAGCATCAACGGATAGCCTCAAAACTGTAGGCCTATGCGTGGGGACTAATATCGTCAGCAGAATATTTGCTTGTGATTTTTCCACCTGCTTCTATCCCCAGAAGAAAAAACATATGACTGCTAATAAAAACCACCCGAACAAATTATTTCCCTGCAGTTTTCTTTCACTGGTATACATGGTTTTGCCGGCGCAATTTCAATCGCCAACAATTTATTCTTTTAAAAAATAGAATAATGCTAGTTGCACTTAGCCCATGTACTTGTTAATCTAAACCATTGATGCCTAGGGTTTATCCTCTATAAAATAGGATTTTATAAAAATATATTTTTTTATATTTTTTAAGGGATTAGATTAACATGTGCGTCGGATAGGTGCATCCACTAGGTGCGTCTAGCATTACTCTTAAAAATATGATTTGCCATGCAGTTTCAAAAATTATTGGAGATAGTCTACCTGCCAGCAGTTTCCTCATAACCGTAAGCACGAGAAAAATGTCCTTTTAATTTTTCAAGAAAAATTGAAAAGACTTTGCCCGAGGGTTTTATAACTGCCATGCATTGTCCCCGCGGATCCATTGAAACCAGCGGGAAAATTAACAAGAAAAAGAGGGAAAATTAACAAGAAAGAGTCAATGCTAGCATGCAATCTATTTAAGATACTATTTAAAAACAGTGTACTATACAATCTACAATCCATATGTTTTAAAATTTTACATAACTTAATCAAATCAAAGAAAACATGGAAGAATTCCATCTCCAGCGAACCTCATCAGTGAGACGTGGGACTATTGCCTTCTTCATCTTCTGTCTCCACTATAATAGGTAAAAAAAAAACAATGGTTGCCATAAACTCTTTCATACTTAATTTTAAATATTTTCAATTAGCTAGGCTCACAGAGCATACCTGAGCTTTCAAAGAAAGAGTTGGAAGGGTTCCTTGTGTCTTTCCTAACATATGTAAGTGCATCATCTCAGCGGCTCGTCTTAATTGTTCACTTTCTCTTTCCTCCAAGACCTGCCTCCCAAGTAGCTTTGCTTCCTCCTTGCATGCTTTTTCTGTCACTCTACTTCAATTTTTGTAAACACCTGACGTGATCCCTCATTTGATTGTTTCTTCTTGTGAATCTTCTGACACATTGGGCTCTCTGGCTTGAACCACCTTTACCGGCGGTTTGCAAAAAACCACCAAGCTACAAGCACCTTTACCAAGGTTTCATACAAAACTCCCAACTTAAAAGCTCCCTCTCGACGGTTCTTTAGAAAACCGTCACATTTTAAACCTATTTTCCGGGGTTCAAGTCAAAACCCCCGGCTTAAAAGAAAATTGATGGGCTTAAACCTATTTGTTGCGAGTTTGTATCAAAATCTCCGGCTAAAACCTATATCCCAATAGTTTTCTTAAACCCACCAGCCTAAAAAATAATTGTCGGGGATTTATCTCATCCATTAACAATGTCAGTAGTTTTGTTATAAACCCTCAGTTGATCGGATTTCCACTGGTTGTTTAGAGCTAAAACCAACAACAGAAGAAAGTATGGTTTAATTTTATAAACTAAATTTATTTTAAAAATTTCAAAGATTAGTACAAAAAAAATTTATTTTAGACATACATATCATATACACATTAATACAAAAAACCAAATTGTAGAAAAATCATAAAAAAAGTTTCTAAAGGATTTATTCAAATGAAATAATTCCTTTGCTACAACATATTACCAAGAAATGCATATCAAAATTTCATGTATTTTATATATCTGTTACAAAACAAAAATTTTGGGACTGAAGTTTTTGCATATTACGGGTTTGAGTTTATAAATAATTTTATTTTTAAATATTACATAAAATAGTTCAAAAAATGTATTTTATAATACATAAAAAATTTAGAAAATCATCAAAAAATTAAAGTTACTATAAATTTAATTAATAGAAATAATCCTTTGGTACAACATATTACCAAATAATTAGTTATCAAGTGGAGGTTTACACATGAAATCTTCAATAGTCATTTTTTTAACAAAATACTTTTAATTTCCGATTATAAAAGTTGATAAGAAAGTAATTTGGTTATCGAGTTCAAGTTGAGATCCAGTAAAGGTAAAATTTGTATTTTCATTAATTATAAGAGAATCAATAATTCAGAGTGTAGTTTCAATCCCATGTACTGTATATTTAACAAGTTATTGTTTCAAATCCTCTCCCTCCCAACAAAAAAAATAAAAAAGAGTAATGCAAGCTGCACTTCTCTCAAGTACCCTATGGGCGTACCACCTCCCATGGATGCTACAGCCAAATCCTCTCCCTCCCAAAAAATTAAAAAAGAGTAATGCAAGCTGCACTTCTCCCAAGTACCCTATGGGCGTACCCCCTCACACGGATGCTACAGCTGGCATCCACGTCAAAATCCTAGTCAACGTCTTTTTGAAAACAGAATAAATCTTAAAACCCTAAACCCTAAAATCTTTTCTAAAACCTTAAAATTCTAAACCCTAAAACCCAAGATGTTGCATCCACATCGGCTGGTATGCTAGAGGGGTACTGTACAAAGATGCAACTAGCATTATTCGTTACCTCAAAAGTAAAATAATGAAGTACTGATATCATTTTTAAAGAAAATAATTTTGTGAGTGTTATTCTTCGTATCACCGTCCCCATTTTTTAAATGCTAAAATTTAATTATAATATAAAAAAGGACAATGTATAAACACAATATTTACATATTTTAGAGATTTTTGAAATTTTAAATTTTGATTTATTTGGTGGCTCATATTTTTAATTCTTTGTTTCAATTTGCGCTCTCTAATTTCTTGTATTCCTCCCTTCTCTCCTCTCATCTAAAAGTTTATGCCTAACTTGCCAGTTCAATTAAGCAGCTGTATACCTGATTGGCTGGTACCGCCATGGGCTGGGCTAGCAGCCAATATTGGATGGGCTAGCTACCAGTCTGGGCTGCCAGTAGCCGGGCTTGACAGGCAGCTACACTGGGCTGTCCTGGCAGTCACACGGGCCGATCAGGCAATTGCTCTGGGGTGGGCTGCTAGTTGCAATTTGGTAGGACACAATGTGCTGGGCTCGATATGGACTTGGGCTTGGCTCTCCGTCGCCTTGGGTTAGGCTCTCTTGCATCATGGCTGGGTTAGGAGGCGGCCTCAGCTGGGCTCTCTTGTAGCCTGGCCTGACTACTGAGCTGGGCTTGAGGATTCGCTGGGCTGGGCTAGTTGACTTACTTTGTGTTCTGGCCTTGCTGCTGCTCTTATCTGGATAAGAAGCTGCTCCATTTAGGGCAGGCAGCTGATCTGGGCTGGGCTGGTTGAAACGCTGGGCAGGGCTGCCTGCTGCTCTGCGCTGGGCAGGATGACGCTCTGGTCTATGCAAGCAGCCGCTCTGGGCTGGGCTCTATGCTGCATTGCGATTGGTTGGCTGCAGCTGCTGATTTGAGATGGGCTGGTTGATGATCTGGGCTGGCAGCCGCCATGGCCGTTTCTATATGATAATAAGCACTGCACCTTGGTTGCAGTCCGACTCAAGCGAGTGAGTGAAAGGTGTGGCAAGAGAGCGACTGGGCCGAGTTCTGCACTGGGTTGGGCTTGCGGCATTGATTGGATGGCCTCGTCGATTCTTTTTGCTGGGCTAAAAGGTTCCTTGGGCTGGGCAAGTGTTCTCGAGCACTTGGCTGGGCTTTCTGGTGCCATGTCTGTTCTCTTAGGTTGCTTGGGTCCCAGTCGCCATTGGATGGGATCGCAGACCCCGTGGTCTAGGCTGGTTCTATCTCATGGGATGGGCTCACAGGCCCCGGGATGGCTACAAGTTGCATTGGTTCGGAAACTGTCGTCATGGGCTGGCATCTCTTGCCTCCTAGACTGGGCTCGTTTTCACTGGGCTGGGTTCTCCACTGCCCATGGGTTGCCTTTCCGAATCCAGGCTGGACCAGCCCAGTTAAGCAATAAGTAAAGCCCAGAGAGACTTCTAATCCAGGCCTAAGCCATCGAGCTCAGACCATAAAGACAGCAGGCCATATTAGAGCAACTGAGAGCCCAGCCCAGGGAGGCCGTCTGCCCAGCCCTAGGCAGCAGCTAGCCCATCCATCTTCTCCAGCGAGCCAATCCCGGGGCACCATGAAGTCTATCTCAGCCCGCACCACAAATAAAAAATTGGTGAGAAAAATTAAAAGAAACGAAAATAATTGAGAAAATTAGAAGAGGATAAAATAATAGTCTACGAATATGATAAGTATTAAAAATTGGGATATAATGCACAATTAAAAATGTATGAGTACAAAAAATTAATAACTAATAATGTGATAAATATTCAATCGGATAAGTACGAAAAAAAGCATATGAGAGATTGAGAGAAAAGAGTCTCTACGAGCAAAATAATTAAAAATAAAAAGTAAAAATGTAAAGAATCCAAAAAAAATCTGAATATTAAAAATTTTGGAAGAGTAGAAAATATTAGAGGGATACAAATTAGAGGGAAAATAGAAGAGGAGATTACAGAGACAAATTAAAAAAGAAAATAATGAAGAAAAAAATTGGAAGAGAAAAAATTAGAGAATAGAATTAGAAGAGGAGAAAAATTAGAAAGATAAATTGAAAGAGGAGAAATAAGAGAGAAAAAAAATTAGAAGAGGGGAAAAGTTAGAGAGAAATATAAGAGAAGGAAATAGTAGAGAGAAATTGAAAGCGGAGAAACAATTAAAGATAAAAATTAGAAGTCACAAAAAAATTAGTGAGAAAAATTAAAAGAAAAGAAAATAATAGAGAAAAATAGAAGACCAGAAAAACATAAAGAGCTCATATAGAGAGCAAAACAAAAACCCTGGTTTTGACACATTTTATATATTTGATAACTAATAAATACAAAGAATAGTCCTGGATTATGATAAGTATAAAAAAGTGGGAAATAATGGACCATTAAAAATGAGGGGTTGAGAGAAAAGTGTGAACCTTCTCGATAATTAAATATTATAAAATATTAATATTTATATTTCACTCTGACAATTAAAATTATGGTGTGGGATTGGCAAAGCAAACATTGCCCCGAAATAAAAAGAGTAATTATTATACCCCATTATGAGACGAACAAAAGTAAAAAGTAAATAACGAACAAAATAAAAAAAATGGAAAATAAAATTAGAAGAGAAAAATTAGAAAGAAAAATTAGAGAGTATGTAAAGAGAATAAACAGAAAAACAAAAACCCTGGTTTTGTCAGATTTTATATATTTGATAACTAATAAATACGAAGAATAGTCTAGGAATATGATAAGTAAATGAGGGGTTGAGAGAAAAGTGTGAAACTTCTACATAAATAAATCTAAAAAAGTTTTAAATATTATATTTTACTCTACCAATTAAAATTATGGAGTGGGGAGTGGGATTGGTAGAGCAAGCATTGCCCTGAAATGAAAAGAACAGTTATTATGCCCCATTACGGGAAGAGCAAAACATGTTGATAAAGAGTAAATAACGTACATAATCCAAAAAAAAATGAATATTAAAAATTTGGGAAGAATAGAAAATATTAGAGAGATACAAATTAGAGGGAAAAATAGAAGAGGAGATTACAAAGACTAATGAAGAAAAATTGGAAGGGAAAAAATTAGAGGATAAAATTAGAAGAGGAGAAAAATTAGAAAGAAAAATTAGAAAGAAAAATTGAAAGAGGAGAAAATAATAGAGAAAAAAATTAGAAGACAGGGAAAAGTTAGAGAGAAAAATTAGAATTAGTGAGAAATTGAAAGAGGAGAAAAAATCAGAGGCAGACAAAAAATTAAAGAGAAAAATTAGAAGACAAGAAAAAATTAGTGAGAAAACTTTAAAGAAAAGAAAATAGTAGAGAAAATTAGAAAAATTAGAGAGCGCCTAAGGAAAGGAGAATAAATAGAAAAACAAAAACCCTGGTTTTGTCAGATTTTATATATTTGATAACTAATAAATACGAAGAATAGTCTAGGAATATGATAAAAAAGTGGGATTAAAAAGTATTAAATATTATATTTTACTCTACCAATTAAAACTATGGAGTGGGACCGGCAGGGCAAACATTGCCCCGAAATTAAAAGAGAAATTATTATACCCCATTATGAGACAGGCAAAACTTGCTGATAATTAAAAATAAAAAGTAAATAACGTACATAATTAAAAAAACAGAATATTAAAAATTTCGGGAAGAGTAGAAAATATTAGAGAGATAAAAATTAGATTGAAAAATAGAAGAGGAGATTACAGAGACAAATTAAAAGACAAAATTGAAAGAGGAGAAAAAATAGAAGCCGATAAAAAATAAAGAGAAAAATTAGAAGACACGAAAACATTAGTGAGAAAAATTAAAATAAAAGAAAATTGTAGAGAAAAATAGAAGAGGAGAAAAAATTAGAGAGCGCATAAGGCAATGAGAATAAAGAGAAAAAAAAACCCTGGTTTTGTCAGATTTTCTATATTTAATAACTAATAAATACGAACAATAGTCTAGGAATATGATAAGTAAATGAGGGGTTAGGAGAAAAGTGAGAAACTTCTAGATAAATAAATCTTGAAAAGTATTAAATATTATATTTTACGCTGCCAATTAAAATTATGGAGTGGGACAGGTAGAGTAAACATTGCCCCGAAATAAAAAGAGCAATTATGAGATAACTTGGGAGAGATTCAAAAGATTCAAAAAATATTTAAACTTACGAGACTAAGAGATTAGATTAAAGATAATAATAGAGAAAAATTAGAAGAGAAATATTAGAGAGCGCAAAACAAAGAAAGTGGGAGGAAAGGAGTAAAGGCGTGAAGGAGATATAAGCATTTCCATTTTTTATTTTATAATTAAATTTCACCAAACAAAGGATAGATATAGAAGGGGGAGAGGGAGGGATTACTAAATGAAAAATATAATTCACAAAGCTATTTTCTATATTATAATTAACATTAAAATGAGTGATTGAGAGATAAAAGTGAGAGTCGAGCAAACATTCACAGATAGAGCAAGTGGGAGGGAAGGAGGGAGGGAGGAGGGAGAGGGGGATTTTTATCCCCCTATACAAACACTCAAAACTTCTCTTCTACACTAGAAGTGGGAGGGGGAGGAGGAGGAGGGATGATTGAGAGAAAAAAGTGAGAGCCGAGCAATAATTCAGAGATATAGCAAGTGGGAGGGAGGGAGGGGGAGAGGGGGGTGGGAGGGATGATTGAGAGAAAAAGTGAGAGTCAAGTAAACATTTATAGATAGAGTGGGAAGGAGGGAGGGATGATTGAGAGAAAAAATGAGAGTCGAGCATACATTCAGAGATAGAGCAAGTGGGAGGGAGGGAGGGAGAAATTTTTATCCCCTTATACAAACACTCAAAACTTCTTTTCTAAACTACAAGCAAGTTAACCATACCTCGTAAACCAATGTCAAAACAGATCTTCCTCAGACAAATATGAACTAGACAAGTTGGGAAGGAGGGAGGGAGGCAGGGAGGGTGGGAAGGCAGGGAGGTGTGAGGGAGGCAGGGAGGGTGGAGGGAGGCAGTGAGGGTGGGAAGGAGGTAGGGAGGGTGGGAGGGAGGCAGGAGGGTACAAATATATAAAAATATGATTAACAAATGACCAGTATACAGTCCCTAATCTAATCTCTCCTTCCACTTCTAACCTAATACAACACAATCATTAACATATGCAAAATAATTTGAGAGAGAGAGAGAGAGAGAGAGCTAATGAGAGAGACAACAAGCTAATGTGAGAGATAGGCAGCGAGCTAATGTGAGAGAGAGACATCGAGTTATTTTGAGAGAGAGAGAGAGAGAGAGAGAGAGAGAGCTAATGTGAGAGAGACAGCAAGCTAATGTGAGAGATAGACAGCGAGCTAATGTGAGAGAGAGACATCGAGCCATTTTGAGAGAGAGAGAGAGAGAGATCAAATGACAAAGAGAAACAGAGCAAGTGGAAGAGAGAGCGAGAGCAAGTGGGAGAGAGAGCGAGAGCAAGTTGGGGAGAGAGAGAGAGAGAGAGAGAGAGAGAGAGACAGAGAGAGAGAGAGAGAGATCAAATGACCAAGAGAAGCAGAGCAAGTGGAAGAAAGAGCGAGAGCAAGTTAGAGAGAGAGCGAGAGCAAGTGAGAGAGAGTGCGAGAGCAAGTTGGGGAGAGAGAGAGCTAATGTGAGAGAGACAGAAAGCTAATGTTAGAGATAGACAGCGAGCTAATGTGAGATAGAGACATCGAGCTATTTTGAGAGAGAGAGAGAGAGAGAGAGAGAGAGAGAGAGAGAGAGAGAGAGAGAGAGAGAGAGAGAGAGAGAGAGAGATCAAATGACCAAGAGTAACAGAGCAAGTGGAAGAAAGAGCGAGAGCAAGTGAGAGAGAGAGCGAGAGCGAGTTGGGGAGAGAGAGAGAGAGCAAGTTGCGGAGAGAGAGAGAGAGATAGAGATAGATAGATAGAGAGAGAGAGAGAGAAAGAGAGCTAATGTGAGAGAGACAGCAAGATAATGTGAGAGATAGACAGCGAGCTAATGTGAGAGAGAGACATCGAGCTATTTTGAGAGAGAGAAAGAGAGAGAGAGAGATCAAATGACAAAGAGAAACAGAGCAAGTGGGAGAGAGAGTGAGAGCAAGTGGGAGAGAGAGCGAGAGCAAGTTCAGGAGAGAGAGAGAGAGAGAGAGCAAGTGGGAGAGAAAGAAAGAGAGAGAGAGAGAGAGCAGGAGGGAGAGAGATCAGGAGAGAGAGAGGAAAAACTAAAGTGCTAAAATTCTAAATAATTAAAAAAATTAAAGTAACTACTTTTAAAATTTGAAAATCCAAAAGAATTACAAATATACGTGGAAAAAAATTAGAGAGAGAGAGAGAGGGGAAGAGGGAGAGGAAAGAAAGAATACTTAGAAAAAGTTAGAGTGGTGATATGCGTATAGTGATTTTTTACTGTGAGTTTTTACAGTGTGACGTGGCGTCCTTGTTGGCAGTCCTTGTAAGAGATAAAATAGGACACACAAACATTATGCATTTTTTAACTATTACATTCTAATTGGCTATCAATCAGAGTTTTAACTTAGAATTCTTTCACTCTATTTGTTCCTCTTTTCCCACTCGTCTCACTCTCTCTACATCTCTCTTTGTCACCCTCTTTTATCTCTCTATGTCCCACTCGGTGATTTATAGAAAAAGTGATTTCAGATTTAT